>JAYESD010000003.1:200980701-201688982 GCA_036927565.1 Tuctoria greenei | reverse complement strand
GAAGAAATAGTTTCATCGAGTTATAACTCATTTAACGAATAGAGAGAAAAATGGATCTGTACTATAGTGTATGAAAAGTACTGCAAATAATATTTTATTAGAAAAAACGAAGCTGAAATATTCCAAATGGCCCATAAAGTCCTCTCTTGCACCCGTATTAGCAGTTAATCTCATGAAAAACTAGTTTCATTGGTTCATAATTGGTTATACGAATAGAGAGATGAAAAACTGACTCGTACTCTCTCCCACCATAAAAGTTTGTCCTGTTTTAGTTAAAAAATAAACTAAAGGGTGATAAACATTTAGAGATAGAGGGAGTACTCACTACAGATATGTTCAGTCATCGTAAATAAGCTTTTTATGATGGTTTGCACTTATTTACGATAGTTTTTTTACTGTCGTAAATAATGCTCGTAAATAAGGTTATTTACGATGATCGTCCCTGACCATCGTAAATCAGTTGTCCATGCCATGTGGAGGTTGGGCCTCCTTATTTACGACAGCTATATGGACCATCGTAAATAGGAAATGTTTATATATGATGGCTTAGCTAGACGTTGTACATAAGAAAGTTCTTTTACAACGGCACAGGCAGAAGCCATTGTAAATAAGGTTTTTTTAAAAAAATTAAAAAGTCTGACCTGACACGATGACAAGCTACATAGGGAGTCACATATACATATACAATCATATATATAGCACAAACCATCACATCACATCATAAATAGTCATCACATTCACACAACATCGCAAAACACTATACACTAGCACCTAAGCTACCTCTCGAGTCGAAAAAATCATCTCCATGCAACGGTCGTGGTGCCGGTAGCTGTGGTGATTAAGTTTGAGCCTTCGTCGTTGATTCTTGCAATACACAACAGTAGTTTGAAATGTTTATAACTTTCAAAGTGTGTTTTTGACAAAAATTACTTAAATAAGCTAGAATTGATAATGTTTACCTTAATTTAGCTTAGTTTCACGATTTTAGCTAAGTTGAGTTAGATTTGACTATGTTTGATTAAGTTTCTATGAGTTTGTCTTAGATTTTGCAATAGAAGATCAAATATGACTCGATTTGACAATATTTCATTACCTGCTCTCCTGAAGAAGACACATTTGGTGTGGGTGTCGTAATTCTTATGATCCCTAGTGGCTAGATCTACTGGGAATCATACTAAAACATGTGATGAACAAGACGGGTTCACAGTTCTAATCATGGTGAGAAGTAGAACATAAACAGGAGATGTAGGACTGATCATACTTTGGTTGTCCGTACGTTCGTTGTTGAGATGAGCAGGAGCAAGGACGATGGCTCGGAGTAGATCCGCTGTGGCGCTGCAGATCCATGGTGGAGAGGTCGGCGACATGGAGGTCGCCGTGGAGACGGCGCCGGGGTAAGTCGATTCGCCTCATTTTTGTGCCCTTAGCGATCGGATCGGGAGTTCGGTTATGGGGACCCGTTAACCTCTATCAACTGGTTCTAATCCCTCTTTTCTTTTTATATTTAGCACAACGTGAGAGGGGGGCCTTACCCAGAGTGTGGGTGGCGCCCCCGACCAGGGCGCTATTCCATCGGGGATGTTGGACTCGGTCTTGCAACCTACTCCATCGTGGAGATCAATCCAACATCCCCCCCCCCCCCCGATCTCCAAGGGTCAAGACAAACTTAATACTTAATCACAAAACTTATACTTACTTAATTATGAGATTAGCATTAGCTTCTTTATGTTTGACATATAGGACACGTCGCATCAAGAATAGCCAGATACATGCTATCTGACTCGAACGACCACGATATATCTCACATTTAGAGGTAACCTTACTCTCAGCTGGCCCCTAAGTATTCAGTTGATCATAGGCTCTTCCTTAAGACCCATGTCGGCTACGTGTTCACTGAACACTTGGGTGGAAGAACTTTTGTAAACGGTACCGCAAGCAATCGCTTGTCACTGATTTGCTCAAAATAATAGTATTATCCTAGATTTTATCATTTGCAACCTAATGTCAATGTGTTTGGCAGCACACATGAATTGTTGCAATTGGAATATAATGACTTAAGTAGTTTGATGTTGTCGACCACCCCTAAACCGGGTAGAATAATTATAGTATATGCTCGACGGCCTCATGCTTAAATAACATTTGATATACATCACTCATGATGCAGTGGCCGCTTGATTGGAGCTTTTCCACAATAAAACTCCAAAATACGAGTGTTAGTAATTAATTGTGAATTTTGCTATACATCTCGTAGAACCAAATCTTACTAAATCTTCATCTAAATGACATTAATTCTTACTCATCTTATCATGAGGCCTGAGTCACTTATAGAACTTCAAAACTTTTCTTATTTCTAAACTAGTGATCTATATCTGGATTGAATTCAATTATGCCAAAATATCTCGGTTACTTAAACTATGTCAAGATATATTCTCTACAAAAAACGAGTAAAAGAGCATCGACTTTATAGCCGTCGGTTGGCTACTATAGCTGACGTCTTTAATGTATAAACGTCGGGGAACCAACAGTTTTAACCAAGTTTATTATTCGACGTTCTTAACAACTATAACCGTCGGAACCGACGGCTTTATAGCATATAACTGTCGGTTCCGAAAGCTGACGCAAGTAACCTTTACAACTGTCGGTGATGTCCCCGACGCACCTAACACCGTAGGCCATGTCAAACTCCCAACACACGTAAGGCTTATTTTAATTTTTTTTATGAAAATGCCAGTACCTGTTCACTAGCCTGTACTGTTCTCTCACCGCACAACACCGTTCGTCCTGTTCTCACCACCGTATCAGTAGAACATATGAACATAATTTGGACATTTATACTCATATTTTCAGTACACATTGGACATAATTTAGACAGAATGCAAACATCAATCCAGATTCTCAGTACACTTTGGAAAAAAAAAGGATAACACAGAGAACGCCGTAAGAATTCTAGATCGCACTCCGGCTGCATCCACGAACTTCAGATCTCACGGTTCTTGGAGCAGTAGCGTCAGGTCGTCGCGCCTTGCGGCCGCCGGCGCGCACGCGAGGTGGAGCTGGCCGATGCCCGAGCGAGGTGGTCGGTGCGGAGGTGAGAAGGTGAGGAGGCGCCGCCGGATCTGACGGAGAAGGCACCGGATCTCGCAGTCGCCGCCGGATATGACAGAGGAAGCGCCGAATCTCACGAAGCACGCGCCGCATCTCGTCGAAGGGGAAGGCGGACGAGGGTGCCATTGCCGGAGTAAGGTGGGACCAGAGCTCATCGCTGCCGGGTCCGCCGCCGTCGCGTCCGCGCACGCACCGTCCCGACCCCTCCCGGTGGAGCTAGCCGCGCACACACCATCCCGAGCCCTCCCGCCTCGCGCGCACGCCGTGCTTGCGCCGCCTCCGGCCCAGTGCTTGCGCCGCCTTCGTGCTTGCCTCCGTCCCCTCCCTGTCTGTTCACTTGGCTATTAATTCTGGGGAGGCCTCGACTCTGTAGAAAGGAGCAGACACGGGCGGAGAAATAAAACGGAGAGGAGTCGGCGGCGGGGCGTAAAAGGACCGCTAGGGTTTTGATTTTACGGTGCAAAACGTGTGCTGCGAAAAATAATATCTGGTGGGCGGCGTGCAAATGGGCTGGGTACGGGCGATTTGCATGTGTGCCTCTGCCGGGCTAGTGGGCAGTGGGCGTCGGCCCACACTAGAGCCGTCGGGCTCTTTTGCCTGCCGACAGACGTAGCTAACACCGTCGGTTTCGTGATTTTGGCCGACATTTTTATTAGGGCTGTCGGTTTTTGTTCACTTTCCGACACATTTAATTATAAACGTTGGCTGTTTTATACAACCCTACGCCTATAACGCAATAACCGTCGGGCACAGAAAACCGACAGCTTTAGTGATTTTAGAGCCGACGACCCCGATGTCCATATTTACCCCGATGTCCTATTGATGGTTTCTTGTAGTGATTATTAATTGAGCAAACTTAAAAACTTCCGACAACAGAAGTACATAGAACCGATTTTATACGATCGATCTCTGATTCATTCCTATACTTATAACTCTTGACCTTAACAGCAGACGTGAACTTGATCTATGCATACTACACATTCTTATGACTATAGTAGATATGTATTATCTGATAGTTTAAATACCCCCTTATTTTACTTTGGTGAAACTTCATACTAACAAATAAGAAACATCACTAAGATCTTAATCCTTAACTTAATAATGATGAGAACAATATGTATTTACTCATTAATGGTTGATCAATATTATTTCTTAATGTAGGACATCATCCTCTGATAGAAGTTTAACTTTATCTTGAAATAAATAGAATTGTTCTCTTAATATCTTATAGTACCCAAATTCTATTGTAATTTAATTGAATGTGAGATATTATTTACTTAGATACTCTTATCTTGATCCATAAATAGATTTACTTTAAAGATATCTCACTTCACTATCTTACATGACATAACTCGTGGTTCTAATCATCTAAAATACTCTCAAATGTATTCTCTTCAAAATGTCTTACTTATTATCATCTTACGATGACACTTACTTAAAAAGTATTTATTATTCCTTTTAGAGTCACATTAGCTTTTATAGACTCATTACAGTCTACTAAATCGACTCCATTGGAAAACTAAATTCTTAAGTCATTCAAATGAGTGACAATCACTAACAACTTGTTTATATGAAGTGTGATCATCATCATTTGAATTTCTTAACACATTTGTTGGTCCCTTTGTGATCTTAAATGAGGCTGCGTTCACTCCTCGTCATTATTGACCACTAATGATGAAAAAATCAATAGCGGGTATTGTGAGAACAATGTTTGACATTGTTAACACAATATCAGTAAGTCATCATAAAGAATGAATCTTGAAAAATAAATTACTTAAAGAAACCACTTATTTTCAAGATCAGTATCTTTAGATGTCAAACTCTCCCTGATTTAGTCATCGTTTAAGAAGACTATAATACCTCATTTCAAAAAGAGGATCTTCAATCATATCGAAAAGCCAACAAAATCACAAGTTAGTTTCTTAATAATAATCTTATATTCTTAATATCATAGTTATAATTATTTGGGTAATTTTAATTATATAACTTATACGATGTTTTAAGAATCAACTTAATTAAGTAAACACAGTGAAAATACTAAAGTGTCATCTTACCATATCACTCCCTTAATTATGTTATATTTCCTTACAAATTTAATGAAATGTAAAGAAACAGTCGCACATTTCTAATTTGGGGTATTAAATGATAATATAAATTGTACTCCCCCTTATTGCATAGATCATTCTTATTACAATGCACACAAAGCATTATATAAAAAACTAAAAATTGTGAGGTTAAAATGTATTAATGGTCTCACTCAACATCTTATTGATAAACCAACAACCCCCCCCCCCCCCCTTGAAATATGGACTATACAATAGTGCCATAATTTCAAAGACAATTTACAACACTTATTGCAAGAAGATAATTATATTACTTAGTTCATATCCTAATAACATCACTTAATACTAATGGGAGTACATCACCTCTTTCTAGAATATAAAGTTTATCTATGCCATCATCTAATGGTTGAATGATCCTAAATGATATGTTTGATATATTTGACAATGTTAAAATGTAAAAATTTAATTTCTTACCCTCGAATTCAATGTCAAATAACTTAATTTTAATAACTGTACCACGCATTTCAAGAATGTGCTACCATGATATACCACTACTAAATCAACCATATATCACAATTCTAACAAATGCTAGAACATGTATTTGAAGATACATTTAACTGGATCTTCAATTCTTAATAACTATTTTAGTACTACTAATACAATGGGAATGCTCTCATAAAATTACTGATTTACTTAAGATTTTATTGCTATGAAATACTTATTAAAATGTAAAATAGCATACAAAAGACATACCTGATTTGCTCATCACGCGAGATAATTTCCAATGAAGCGACTTAATTACTAGAATAAAACTTAAGGCATGAGAAATACTTCTAATATCCAAGACAATATATATTCAGAAATAAATCTGAATTAATCTTAAACTTAATTACTTAAATGAAGTTGGACCCATTTACTAAGTGTATGCAACATTTAGATCATAGTCTTAATAAAGCATACACGACTAAATAGAATATTGTATTTTATCTTTCACGCTGGTTACTCAACAAAATACAGTACTTAATATATCTTAATCAACATAGAATATTTCGTATTTCACGTAGGTTACTTAACAAAATATAAAATACCTAATACATCTTAATCAATATCGAATATTTTGTCTTTCACGTTGGTTACTCAACAAAATATACAAGAACTTAATTATCTTAATAAACTACAAAAGTTGTGTTTTATCTTTCACATAGTAACTTGACAAAATACACAAAATTCATAACAAAACAAACTTCGATTTTCACGTTGGTTACTCAACAAAATTTGTTAGGAACTAAAAATTACTTAAACAACTAAAATTATGTGTGTTATCTTTCGCGTTAGTTACTTGACGAAACAAGACATTCAAAACGTACTAAATTTCATTTTTCACGTTGGTTACTCAACGAAATTCTTTACGAACTAAAAAATTACCTAAAATAATGAAATATGTTTTCTGTCTTTCACGTAAGTTACTTGACAAAATACGACATTAAAGTATGAAAATATTGCCTTTCACGTTGGTTACTCAACATAATTTTCATACACTAATACAAAAGATCTTAAGGAACACGGTAAATTTATTTTTCACGTTGGTTACTAAATAAATTTACCGTTTCAAAAACAATAGCGGAAGCTTAAGTCTTAACATACTTAATTATTAGAACTGAATTAATTAGTGGGACACGTTAGTGAGTCATTTCTGAATTACTTAATCATGACTATTTTATGGTTAACTTATCAAACACCTTAATATATTGATTCTTCTATATAAATCTTCACGTTGGATCCAATTTAAATAGAAGAATACTTAAAATAATTCATCTACAAGAACAGCGGAAGCTTAATAATGAACTTACTAAACTTATATGTATATGTACACCATATACATCAGAATCTTAATGAGGACTTACTAATTTTAATCACGATGACTCAATAAGATGAGGCAAAATCTAATTACTTAATAAGATTAAACATTAATTATATGTCACTTTTAGAGAGTAGCATAAAATGCCTAAATTAACTTATTACAATATCTTAGTAAAATTCTATCAGCAATGTTGATCGCAATATAAAATTACCATGCTAACCATATATTTAACCACTATTTAAATTAGATTTTTCATAACATGAAATCTTACTTAAACTTGAGAAATTTGCCTCATACTTAAACACTAATTGCGGAAATACTAAAAACTTAAAAGCAGTGGCTAACTACTTAAATGATGACTAAATAATTAAAAGCAACAACTGCTATGCAATCTCAACTCCTGTGCAAGCGTGCAATCTGCGGATCTCAGCCATTAGATGGACATCTAAGGGTGACTATAATTTTACACATAGATCCTTCTACCTGCTTGTGTAAAGGGAATGGTCTATGTGTAAAATGGTAGTTACCCTTAGATGTCCATCCAATAGCTGAGATCCGCGGATTGCACGCTTGCACAGGAGTTGAGATTGCATAGCAGTTGTTGCCATACTTAAACTTATATCTAAATACTTACAATTACAACACTAAATCTTACTAATCTTATACTGATTAACAAAATAATAAAACTTTAATTAATTACTAATTACTTAAAACCTGACTAGGCACTTAAACTTATGACTAAATATTTATAATGACAACAGGAATTTATTCAAAACATTCTGATTAAGTTTCTCAGGTTGGTGAAAATTTTAGCTAGAAAACATTAACTTAATATTTAATAGTGGAAGCTAATGCACATAAGTCATACTTATTTATCCATAGTAGCAAAATAATCTTATTTTAATGATATCGAGAAATATCATTTTGCTACATAAATACTAAATAGTACACTAATTTCCAAATAAAGGTAAATTAGTGAATTAATTGGTTTGGGAAAATGAAACTTCCTAAATTTTCCAAACTAACAGAATATGGAATTCTTAGCACTACACCAATTTTCATTATTCCCAAACACATGAAATTTTCAAATTATAAATCTGGAAAAGTTATTCTAACATACTTAAAGTTCCATAGCAATGAATTCTTACCCTTTGTGATATACTTAATTTTGCAATAAAATAGTCAAAATACCTTACTATATTATTTTATTGCTAATTACTGTAAAACATTTCTTACCATAACCGTTAAATAGAAATTAATTAAAATAAATGGGCCCAAAATCCCTTTAACCAAAAGTCCTTATCACTTAAAAAGTTTATGTGCGGCCCAAAGCACCAGCCTAAATTCTTTAAAATATTCTTACTTGGTCCATATCATGTTGGCCAGAAACACAATATTCTTACTTAAAAAATTATGTCCCGTGGCTTGCTGCTCAAATACATGCTCCCGTGGCATGCATGCACGCTCACATATGCGCCATGCAGTCTTAAATCCGCATTCCACGGAGATACTAGAACGTCGGAAGCGGCGACCAGAGGTTTGCACCCGACGTATGGCCGGCTGAGGCAACGGGTGCTATGCCCATGCGCCACGTAACGCGCCCATCACTTGCCCGCGCTTGCGCTCGCTCGAGGCAAGCCAGTTTCTTTAGGCCGCTACCAGGTCGACGCACGCCCATATGGGCCATGGATAGGGCCCGATCAATGCCTACCATCGGATCTAATCGGACGGCTGTCCGCATGGATTGGACACACGAAATGCCCTGTGCTCAGCCTCCCCAAACCCTAACCTCATTTGCCTCTCGCCCTTTTCGTTCTGGACGTGCCGCATAACACTGACAAAATCGAGGAGCTCCGGCGAGGCGGCTGTGCTGCAGAGGGCTCTCTCGCCGGTGTGCGCGCCCGTCTGAGCACGGACGCACCACCGCGAACGACTCCAATGTGGCGCCCTAAGACTCGAGCTTGCACGCACGTGCCTTCACTGATCGGTGGCCCGACTCTTCTTCCCGGAGGCCAACGCAAATGACAACTAACCTCTGATGATGGCGATGGTGAAGAAGCCCAAGAGGTAAGTACCCTGGCTCCCCGTCTAGCCGAAATTCGTACCAATTTTTCTAGGGTTTGGGTCTGCTCTTCGGGATTTGGGGATTTTTTGTTAGGTTTCTTCGATCTCCTCCTTCTAATTGCTATGGAGTTTAAATCTGTGGTAGATTGGCATCTAGGGTGGCTCTTGATACCATTGTTGTAATGCTTATGATCCCTCGTGGCTAGATCTATCGGGGATCATACTAAAACATGTGATGAACAATATGGGTTCACGGTTCTAATCATGGTGAGAAGTAGAACATAAACAAGAGATGTAGGACTGGTCATACCTCGGTTGTGCGTACCTTCGTTGTTGAGATGAGCAGGAGCAAGGACTATGGCTCGGAGTAGATCCGCGGTGGCGCTGCAGATCCATGGTGGAGAGGCTGGTGACATGGAGGTCGCCATGGAGACGATGTCGGGGTAAGCCGATTCCCCTCACTTTTGTGTCCTTAGTGATCAGATCGGGATTTTGGTTATGGGGACCCGTTAACCACTGTCAACTGGTTCTAATCCCTCTTTTATTTTTATGTTTAGCACAACATGAGAGGGGGGCCTTACCCAGAATGTGGGTGGCGCCCCCGATCAGGACGCTATTCAATGGGGGATGTTGGACTCGGTCTTGCAACCGACTCAATCGTGGAGATCAATCCAACAGTGGGCACCTATGGCGGCCGTGAAGGAATAGCAATCTACTCACGCTGTCGAGCTAAGGCATGTCATTACAAAATAGTAGAACATACATATCATATAAATGCTATCATGTCATTACTTACATCGTTGCTTGCATCTGTGCCATGTAGTTCGAATGATACTCTTGTGTGGCCTTGCGCAAGGATTTCTCCTTCTCCTCCTCTGCCTGGATCCGCACCAGCGCCTCTTGCATGTTTTGAAACAAGTCTCCTTACGAGAGACAGTGGCTCAACGGGCCAGCGAACGAAGCCTGCGATGAAGTGCCTCTCGAAGATCGCACCTCCCTCGAGTCAATAACTCCATTGAATATGGCAAACCTACAAAAGTAGAAAGATTAATATTAAAATTTTGTATCTTGAATTGAAAAAAAAAACAATGACCAACTCACCGTCCATGAGCTTTGCCACCTCAGCTTGCATACAAGTCTCGGGGGACGATTGGCGCGTCTTCCCAATCGTATCCTTCATCATGTATCCTCACGGTCTCCTGCCCATACTTTGCCTAAAAACAAGGAAAATATGTAATTATGTTAACAACAGAATTAGTTACAATTCAGATGAAGAATTTTGAGAACTTACCAGTCAATCTGCCACAACCTGACTATACTACCTAGGCTGGGAATGGTCACTTCCATCAGACCTCTCTTCCAACATGAGTAGCACTTGGTTTTTGGCCGGTCTCGAGCTCTTGTTGATACGTGTTAGTAGGATAAATAAATTATTAACACATAAAATGAAATAATGACACACTTACTATGCGCCTAGCTAAACACAAATGGACATCGAAGCCATAGTTATTTTTCCCGTCAGAGACCTTGTGCAGCCTCGAGCCCTCTTGGACTTAGCGATGAATTCATCGCTAGCCCATATCCTACAGAGAGCTCGATATGCTTCGGGTCGGCCTTCTAATCAGAAAACACTGACATTACATATTTAGTAATTCATCAAAATGTTGTTAACATAACAAAATAATAAATGTTAACACAAACAACTTATCCTCGTGTATTGCTTCTCTGTCATGTACGTGTTGGTGGCCTTTCTAAACGGCCCTCGCTCCTGCTGTTGATTCCGCTTGAGGTACTCGTTCACAGCTTGAATATGAGTGTAGGATAATGCTTGCGTGAGAAGCTTCTGAGCGTTATTGTGAACACGGCTCTCGCGTGGTCAAACTGGCTCAAGTCCTCTGAACAGTACCTTAGCTACAAGAAAACAAATACTCAAAAGATACACATTAACAAATTAAGCGAGTTGAAGAATTCAAATTTAGAAATTTTATTGAACATACTTGCCATAAAATCCGCTCACACGGCCTACTAAACGGTGTCTTGCATCCGGTGAGAGGCATGACTATAGTCGTCCTATGATGTAGCAGGGACCCCCTTGATGATATTGGAATAGTGCATACGCACTAACGCACCGATGACACTAGACACTTGTCTATGGTGTCTCGCGCCCGTGAACAGTCTACCAAAAGTTTCAATACATTTGTTAACTCATTACGTATCGGGAGACAACTCCAAAACAACCCGGTGTTTGGAGATTCGACATAGTTCTGCCAACTATGTCGAAGTATTTGGAGACTGGAATGCACCTTTTTTTGCGAAGTGCCCATATTCCAAGGTCATCTGGCTACATGTTGCACTATGGCTGAATCTCCAATCCCTAAATCCGGCTCGATGGGCGGCAGTCACAGCCATCAAGCCATGGTTCGAACACCTAAGCGAAGGCCAACCCGGTACAAGAAGAATTAGGTCTGCGGCTATACTAACATGTTGGACCCTCTAAAGAGAATGCAATATGAGAGTATTTAAAGCTTCCGACAGAACTGAAGACACGCTCCTGATCGTGATCAAAGAGCAGTCAACATTGTGGCAGCTAGGCGCAGTGGCCACGCTGCTACCACATACCGGCCATTCGGCTGGGTAGCAAAGGCACCTTGGAATGTTGATCCATGATCCACCATTCTGATACCCTTGGAGGTGCCGTAACCCTGTAACTGTTACGTTATTCCTGCTTAATGTATATCACTCTCTTGGGGCCTTTTCGGAAAAAAACAATCACCCACCACGTGAGAGGCCTCAGATTTATCATTAGCACAGATGATTTTGGATTAGTATCCTGTGTTAGAATTGATCACGTGGAGAGTTAGGAGTTGGTTACAAGAATAACCAACTCAATCAGTTTAGATCTCCCCTGGTGTTTGATCGGAACACCATCCCAACCGAATCTTTTGGGAGGCCCCCTCACATGCCCCCTCTCCTATATAAGCTTAGGATTATGGCTAATTAAGTGATGAAATTAATTATACCTAATCACCCCTAACAACTCAGTAGCCCGATCAACATGGAGGGAGAAACGTGGGAAAGGTCCTCCTAAGGCTTCACCGCCGCCACGACCGCCATCAAGCCATTGCTGCGTCTACTGCATGACAAGGTACGATCCAAGGTATGGATTAACTCAAATCTGCATGTTCTTCATTATGTTCTAGATTAGTTAATTGTATCTCTGTTCATGCAACAACCGAAGACCTAATCACCAATTAGGCACAAGATCCTATCTCAGATATCTAACAATGGTACCAGGAGCCACCCTAATTGGCTTAGGTATTTTCGGTTTCTAAGATCAAATCCTAAGACTCAGATCAGTTTCGAAAATCTTAGAAGGAGACTTAGGGTTTGAATCCTAACTCAGATACAAAACTCAGATCAAGGATTCAAACCAAAATCAGATTAAGCATTCAATTCAAGAACTCAGGAGCTTCGGCTCAAACACTAAGAAATTAGTCTAAGATTGATTTCGGTAACGAATTCGGAACTTAGATTGAACTTAGAATTAAAAGAATTCAAATCGAAATCAAGAAAACAGAGGTTGGATCACAAACCTTAGACGTGCACCCTTCGGGTCCAACCCACTGGTGCCTCGCGCTTGGTGGCCGAAGTGGCAACACCCCACCGGTAAACCTTTTTGAAGGACCCGGGACGACGGCGGGCCCTCGGGCTGCCAGATCCAAGCAACTAAGGGCACCACACGACGCCTCCATGAGGCGGCGGCGCCGTGGTTAGCCACCGGAACCCTAGGGTTCGCAGTAAATGTCCTTAGCCCCAAAACCCTAACCACAAGACAAACTAAGAGAGGAGCTAGGAGACTCACCAACGTGGTCGTCCTCACCTCCTGCACTGGAGAACACCGGCTTCATCGCTGGACTTCGGGAAGTAGGACCCGAGCTGCATCCGCTTAACGCTTTTGAGCTCGCGTGCTTGGGACCAACTTAGGGAGCCATCCTGATGCCACTCGACGACGGCGCGTCCACCTAGGGAGGGTGCGCACGCCGGCGAGGGGACTCACAGTGGTGCCGACCTACTTAGACCTCTAGAACCCTAACCCTAAGGCGAGATGAAAGCTCGACGGCGAGGACCATTGTGAGGACGCTACAGCAGCGATGCGCTCAAGTGAGCACTCGCGCTCGCGGCCTGCGGTGGCGCCGGAGTTGTGCCATCTCCAACGAGCCCGGCTCCGGGCTCTCACCGCTCGCGCGCGGTTGCGGGTGAGGAGAAAGAAAGGGACCGAAATAAATGGGTTTAGGGTTTTCGGGTGAATCTATGTCGGCCGGCTTTTGCTCGTGCCGCCCGCTCCTTAGCCATCCGATGGGAAATTAAGGGCCCATATCCACTTGAGTTAAAATGGACCGATCACTTATGGCCATCAGATCACAATCCGACGGCGCATAGGTGTCGGTGCCCCTTAGCGGGCCAACCAGCCCATGCAGCCGCCTCCTTGGGCCGGTTTGGGCCTCCCTTCACCTTTTCAGGAATTTTCGCAGGAATTTTCACACCCTGCCGTGGGCCATATTAAGGGGGAAGCTGGGCTTCAAAGGCCAGTTCCTCAATTTCTTTTTTTGGTTTTTCCAGGAATTTAGAACTTGGGTCGTGGGCCTATTTAGTAATAAGGCTGGTTTGGGTCAGTTTTATTTTCATTTTGGTGGAATTTTAGAATAATCAGAATGGGCCTCTCGGCCAATTTTCTCAGTGGGCCAGTTTTGGGACCGAGCCCAATTAAGTTTTCCAGGCTTATTTTATTTGGAGCCCACTTTAGTTTTTCTCTTTTTTATGAGAAATAATTACTAAGTATTGTTTTGGCCAAATTTTAGTGGCAGAAATCTTATAAATTTAGTTAATAATTTTTAGTGATCTTAGTATAACCTAAAATCATCTTAGTTGCCTAAAATTAATTAAACAGGCTAGGATTAATTAAGTATATTATGATATATTAGTGAATATTAGTCACGTTTTAATGAATGTTTATTACATTATGTTCAGTAATGTAGCATTATGGTATTATTTTCTCAGTCGTTAATTTAAGATATTAATTTTGTTGTTGAAGATTGAGTAATTAAGTATATCACTCAGATTTTAAGCTTCTGCTGTGTACTCAGTATTGCATAGCAATATTTGTCGTATAACAAATTTATGCTATGCGCTCAGTTTACTATGTATCCATAGCAATTTTGTTAAGTAGCCAACGTGAACGATAAAGTTGCTGAAAGCATCTAGGCCCCCATGAGGTACGGTTTCGGTGATTAATGACAACCATTGGATTTTACTAATGAATTTGTGGATGCAAGGTCTCCCATATCACTCAATCAAATGAAATCTATATGAATATGAACATCAACTAATGATCATTGGAGACCCCTAAACAATCATCTTATGAGATCAATCAATGTTATGAAGACTAGAAGTAAAAGCTCATATGTCAAAGTCATTCAACCATAATTAACAACACTCAATGCTTGAAAATCATCAGAAGTATATTTCCAAAAAATGTCTAAGAGGTCAATCGAGAAAATTCCAAAAGAATCACTTAGAACAACTCAAAGCAAACAAAATCAACTCATCGGATCAACCGGTGTTTTCAGAAAACAACACATCGGTCGAGTTGGTTCAGCAGAAGAAGAAGACCTCAGAACAAAGTACTCACCAGATCATCCGATGTTGAGGGCAATGTTACATCGGTCCATCAGTACAGTATGCAATATCCTTGGACCAAGTGTAGCACCGGATCATCCGATGTACAACAATATACACATTGGTCAATCACTCCAGTAAGCATCAAGTCTGAACCAATTCTGGAGGAAGTGCCACTGGATCATCCGATGAGAAGACAAGTGCAACATCGGTTTAACAACGGTCATATCTGACATAGTGACATCAGCTAAAGTGAACTTGACCGATGATAACTAAAGGGAGAGCATCGGATCATCCGATGTTGGCAGAGCAATGATGTCAGCCTACTTTTCCAACGGCTATTTCGTGGAGGCTGGCTATTTATACCCCTTCAACCTGTCAAATCGAAAAGTCTTGATCACCAGACATACTGTACACATTCTCAAGCATTCAAGATGTTGAGCTACCACTTCTAGATCATTTACACCTCCTACACAACAAGAGATAGGCTAGAACTAGCTAGAGATAGTGCTTGTGTGCTTCCATTCTTGGTGAGTGGAGTCTCTAGTGTAGTGAGAGCTGTAAGGGAGTGTCCCTTGGTGTTTGTAACTGAGAGTGACTTCCGGAGCTTGCCTAGACGATTGTGGAAGCCCGGAGGATCCAAGTTGTACAAGGCTTGAGCTCCACCTTGCCGAGGTTGGCGAACGGAGAAGAATAGTGAAGATCCCTAGTCTCGGTGACTTGGGTGTGGCTATACCCTTTGTGTGACGCCCGGTTCCAAAAATGAACCAAGCTAACGCATATGTGTGCCCAGGATGTTCATCACACATACACGAGTGCAATCACAAAAGAGTATACAGAAAATTACCACAGAACAAGATTAATTATCAGATTTATTACACAAACCATATTATCCTCGAATACAAGCTCTAATGAATATTAATGACAAGTTCAACTAATGCAGCGGAAATATACTAATTAAGCAAACTAAAGCAACTATGCAAAAGGGATAGCGCAGCTCCAATCAACACCACAGGCAAAGCTGACGGTAGACACGGCCTAGAACTCCGCATTATCGCCATTAAACTCCCAGTCCTGACCTGCAACTGTTGGGGTGGGGATTGCAAGAGTGAGTACATGTCGTACTCAGCAAGTGTGGAAAGTATGACATGTGGCTGATTCAAATGACGACAATAATAATGGTAAAGTGCTGAAAAGTACAGTAAAACATTTGAAAAGCAATGTATCATATTTATGTGAAGTAAACCCATCATAAACCATGTAACCATAATAATACCAGTCCATAATTCACCATTATCAATAACCATAGTCAATGTCATAAACCATAATTCCATCCATAACCATGACCATAATCATAACCATAGCCATCCCAAATCCCAATTTCCCTCTAATCATGGAAGTTGTCCAGGTGCTCATAACCGGGAGCACGGCTATCATGATAGTTTTAGTTAATACTCTGCAGAGTTTGTACCTCTTTACCCACGTGTTCGTGATTTCATCACCCTTCGGCGACTAAAAACCTCCCTTATGCCCATGACCCGTCGGTCACATTACACACTTCCGTTGGTGTGTGGCCAAGAGATCACAAAATAGCCTTTACAAAGGAATTACTAGCCTATTTAGACCCCACTGAGGTTTCACCGGTGGCGATGTCTCCCGCAGAGCACATCTTCAACCAAGGGCCCCCTCTTGAGCCATTCGGATCCCAGGGTAGTCCCACCAATCATCAACAAACCCAATCCGACTACCCCTTCCCCGAGCATCCACAATGGTCCAAACAGCACTAGCAAAGCCCTAATTAATCAGCTACGCCGCACCCATAACTTGGCCTCGTGGTGGCACTGTAGTCCTGGCTTATTCTCGCATGAACCGGTCCTTAGATCTAAAGCAAGCAAACCACCGTAACATCCAACCCATCCACATACCAGGCTTGCTTAGATCATCCATTACCATACCATGTTTAACCAGTTCATGTTAACCATAATCTTATCCATGCATAATTAAATTGAGTGATATAGTTGTTTCCCATCCCAGTTGATTAAGCGAAGCAAAAAGGTAAAAACCCTTCCCGACTCTCTCTACCATAAATTCCAGGTGACAATGGTGGTTTAGCAAGTCTAGTAAACTTCCTACCATAGGATTCCCATCAAATTGACACAGCATGCAGTTTTGCAAACAAACATTTATTTTAAAAACAGGATCAATATGCTTCAAGGACACTTGCCTTGCTCTTGCTGTTGATTAGGGTCAAAGCCTTCAAACTCTTGATGCTGTAGATCCTCCGTGACACTCTCTAGCGCAAATCCGTCTAATCCACACAATAAACATACAAGACAAGAAACACAATCAAAGAGTGCACAAATATTACTCAACATGACATGACATGCATGATTGATGCAATGCAAGGTAGAACTTGTTACTAGATTGCTTTTAATGATCACTAACTAGCTCTGATAGATTTTAACCAGTTTATACAGGTTTGGAGTTGATTAGATCAAATTTTAGAATTAATTCAACACAATTTAACCAGAAAGATCGGACTAGTCCGCTTGGGACCGGACAAGTCTGCACTCTGCAAGATCAGCGGATTAGGGTTTTCTAGATCGACGTGAATTTGGAGATTAGGGGTTGAATTCTCGTAAGGAAAAGAGAATAGAAGGTATACCAGGTGTTTAGAACTCCAATGAACCAAGAAACTTGGAGGTAACACTTGGATCTTGATGATCTAGGGTTGATGATGAACTTGGGGATGAATTGGTGGTGAAGGACGAAACTTGGTGGAGATCTTGATCCTCCTTCGTTTCCTCCTCTTCTTCTTCTTGTTTGGGATCTTCTCCTCCCTCCTTGATGGTGGCTCCCCACGAACTAGGGTTTGGGTGGGTGGAAAAGTGGCAAATAGATGTCAAACCAAGGGGTGGGGCTGTTTATATAGAAGTGGAGGCTAGGGTTAGATGGATCTCGAGTTTTGGGATGAGTAGATGACGGTTTAGAGTCCCACATGGGCTCTAAAAGAGTTGGGCACGACGTCCCTAGGCCCACTTGACGTGAAATCCAAGAAACAAGTCGTAAAACAAAAGGTCAATCCCGGAGTCACGAAATATCGGACAAGTCCGGACAGGACCGGACTAGTCCGAAGTCGTCCAGAGAGAAAATCGGACAAGTCTGGCCAAAAATCGGACAAGTCCGATCTTAGTCAGAAAGGAAAACGGACAAGTCCGCTGGAACACCGGACTAGTCCGGAAAAGTCCAGGGACTTAGCAAATTTTCAAGGATTCATGGAATATCGGACTAGTCCGCACAAAATCGGACAAGTCCGAAAGTTTCCAGAGCCAAAATCGGACTAGTCCGCAGCAAAAACGGACAAGTCCGTTTTTAGTCAGAGAGAAATCGGACTAGTCCTCAGTAAAATCGGACTAGTCCGCACTTTCCTGCGTTTTAAGTGCGGTTTTGCTCCAAATCAATTTTAAATGCTCCGAATCAATGTTAAACTCGTTCCTCTTTATGTGGGTTAATGTTGAACATGTATATGAGTGCATGTAGGGCATGATGCATGGAAATGAGGGTGTTACAAACCTACCCCCCTTAAAATGAATCTCGCCCTCGAGATTCGACGCGGAAGGGAAGAGATGGGGAAATTACTTCTTGAGATCATCTTCTAGCTCCCAAGTTGCTTCTTTTTCGGTATGGTGCTTCCATTGGACTTTACACCATCGAATCACCTTGTTCCTTGTGACTCTCTCCTTGGTTTCCAAGATTTTGACCGGTTGCTCAGCATACGTCAAATCTTCCTCTAGTTCCAATTCTTCCATTGGCACTTGTTCTTCCGGTACTCTCAAACACCTCTTGAGCTGGGAAACATGAAACACATCATGTACGTCTGAAAGATGAGCTGGCATCTCCAACTTATATGCTACTTCTCCTCTTTTGTCCAAAATCTTGAATGGTCCAACATAACGAGGTGCGAGCTTACCCCTTATGTTAAACCTCTTATGACCTCTCATTGGTGACACCTTGAGGTAAACAAAATCTCCTATTTCAAAGGCTAATTTCCTTCTCCTATTATCCGCATAGCCTTTTTGCCTTGATTGGGCAGCCCTCAAGTTTTCACGAATTATTTTGACTTGCTTTTCGGCTTCTTGCAACACGTCCGGACCAAATACTTGAGTTTCTCCTGCCTCATTCCAGAATAAAGGTGTCCTACACTTCCTCCCATAAAGCGCTTCATATGGCGACATTTTCAAGCTTGCTTGGTAACTATTGTTGTATGAAAATTCTGCGTATGGCAAGCTTTTGTCCCAACTTTTCCCATGCTTTAAAGCACAAGCTCTTAACATGTCCTCCAAAATCTGGTTGGTCCTCTCGGTTTGTCCATCCGTTTGAGGATGATATGCTGAACTAAAATTCAACCTCGTTCCCAAAGCTTCATGCAATTTTTGCCAAAATCTGGAGGTAAATTGAGAACCTCTATCCGAGACTATCTTCTTAGGGACTCCATGTCGACACACAATATGCTCCATGTATATTTCGGCCAATCGTGCAGCTGTATACTTGGTTTTCACAGGGACAAAATGAGCTGACTTGGTTAAGCGATCCACAATTACCCAAATTGAGTCATACCCGGACTGAGTACGCGGTAACCCAACTATGAAGTCCATTCCAATTTCTTCCCACTTCCATTCTGGAATCTTCAACGGTTGCAGTAATCCGGCTGGCCTTTGATGTTCCGCCTTGACTCGTTGGCACACATCACACAATGCAACATATTCGGCTATGTCCTTCTTCATGCTATCCCACCAATAGCAAGTCTTCAAGTCTTTGTACATCTTCGTACAACCAGGGTGAATTGAGTATGGCGAGTCATGTGCCTCCTTTAATATTGTTTCTCGAATATGCTTTACATTAGGCACAACAATTCTCTTTCCAAGCCATAAGGTACCATGTTCGTCTTCATCAAATCTGAATTCTCTCCCTTCTTCGATTCTTTCCTTGATTTCCTTGATCTCCTCATCTGTGGTATGTGCTTCTCGAATTTCTTGCTCCAAGGTCGGATTTAACTCCATCATCTCCATCTCATTTACAAACCCGAGGTTCAACCGTTCAAACTCCTTACATAACTCGAATGGTAACTCTCGAACCGTGAGTTGATGACTTACTCCCTTTCTACTCAAAGCATCGGCCACTACATTGGCTTTTCCCGGATGATAGTTGATCCCCAAATCATAATCTTTGATGAGCTCCCACCATCTTCGTTGCCTCAAGTTCAGATCCGTTTGTGTGAAAATATACTTCAAACTCTTGTGATCCGTGTAAATTTCACACCTATGTCCAAGAATATAGTGTCTCCAAATCTTCAATGCGTGTACCACGGCTGCTAGTTCAAGATCGTGTGTGGGGTAATTCTGCTCATGTTTCTTCAATTGTCTGGACGCATAGGCGACCACTTGACCTTCTTGCATCAATACACATCCAAGCCCTTGTCTTGATGCATCGCAATAAATGTCAAAACTCTTGCTTACATCCGGCAATACCAAAACTGGGGCTGTTGTCAACCGCTTCTTCAACTCCTCAAAACTCTCTTGACAAGCTTGAGTCCATTGGAATGCCTTTCCCTTCATTAGCAACTCCGTCATAGGCTTGGCTATCTTGGAAAAATCCTTGATAAACCGACGGTAATATCCAGCCATCCCAAGAAAACTCCTTATTTCCTTGACATTTTGCGGCGGTTCCCACTTCAACACATCTCTCACCTTCCCTGGGTCAACTGATACTCCTCCTCCGGAAATAATATGGCCTAAGAAGGAAACTTCCCGTAACCAGAATTGACATTTACTGAACTTGGCATACAATTGATGCTCCCTCAATTTCTGCAACGTAAGCCTCAAGTGTTCCTCATGTTCCTTCTCATCCTTCGAGTAGATCATGATATCATCAATAAACACGACAACGAACTTATCTAACTACTCCATGAAGACCTTATTCATGAGGTACATAAAGTAAGCAGGCGCATTTGTCAATCCAAATGACATCACGGTGTACTCATAAGATCCATACCGTGTTCTAAAAGCTGTCTTAGGTATGTCCGATGGTCTAATCTTCATTTGAAAGTATCCCGACCTCAAGTCAATCTTAGAGAAGACACAAGCACCCTTCATCTGATCAAACAAGTCTTCTATGCGTGGCAAGGTGTACTTGTTCTTGATTGTTACCTCGTTGAGAGCTCGGTAATCCACGCACATCCTTTGGGATCCGTCCTTCTTGTCCACAAATAAAACGGGCGCTCCCCAGGGTGAAGAGCTAGGGCGAATAAAACCCTTCTCTAATTGCTCTTGAATTTGTTTCTTGAGCTCCGCTAATTCCATAGGAGGCATCCTATACGGCCTCTTAGCTATAGGTGCAGTTCCAGGTATTAAATCAATAACAAACTCAATGTCTCGATCGGGTGGCATACCTGGCAACTCATCCGGAAACACATCCAAAAATTCACATACAACCGGAATCTCCTCAATTGCGGCACCGTCTATATGATTCAACTCTAATTGCTTCGGTGTATGTTGGGTTGCTTCAAATTCTACGGTGATCCCTTCTTCATTAGTCAACTTCACCGTCTTTGTGGCACACTCAATAACTCCATTGTGCTTCCTCAACCAGTCCATACCAAGTATAATATCCAACCCTTGAGAATCTAAAACAATGAGGTTGGCGGAGAAGTCTACCCCCCTTATTCTAAGGCTTACTTTTGGACATACTATATTTGTCCTCATCTCTCCTCCAGGAGACTTAACCAACAGAGTAAACTTCATATGAGAGATAGGCAAACTATACTTGGCAACATACTTCGATGCAATGAATGAATGCGATGCTCCAGAATCAAATAACATAGTCGCGGGGTTGGAGTTGGCGAGAAACATACCAATGACCACGTCATCCGCTTGTTGAGCATCCTCCGTAGAGACATGGTTCACGTTGCCACGAGCAAAGTTCTGCTGTCCACGGCTTCCTTGTGGCTGTCCTCCATTAGGTCTTGGGTTTTGCCTCGATGCATTGCTCCCTTGACCAAGGCCTGACTTAGGACATTGATGCGCAAAGTGTCCAGCTTCTCCACAGGTATAACACTTCTTAACTCCACCAGAATTATTGGGACGAGCTTGGTTTTGAACATTGGCTCCAGGAAAATCAGCACGAGGTGCATAAGGCATCGGAGGCCTAGGTGCTTGTATGACAGGGCGCTGCTGCACAAACTGAGTTGGGCGCGGTGCATAACCAGGGCGCTGAGCAGGAATAGAGGAGCTGTAATGAGGCGCATTGGGCGGCGCAAAGCGAGGGCGCACATTACTTCCTTGTTGCTGTCCTTGATATGGCGCCTTCCTCTTGATTTCTTGCTCCATCTCACGGATCTTGTTCTCAACCACAATTGCTTTGTCCACAAGCTTCTGAAAATTGACATAATCACAGTTGAGCAATTGCACTTGGATCGTATTGTTCAATCCCCTCATGAACAAGTATTGCTTCCGGCTGTCCCGGCTAACATCCTCAGGCGCATATCTTGAGAGTTGAGTGAACTTATTGAGATATTCACTCACGCTTGTTTTTCCTTGTCTCAAGTTCTCAAATTCTTGCCTCTTCAAGAGCATAACACCTTCCGGCACATAATGAGAACGAAAATTCTCCTTGAATTCGGCCCAAGTGATTCTCTCTTGATTCTCATGAGCACTGCAATAAGAATCCCACCAATCTGCAGCTGCTCCAACGAGTTGATGAGAAGCAAATAGCACCTTCTCCCGGTCACTGCATTGGACAATGGCTAGCTTCTTCTCCACGGACTTGAGCCAATCATCCGCATCCATAGGGTCTGCGGCTTGAGCAAAGGTTGGCGGCCTAGTCCTCATAAACTCTCCCAATCGGTTATGAGGAGGTGGGGGTGGCGGTGGAGGCATGTGGGGCTGATTGTTGATATTGCCAGCCTGCAGCTGTCCCATAGTCTGTATCATGGTCTGCATGAGCTGGTTTTGCATGGCCAATAACTGCTCGATGTTGATAGCCCCCTGAGTAGATCCTTGCCCATTGTTGTTCTGAGGCACTCCATTGTTCTCCTCTTCATCATTGCCATCCCTCTGGTTGCGAGTCCTCGCCATCTGAAGAAAAGCAGTAGGTAAGAATTAGAAAACGCCCCAACTATATGCATCAAGGGATATGAAACTAAACAACTGGCTACACTAGCCTAGGTGGACATGGCAATGCTAAAGCATCCCAAAATCCTCTATTAAGCACACAAGCAAGCAATATATATAGCAAACAGCACTTCAAGCGAAAACACATTGATTCCTGAGTGCTCCTATGTGCTCTAAAGTGTCCATTCTATCTAGGCTGCATCCTACGGTCAACCTGTGGCTCTGATACCAATCTGTGACGCCCGGTTCCAAAAATGAACCAAGCTAACGCATATGTGTGCCCAGGATGTTCATCACACATACACGAGTGCAATCACAAAAGAGTATACAGAAAATTACCACAGAACAAGATTAATTATCAGATTTATTACACAAACCATATTATCCTCGAATACAAGCTCTAATGAATATTAATGACAAGTTCAACTAATGCAGCGGAAATATACTAATTAAGCAAACTAAAGCAACTATGCAAAAGGGATAGCGCAGCTCCAATCAACACCACAGGCAAAGCTGACGGTAGACACGGCCTAGAACTCCGCATTATCGCCATTAAACTCCCAGTCCTGACCTGCAACTGTTGGGGTGGGGATTGCAAGAGTGAGTACATGTCGTACTCAGCAAGTGTGGAAAGTATGACATGTGGCTCATTCAAATGACGACAATAATAATGGTAAAGTGCTGAAAAGTACAGTAAAACATTTGAAAAGCAATGTATCATATTTATGTGAAGTAAACCCATCATAAACCATGTAACCATAATAATACCAGTCCATAATTCACCATTATCAATAACCATAGTCAATGTCATAAACCATAATTCCATCCATAACCATGACCATAATCATAACCATAGCCATCCCAAATCCCAATTTCCCTCTAATCATGGAAGTTGTCCAGGTGCTCATAACCGGGAGCACGGCTATCATGATAGTTTTAGTTAATACTCTGCAGAGTTTGTACCTCTTTACCCACGTGTTCGTGATTTCATCACCCTTCGGCGACTAAAAACCTCCCTTACGCCCATGACCCGTCGGTCACATTACACACTTCCGTTGGTGTGTGGCCAAGAGATCACAAAATAGCCTTTACAAAGGAATTACTAGCCTATTTAGACCCCACTGAGGTTTCACCGGTGGCGATGTCTCCCGCAGAGCACATCTTCAACCAAGGGCCCCCTCTTGAGCCATTCGGATTCCAGGGTAGTCCCACCAATCATCAACAAACCCAATCCGACTACCCCTTCCCCGAGCATCCACAATGCTCCAAACAGCACTAGCAAAGCCCTAATTAATCAGCTACGCCGCACCCATAACTTGGCCTCGTGGTGGCACTGTAGTCCTGGCTTATTCTCGCATGAACCGGTCCTTAGATCTAAAGCAAGCAAACCACCGTAACATCCAACCCATCCACATACCAGGCTTGCTTAGATCATCCATTACCATACCATGTTTAACCAGTTCATGTTAACCATAATCTTATCCATGCATAATTAAATTGAGTGATATAGTTGTTTCCCATCCCAGTTGATTAAGCGAAGCAAAAAGGTAAAAACCCTTCCCGACTCTCTCTACCATAAATTCCAGGTGACAATGGTGGTTTAGCAAGTCTAGTAAACTTCCTACCATAGGATTCCCATCAAATTGACACAGCATGCAGTTTTGCAAACAAACATTTATTTTAAAAACAGGATCAATATGCTTCAAGGACACTTGCCTTGCTCTTGCTGTTGATTAGGGTCAAAGCCTTCAAACTCTTGATGCTGTAGATCCTCCGTGACACTCTCTAGCGCAAATCCGTCTAATCCACACAATAAACATACAAGACAAGAAACACAATCAAAGAGTGCACAAATATTACTCAACATGACATGACATGCATGATTGATGCAATGCAAGGTAGAACTTGTTACTAGATTGCTTTTAATGATCACTAACTAGCTCTGATAGATTTTAACCAGTTTATACAGGTTTGGAGTTGATTAGATCAAATTTTAGAATTAATTCAACACAATTTAACCAGAAAGATCGGACTAGTCCGCTTGGGACCGGACAAGTCCGCACTCTGCAAGATCAGCGGATTAGGGTTTTCTAGATCGACGTGAATTTGGAGATTAGGGGTTGAATTCTCGTAAGGAAAAGAGAATAGAAGGTATACCAGGTGTTTAGAACTCCAATGAACCAAGAAACTTGGAGGTAACACTTGGATCTTGATGATCTAGGGTTGATGATGAACTTGGGGATGAATTGGTGGTGAAGGACGAAACTTGGTGGAGATCTTGATCCTCCTTCGTTTCCTCCTCTTCTTCTTCTTGTTTGGGATCTTCTCCTCCCTCCTTGATGGTGGCTCCCCACGAACTAGGGTTTGGGTGGGTGGAAAAGTGGCAAATAGATGTCAAACCAAGGGGTGGGGCTGTTTATATAGAAGTGGAGGCTAGGGTTAGATGGATCTCGAGTTTTGGGATGAGTAGATGACGGTTTAGAGTCCCACATGGGCTCTAAAAGAGTTGGGCACGCCGTCCCTAGGCCCACTTGACGTGAAATCCAAGAAACAAGTCGTAAAACAAAAGGTCAATCCCGGAGTCACGAAATATCGGACAAGTCCGGACAGGACCGGACTAGTCCGAAGTCGTCCAGAGAGAAAATCGGACAAGTCTGGCCAAAAATCGGACAAGTCCGATCTTAGTCAGAAAGGAAAACGGACAAGTCCGCTGGAACACCGGACTAGTCCGGAAAAGTCCAGGGACTTAGCAAATTTTCAAGGATTCATGGAATATCGGACTAGTCCGCACAAAATCGGACAAGTCCAAAAGTTTCCAGAGCCAAAATCGGACTAGTCCGCAGCAAAAACGGACAAGTCCGTTTTTAGTCAGAGAGAAATCGGACTAGTCCTCAGTAAAATCGGACTAGTCCGCACTTTCCTGCGTTTTAAGTGCGGTTTTGCTCCAAATCAATTTTAAATGCTCCGAATCAATGTTAAACTCGTTCCTCTTTATGTGGGTTAATGTTGAACATGTATATGAGTGCATGTAGGGCATGATGCATGGAAATGAGGGTGTTACACTTTGGTGGGTGCCACAACGTGGATGTAGGAAGATCTTGACGATCTTGCCGAACCACGGGATAAATCTTCGTGTCTCCTTGGGAGTTTGCATTCTCTTCCTCTCACCCTACACTTATGCATTTTATATACCGTGAAGTTGCTATTTACTTGAATGCATAGGTTGTTTGTGTAGGGAATTGGGCTTTTAGTAATTAAGTTTTATTGCCTTAATTTTTGAAAAGAAGCCCAATTTCACCCCCCTCTTGGGCATTCGATCCTTACAATTGGTATCAGAGCCAGGTTGCTCATATGATCATTCTAGCTTCACTGCTAGAGAGCTAAAATGGCCAAGGTTGGGGGTTCGTTTCCTATCTTCGAGGGCAAGAACTTTGCCTATTGGAAAGCACGCATGCGCGCTTATCTAGAGGCTATTGCTCCCGAAGTATGGGAAGCGACCCACGCGGGGTTTGGTGAGCACAATTATGTCAGTGATCAAATTAAATGGGATGCTAAAGCTAGGAATGCAATTTATGAATGCATTAGTCAAGATGTGTTTGCTAGGATTGCTAAAAAAGAGAAAGCTTGTGAAATTTGGGCTTGCTTGATAGAAATTCATGAGGGTTCTTCTCGTGTCAAAGAACTAAAATATCATATGCTTAAAGCAAAATATGATGAGTTCAAAATGTTACCTCATGAAAATGTCAATGAAATGTTTTCTCGCTTAAATGTGCTTATTGAAGAAATTAATGCTCTTGACATTGCTTCTCTTGGCAAGGGACTCATCAACCGAAAGATTCTTATGCTCCTCCCCAAGCCAAAGTACAACATCATCAACTCCATGCTCCAAAAGGAATCTCTTGACCACATTGAAGTTTTGGAACTCATTGGAGAGATTCACGCTCATGAGATGAGTGTACTTGGGATGATGGAGCAATCATCTTCAAAGACAATTGCTCTAAAGGCCTCCACCAAGAGAACAAATCTCAACAAAAAGAAAGTGGTTGAGCCTAGCCCAAGTGAAGAAGAGCAAGCATCAAGTGAAGATGACAATGATGAGCTTGCATCAATGATGAGAAAGTTCTCTCGCTTAAACTCCAAGATTGTCAAGAAGGGATACACCTTTGATCCCAAAAAGAAAGCATTTCTACCAAAGAGAGATGACAACAAGACTTGCTACAATTATGGTGATCAAGGCCACATCTCCTATGATTGTCCAAAACCGGACAAAAGAAGAGAGAACCACAAGAGCAAGCATCACAAGCTTGAAGATAGCAAAGATGATGAAGAAGAGGCCAAACCCAAACCAAGATCCTTTGGGAAGAAGAAACATGAAAAGGGCAAGAAGGCAAAGCTCTTCCCAAAGAAAAGAAATGGCCCACAAAAGGCATTCATGTGTGAGGCAAATGAATGGGTCACCGACGAAGAATCAAGTGATGAAGAGAGTGAAGCGGAAGAAGAGAGTTTGGCCGGCCTTGCCATTGCCATCAATGATGACTCACCTCTTCATCCACCACCCATGCGCCTCATGGCTAAAGGTAACACCAAGGTATGTGATGATTCTAGAGATGATGAGCTTTCCCCCGATGACTTAACCTCATTAATAAATGAATATCACACTATCATTAAGAGGGAAAAGAGTAAGGTTAAGGCTCTTGAAGAAACTCGTGCTAAGCTTGAGAATGCTAACCTTGATTTGCTTGACAAGTATGAAAGCATACTCAAAGAGCATGACACACTCAAATCTCAAGTCAAGCAAGTTGAGGAGGATAAGGCTCAAATCAAGCTAGATCATCATGAGCTTGACTTAGCCCACCAAGCACTCTTGGGAAAGCACAATGAGTTGATCCAAGAGCATCAAATAATTAACCTTGCTCATGAAGCGCTTGATCAAGAGTTGAAAAATATAAAGAAACAAACTCTTAATGATAAGGTATCCATTACTTCTCATGCCACTAATGTCTTGCACAAGTCTTTGCCTTTGAAAGAAAATGCTAGGGAGAAGGACTTGTTGGAAGAAATTGAGAGTCTCCGCACTAGTGTGGCTAGACTATCAAAAGGAGAAGTCAAGCACAAGGAAATCCTCTTCCAACAAGCAAAGGCCTTCAACAAGAGAGGACTTGGATCCTTCCCGGTGCCTAACAAAGGAAAGGTGCCCTCACCGGAGCTTAGAACAAGCTTCATCAAGGAAGTTGGTTCTTATTGCCAACATTGTGAGGTCACCGGTCACCACACAAGGGAGTGTCCTCTTCCTAACCGGCCTTCTCCAAAATTGCCCATTAATTACAAATCTACTTTCAATTATCGTTATTATCTCTTGAGTAAAGTAGATGGCAAGGTGAAGGCAAGGTTCATTGGCAAAGACATGAAGGGCATGAAGGGGAAGCTCCCCAAGCAACTTTGGGTCCCAAAAACACTTGTATCACACATACAAGGACCTAAGTTGGCTTGGGTGCCTAAAGGTAAAAAATTGAACTCATGTGTGTAGGTGAACTACAAAGCCGGAGGAAAGCATTGGGTACTCGATAGCGGGTGCACTCAACATATGACCGACAATGATGGTATGTTCACCACCATAAAACCCCAACAATCATGAACAAGTCACCTTTGGTGATAACTCTAAGGGTAAGGTAATTGGGTAGGTAAGATTGCTATTTCAAATGACTTATCAATTTCTAATGTATTGTACGTTAAGTCACTTAGTTTTAATTTACTTTCTATAGCACAATTATGTGATCTTGGACTAACGTGCACCTTTAGCAAAAATGATGTTGTTGTGAGTAGTGAAACAAGCCAAGAACTAGTCTTCAAAGGATTTCGGCATGGACATCTCTACCTAGTAGACTTCTCCAACAAGGACGCTAGCTTGACCACTTGTCTTTTCACTAAGACAAGTTTGGGTTGGCTATGGCATCGACGCATAGCGCACATAGGGATGAGCAAGCTCAAGAAGTCATTCAAGCTTGGGATGGTGACCGACGTGAAGGATGTCACATTTGAGAAGAACAAGCTTTTTAACGCTTGTCAAGCCAGGAAGCAAGTTGCTTCACACCACCCAATGAAGACAATGGTGTCAACCTCCAAGCCACTTAAGATACTCCACATGGACCTCTTCGGACCGTCCACATATCAAAGTCTTGGCGGTAACCTCTATTGTCTTGTTATAGTTGATGACTACTCTCGCTATGCTTGGACTTTGTTTCTAGGTGACAAGAGTGAAACTCCGGAAGTGTTCAAGACCTTCGCCAACCGTGCTCAAAGGGAATTTCAACTTCCCATCATCAAGGTCCGGAGTGACAACGGCACCGAATTCAAGAACTACAACATTGGGGAGTGGTGTGACCGTGAAGGCGTGAAGCATGAGTTTTCGGCCACATACACTCCTCAACAAAATGGTGTTGTTGAAAGAAAGAACAAGAATCTCATCACTCTTGCGCTAGCAATGCTTGATGACTATGGCACGTTGGAGAAGTTTTGGGCCAAAGCAATCAACACGGCGTGCCATGCCGCAAATAGGGTCTACCTACATCGACTACTTCAAAAGACCCCGTACGAACTTCTCATTGGGAGAAAGCCCAACATCTCCTACTTTCGAGTCTTTGGGTGCAAGTGCTACATCTACCGCAAGAAAAGGCTCGGTAAGTTTGAAAGCAGATGTGATGTTGGTATATTTTTTGGTTATGCATCAAACTCAAAAGCATATCGAGTATTCAACCAAACCTCCGGTTTAGTTGAGGAAAGTTGTGATGTTGAGTTTGATGAAACTAATGGCTCCCAAGAGGAGAGTTTTGGTCATGATGAAATAGATGATGAGCCTCTACGAGAAGCTATGAAGAACATGACCATTGGAGACATCAAGCCTAAAGTTGAGGAGAGCCATGATCAAGGGGGAGCTTCAAGTTCCAACATCAACACTTCCATGGCGCCTCAAGTTGACGAAGAAGAAAAGGATGATCCATTGCCGACTCAAGACTCACAAGCCACACAACATCAAGAAGAAGAAGAAGTCCATGATCAAGTCCAACCACAAGAAGAGCAACACGCATCACCACCGCTAAGTGCTTCACAACCACTTATGAGGCATGGACGCATCTCCAAGGCACATCGATGGACCAAATTATCGGAAGCCCGTTAAGGGGAGTGAGTACACGTTCTCGCCATTTCGCTTTGTTTTGTGAGCACTACTCATTTGTTTCATGTGTAGAACCCACTCACATTGAGGAAGCACTCCAAGATCCAAATTGGGTGATGGCCATGCAAGAAGAACTCAACAACTTCATTCGCAATGAAGTTTGGGTGTTGGAGGAGCGACCCAAGGACAAGAACGTCATCGGAACAAAGTGGGTGTACCGCAACAAACAAGACGAGAACGGCGTTGTGGTCCGCAACAAGGCAAGACTTGTGGCCAAGGGGTTCTCGCAAGTTGAAGGACTAGACTTTGGGGAGACATTTGCTCCGGTCGCTCGGCTAGAAGCCATCCGTATACTTCTTGCCTTTGCATCACATCATAATATTAGACTTTATCAAATGGATGTGAAAAGTGCTTTTCTTAATGGTTACATTAACGAGCTTGTTTATGTTGAACAACCTCCCAGGTTTGAAGATCCGAGGAATCCTAATCATGTGTATAGGTTGCACAAGGCGCTCTACGGGCTCAAGCAAGCACCTAGGGCATGGTATGAATGACTAAGGGATTTCTTGATCATGCAAGGATTCAAGATCGGGAGGGTGGACACTACACTCTTCACCAAAGACATCGACAGAGAATTATTTATTTGTCAAATTTATGTTGATGATATTATTTTTGGTTCAACTAACGAAGCTCTTAGCCATGAGTTTGGCAAAATGATGTCTAGGGAATTCGAGATGTCGATGATTGGAGATCTCAACTTCTTCCTTGGATTCCAAATCAAGCAACTTCAAGAGGGAACCTTCGTCTATCAAGAGAAGTACACCAAGGACCTCTTGAAGAAATTTGAGATGGGAGATTGTAGCTCAAGAAGCACTCCAATGGCAACAAATTGTCATCTCGACGCGGATAAGGACGATAAACCTATTGATCAATATAACTACCATTCTATGATTGATTCATTACTTTACCTTACCGCATCTAGGCCCGATATCATGTTTAGTGTATGCTTGTGTGCTCGATTTCAAGCGGCACCTAAAGAATCGCATCGGAAGGCGGTCTTTAGGATACTTAGGTATCTTAAGTATACCCCTAGTGTGGGCTTGTGGTACCCTAAAGGTGCAAAATTCTATCTCTTGGGATACTCAGATTCGGACTTTGCCGGATGCCGTGTGGACCGCAAGAGTACCTCCGGTGGGTGCCACTTGCTTGGGCGTTCCCTAGTATCTTGGTCTAGCAAGAAGCAAAATTCCGTTGCCTTGTCCACGGCGGAAGTGGAATACATTGCGGCCGGTGCATGTTGTGCCCAGATTCTTTATATGAAGCAAACCCTTTTGGACTTTGGTGTTAAACTTAGTTGTGTGCCTCTCCTTTGTGACAATGAAAGTGCAGTTAAGATAGCTAAAAACCCCGTTCAACACTCCCGCACTAAGCACATTGATATTTGCCATCATTTCGTAAGGGACCATGAAGCTAAGGGAGACATCTCATTGCGATGTGTTAGGTCCGAAGAACAATTGGCGGATATCTTCACTAAACCACTTGATGAGAAAACTTTTTCTAGGCTAAGAAGTGAATTAAATGTGCTAGATGCATCAAATGTCATGTAAGTTGCCATGTAAGAATGCATCTCATATAGGTCTTGTCTAACATTCAAAGGATAGGGGTGAGCAAGGGTTAGCTTGGGATGGAGGTTCTTTTGGGTTTCCCCAAGGCTTGGAGAGTGGCTCTCCCTGAAGAAGCCTTTGAAAGGTTCAAACTTGGCAAGTAAGATTTACTTTATGTCTTACATGATACTTGCCATATAAACTTGCACTCATACTTAAATCTCCTGCATTATAAATTGTTTGGCATTGCATACGGTAGATTGTCACAAAGGGGAACCCACCTCATGAGAAAGAGACTTGTTTGAAATGCAATATCTCAACTCATATGAGGTGGAAAGAACAAAATGTTAGGTGCGTTAATGCCTAAAGGAACATGCTTTAAAGAGATAGAAGTCTTCATACTCTAGCTCACAAAGCATGGGCCTTACATTTTATTTGGATAATTTCCTCCCTATTTTATCGTGTTCTATTTGCTTTAAGGCTTAGCCAAGTTATTGGCAATTAGTATTCTTATGGGGTAAGGGGTTGCCCAAAAAGTCCTGAGACATGTGTTTCTCATTGCTTGTTTGTGTGGTCAAAGGACATATATGGGATGTTGCTGTTTTGTAGTCATCGGTTTATCCGATGCTTAGGCCAGACCATCATCGGATCAGTTGGTGTTCAAGTACCAAGAGTCAGTTCAGTCAGTGTCACAAATCAACCGATGAGTTCATTCTGAGAAACATCGGTCCATCCGATGTTCACACTTCTGGAACTGTGCTGAATTCCACCGATGCTAATCCCTTCCATGTCGGACCATCCGGTGTCAACGGTACCTTTTTGAATATCCTTACTATGCCATTCGACCGATGCTCCTATCTTGTAACGTCGGTCCATCCGATGTTAAATTTTCGGCTAGGGTTTGGGACCCACTATTTAAACGCCCCTTCACCTCCCGGTTTTCTCTCTCTCCGACCCCAACCCTCCCTCACCTCCAGCCGCCGCTCCTCTCACCCAAGCGCCGCCACCGCCGCCTTCGGCCACCGCTGCCCTCCGGCCGCCGCCGCCCTCCGGCCGCCACCGCACCTCCGCAGCAGTGCCGCCGCCGCCGCTTCGTCCAGCACCGCCGCCGCCGCTTCGTCCAGCGCCGCCGCCGCCGCTCTCCTCACCGCCACAGCCGCTCCACCCGTGCACCACTGCCGCTGCCCCAGCACAGCCACACCGCCCTCTCCATCGCCGTGGTGCCTCCCTACGTCGCTAGGGTTTCCGGCCACAACGATCTTCGTGTCACCGTTCCGTACGCTTGACATCGTCGACTTCCTTCACACGCATTGCCTCATCGCAATGGCTCGTGACAAGAAGAACAAGGGCAAGGCCATTGCGGAGCCAGCCGCAAAGAAGCAAATGCTTTCAAAGGAGGAAAAGAAGGCTTTGATGGCCGCTCGCACCGCCGAGGAGTGAGAGCGTGGCCGAGGAGGATCACTGAGGATCCGCGAGGCTCGTCAGAGGCAGCCTCCCGTGCCGGATGAGTCCGAGGAAGAAGAAGAGTCAGAAGTGCCGCTTGTGCGCTGTCGCTTAGCTAGGACCCGTGGGGGTCATCCACCAGCAGTACCACGTTCGAGACCCTCAGCTGCCGATCTTCGAGAGGACAGGGCGGCTTAGAGAGCCGTCTATGAGATGGACACCATCGTTCGTGTTGGTGAGGGTGTTCATCTGACGGATTACAGGAAGATGAAGACCAAGCAGCTCAGAAGACTCAGATGGAGCGTTTTGCTTGAGGAGTGGTTCCCGCAGCCCAGAGAGGCACTTGTGGACAGCCGGCTCTGGACCTTGACTCAGGCGTCGCTGTACGAGAAATATAGACGCCGAGGTCACAAGCTCTTCCAGCACAACTTCTTGGACTGGGATCAGCTTGCCCTGGCAGCAGAGACAGAGATACGCCCCTACTTTGCAAGGTACAAAGGGCTGGTGGAGCTGATGTCCTATGAGAGGAGTGCCTACGTGGAGGACTGGGTCCGCATTTTCTATGCCACCCTCTACGTCTCTGAGGGCCGCAGGTCTATAGACTTCATGTTCATGGGCCAGCACCATCACTTGAAGAGACAGACGTTGGCACAACTGCTAGGAGTGGATCTCCACGACACTTGCCTGCACGAGAGAGTGTATGGACAGGCAGACCCGCTGAGGAGGCCGCTCACTAGAGGAGTGGCACCACCACTGGAGGAGATACGCTCTCTGTTTGCACCGTCCCTCTCTCCAGACCAGCCGAGAGTACCGGCATTGCTGACTCCAGCTGCGCGCACAGTGCACCTTGTCTTGCGTCGCACACTTTTGCCGAGGTCCAGGTATCTAGAGGGGTTCACCAGCCTGCAGCAGACCCTCCTGTTCTACATCATGAACGGGATAGAGTTCGACATTGTGGACATCCTCATATGTGAGATGGAGGACGTGATCACCGATGGAGTTAGCATGATGAGGCAGCTTGTGTTTGGACACTAGATCACCTACCTGCTCTCCATGGTTGTTCCTGAGGAGTCCGCCGTGCATGACCGTCTCACTGACGAGAGTGTCACACGATTCAGCCAGTACCGTGCTCCAGCTCCTGGAGACCGCCGCCTTGGCCGTCCAGTCGAGCGTCAGGTCCGTGCTCGGCTATCCGAGGAGGATTGGTCTGACCTGGAGAAGGAAGACGAGAGGCTTGCACAGGCAGAGGCTCAGGGTGATGACCTTCAGCATATATGGTCCGAGAGCGACACAGACGACAGTGTTGAGGAGTACTTCCCACCTCCTCCCTGACCTAGGCAGCACGACGCTGAGGCTGGGGGTACGGTTTCGGTGATTAATGAAAACCATTGGATTTTACTAATGAATTATGGATGCAAGGTCTCCCATATCACTCAATCAAATGAAATCTATATGAATATGAACATCAACTAATGATCATTGGAGACCCCTAAACAATCATCTTATGAGATCAATCAATGTTATGAAGACTAGAAGTAAAAGCTCATATGTCAAAGTCATTCAACCATAATTGACAACACTCAATGCTTGAAAATCATCAGAAGTATATTTCCAACAAATGTCTAAGAGGTCAATCGAGAAAATTCCAAAAGAATCACTTAGAACAACTCAAAGCAAACAAAATCAACTCACCGGATCAACTGATATTTTCAGAAAACAACACATCGGTCGAGTTGGTTCAGCAGAAGAAGAAGACCTCAGAACAAAGTACTCACTGGATCATCCGATGTTGAGGGCAATGTTACATCGATCCATCAGTACAGTATGCAATATCCTTGGACCAAGTGTAGCACCGGATCATCCGATGTACATCAATATACACATCGGTCAATCACTCCAGTAAGCATCAAGTCTGAACCAATTCTGGAGGAAGTGCCACCGGATCATCCGATGAGAAGACAAGTGCAACATCGGTTTAACAAAGGTCATATCTGACACAGTGACATCAGCTAAAGTGAACTTGACCGATGATAACTAAAGGGAGAGCATCGGATCATCCGGTGTTTGCAGAGTAGTGATGTCAGCCTACTTTTCCAATGGCTATTTCGTGGATGCTGGATATTTATACCCCTTCAACCTATCAAATCGAAAAGTCTTGATCACCAGACATACTCTACACATTCTCAAGCATTCAAGACGTTGAGCTACCACTTCTAGATCATTTACACCTCCTACACACCAAGAGATAGGCTAGAACTAGCTAGAGATAGTGCTTGTGTGCTTCCATTCTTGGTGAGTGGAGTCTCTAGTGTAGTGAGAGCTGTAAGGGAGTGTCCCTTGGTGTTTGTAACTGAGAGTGACTTCCGGAGCTTGCCTAGACGATTGTGGAAGCTCGGAGGATCCAAGTTGTACAAGGCTTGAGCTCCACCTTGCCAAGGTTAGCGAACGGAGAAGAATAGTGAAGATCCCTAGTCTCGGTGACTTGGGTGTGGCTATACCCTTTGGTGGGTGCCACAACGTGGATGTAGGAAGATCTTGACGATCTTGCCGAACCACGGGATAAATCTTCGTGTCTCCTCGGGAGTTTGCATTCTCTTCCTCTCACCCTACACTTATGCATTTTATATACCGCGAAGTTGCTATGTACTTGAATGCATAGGTTATTTGCGTAGGGAATTGGGCTTTTAGTAATTAAGTTTTATTGCCTTAATTTTTGAAAAGAAGCCCAATTCACCCCCCCTCTTGGGCATTTGATCCTTACAATTGCTATGATCTCAGATTATTAAGTTTATGCATAACAATTTTGATAATTACTATGTTATCAGTTATTTAGTTGCATGAAAATTTTGTTGAGTAGCCAACGTGAAAGATAAAATTTGTCATGCTCTCAGTTATAAATGTTGTATTTTGTTCGAGTAGCCAACGTGAAAGACAAAAGACAACATTTTTATTTAACTTAGTTATTTAGTGCATAGAAAGTTTCGTTCGAGTAGCCAACTTGAAAGACGAAATTTGCAATGCTTTCTAAGTTATTATGAATGTCATATTTTGTTGGAATGACAAAATACGATATTTCACCTCAGTTAAGTGTTTTGAATCAGTTCATAGAAAATTTTGTTCGAGTAGCCAACGTGAAAGATAAAATTTACTATGTTTTCTCAGATATTTTGAATGTCAAATTTTGTTTTAACAACAAAAGACGACAATTCATCTCAGCTACTATTATTCATATTAGTCCATAGAAAATTTTGCTCGAGTAGCCAACATGAAAGACAAAATTTACTATGTTATCAGTTATGTTATGTTTTGCCAAGTAGCCAACGTGAAAATCAAAACATAACACTTTAGTTTGTTTAATTCTAAGTTTTATTTTAGTTTATGCATTCTCTTAAGTATTTCACTCAGTTGAATCCTCCATACTCAGTTAAACATTATACTCAGTTTAAGTTTCCCATCTTACGAGATGGAGAAACTCAGTATGTTTCCTTCGTAATGATGAAAGCATTTAGTTTAAGTACAATTTTGATCGTATTTAGTGAGTTATTAAACAAGATATGTTTGATGATTCAATTACTAAGCACGTTCGGAAAGTGATTTCCGAATGTGACACTGTCTCTTAGAACCTCTATTAGCTCAAAAAGGTCAGTTTACTGACTATACTAAGTTTGATGCAAGTATTCTCACAAAGAAACTTGTAACTAAGAAATAAAGTGGAGGAGTTGTGCGTGTGCACATACTTAGAATAACAGATAATTATGAATGTTGTGTTTTGTCAAGTAGCCTATGTGAAAAACAATATATAGCATTTGTAACACTAAGCAAACACAGTGAATTTTAGAAAAAGCTCATTGCTATGAGCGACTTAGTATTACAGGAGGATACTCTGGAGAGGGATTAGGACCGTTAAAGTCGCTAATGGTCATGAAGCAAAAAAAGTAGAAGCCAAACACGAGCTCCCATTAGTAACAAAAGATGGCTTTATACTTACGCTTCAGTGAGTTCTCAGTTCATTATTTACCCTTTTATTAAAGGAATTTGATTTTAGTAATCTTGCTTGGACAACTAAGTTGAGTATGTCACATTGATATACTTGTGTGAATAAGTTGAGTCTTGTCTTTCGGCGAGACATTCTCATAATCCCCACATGATTACATAATCAAACTTCCTCTTAGAATGAACAAGTTTTAGTAAGCGCATAAGAATCGATCGTAAAACATCTTCAAAATTATGGCTTTTTCGATATCGCCATATTTCGAGGGGGAGAATTGAACACTTCGTTTCTCAATCAATTATTCCTACTAAGAACTTTCTACTCAGATGAATGCATATTATGAAACACTAAGATTAGAATCCGATCGTGAGGGGGAGTTCTACGATCGACGTACCCCGTATTCACTAAGAAATCAAATAAGTCCTTAAACTCAGTCAATTAGCTAAACGATCGAGGCTCAAAGCCTCTATTCACATGCTAAACCGAAATTTTAGTGTTTTAGAACATCATATTAGACAAGGACATGACATAATCCTCATTAAAACTTTAATGAGGTTTTCACTAAGTTAATTAGCCCAAACATTACTAAGCCATCTTGATGGCTATTCAGCAAGATAATAGTGTTTCTGTGAACTTGACCGACACTAAGTTTATGGAAATAATATATATATGCTAATATTAGGGGGGGGGGGCAACGTAGGTCGAGTAAATGATCTTGACGAGAAGTGTATGCAAGATCCACCTCCATGATTCAAGTATCATTCTTCTTGTTACGTGCTGCTGTTAAGTCAACATATCTCGTTATTGTTGACTCAACGCCGTTTTGTTAGCTCCTCAGTGGCGAAATTAAGTAAAACTCTTGTTGCACAGGACATCTTAGTTTTCTGTGTTGTTTAAATTAGCCGCCTATGATGAAGAGCAACAATCGCCTCAATTAGTAAAAAAATGTGTGAATAAGTGGATCTCGTTGAAAGATCAATTTTCAAATGAAGGTTGATCTCACCGTATTTGAACTAAGCTACATGATGCTCTCATCCATCCGAATGGTGTCAAGCCATATAGAATTATATGAGGCATAAGTAAGCCAATAAAGTCTGTAACTCAGTCAACTTTCCTGATGGAGTCAAATCAGTAGGCTGTTAATGTTCTACACAAATACGTGACTCCAAAAGGAAAAGTTAGAAACAGTAAGGACAGACTTGTGGCTAATAATTTCATTAAGGAGACGTTGATTACGTTAATTCATTCTCAATTGTCTCAACCAAGGATTCGTTCAGAATCAGTATAATATTAGTAGCGCATTATGACTTAGTATTACATCAGATTGATGTAATAATAACGGTCAGTTGATATCTATATGAGAACGTCTGTGTGACAACTGAAGAGTTGTCATTTAAGCAAAAGGAACATATGAGATACAAGTTATCTCAAAGTTCTATAAGTAAATTAGTAAGTTTGGGTTATACTAAGTATTATGGGGACGAAATCGGTTTCACTTAGTTTAGAACGAGAAATTGACTTTTCTCGCCTTTATAGTTGACGTTCTGCTGTTGAGTATAATGTCAATCTACTATTAGATAACACTAAGAGTTGTCCTCTAATTTCGACACCAAGAGGTGTTGTGATTATTAGGCATACATGAGAGCATACTTTAGTACGACATGTATGCGAACAAATTCACCTGCTCAGAAAAGTCAAGGTTAATTAGTACGGGAACCACTAAGAGGTCGATCGAATAAAATGGGTTCCAAAGATTTCTGCTGTCGAAAGCACTCAGTTTGCTCATTAACCAATCTTGACATAGTCTGTAGGGTTGTTTTGGCATTAATATGTTCAATCGAGATCGCTGGAATGAAGATTAGTATGAACTTGCAGTCTTGCAAGACTCTCATGCCTCATGATAAGTTTAGTATTATTAGAAAAGCCATGGATCAATAAAAACTAAGTTCCTGCGAGATGTGTAGTAAAATCCACATCAGAAAATAACACTCGCAGACGGAGCTTTATTGTGGTAAAAGCTCCAAAGCAAAGGTAACTGCATCATGATCGATGCATGCTAATTTAGTGATGAGGCCGCTGAGCGGACAAAATAAGAAAACCCGGACTAAGAAGTGGTAGACAACATAAACCACATAAGTTATTAGTACTTCTAAGACAACAAGTCAAATGTGCAGCCAAACACATTGACATCAGTTGTGTGTGGCAAAGAAGTATATCCAGGATCATACTTAGCATTGAGCAACTAGATTCATGCGAATCCTCGCGGTACCGCATACAAGAGGAACTTCTACCCAATGTGTTTCGTGAACACATAACACGCATGGGTTTAAGTAAGAACCTATGTTTTCCTGAATACTTAGGGGTCAAACTCAGAATCAGTGTATGTTTCTAAGTGTGAGATGTAACGTGATCGTCGGGTCAAGCAGTAAGTAACTGGTTGTTTTCGATTCGTCGTGCCCTTTATGTGAAGCATGAGGAGACATACGTTAAGTTTACTTTTGTGTTAATGAGTTTCTTAGTCCCGTGATCAAGGGAGAGAATGTTAGAATTGATCACGTGGAGAGTTAGGAGTTGGTTACTCAATCAGTTTAGATCTCCCCTGGTGTTCGATCGGAACACCTTCCCAACCGAATCTGTTGGGAGGCCCCCTCACGTGCTCCCTCTCCTATATAAGCTTAGGATTATGGATAATCAAGTGACGATATTAATTAGGCCTAATCACCCCTGACAACTCAGCAGCCCGATCAACATGGAGGGAGAAACGTGGAGAAGGTCCTCCTAAGGCTTCACCGCCGCCACGACCGCCATCAAGCCATTGCTTCGTCTACTGCATCACAAGGTACGATCCAAGGTATGGATTAACTCTAATCTGCATGTTCTTCATTATGTTCTAGATTAGTTAATTGTCTCTCTGTTCATGCAACAACCGAAGACCTAATCACCAATTAGGCACAAGATCCTATCTCAGATATCTAACATCCTGCTATCATGAGTGGGTTGTTACTTCAAAGTTGTTCGCTCGGAAAAATGAAATAAAGCACTTTAATTTGTATTTTGGACGAGGAAAAAAATGCGGAGGCCAAGACGGATCGCACCATCTCCAGAGAACTATTTTGATTCCTGTTGCATTGTTTCCATCAAGTGTTTCACATAACCCTTGTCGTAGGTGTTTTAGCTTGTTTCCAGTTTAAGTATTTCCCTTTGTGTTTCAGTTAGGTGTGAATCAGGCTGAGCATTGCTCTAGCTGGTGGTGTGCGCGCAGTTGGGTTCCATTGAGCGGTTGCTCTCGAACGCGTCGCGCGGTGGCCATGAGAGCACGTCTTGCACGATTAGCTGATCATGGGCTAGGCGCCAGTTATCTTCGTGGTTGTATTATGAATAGAACGATCAATAAATATGTAGTTTAGTTGCTGTGCAAACTCACGGTGTTCCTCTATGGTAGCGTGTGTTCTTCCGGCCACCTGCTGTAGCGTCTCTGGCGAGACACCGACGATCTTCTGACAATTGACATTAGAGCCGGTTATGGGTTGGGCGGTCGTTACGATGAGAATATTGCTGCCGTAATTGCGTCCGCGTACTTCCAGACGAACCAATGGGGAAGATCGGAGGGAAAGGCGATGGTGGCGGAAAGGCGGAAGACATTGGAGACGGCAGCAGCTCTGTTCAACAGATAGTCTGCGTGAGGTGAGTGGGGCAACGCCGTACCCCATGCTCACGTAGACGGACTATATGAAGGTCAACCTCAGGCAAGGCTGCTTTGGGAGGAGATTAAGACGGTCAAGGTGGAGCCGCATGAGGACATGCAGGCTCTGAATGCCTTCTGCAGCGCAGTTCCTTCGGAGATGTGGCCTGTGATCGCGGACAAGGCAACGGAGAAGGAAGCTTAGGAAGCAATCGCAACCATGCGAATTGGAGATGATCGCATGAGAAAGACATCAGCTCAAAATCTGAGAAGACAGTTTGATACAGCAACCTTCAAGCAGGGGGAGACTATTGAGGAGTTTGCACTGTGGCTCAGCGGCATGGCCGCGACGACCCTCACAACTCTGGGAGACAAGGTGGAAGAAACACAAGTGATGGAGAAGATGATCCGCTCTGTTCCACAGCAGCTCAGGCAAGTTGTTGTCGCAATCAAATGTTGCTTGGCGTTTCTATCTCACCATTGTTGATTTGACGGGAAGGATGAAGGCCGCAGAGGATGCATTCAAAGATGCGCCACCCACGATGAGCCACGAAGGGAAGCTCTACCTCACGAAAGAAGAATGGGAGGCGTGGAGAAAGAAGCGTGAAGAGGAGAATGGAGGAAGTAGTGAAGGAAGTAGCAGTGGAAGGGGTTGTGGCGGAGGAAGACGCGGTCGAGGGCGCGGTCGAGGCAGAGGCAGAGACAGGGGAGTCACCTAGCACGAGTCATCGAGAAATTCAAATCGACCCAGGGGTGACAAGTGTAGGAGATGTGGAAAACTGGGCCAGTGGGCCCACGACTATAGAGTCAACCCCAAAGAAGAGCAGGCGCATGTAGTGAAGGAGGAGGAAGAAGCCTCGCTGTTTGTTGCGCGCTCTTCGCCAGTGACTGAAGTAGCGCCACCGCAGTTTTCCACTCCACTGAGAGCACCACAAAGGACTCTTGCAGATGGCGAGAGCAAGCTCATTCCTGTGCCAGAGAAGAAAGGCCAAGGAGAGGAGGCTGGAGATGTGACGGGAGCGGAGATGGGAGGACCTAGGGTTCAGATGCAGTCTCGCGAAGAGAAGGTCTTTGCTCACCTCAGTGATTCGGAGCTGCGTGATGAAGAGGCTTGGGTGGTGGATACCGGCGCCACAAATCATATGTCTGGATCCAAGCACATCTTCGCCGAATTGGATACTCAAGTTCAGGGCTCAGTGCGCTTTGGGGACGATTCCGTGGCAAAGGTCGAAGGAAAGGGGGAGTTTGTGCTTAGGTGCATGAATGGAGAGCAGATTGTTAGGTCTTAGGTACTTAGGATCAACACTAGCAATGCCTAGTTAGGTGTACTTAGGACTAATCTGAATTAACAGATACACTTAAGGACAATTAGACAGTTAACCTAATGTCTTAGACTAGTAATCAGGTGAACAATCATGAACACAAAACAGATTATAGCTAAGGCATAGGGATTAGAGATTGAGAGTGAGAGGTGAGGGTTACCGTCGGTTGGTCCACCCGATGCCATTGGGCTCAAGGGATGATCGCTGTAGACTAGATCGATGCATGTAGTTCATCGACGCAGGCAGAGGGTCGATGCAGTTTAGGCTCGAAGCAGCAACGGCAGCGATGGCCTTCCCTCTGTTCCGCACGCTAATAGATCGGGTTAGGGTTTTTAGGGAGAGTCTCAGGCTCTTGATCAACTTGTGAATCAGAGCCCCAGTCTCTCTCCTCTTGTTATTGTCGCGCGGCGAGAGGGGGCCGCACCGAACGGGAGTCGGTTGCGCCCCCGATCAGGGCGCGTGGGGAGAGTCGGACTCGGCCGTGGTTGTTGCTCATGTGGACCGGGATCACAACAACTAACATTCTCTCCCTTGATCTCGGGTCGTTAACTTATTTTTCTTATTTTACTGAACTAATCTTACACATATTTCTTTTGCTTTGACATAAAGGGCACGACGCATCAAAACAGTCATTTACGTACTGTTTGACTCGAAGACCATGATACATATCACAAATAGAAATAGTCTTACACTTAGGTGGCCCCTTAGAATCCAGGATATTATCACAGGGTCTCTCTTAATCCCATGCCGGCTACGTGTTCACTGAACACGTTGGGTGGGAGGCCCTTAGTTAGCGGATCCGCAAGCATTTGCTTAGTACTGATATGCTCGAGACTAATTGTGTGATCCTGGATTTTCTCTTTCACAACATAGTACTTAATGTCGATGTGTTTTGCAGCACCACTCAACTTGTTGTTGTGAGAGTACATAACTGCTGGCTGATTATCGCAGTATAACTTAAGTGGTTTATGGATGCTGTCGACCACTTTAAGACCGGGAACAAATTTCTTAAGCCAAGATGCCTGCCCGGTGGCCTCATAACAAGCAACAAACTCAACATACATTGTGGACAATGTAGTTATTGCTTGTTTGAAGCTTTTCCACGATATAGCTCCATTCGCGAGGGTGAATATGTAACCTGACGTGGATTTCTTAGTATCCACACAACCCGCGTAATCTGAATCTGAATAGCCCACTATTTCTAGTGACTCAGTCTTACTATATGTCAGCATGAGGTGCTTAGTACCCTGTATGTATCTTAATGCTTTCTTAACGACTTTCTAGTGATCTAATCCTGGATTACTTTGATATCTGCCAAGCATCCCAGTCACAAAAGCTAAGTCAAGGCGTGTACAAACTTGAGCATACATCAGGCTTCCGACAGGAGAAGCATAAGGAATTCCTTTCATCTGATCAACCTCATACTGATTCTTAGGCGATTGAGAGTTTGAAAATCTATCGCCCTTAACTATTGGAGCAGGCGAGGCTTTGCTATTATGCATATCGTACTTTCTAAGTACGCTTTCTAAGTATGCCTTCTTAGATAGTTCTAAAACCCCCTTAACACGATCTCGGTGTATCTCAACCCTTAAAACATAGGTGGCTTCACCTAGATCCTTCATATCAAAGTTTGAGGATAAAAACTTCTTAGTTTCTAAGAGTAGGTTGACATCACTGCTTGCTAATAGGATGTCATCCACATAAAGGACTAAGAAAATGAACTTTCCATTCTTAAACTTAGCATAAATGCAATTACCCTCCTCATTTTCCTTAAACCCAAACTTTCTAATAATCTCATTGAACTTGAGATACCATTGTCTTGAAGCTTGCTTAAGTCCATAAATGGATTTCTTCAAGTGACATCCCATATGTTCCTTACCCTTAACGACAAAACCTTTCAGTTGTGTCATATAGATGTCCTCATATAGATCCCCATTGAGGAACACCGTCTTTACATCCATCTGATATAATTCTAAGTCATAATGCGCTACTAATGCCATGATGATTCTAAAAGAATCCTTAGATGACACGGGAGAGAAGGTCTCATTGTAATCAATACCCTCCCGCTGAGTGAATCCCTTAGCCACAAGTCTAGCCTTATACTTTTCGGTCTTCCCTTTGGAGTCACGCTTAATTTTGTAGACCCACTTACAGCCTACAGTTTTGGCTCCTTTAGGAATCTCTACTAAGTCTCAGACCTCGTTGGCACTCATGGAACTCATTTCATCTTCCATGGACTTGTGCCATTCAGATGACTGAGGTCACCTCATGGCATCTTCGTAAGAGGTGGGATCATCCTCTATCTTAACTTCTTCACTCAAGTATATCCGATAGTCGTCCGGGATGGTCGATCGTCTTACTCTTTGCGATCTTCTTACTTGAGCATCATCTAATGGTTGAGGTTTCTGCTGAACCTCATTTTGTTCGACCATGTCCTCAACAGGTTGAGGAGGTTGTACCTCACTTATTTCTGTTGTGGCCGATGGAGGTGCAAAAATAGGCGTTGTGTCACCAGCACCAGGTGCCGGTGGCACGACAACAGCAGGTAGGGTGAAATAAGGCTCTTGAGTCATCGGAACGGGTAAACTAATCCGTTCTTCCTCAAGCTCTATTTCCCGCCGTATCGTACTCCCACTGATCATAGCGTCTTCTAAAAATACGGCATGTCATGTTTCTATAAACTTAGTATGCCGATCTGGACAATAGAACCTAAAACCCTTACTTTTCTCAAGATAGCCAATAAAATGGCAACTAACCGTTCTAGATTCCAGCTTACTAATGTTTGGGTTGAACATCTTAGCCTCAGCTGTACAACCCCAAATATGAAAATATTTTAATGAGGGCTTACGTCCTGTCCACATCTCATACGGTGTCTGAGGTGCTGACTTAGTGGGAACCCGATTAAGCACATGAATGGCGGTTTTTAATGCTTCCATCCATAGGTTAACCGGTAACGTATAATAACTTAGCATAATCCTTACCATGTCCATAAGAGTACGGTTTCTATGCTCCGCAACACGGTTCTGCTGAGGTTCACCAGGTGTAGAATATTGGGCGACTATGCCATGTTCCTATAAAAACCTCACAAAAGGTCCAAGAACCTAACCATATGGGGTATGCCGACCGTAGTACTCACCTCCACGATTGGATCTTACTACCTTAATATTAATGTTGTGCTGATTTTCTACTTTAGCCTTAAATATCTTAAACTTATCCAATGCTTCGGATCGCTCCTTGATTGGATAAATGTAACCATAACGAGTGTAGTCATCCGTGAACGTTATGAACGAGTCATACCCGTCTACGGAGACTACGGGAAATGGACCACAAATGTCCCTGTGAATAATTTCTAAAATTCTTGTGCTGCGTATGGCGTTCTTCTTAATAGTCTTAACAAACTTACCTTTAATGCAATTAATGCATTCTTCTGAATCTAAAAAGTCTAAGTGGGGTAAGATCGATTGAGATACTAAGCGTTCGACCCCCCTCGAAATATGGCATAATCGACAATGCCATAATTTCGACGATGTTTCGAAATCGATTCTTTTGCGCTTGTTTCTTTTTATGTCATTCTTAGCGGGAATTTGATCATTACTTAATGCATTGACATTATCATGAGTGGAAAATAGATAAAGCATGTATTGTCTGAAGGCAAGACCCAAAATCTTATTATTCAAACTAATAGAGCATTTGTCCTTGCCAAAATGGCAAACAAACCCACAATTATCCAGACATGACACTGATATCAAATTCCTCTCTAAACTATGGACATAAAGAACATCATGAAGTCTAAGTATGAAACCACTACTAAGTATAAGAGGATAAGTTCCAATGGCTTCAACTTCAGCTTCATGGCCATCAGCGACTTTGATGGTCCTTTGCCCCCTTCTTATAGTCCTCATCGTATTTAACCCCTGTATAGAATTACAAACGTGCACAGTTGCACCTGAGTCAATCCACCAAGTAGATCGAGAATAAGCTAAATACAGGGATTCATTTACGAAAGTGATAATATCCTTACCATTCTTAGCACACCACTTAATAAAACCAAAGCAGTCCTTCTGGCGATGTCCAAAATTTTTGCAAAATTTGCACTGATCTGATTTCAACTTAGAACCAGAAGGATGAGGAGTTGTCCCTTTGCCCTTAGAAAAGGAGCTATTTACCTTAAAAGATGGTGGCTTGGGAGAGGTGAAGTAGGTCTTCGCCTTTCCCTTACTCTTACCTTTGGTGCAGTTAATGGAGTCTCCACCCTTACCTCTGATGCGCTCCTCCTCCTGAACGCACATAGCCATGACTTTCTCTAAAGTCTAGCTATCTTCCTTAGAGTTGTAATTTATCACAAAGGCCTCAAACTCTTTCGGCAATGACATGAAGATGAAATGCACAAGCATCTCATCTGGCATGGCTAAGTTAAGAGTCTTGAGGTTTGCATTTAAATTACTCATCTTAAGGATGTGATCACTCACACCCCCACCAGTGTACCTCTCATTAACAAGCCTTTTGAGGAGAGTGCTTGCTAATGTCTTAGTGGAGCCTGTGTACTGACTTTTGACTTTGGCAAGATACTCAGTTGCCAGCTCATAGTCAAGAATAGCTCCTCTTATGGATTCAGAAATGGTGGCCTTAATGACCATGAGGCACTTTCTGTTGGATTCCTCCCATGCCTCAAGATCCTTAGGGTGTTTTTCCTTAAGCTTAAGGTACTCCTCCTTTCTTACTCCAAACTCCTCATCAATCTCCTCAGGTTGAGCAATGGGAGCTGTAGGATCAACAGGTCGATCTTTTCTTAGGCAAAGGTCAAGATTTGCAATTGCTAAGTTCATCTTGAGTCTCTCATTCCATGTCCCATAGTTATGACCAGCAAGGGTCTCTATGGAGGCAATGAGACTTACCACATTTGAGGCACGTTAATAAAAAAAATATAGGGGTTAGAAAAAATGACTTAAACAACATATGATGAAGCATATACTTAAAATTGCACTTAAACAACAAGAAATGGCATAAAATGTCTTTCACGTTGGTTACTCAACAAAACCATTTCACTTAAATAATCATGGAAATATTTCACGTTGGTTACTCTAATTTCCACTTTACTTAATGACTTAATTAACATGGAAATATTTCACGTTGGTTACTCTAATTTCCATTTTACTTAATGACTTAATTAACATGGAAATATTTCACGTTGGTTACTCTAATTTCCATGTAGACATACTTAAAATTCATGAAGAAATTCCCAATACAATGCAAATATACTGGAAGTAACTTAAAACATGGCAAAATTAAATTTTCACTTTGGTTACTTATTTAATCTCCATGCAAAACATATACACTTAAAATTCCAGCAAATTTAAACTTTCACGTTAGTTACTTATTTAAATTTACTGCTAAATAACAGCGGAAGCAAAATAAACTTAATTTTTTTAAATTACTGAAGTTAATTGCAAAAACTTAATGCAATTAATTAGATTTAAATAAATAAGAAAAAATCACTTAATAACTTAAAATTACCCAAAATTACAGAAATAATGCAATCAATATATTTCAAACATCACACAAAATTTTCTAAAATTTTCCCAGCTATTTAACTAATTTTCTAATCATTTTCCTAATTTATGGAATTTATTTTCCATCTTAAATCAATTCTGAAAATTAAAAACTATGGAAAAAGCTAAAAGAGCCAAAACTCTGAATTTGGCCCACTGATCAATATTCTGGCCCAGCCCACTATGCAAAAAATCCTTAGAAAATGGAAAAAACCCAGCACGCGGCCCATTATTCAAATTGGCCCACTGCTGAATTCAACCCACCTAAAATCAGAGAAAATCTGGAAAAAGAAAAGGGCAGCCCAGCGGCCCACGACGCCATCCCGCATGGACTCGGGGCCCAGTTTCTTAGGCAGCGGGCAGCGCCCAACGCTGGCCGTCAGATGCTGATCCGGTGGCTGATAACGCTCGAGGTATTAACACGCAGACGCATCACAACCATCCGATGTTGATCCAACGGCGGGCCGACGGAATCGGAGGTACTTAAGCTCCACGGCTGCGTTTCCCCAAAACCCTAACTCATTCTCACCCCCATTCTCTCTCTTCGACACTTCGAGCGGCAGCGAGAGTTGCGAGAGAGCGGCGGCGAGGCGAGCGCCGTGTCGGGACCTCTGGCGCCGCCGTGCCATCGGCGCCGGTTGTTCAACCGTTGAGGAAAACCGGCGCACCGACGCTCGCGTTAGATCTGAGTGGAGGGTGAGGTCCGCCGGGGGACTTCCGGCACGACTGGGCCCTCGCCGCCGGCACGCGAGCATACCGTAAGGTTGCTCGCCGTCGGTTGAGGAGCCTTCGGTTCGTCGTCGTCGAAGGAAACCCTAGCGTGACCTCAAAAGGAAACTTCGTGTTTTTGTTTGTAGGGATTCCACCATCGTCGATGGCCTCCACCATGGCGTGCACTTCATGCCGCCGGTGGAGAGCCACCTAGGGTTAGGGTTTCCTTACCCAAAGCCCTGAGGTGGCGGTGGCGGCCCAGTTGCGTGACTAGGGTTAGGGCTTTGGCCCGACCCCTAGTTCAGCGCCTGAGGACGACGGCACCGCCGCTGTGTCTCCGTTGGGAGACCCAATGGACGGCTGCCGACGGAGGGAGGAGTTCGCAAGGGTTAGGGTTTCCCCTAACCCTACCCTGAGAAAGACTCAAAGGCCCAAGGCCCCTGAATCCAGATAAGACCCCTCCCCCCTTAGTCTTAATTTCTTAATTTGTTTCGGTTTTTTGTGTGATCTCTTAATCTTAGTTGAAACCGAAACTAAAATTTGATTCCCCTCCTTCTAATTTTTGCGCTAAACAACTTAACTGAATCTGATCTTAAATTTTTTAGAAACTAGGCCTTATTTGAAATGACCAGAAGTTAATTAATCTGACTTAGAACTTATTAACCTAATTATGAATTGACTAGCACGGCTCTGATGCCATTGTTAGGTCTTTGGGTACTTAGGATCAACACTAGCAATGCCTAATTAGGTGTACTTAGGACTAATCTGAATTAACAGATACACTTAAGGATAATTAGACAGTTAACCTAATGTCTTAGACTAGTAATCAGGTGAACAATCATGAACACAGAGCAGATTATAGCTAAGGCATAGGGATTAGAGATAGAGAGTGAGAGGTAAGGGTTACCGGCGGTTGGTCCACCCGATGCCATTGGGCTCAGGGGATGATCGCTGTAGACTAGGTCGATGCAGGTAGTTCGTCGACGCAGGCAGAGCGTCGATGCAGTGTAGGCTCGATGCAGCGATGGCAGCAGCGGCCTTCCCCTCGTTCTGCATGCTAATAGATCGGGTTAGGGTTTTGGGGCAGAGTCTCAGGCTCTTGATCAACTCGTGAATCAGAGCCCCGGCCTCTCCCCTCTTTTTATTGTCGCGCGGGCAAGACGGGGCCGCACCGAACGAGAGTCGGTTGCGCCCCCGATCAAGGCGCGTGGGGAGAGTCGGACCCGGTCTTGGTTGTTGCCCACGTGCACCGGGATCACAACAACTAACACAGATGAGTATCATGGGATTTCATTACCCGACTGACTATAAACATCTTCATCATGGGTCAACTCGATGAGGCAGGATATCAAGTTGAAACTGTGCAAGGAGTCATGAATATTTTTGAAACGGCGGGGCGATTGATGGTGAAGGTGAAAAGAGGAGAAAACCGGATGTGTGTTCTTGCTGTGCAGCCGACACACCACAAGAAGTCGCCATTTCTGGAGCAGAGCCAATTCCGGGCAACTCAACCTCTGGAATTGATTCATGGCGACCTGTGCGGTCCCATAGCATCGACGACTCTAAGGGGCACTCAGTATTTTCTCCTACTAGTCGATGATAAGAGCAGGTTTATGTGGATATCAATTATTCCCACCAATGATTTAGTAGCCACGGCAATCAAGGAGTTGAAAGCTCGAGCGGAGATGGAGTCCAACGTGAAATTGGGAGCACTCCCCATCAATAGAGGAGGCAAATTCACATCGACTTAATTCGCAGAGTATTGTGCAGGAGAGGGAGTTCTTCGGCAAAACACGGTGCCATATAGTCCTCAACAGAACGAAGGTATCGAGTGGAGGAACGGGATGGTCGCGGCGACAGCCCAGAGTATGTTGAAGGCCAAGTCACTACCGGGATGGCTTTGGGGAGAAGCTATGATGACGGCTGTGTACATGTTTAATCGATGTCCGATGAAAGGAGTTGAGGGCATGACTCCGTCTGAGATGTGGTACAAGAAGAATTCAACTATCAACCATCTGAAAGTATTCAGATGCATCGTGTATGTGCAAAACAACACTCCGCACTTGTAGAAATTGGAGGGCAGATGCAGGAAGATGATTTTATCGGCTATGGATCAGAATCAAAGGCGTACATGGTTTATAATCCGAGAACAGGGCGAGTTCATGTCACCAGGGATGTCCTCTTTGACGAAGGAGCTGAATGGCACTGGGGTGATGAGGAACAGCAAGAAGATACCTGTGAAGATGAGGACATTTTCAGAGTGGGGTACACTGTCAGGCCGATGGTGTCACCCATGGATGAAGGAGTGATAGTCAGAGAGGTTGAAGGTGTGTATTAAGAGCAAGACTCACAACAAGATGGGCACCTTCAAGATGATGGAGAAGATATAGAGTTTGCTAGTCTTCCCAGGAACTACCAAAGCGGATTAGATGTTGAGCATTATGAGGAAGCTCCTTCAAGATTCAGAACACTGAAGGGTATAATAGGGCAAGCCTCACCTCGTGGCTTTGCACCTAGAGCCTTGGTGACCCAAGAACTAAGTATTGTGAGTTCTGAAGAACCTGAATCTTTCAGGCAAGCCAGTGAACACCCTTGCTAGCAGAAGGCAATGAAAGAAGAGATACAATTAATTGAGGAGAATCAGACCTAGTCATTGGTTGATCTTACATATGGGGAGCGAGCTATAGGTCTGAAATGGGTCTACAAAGTCAAGAGAGATGAGAAGGGGTTGGTAACCAAACACAAAGCTCGACTGGTAGTGAAGGGATATGCACAAAGAAAGGGGATTGACTATGATAAAGTGTTTGCTCCTATGGCAAAATTAGACAGAGAGAGACTTCTCCTTGAACTAGCAGCTCATAGAGGATGGGATGTCCACCATATGGATGTGAAGTATGCCTTCCTGAATGGTGACCTGAATGAAGAGGTATTTGTGGAGCAGTCTGCTGGTTTTGTCAAGAAAGGCCAAGAGCATACGGTGTACAAGCTCAAGAAGGCTCTTTATGGTTTGCATCAAGCTCTAAGAGTTTGGAACGCAAAACTGGACACTACCTTGGTAAGTTTGGGTTTCTAGAGAAGTCCTTCAAAACATGCAGTATACGTCAAAAGAAGCAGAGCCACTCTTTTAGTAGTGGGTGTGTATGTGGATGATCTAATCGTCACTGGAACCAGCTGTGGAGGGATCAGTTTGTTCAAGAGGAAGATGACTAAGACTTTTAAGATGAGTGACCTAGGTCTGCTTCACTACTACTTAGGGTTGAAGTAAGGCAGAATAAGGAAGGGATCACACTAAGTCAAGAGGCTTATGCAAAGAAGATAATTGACAGAAGTGGAATGTCTGGGTGCAATCCTGGTCAGGTTCCATTGGCTCCTCGGCTGAAACTGAGCAAAAACAGTAGTGAGCCTCTAGTGGATGCCACACTATTCAGGGGCCTAGTGGGGAGTTCGAGGTATCTAGTGAATACTCGGCCTGACCTGACTTTTTTTGTTGGATATGTGAGCAGGTTCCTCCAAGAACCTAGTGTTGGGATTTGGCCTGCTACGTGCAACCCATTTGTAGGCTGATTTATTTGGGCCAACTCCCATGGTGGAAAGCCAAGGTGGTATGGAGAGGTGGCTGGAGTGTTTAGTACCACATTGCCCACCTAGATGGGTGTTCCCCAATATATAGTGGCTCATGTAGTGGTTCTTAACATGAGAATAATGAGCAACGAAAGGTTGCTGCTATGGATACAAACACACATGCACGCACGCACGCGCGTTTCGCAATTTTACGTGTGATAATTGTGTGACTTGTGACTTATGATGTTGTGCGTCCACGTCATGTCGAGTTGTGTTCTATTAAGCCTTTATTTTTCTGCCACGTATATAAAAGAGGAATATTCTATCAGCACCTAGGCTGCCACGTCGACAAATGGAGTAACTTGAGGCATAATTGCAGGCACACGTTTAATGTGCACAAATGGCCCATAACTGTTCTATTAGTTGCACGTTGAGAGATTCCAGAGGGCGGTTTTCTAGAATTATGGTAGATTGAATCTGAGGCGGTTGACAGACTCGAGTATATAAGGAGATGTCCTGTATACTGGAGGAGACAGACACAAAAACTCGTCTCTCAGAAACTACTCCGTGTTGCCATTTTTTGCCTTGTCATCCCTCCGTCTGTCGTGCAGCGGATCGAGGGAGAGTGGTGTCTCCGAGCCGACATCGGTGATCTGAAAACATGCAGGGTGTCGGCGCTCAGGTTTCTGGCAAGTGCGCTCGTCCGACCACTCGCAGCACTTCCTGCATCCTCTACATCTTCATCAAGTTCGTTAGTTTTGTCCTTTACTTCATAGCAGTACGATCTGTAAGTGGATCAATCGATCTATGGCTAATTCGATTTATTTGATGAGCGATTTGTTTGAATACGTTTTACTTCAATTTTGTGTAATATTAGCACTATTTATTTTGACTGCTAGTAGAACTATTCTAGTTGTTTTTCTATTTCGGATCATCAAATTAATTGCATGCCATGTGTATTTTTCAAAAATCTAGAAACCTGATAGAATTAACATAGCTGGACTTACTGATGCATTGAAACCCGAGCGATTTGTCGGGGGTGACAATTATAAGAGATGGCAGACACGAGTCAAGTTCTGGCTCATGTTGATGAAGATCTGGTGGGTGATTTTCCCAGTTCTTCCTCTCACTGAGGAGCAGAACCGTGACTATGAACTGGACAATTCAGCTTGTCTTGGCTGCCTGTTGTTGCTCCTGTCAGATCAGCTATGAGACATTTACATGAACCACACTTCAGCTAAGGAATTATGGGAGGCCCTAGACCGCAAATATGCGGATTCAGATGTTGGGCGTGAACTATATGTTAATGACTAGTACCACGAATATAATATGGTCGATTACTAATCTATCATGGAACAAGCTCATGAGATCTAGCTTCTGGTGGGGGAACTTGCACATTTTGATACGGTCTTGCCTGACAAGTTCGTGGTTGGTGGAATTATTTCCAAACTTCTTCAGTATTGGAGGAGTTTTTCCACGAGCCTTAAACACAAGAAACAGGTTGTGATTGTTGAAAGTCTGATCTCAACTCTTGATCTTGGGGAGAAGGCAAGATCAAAAAACGTGCCTCGTTCTGTTCCACAAGAAGGGACTCCCTCTAATGCCAATGTGGTTGAAGGTAAATCTGGTGGTGGCAATAAGAACAACAAGAACTGGAAAGGAAAAGACAAACAAATAACTATCTTTAAGAAGAAGAAGAAAGAAGACCTGACTTGCTTTGTGTGCGGCGAGCTTGGCCACATAGCCAGGAAATGCCGCAATAGAAAAAGCAAAAAAGGTGGTGGTCAGAAATCTGTGAATGTTACTATTAGCGAGGCTGGAGGAACGTCTTGGTCAGGGTATGTTCCAGAAGTTCTTCTAGCGTGTCATTCTACCGATTGGTGGTTAGACTCAGGAGCTAATGTACATGCTTATTCTGACAACAATTTATTTTCTTCTTATCTGGCTACCGACAGTTGCTCTGTCTTGATGGGCAATGGATCTAGGACTGCTGTACATGGAATTAGAAGAGTCAATCTGAAGTTGACCTCTGAAAAGACTCTCTCTTCGAAGAATATGCAACATGTCCCTGGAATAAATAGGAACCTGATTAGTGGTTTTCTATTGTGTCGTGATGGCTATAAGTTAGTCTTCGAGTCAAACAAATTTATTGTTTTGAAGTTTGGTGTATTTATCAAAGAAGGCTATGATAGCGGAGGCATGTTTTGCTTTGCAGTTGTTGAAGATTGTAATAATCTTGTGAACTCAGTTGCTTGTTTTAATTCTAAATGAAATGGATGAGAGGCTACTGTTTGGCACTCCTGGCTTTACATTGATTATGATCGCATCATTAAATTTTCCAAACTTAGTTTGATTCCAAAAAATCCTGTTGAACAGAGATCTAAGTGTTATGCGTGTGTGCAAGCTAAACAGCCATGTAAACCTTTTAAAAGCGTGGAAGAGAAGAGTTTGTCACCACTAGATCTTATTCACTCGGATTTGTTTAAAATGAATGGAACTTTGCCTAGAGCAAGGAAGAAATATTTTATATCTTTTATTGATGATGCTACTAGATATTGTCATCTCTATCTTACTAAAACGAAAGATGAAGCACTAGACCATTTTAAAATCTATAAGGTTGAGGTAGAAAACCAACTACAAAGGAAAATCAAATGTGTTAGTTCCCATAGAGAAGGAGAGTATCTTTCTAATGATTTCAACGAATATTGTGCAGAACATGGAATTATCCATGAGACAACGGCTCCCTACTCACCCGAATCTAATGGGGTGGCTTTGCGGAGCATGGAATTATCCATAAGACAATGGCTCCCTACTCACTCCAATCTAATGGGGTGGCTGAACGGAAAAAATGAATACTAACGGACTTGGTTAATGCCATGTTGGATAGTTCGGGTTTATCCAACTCATGGTGGGGGGAAGCCATTTTGACCGCATGTTTTGTGCTGGATCGAGTTCCATCATCCAAGGTGAAATAACACTGTATGAAGGATGGAAAAGAAGAAAACCTACTCTCGGTTTCTTACGTGCATGGGGATGTTTGGCCAAAGTTAATGTGTCTGCATGTAAGAAACGAATATTGGGACAAAAAACCATGGACTGTGTCTTTCTAGGATACGCACAACATAGTGCGCCCATAGATTTTTAGTGATTAAATCTAAGATTCCTGATGTGCATGTTAACAACTTGACTGAATCTCGTGATGCCATATTTTTTGAGAATATTTTTCCAATGAAGAGTAGAGTTGCATATCGTAGCAAGGCATCTACTAGTTTTACTCCTAATCTTTTTCCAATATCGGTACCTTGTTCTTACACTGAAAAACCCATTGAGGATGATAGTACAAATATTGCTCTTCAAAGGAGCAAGAGACAAAGGATTGAAAAATCCTTTAGTGATGATTTTATTGTCTACCTCGTTGATGATACACCCAAAACACTTTCAGAGGCATATGCATCGCCAAATGTAGCGTTGGAAGGAGGCAATACATAATAAAATGGAGTCCATTTTGATCAATGAGACTTGGGAAATATGTGACTGTCCAGTTGGGTGTAAACCTGTTGGGTGTAAGTGGATATTCAAATAGAAACTCAAACCAGATGGTACATTCGATAAATATGAGGCTAGACTTGTAGCCAAGGGATTTACCCAAAAGGAAGACGAGGTTTTTTTCTATACTTATTCACCTATTGCTAGGCTAACCACAATTTGTGTGCTTGTTGCACTTGTTGTATGTCATGATATCCTCATTTATCAAATGGATGTGAAGACGGCTTTCCTAAATGGCGAGCTCGATGAGGAGATCTATATGAGGCAGCCTGATAGTTTTGTGGTGCATGGGCAAGAGAACAAAGTGTGTAAGTTACGGAAATCCTTGTATGGCCTCAAGAAGGCACCAAAGCAGTGGCATGAGAAGTTCGACATAACTATGACCTCAGCAGGCTTTGTGGTAAATGACGCTGACACATGTGTGTACTATCGGTTTGGTGGGAGTAAGGGAGTAATATTGAGTTTATATGTTGATGACATATTTTTTAGGACTAGTATCGATGTGATAAATTATTTAAAATCATTCTTGTCTCAAAATTTTGATATGAAGGATCTGGGAGAGGCTGATGTTATTCTAAACATCGAACTGATTAAGTGCAAGAATGAGATTACTTTAAAGCAATATCATTATGTGGAAAATATTCTGAGTCAATTTGGGTACTCAGATTTTAAAGCTTCTCCAACTCCATATGATCCCAGTCTAAAGCTTCGTAAGAACAGAGGACAAGGGATTAATTAGTTAAGATATTTCTAGATTATTGGTTCTCTCATATATCTTGCTGGTGCAACCAGATCTGACATCTTATTTGCAGTAAGAAAATTGAGCAGATTTAATTCCAATCTAGGAAGAGATCACTGGTATGCATTAGAACATGTAATGAGATACTTGAGAGGTACATCAACATATGGGCTTCGCTATACGGGGTACCCAGCTATACTAGAAGGATATAGTGACTCAAATTGGATCTCAAATGCTGATGAGATCAAGGCCACCAGTAGATACATATTCACTATTGGTAGGGTTGCAGTTTTATGGAGGTCTCGCAAGCAGACTATATTGACAAAGTCTACTATGGAGACGAAACTTGTAGCACTTGAGACAACCGCAACTGAGGCGAAGTGGCTGAAACAGCTTTTGATAGACTTGCCGTTGGTCGATAAACCTATGCCGACCATTCTTTTGCATTGTGACAATCAAAGTGTGATCACAACTGTTGGAAATGCAAAAGAAAATTTGAAGTCCTCAAGACATGTGAAACGGTGAATCAAATCTGTGAGACACTTGAGAAATACGGGAGAGATTGCCGTTGAGTATATAAATACTAAAAGAAATCTTGCAGACCCTTTTACTAAGGGATTAGCACGTGTTGTAATTGAAGAAGCATCAAGGGAAATGGGTCTGAAACCCACGTGATATTATCATACAATGGTAACCCAAACTATTTGATCGGAGATCCTATGAAGTAGACCTTAGAAAAAACAAGTTGTATGGATAACGAAGAGTACTTATTTATTACTCATTTCCGCTAGCAGATGCGTACTCTCAGTATTGCATGGAAGGTTGACTTTAATGTCTTAATATGTTCTGAGGCCTAAATAGGTAAGGTACCGTCCTGCAGGGTATACTTGTAGGAACACACCTATGTGAGTTTGAATATGAGGTCACTGTCTTTGAGCTATGGGTGATCTCAAATGAACTCATGAACAGACACGGGAGCAAGACCGTAATGCCCCAACCATAGGCATGGCCTTAGGTGGCCTAGTATGAGCGACACTTTCATGTGAAACTTGCTCGCACAAAACTAGAAGCTATGTCCATTGCAAAGTTGTGAGTATGCGAATCATGGAATGTTAGGTGCAGCTACTGCAAAGCTGGTATATTAAAGCACAAAAATGTTACTTGTAGACCTTGACTTTTGGTGGGGATTGTTGGCATTTAGCCTGCTACGTGCATCCCATTTGTGGGCTGATTTATTTGGGCCAACTCCCCTGGTGGAAAGCCAAGATGGTGTGGAGAGGTGGTTGGGATGTTTAGTCCCACATTACCCACCTATATGGGTGTTCCCCAATATATATAATGACTCCTCTAGTGGTTCTCAACATGAGAACAATGAGCGATGAAGGTTGCTGCTATGGACACAAACACACATGCACGCACGAGCGCACGTTTTGCGATTTTACATGTGATTATCGTGTGTCTTGTGACTTGTGACGTTGCGCGTTCGCATCGTGTCAAGGACTGTTCTACTAAGCCTTTATTTTTCTGCCACGTATATAAAAGAAGAATATCCCATCAACACCTAGACTGCCACATCAACAGATGGAGTAACTTGAGGCGTAACTGCAGACGCACGTTTAAAGTGCACAAATTCCCCATAACTGCTACATTAGTTGCACGTTGAGGGATTTTAGGGGGCGGTTTTCTGAAATTATGGCAGATCGAATCTGAGGCGGTTGACAGACTCGAGTATGTTAGGAGACATCATGTATGCTGGAGGAGACAGACACAGAAACCCGCCTCTCAAAAACTACTTTGCGCTGCCATTTTTTGCCTTGTCGTCCCTCCGTCCGCCGTGCAGCGGATCGAGGGAGAGCGTTGTCTCTGAGCCGACGTCGGTGATCGGAAGACCTGCATGGGTGCCGGCGATCAGGTTTCTGAGAAGTGCGCTCGCACGACCGCTCGCAGCACTTCCTGCATCCTCTATATCTTCATTAAGTTCGTCAGTTTCATCCTCTACTTCACAGCAGGACGATCTGTAAGTGGATCACTCGATCTATGGTTAATTCGATTTATTTGATGAGCGATTTGTTCGCATACGTTTCAATTCAATTTTGTGTAATACTAGCACTGTTTATTTTGACTGCTACTAGAACTGTTCTAGTTATTTTGCTATTTCGGATCATCAAATTAATTGCATGTCATGTGTATTTTCCAACACCTAGCGAAGACCATCTGTCAGTAGTGAAGCACATTCTCAGATATGTAGAGGGGACAAAGAGCTGGGGAATCAGGTTTGAGAAAAGAGAAGAAAAGGTGAATCTGACAGGTTCAGTGATAGTGATTATGCAGGGGGTGTAGACTCAAGGAAGAGCATCACTGGTGTGATATATTTTCGGAATGAAAGTCCTGTGACTTGGCAGTCCAAAAAGCAAAATATGGTGGTACAATCTAACTGTGAAGTTGAGCGTATTGCAGCAGCAAACTCTGCCTCTCAAGGAAGGTGGCTGACCAGATTACTAGCTGAAGTGCAGGGAACAGACCAAGTCATTCCAACTCTGAAAGTGGACAACAAGTCTGCAATTGCCTTGATCAAGAACCCAGTCTTTCACGGGTGTAGTCAAGTATCACTTGGTCAGAGAATATGCAGAGAAGAATCAGATAAGTGTAGATTTCGTCAGAAGTGAAAATCAGTTAGGAGATATTCTGACAAAGGCACCGGAAAAGATCAAGTTTCAGGAACTTCGAGAGAGGATTGGAGTGGTGGATGTTATTCTGATGCACAACAAGGGTTAGGGGGAGATTGTTTCAGAAAACCCTTTGCCGTTAGGTGTTTTAGCTTGTTTCAGTTTAAGTATTTCCCAATGTGTTTCAGTTGGTGCGAGTCAGGCTGAGCATTCCTCTAGCCGGTGGTGTGCGTGCAGTTGGGTTCCATTGAGCGGTTGCTCTGGAACGCGTCGCGCGGCGGCCATGAGAGCACGTCTTGCACGATCAGCTGATCACGGGCTAGGCACCAGATTTTTTCGCAATTGTATTATAAATAGAACGATCAATGAAAATGCAGTTTAGTTGCTGCGCAAACTCCTGGTGTTCCTCTGTGATAGCGTGTGTTCTTCCAGCCACCTGTGGTAGCGCCTCCGAGAGACGCCGACGATTTTCTGACATCAAACACATCCGTTATGCACCACATAGTACGGTCACAACTCACATTGGAGCCATGATCGAAGGTGGCGACTTAATTAAGAAGAACATTGTGGTTGGTTGTGGACTTGTGGTTGTGGCCACATCTCCGTTCCTCCCGCCGTGTTCAAGTTCATGTGGGCAGAGGAGCATAAGTCTCCTCTTGCGTCAATATTAGCGGATAATCTCTTGAAGAAATAGTTTCATTGGGTTATAACTCATTTTAAAAATAGAGAGAAAAACGGATTTGTACTATAGTGTATGAACAGTAAACTACAGGAATCCCCGACGATAAACGACAGCCAAAATTATTGACGACGGTACGTCGTTAATTAATTAATTGGCGACGGTTGGATAAAGCCGCCGTTTACAAGTCATGAATTGGTGACGGTTGGGTCTAGCCGTCGTTTACAAGTCATAATTGGTGATGGTTAACCTAGCACCGTTGCCAATTAGTATTGAGCAACAGCCCACTCTCGGCAATAAGGTCCTCAATATGGGCCAAGTACCAGGCCCAGCCGAGACGTAATTGGCGAAGGTAGACCCAAACCGTCGGCACTACGGCCCATAATTGGCACTATGGGACTTATTGGCGACGGTAGACCTAACTGTCGTTCATTATTCCTTTTTAGCCAGTCCGACGCGACTTCCTCCTCATTTCACGCCTTCGTCCACCTTTTCGCCGTCGCGCGCCACACCTCCACCATTCGCCGTCGCCCGACCGTCGCCCGACGTCCTTGCCCGCCGTTGCCTCCATCACGCCGCTGTCACCCGCCATCGCGCCTCGCCATCGCCCCCGCCGCTCAAGTAAGCTCCCTCCTCTCTCTACCTCCCCCTCCCTCCATTGCCGCCCCACCCAAGCCCCTTGATAAGGAGGTTTAGGCCTGATCTTCCGAAAGGTATTGGATAAGTCGATTGATGGAGATCTCAATATTAATGATCTAAGGCTCTCTAATAGAATATAAAAATCCCTGCAATCACTACACCACTGCTACATTGGTTATCAACCTTACTGCACATGATTGACCTCGCAAAGAAGGCTAATCTCTGCAAGTGCAACTGAAAACACAAGTAAGAACATAGAAGACACGGTTTGAAATCGCGAAGTTAGGGTCTCACAAACTGTAGAACAGCGATATTATTAATCTAAGGAAAACCTAATTGTTTATGGCATCCACCATGGAGTATATATAGGTGGGAGGACGTATAAGGGGGTGTTGGGGTCATGACCTAACCCTAGGATACGAAAATAATGTACTTAGACTTGATACAAGGCGAAATGGCCCAATACGGTGACACAACACCCTGGCAGATTCTAACTTGATTTTGTTTCGATAATTCTAGTCGACTCCGAAGAAATTTTGATATGGGACCAGCGGCATTGGAAATTTTATCCTCTCACTTTTCTGTGTATATCTAGAACATCCAAAACAGAGATCGTAAGCATCTTGGGTGTCCATTTTAGTTGGAACTGCTCTTGGACTCTGAGTTGGACACGACTTTGAGTTGGACTCGGTTTCCATCTTCTTTGAACGTATTCTCTGGTTCTCCACGTCCCTAGGACTTCCTCCAAATACTTCTTGAACCTCTCCATAGATCCTATAACAATTAAATTATTAGGTAGCAATTTATTCTTAGAAACATATAAGAAAACATATAAGAACGAGCACACCTCTGAAATTAATTATTGTGTGTGAACTCTATTGATTGCATCTTGTATGTTCAATGGAGTGTTGTTTGTATCCGTAGAAGTGATGTCCTCATCATCCTCTCCCTCTTGAATTCGAGTCGTCCTCGATTCAAGTTCATCTTCTCTCATGTATTGGTCTAAATGTGCAACGCCATGAAATCTTCTTGTATGCATAAAAGGAGGCCAAGGTGGTGGACGACATACTGCACCATCTCGATCTTGTCCATAAAATAAGAGTGCACATTCACTTGAGCCAGGATCTCAAATAAATAACGTTGTGCCATGTTTATAGGTATAGGTGCAATGATAACGTGCATGATCTCGTTACTCTCCCATTCTTTATGACAAGCCATCCTAGGCTTGCTCGTATGTCGAGGAAATAGGCTTTTGGGGATAGTATAAGCGATGTCCATATTGCACAAACGCAGCGAACAATGCTTCTCTTTGATAAGTCATTATTAGTATTAGTACATTTATTTACTTTATCATGTTGTTGTAGCACAAAAGGAGCTTTCTCATTTGAACATATGTAAACTTTATGCACCATAAATGGACCACTATGTTCATAGTTGCCTATAGCATGAAAATTATTTCTTGTCAACAAAGGTAATTAGTTTTCAAAAATATTCTTCTCTCTACAGTATATCGATCACAAAGAGTGTCAAATTCAATATAACCCAAAGTATTTAGTAAAGACAACTATTTCATCTCCTCATTTTCAGCCGTAATAGGAATCAAATTATTAATTTCGGCACAAGTAGGTGAATCCAAAACAGAATCATCAAGTTCACTACCTTCTTTTCGCGTAGGTATAATAGGATTATCAGCACACAATTCTTTCTTAGTGCAAGGATCAGCAGGAAAATCAACATGTGACAATGGTGTATCAATAAACGATTCCACTAGTTGCTCCTCAACAATAGCAAGATTGGTAGGAAAATATAGAACATCTAAAAACTTCTCACCTTCAACAAGTGTGTTGTGATATTTTTTACATTTATTCTCTACTTCAGCACCATTGTGCCCCGCAGAAATTTTCATATGCCCAGGAGACAAAGATGAATTTTCAGAAATAACAGGTTCAACAATATTGCATTGCATAACACTATGATCCATAGAACCAGTTTTCACTAACAAATATGAATCAGCATTAGTTGCTTCATTTGTAATTCCAATAAGATTCACATATCGTTTTCGAAATGCTATGGGGGGAGAAATTGTTTTAACATTGGAACTAGCTGTATAGTTCTCACAGCTTCTAGCAAAAAAAATATTTTTAGCGGCAGTAGACTTGTCCTTACCGTTAGATAGCAGAGGTGCATAATTTTGTTATCAGATGATGAGAACACGAGAGCGTGTTCGTGATTTTGTTCCAATCTTTCACGGTACCAAATAACAAGTAAGAACTTATCTGAATTTTCTTTCAATAATGGTACAACCCCAAATATTAATGTGAACTGTTCTCACAAGCAACAACAGTTCAAGCAATAAAATATGAACCTGACTAGCGGTCACAGTTTCAGTAGTGTGATGACCGAATCATAGGAAAACAAGTATCAGCTTCCAGCGTCAACACTTGAGAGAATAATATTATAGGAGATTACAGCCGCAAATATGAAGATGTAGATGCAAATCAATGGTGAATAAACTCCAACTCGTCACTCAGGTGAGCAAGATCTGGAGAACAGGAACCACAAAGTTCCAGCATGCACCCAGGAGAAATATCACCTGATCATGTACTTCAACCACTGGTGCAGATCAGCAGCCACAATCTTCAACCAGCAGTGGAGGCGACACCTCTGATGAAATATAAGTGAATTGCCTATCATCTCTCATCTGTTTAAGCTTTTGAGGGTAACTGGTCAGCGCATAGTAGCTTGATATAGTACCAGAGACAGAGGTCTCGAGGTTGAATCTTAACGAGCACAATTTATTAAAAAAAAATTGCAGCCTACTCCTATTCCACGTATGCGGTCCAAAGATGTCTGCACATGAGGGAGAGTGTTGAAATATAAGTGAATTACCTATCATCCCTTATCAGTTTAAGCTTTTGAGGGTAACTGGTCAACGCATAGTAGCTTAATAACCTCTAGGGTTTCAAGCAGGATGCGCCTGCCATGTAACAGATGTGATCGCTCTTCCAGGGAAAGAAAGCCACGAAGGAAACAAAATATTGATATGATTGATTGAAAAAAAACCATTTGTAAGGGGCAATGCCTAAGCTTTATGGCCCGCAGCCATCCATTAGATGATGGAAAGTTCCGACCTTTCCCTCCAAAGAGGTTATGACCAATTTATTACAAGCAAGTACAAATGCAGACACTCACAACTTATTGTCTAGAACAAGGTAACGATAACTGAATGGCTAAGCACACGACTGTGGATTGGACTTTGTAGGCCAATATTGTTGCACGTTCATCCCTTCACATTTTTCGTAAGTGCACTCCAGATCTAGCGTCCATGACTTCCTCTGTAGAGTACCTGCATTTAATACTGTGAAATTCAGGCTGAAATTTGCTCTCACCTGGAAATCGAACTCGGAACCTGAGTAGTGCTACTCAGAATAATTAACCACTAGGTTAAGCCCCCTTTCGCAGGCCATGCATAGCCTGGTTAGACTCCACCAACAAACCGGCTTGGACTCAAACTCTACCAAACAAAATGACTTAACGTACGTGGACTCTAGCAAAACTCATGCGCCCATGCAACTTACATAAAATACTAGGACTCTAATGCACACAGGTAACACATATACGACTAGGACTATTGTAAAAAAATATTTAAATACTATGGGAAAGATACAATTAACTAAGTAACTACACAACTGGACTAATTATATTTGTTTTAGTAACTTGACTGCTGATCTCAGTTTCTGAAGCAAATTATGCACCCACCAATCTTCACAGGCATAGTACCAATAATAATGTATTTTTGTACCATCTTCTTTCCTCCTTTCTTTAACATATTAATTCCTTTGAAATTAAACTTGCGTGGAAATATACTAGTAGAAGTAGCAAAACTCCGATTCTCCAGCTTTGTGCAATGCTTCACATTAATATAAAGTTCACCTAGCTGGATAGGAGACATGGGCTCATCACCCCTATCCCCTCCATGGCCGACGGCCATTGCCGCCCCATCGCATCCCACCTGAGCTCCCCCCCCCCCACCCGAGCCCCCCACCCCACCCGAGCTCCCCCCCACCCAGCCCCCCACCCTCGCCTGACGGCCATGGCTCCCCACCGCCCCACCCGAGGTCCCCCACCCGAGCCATTGTGAATGCAATTTAGATTGAAATTGTGAACGAAATTTCGGCAATGTGAGTGAAATTGTGAATGCAATTTTGATTATGCATAGAATTGTGATTATGCAAAAGAAGTGTGATTATGCTTTTTTTATTATGAATTTTTTGATTATGTAATTTATTATGTGTTTAGTTAGGATAATTGTTTATTAGTTAGTTTATTATGTAGTTCATTAATTGCTACTTATTGTGTAATTTTTATATTTAATGTCTTAGTGATTACCTAATATATGTAAGTAAACGGGTTTCGGGCCTGCCCGACCTGACACGGCCAGACCCGACATGGCAGGACACACATTAAATGTGTTCATGACGTATACAGTTGTAGTCATAATGTATGCGTCGAGACGGCACGGAAGCCGCACTACGCTGACTACGAGACGGCTCGGAAGCGAACTACAGCGGTAACCCTAGGTCGTCGCCAATAAAGTCTTGGAGCCATAATTGGCGATGATAACCGTCATTAATCCACAGCCGAGCTTGCGTGGACGGTGGATCCAGACATGGAAGTGTCATCTAATACCAACTTTCCTTTATCTCTCTATAGTTCTTTCGTTTCTCGTAAATGACTTAAAAATGAAAAGAAAATTCGTAACTTATAAAAATGCGTCACCCGTTTCGGATCGACACGTATCACATGCGATAGGAATGTGAGACATGCATGTTCGGAATTGTCCCTTTTTGGACAGCCTGAGAGTGATCGAGGGCGTGCTTATGATGAGCTAGGTACGGAATCTAGATCCAGACGTGATTTCGACAGCATAACCCTGTTGTTCTTTGCTGCACCATTTTGGGGCGTGCAATTAGAGAACAGAGGGGTTATGCTGCCTCGATCACTCTTGGATGGGTTTAGGACCTATCTACTTAGTTTTAGGACTGTGACATAACATCAAAAATAAACTAATAATGATTTGTCTTCTTTGAAGATAGACCCTCAAACATCGCTGGAGATCGCACTTGGATGTATACCGTTGGAAAAAGAATGGGAGGCACTCAGAGGAGTCGTTCACCAAGATGGATGCTCTTATAAAACGAGCTTTTCGTTGTCAAACAACATAAGGTGTGGTGCCCATGTACCAAATGTTTGGATGCTAAGTGTTTCGATGATGTGACGATGACGTTTCACTTGTGTCGAAACAGTTTCATGTGATATTATGAGTTGTGGACCTTTCATGGCGAGACACCTTCTCAAGCCGTAGAAGATTGAGATGAGGCTGACAGCACGGGGATCGATAGGATGAACAAGATGCTTGAAGTCATAAATCCTGAATTGATGGAGGATCCTCCTATAATGGAGGCAGACAAGTTCTTCGAGCTTTTCAATGCATTAGAACACCCGTTGCATGAACACACCGAAGTGATGATTCTCAGTGTCAAGACTAGATTTATGTCAATTAAGTCTCAGTATTTCTTCACCAATAACTTCTACAACGATCTCGTTAAATTGACCAGCGATGTCCTTTCTGTTGGTATTTCTTAACGCCACAGATCATCTCTAGTAAGAGATGAGGTCTACAAGCGCACAGAAGATACCATTGTAGCATTTCACCCATGAGTATTCCCAAGGATATTGTATTTATCCCAAAGGAAGGCAATGGAGTAAAAGTTATGGTTTGGTAATGGTTATGGTTTGGTAAGGTTATGGTTGGTAATATGATTATGGTTGGTTATGGACAAATTTTGGTATTGAATATGGCTTATGGAAATGGTGAAATCTGGAATATGGATGATGGTAATGAAATATGGACTCGTACTATGTTAATAATTATGGCTTGTGATGGGTTTATTTCACAAACATATAATATATTGTTGTTCAAATGTTTTGATGTACTTTTTAGCACTTAGCCATTATTATTGTCGTCATTTGAATCAGCTACATATCATACTTTCCACACTTGCTGAGTGCGACATGTACTCAACCTTGCAATTCCCCCATCAACAGTTGCATGTCAGGATTGGGAGTTTTACGATGATAATGCGGAGTTCTAGGCCGTGTCTACCGTTAGCTTTGCCTGTGGAGTGTTGGAGCTGCGCTATCCCCTTTGCTTAGTTTGCTAAATTAGTTTATTTCCGCTGCATTAGTTGAACTTGTCATTAGTATTCATTAGTGCTTGTATTCGAGGATAATGTGAATTGTGTAATGAAAGTGGTTAATTAATCTTGTATTGTGGTAATTTTTTGTATATCCTTTTGTGAATGCACTCGTGTATGTGTGTTGAACATCCTGGGCACACATATGCGTTCACTTGGTTCATTTTCGGAACCGGATGTCACATGCACCCAATATACATTGGTGTGATCTTGTCATTCCTTGGTTAAGGCACACCATGCCTTTTAGCCACAAAAGAATAACTTACACCCAATGATGGTGGCAATTCCCTAGAGCTTGAATGAGTGCTTATAATAGTTTGGAGCATAGTGCTCTCACATATTCGTAGCAGCCCATTGGTTGCTCGTGGAGGGTTTCCAACAATCGGATCTTTGAATGCATGCATGGTAATATTACTCCTGCAAACTTCCCCTCTATGATTGAGAGGGATGGTTAGCTCCCGATACTTGTATAAATGAATTTTTGAGTTAGGTAATCAAATCTTCATTTGTACGTACGGGGAAGAACAAAATCAAAGATGCATTAGGTCCAATTTCAAGTGTATCCATGAAAAATGTATCATTCATTGATAAGAGTGGGACTTTATGCATTATGGCAAACAAGATTCTCAATGTTATCCTCCTTAACTTTTCTAGGAATTTCAAATTTAGTGATTCCACATAGACATGCAATTCAAATTAAGATCAAGGATATGACTTATTCCTAGGAGATTGAAATCTAGTGACACCATATATGCACGAAGCTCAAATCAAAATCATGGTCATCACTACTGAGGTGCTGCATGCCAATTCACCCATTAAATTATACCAATTTTTTTTTCTAAACCTAGGCAAAGATTCTAAGTCTATAAAACAATGCTTAAGGAGTTTTAGGTACTTGTTTTAGTTTTTCCAAGTAAGGTGGTATTTCCTTTTGGAGATACAAAAGATAATACCAACACTTACTATTGTGAGGATGCACAAGAATTGAAAGATGAGGAAGTGACAAACCTTCCTCATCATTGCAAGCAAGGGCATTCAATTTTAAAGCAAAGCAAACAATGAAAAATTGCTAAACTCATACCTCATTTGAAGAGCAATTGGTGATGAAGTCCTTTGTGTGAGAAACTCACACCCTTCAAGTTTGGTGTAGGCTTGATATTAGATGTCAAATGCCAAGGTTGAGGTTGGATTGGTGATGGATTTGGTTGAGGCTTCTTCTTGCTCCCCCATTGGGTTATCATCTTGAACATTTCTCTACCTCAAACTCAAAATGAGTTTTTAAAGAAAGATGTGTTCTCAAATCCTCCCAATGGTGGCTTGAGCTTGATGTGGCCTCCTCTTTCTTGCCAAACCACCTCTTTACAATTTTTGTCCAACTACAGTTCAATCAAGAACAAACAAAATAACTCGAAAACGGGTTACTTTAGCCAAAAGCAAATTGAACCCTATTGTTAAATTGTCTTGCCCGACTTAAAACAACTTGTGAATGCAATGAGGAATAAAGCAGATCTTTTTGGTTTGAATTAGGAAAATAAATTTAAGTGGTCGAGCCCAAAATTCATATCCAATTAAAATTTTCCCTAATTCAAAGTTTTAGTCTTAGATGGTTGGAAATTTTACTTTCCAACGTGCAAGTGTAGAAATTCAAACATGCTGAATGCAAATGAGAAATTTAAATATGCAATTGGGAAATAAATACGAGATAATTACCAATTAACCTATTGGCAAGGTCTCAACAAATTTTGAAGTCCGATGTGTGGGACTTACCTCCGTCCTGTTTGGTTCGATGATTTGTTGTCCAATCCTGGAGTTGATGATGTGGACAACTTCTCCTATTTGACATGCCAAAATTACTTTGGCTGTCATTCGGACATGTGGGCCACATGGTGGCCCTAGCCTCTTCATCACCTTGATGAAGACTTGTTGACAATTTTTCCTTTTTGAAGATATTTTTCATGAGCATGGTGAGGCTTGTCATTCTTTAGGGGTGCCACTTCGACCTTCTTGATGTTCCTTTGAGTCAACCCATACTTTGGTCATGGATCAAATACTTCTTTGGGCATGATGATGTATATTCCACAATCAAACAAGAAATGCTTCATCCACAATGTCACTTGCCCTAGGTTGCATGGGCTTGGTTGAAGTGTAGAAATCCCAACAAGTGATTATGGAATATCTTGGATATTGAATGCTCTTTATGTTTCTTGTCCTTGGCCAGGGGCTTCATGTGGGTGTTGTCTTGATTTCTTACTTGGCCATGAACAAGATACTTTAAGGTAGGCTAGGTTAAATTGAGTCCTTTGGAATTCCATAGCCGCCTTGATCATATGGGTGGCGTTGACTCCACCCTTGACCTCCTTGTGGGTGATAGCAATTGGAGTTGTTGTTTGAAAGATCCTCATGGGCCTTAGGGAAATTATTCCCAAGTGTCCCATTTTGACATGGATTTTTTAGAAATCATGTGAATATCCTTGACTTGGATCATCCCAAACAACTCTCCATTGGCTTGATCTTCGTGACACTTCAATGGGAGGTGCAGTTCCACAACTAGCATGTCCACCTTGTTAAATGGTGTGCATGCCAAGCTAAGGGAACTAGAACATTCTTCAATCCACCCCTTGAGTGGAGACCATCTTTTCATCCTTGATGAATGGGAATAGGACTCTTTCAACTCTAGCACGAGTGGGGTCATGGATTGGTGAGCCAACCCATGACATGAGTGTTTGATGAAGAGCCAACTATCCACCCCATGATGAAGGAAAACCAAGAAGAACTCTTGGAGACTCCCCCATGATTGGGGATGGATGACTTGGGCTCCTACTGGAAGCTGAAATTCTTCCGTGAAAGGCAATGGTGTTGCCTAGCGGACATTTGTTGAGGTACGCCTTGAATCATCTAGCAGTTGAGCACTTGCATCCTCGTTGGCCATCCCACGAAATGGATTAGCCAACACTACCCTGTTTTCAAAAAAAAGGAGAAAACAAACAAGGGTAATCCTGTCTAATAACTATTAGTACCTATAGCTAAATCACAAGTGAGAGCTATCCTTTACTTCCTTTTGCCTTTCCCTGCAATGACGTCAAAAATGCTTGTTGGCACGGATCATCTATAGTAAGGGATGAGGTCCGCAAGCACACGAATGATACCGTTGTAGCATTTCACCAATGAATATTCCCAAGGGTATCATATTTATCCCAAAGGAAGGCAATGGAGTAAAGTAAACACTACTCTTATGATCAAGCAATGGGATACTAACCAATTATCATTACAGGGGTAAGTTGATAATATGGGTAGTGTGACACACACCTAAGCAATCTATTCTAAAAGTTAAATGGGTCCTTAATGGAGATTAGATTAAGAGGTTGGTGAGTTGCTCCTACAATGCCTCTAATATACATATACATAGCCTAGGTTAGGTACTAATGAGCATGTTAATGGTGAATCCTTATGCTAAGTTGTTCAACACATTGGGCATGAGCTTACCCCTAGCAATACTAGGGAAACTCTCGCCAAGAGCTTGTGGCGTAGCCGAACATGGAGGATTACAAAGGATAAATAGGGCTGTCACCACCTACTGCCTACCTATTCAATCTGTGGGTCTACGAGACATCCAATGCTACTTAACTATCCTAGCACAATGCTAGCATATTAAGTAAATACCTTAGGAGCTGCGGCACAAGCCATCCTAAGGTAATGACTAACCTAAACATCGTTGAACCAATGTTGAGACATAGCACAAGTTGTTCATATTAACATGATCATATCATAACTACTTATACTATAGTGGGCATTTATAGTGGTTATGATGATAGAATAAGATCATTATGACATAATCATAAAGACTATTCCTACCACCACAATCAAACAAGAAACGCTTCATCCAAGCATATGTATAATGAAGACTAAAGATAATATCTTTATTATGCGTAAAGTCAGAAATACAAGAAGGAATACATGAGCCATACCTTTCCCAATTTCATATTGGGAACAGGGACTCCCTCTACTCCTTTCCCAATTTGGACTTGGGACTAGAGACTCTCCTCTCTACAGCCTAACTCTTCTAAGGACTAGGAAAAGTAGTGTATACAACAAAATGATGCTCAAGTGGTGTGTGTAAGAAGTGAGGGGTAGGGGTCCTATTTATAGCTAGAGAAGGGTCGGTTCCCGCCACCAAAAGCACGTGAATCAGTATTCAAAATGATCAGGGCACCACAGAGAGTCGACACATAGAAGTTGACCAAGTTTGACACCAGAAAGGCTTCGGCCGAACCACCACTTCGGCCGCACTGGAATTTCTGACCAATTCCAGTGTAATTTCTCGGGGTGACTTCCAGGTGGGTCCAATTAACTGATATGGGTGATACACCGTTAGATCTCCTCGGATACGTCTATTTGTGGGCCATTTGATCCATGTGATGCCACATGTTGGTGCTTGATTGGGTGGGACGATGTGACACCTGGTTCCGAAAATGAACCAAGTGCAGTATATGTGTGCCCAGGATGTTAAACATACATACACAAGTGATTCACAAATGATAAACAGATAGTTACCACAACTCAAGTTATTAAATAAGTACTTTCATTACATAATTCAAAATATCCTCGAGTACAAGCTCTAATGAATATTAATCACAAGTTTGAACTAATGCAACGAAAATAAACTAATTAAGCAAACTAAACAGATAGGCATCATAAGCAATAGGGTATAGCGCAGCTCCATGCAACTCCACAGGCAAAGCTGATGGTAGACACAGCCTAGAACTCCGCATTATTAACGTAATACTCCCAATCCTGACCTGCAACTGTTGGTGGGGGGGGGGGGATTGCAAGAGTGAGTACATGTCGTACTCAACAAGTGTGGAAAGTATGACATGTAGCTGATTTAAATGACGAATGTAATAATGGTTGAGTGCTGAAAAGTACATTAAAACATTTGAAAAGCAATATGTATTATGTATGTGAAGTAAACCCATCATATCCTACAATGATTATTATAGTATATGTCCATAATCCATATCCATCACCATTATACCATATTTCACCATTACTAATAACCATAACCATTGCCATAATCCATAATACCATCTCATAACCAATACCAAATCATAATCTTCCCAAAAAACTATCCCAATTCCAAGTTCCCTCTAATCATGGAAGTTGTCCAGGTGCTCATAACCGGGAGCACGACTATCATGATAGTTTATTTAGAATCTGTAGAGTTTGTACCACTTTACCCACGTGTTCGTAATTTCATCACCTTTCGGTGACTAAGAACCTCTCTTATGCCCATGAATCGTCGGTCACATTACACACTTCCGTTGGTGTAAGAGATCACAAAATAGCCTTTACAAAGGGATTACTAGCCTATTTAGACCCCATTGAGGTTTCACCGGTGGCGATGTCTCCTACAGAGCACATCTTGAACCAAGGGCCCCCTCTTGAGCCATTTGGATCCCAGGGTAGTCCCACCAATCATCAACAAACCCAATCCGACTACCCCTTCCCCGAGCATCCTTAATAGTACAAATAGCACTAGCAAAGCCCTAATTAATCAGCTACGTCGCACCCATACTTGGCCTCATGGTGGCACTGTTGTCCTGGCTTATTCTCGCATGAACCGGTCCTTAGATCTAAAGCAAGCAAACCACCATGACATCCAAGCCATCCACATACCAGGCTTGCTTAGATCACCCATTACCATACCGTATTGTCCAGTTCACATTAACCAGAATATCATTAATGCATAATTAAATGTGTAGTGTTGTTTTCCCATCCCAATTAAATAAGCGAAGCAAAAAGGTAGAAAGCCCTTCCCGACTCTCTACTATAAATTCCAAGCGACAAGGGTTGTCAAACAATGCTAGTAAACTTCCTACCATAGGATTCCCATCAAATTGACACAAGCATGCAATTTTGCAAACAAAACATTTATTTTAAAACAGGATCAATATACTTCAAGGACACTTGCCTTGCTCCGACGGATAGGGTTGCTCAAGCGCTTCGAAGTCTTGGTTCTGGAAATCCTCGTACACGGCCTCTTGAGCACTTCCCTCTACTCGTGATCACACATACAATAAAATACATACAAATCAACATGATGCACACATACTAATCAACATGTGATGACAAGCATGCATGCAAAGCTCAATTATTAATTAACTATGGTTGTTTATTAATTAGATGCAACTAATTCATATGTGTTTATGCGAGTTTACAAGGGTTTTAGCAAGAATTAATGCTGCTGAAAATAAATTTATGGTGCAACTACGATTAAATTATGTCTATTAGATTTAATACGTCGCTAAAATTCACATCGGAAAACGAATCCTACCATAGACGAAGTGGATGGCGCAGCGATCCTCCGGCGGCACGACAACGACGATGATCTCCGGCGAACGACGACACCCTTCTCTTTTTCTTCCTCTTCCTTCCCCTTTTTTGTCCCCTTTTCTTCCTGGCGGCGCCTCTGTTCTTCTCTCTTTTTCTCTACGGCGGCTAGGTTTTTTTTTCTTTCTGGGCGGCGGCGCTGCTTCTGGGGTCAAGAAAATATGAAGTCCCCCGCTCCCTTCTTATAGGCGGCGGCAGCTAGGGCCAGCGCGGGGCGCCATGTCGTGGACGACTTGGGCAGGGTGGGGTTGCGCTGGGACGCGCGCTGGCGGGCGCGTGGAGTCGCGCGGGGCAGGCGCAGTCGGGTGCGCGGGACCGGGCCGACTCGGGCGGCCTGGCCGACCGGCGGTTGCCCTTTTTTTCCTTTTTTATATATTATTTATATTTCTTCTTATATTTTTTTGTTTTGTTTTTTGTTTTTTATTTGTTTATTCTTTATATATATATTATTTTTTATATTTATTCCCTAATACCTATGTTATGCTATTATTTTCTTTTTCTTCTTTTGCTACACATATTTATATATTATGTTTTATATTTTATTATCTTTCTTTTATTCTACTAGTGTTTAATGCATGAACATGTATGCAGTGCATGATGCAAAAAAATTGAAGGTGTTACATACGACAATTTTTAGGATTTCTCCCCCTCTTTTATGTCATTTCCTGCATAAAATGCCTGCATGCACTATTCTTCCGAGGACAAGTTGGAAATAAGTTAAGTAGAAAGGTGATGTGTGCAATAAATGATTTTTCCTTCACATAATTGAGTTATATTGACGGATGAAATTGGGATATAACTGGCGTCAACACTTCTGCGAGCCAATAAATTGCCTAAAGACATGTATCAGTCTAAGAAATTGATTTATGGTCTTGGTACTTTAAGAAGATTAACATGTGCCCAGACAACTGCATGCTTTTCTAGAAAGACCATGCCAACGACAACAAGTGCTTAAAATGTGATTAAGCGAGATTTGTCAAAGTTGTTAATGACAACGGTATAACAGTAATGACTGACGGCGTACGGAAGCAACTTCGCTACTTGCCTGTCACACCTAGGTTGAAGCGCTTGTTTTTCTAAAAAAACATCCAGACACATGAGGTGGCACAAAGAAGGTGTACGTGAGAACAACGGAATGATGATGCACCCATCCGATGGTGAGGCATGGAAAGCGCTTGGTCAATTTGATCCAGATTTCGCCAATGACGCGATAAATATTCGCATTGGGTTGGCGACAGATGGCTTCTCACCGTTCAGTACAAATACAACACCATACTCTTGTTGGCCTGTGTTTGCTATTCCATACAACTTACCACCATCTCTTTGTATGAAGTATGAGTTCATGTTCCTTTGCCTTATTGTACCTCGACCAGATCATCCTGGTTCACGACTGAAAGTGCATCTAGGCATCCCCGTGGGTTTTGGATGATTGATGATGACAATTAAGAGACTAATGAGATGAGTTCATCTTAAGCACAAGTGTGATGATTGAAATGAGATAAAATCCCTCAGAAAAGAAAAGATTGAAACGGGTGTCGAAGACTCAAGCATAGAAATTAGGGTTTCTATTGTGTTGAGTTTAGACTAGCTGTATCAAGTGTGAGGGTGTGTGTATCACGTGCATGGAGATCATCAAAGAGGGCTCAAAGTGGTGGTTGAGAAATACCTATGTGAGAAGCCTTAGAGTGAGAAAAATCCCTTGAGTCGGACTTGTCTAGGCGTCGGGCTGGACTAGTCCGGGTGGCCAGGTTGGTCTGTTTTGGGATGGACTAAATGTATTTGTTTGAGTTTGGACTTGTCCGTATGGGTATGGACTAGTCCGTTCTGCCATGGTGAGCGACTGTGAAGCTATGTCCTGGGAGGCCGGACTTGTCTGCCCAGAGGCCGGACTAGTCCGGACCCCCCAGAGTAGTCCGTTTTGGGACGTGCCAAATGGTTCTGTTTGAGTTTGGACTTGTTCGTTATGATATGGACAAGTCCATTTATACCTTAGGGAAAGATCCCGAAGCCGAGTCCTGGGAGGCCAAACTTGTCCGCCCCAGGGGTCGGGCTAGTCCGGGCTCTCCCAGAGTAGTCCGTTTTCATCCACACTAAAGTGTTCTGTTCGACTTCGACCTAGTACGTTGTGGGCTGGACTAGTCCGAAAAGCCAGTGATCGTTTGAAATTCAAACGTTGGTAGGGACGTCACCAGTTTTGTCGATCGGTGACGTTGAATTGTCGGTGGTCCCAAAAGGTCAGACTAGTCTGTGGTACAGGGCCAGACTAGTTCGGGTTTGTGTTGTTGGCAACAGTTAGTTGTCAGGACCCCTATAAAAAGAGGACCCCCGACCACTATTTGTTAACTCTTGAACCCTAGCGCCGCCACAATAGTCCTTGAGCCTTCCAAAGCCTTCTACTTGTCTTACTTGCCCTCTAAGACCAAATCTTGAAGAGATTAGGGTTTGGTAAGGAGAGTGAAGGAAGATCATCATGCTTTGGCTCTCGGTTTGATCTCTTGCACTTGGTGTTGCATTTTGTGGCTTGTGTGAGTTGAGCTTCATGTGCTCCTTGCTGTATTGATTCTGGGAGCCTCGACTTGTGAGCAACCCCAAGAAACTTGGTGATTACACTTTGATATAGTGGAAACAAAGCCGGCCATTGTGACGGCTTGGTGAGAAGAGGGTCAAGTGAGACCCGATCCTTGTGTGGACTTCTCAACGTGGATGTAGGCTTCTTTGTGGAGCTGAACCACGGGATAAATCGTGTGTCTCTTGTCAATTTACTTTTCCTAATCACTAGAATTTCTATTAGGGTTCATATCGTTCTTCATTTTGATCTTTGTTGAAATCTTGTAACCTAATTGCTTACACTTGTTAATCTAAATTGCACTAGGTTACTAGACATTGAATCTACCTTTTGTGAACCTAAATTCCAAAAAAAACTTGTAGAAATCTAGTTTTTAGGTTTTCACCCTGCGCTAAGCGGACTAGTCCAGCCCTAACGAGACAAGTCTGGCCTCAGGAATTTAATCTCGTTTAATTAAGAGATTATAGGTCATATTGCCTATTCACCCCCCTCTAGGCGACTTTTAATTGGTATCAGAGCAGGACTCTCCACCAAGAGTATAACAACTTGGAGAGGAGATGGCCGGAAGGGGTGACAACAAGATCCCTGTGATCATCGATGACTATAAGATGAAGAACATTGATATTATTCAAGATGATCCGAATGACAATGAGGAAGTGCATCTAATCAAGGCAAGACTTCATGAGAAGCTAGGTCTTCCCAAGAAGGAGACCAAGGCGATTGATACGATCAACAACAACAATGGGAGTAGTTCACAAAACTACTGTCGATATCCTTACAACTATGAGTGATTAACTGCTAGCAATCATTATTTATCTATTCCTATTGGGAAACCTCCCCAATTTGATGGAAATGACTACTCCATGTGGAAGCATAACAAGAAGATGCATCTCATTTCCTTAAACCCTAGCTTGTGGCAAATTGTTTTGACAGGTGTTCATCTTCCTAAGAATGAGGAAGACGTTACCCCGGAGCAAGCGGTCCTACTCCATCGCAATGCTCAAGCGGTTGGAGTGATCACCTCCTCATTGACTCGAGAGGAGTTCAACCGGATAGAAGGGTTGCAGGTGGCCAAAAAAATATGGGACACGCTCAAGACAACACATGAGGGCAACCGTCTTATTAGGGAGGCCAAGATCGAGATGATTGAAGGAAAACATGGGAGGTTCACTATCATGGATGGTGAGACCCCCCCCCCCCCCCCCCCGCGCGCGCAAGACATGTACAACTGCCTCAAGACCCTCATCAACAAGAGTCAATTTTATGGAAGTACCCGGTGGACGAACCATGAAGTGGTGAAGAGGATGATTCGAGCATTCATGCCTACAAATGTCACTCTTTGCTTACTAATCCGTGAAAGTCCGAGATTCCATAAGATGACTCCCGAAGAAGTGCTAGTGAGAATCATCAACCATGAGATGATGGAGAAAGAGGCTATGTTCTACAACAACCTTCAAAAGCTCTCCTCCTCCAAGAAGATAGATGTTGAATTTAATGCAACATCCTCAAGATCCCAAGAAAAGGGAGAGAGTGATGAAGAGAGCCCCGACACCGATGAGAAAGAGGCACTCTTCATCAACAACTTCAAGAGGATGTTGAGAAGGAGGGGGAGCTACAATCATGAAGGCAAGAGCAAAGACAAGCCCAAGACAAGATCAAAGAGGGCTTGCTACAATTGTGGGGAATACGGCCACTTCATTGTGGATTACCCACATGAAGAGAACAAGAAGAAGAAGGAGAGCAAGTCTCAGGAAAAGAAATACTTCAAGAAGAAGAAGCAATCGGGACATGCCCACCTTGGGAAGGAGTGGGATTCAAATGAAGAATCCTCTTCTGATAATGAAGACAAAATAACAACTATTTCTATGAAGAAGTCAACCACGGAGAACAAGCTCTTCCCCAACTTGGAGAACTCAAGGCCAACTTGCCTCATGGCTAAGGAGGGAAGAAAGAAGGTTAAATCTAAATCATCTTCTTTAATTTCTTCACATGATGATTTTGATAGTAGTAGTGAAAATGAACATATGCTTAAAGATATGAGTAAGAGTACTTTGAAAAGGTTGAAATTGTTAACAGATGAGATATTTGAGAAGAAAGAGCTCATCAACTGTCAAGAGGACATGCTCATCCAACAAAAGGAGAGATGTCAAGAGTTTGAAGAGCTCCTGGAGCTTGAAAGAGAAAGAAGCAATGCACTTGAGTGTGAACTCGCTTTGAGCAAGGAAACTTGCTCAAATCTTGAGAAAACTAGAATTGTGCTAAAGGATGTACTTGTTAGCTTGAAGAAATTTAACAAAATCCTTGAAACACAAGTGAAGCCTCTCACTACAGAAAACGCGATCATTTGCGACGGCCATTTTTATTTGCGACGGCTAGCCATCGCAAATAGCTTAAATTGCGACGGCCCGCCTCTGGCCATTGCAAATAAAATGGCCGTCGCAAATGAGTGCTTATTTGCGACGGCTGTCGGTCTGGCCGTCGCAAATAAGTGCTTATTTGTGACGGCCAACCCTAGAGCCGTCGCAATTAAAGAAGCCGTCATAAATAATGCCTTATTTGCGACGGCCAGTACAAGGCCGTCGCAAATAGGATTAAATTGCGACGGCCCTAAGGTAAGGCCGTCGCAATTAAGGCAGCCGTCGCAAATTAAGTCTAATATCGGGACCCTCCGGCCCCGACTCTTCATTCACAATTCCCTCCACCGCCGCCCCCGACCCCGCCGCCCCCGACCCCGCCGCGCCCCAAACCCGCCGCACCCCCGCCGCCCCCGACCCCGCCGCGCCCCGACCCCGCCGCCCCTGCGGACCTGCCGCCAGCCCGCCTCCGCGCGCCTCCGCCCCTGCGCCGCCGCCCTCGACCCCGCCGCGCCCCGACCCCGCCGCCCCTGCGGCCCCGCCACCGGCCCGCCTCCGCGTGCCTCCGCCCCTGTGCCGCCGCCCCCCGACCCCACCGCGCCCTGACCCCGCCGCCCCCGACCCCGCCGCCCCCGACCCCGCCGCCCCCGCCCCCACCGCACCGCCGCCGCCCCGACCCCGCCGCCCCCGCCCCCACCGCACCGCCGCCTCCCCCGACCCCGCCGCCCATGCGGCCCCGCCGCCGGCCCGCCTCTGCGCGCCTCCGCCCCTGCGCCGCTGCCCCCGACCCCGCCGCCCCTGCGCTGCCCCCGACCCCGCCGCCCCTGCGCCGCCGCTGCCGGCCCGCCCCCGGCCCCGCCGCCCCTGCGCCACCGCCACCAGCAGGTAAGTCCCGGCCCCGCCCCTACATTTTTGTAGAAATTTAGTCAAGTGATGTGTCATTTTTGAACATGGTGACCTCATGGAAGAAATCATAGTGGTTATGTTTAGGTTTATTGAAGTAAATTGCTCTCATTTGAATTATGGTTATGTTTAGGTTTATTGAATTGCTCTCACTTGAATTATGGTTATGTTTAGGTTTATTGAATTGCTCTCATTTGAATTGAATTGCTCTCATTTGAATTATGGTTATGTTTAGGTTTATTGAATTGCTCTCATTTGAATTATGGTTATGTTTAGGTTTATTGAATTGCTCTCAATTGAATTGAATTGCTCTCATTTGAATTGAATTGCTCTCATTTGAATTGCTCTCATTTGAATTGAATTGCTTATGTTAGAATTGAGTTGATAAATTAATGAATTACAATGGATAATTGTTATGTTTAGGTTTATTTGAATTGCTTAGTTTTTTGAATTATGCTTAGGTTTATTTGAAGGGTCATTGAATTGCTTAATTTTGATTGCTTGAGTGTTCAAGTACTATATATACATAAATGGGCTTCGGACCAGCTTGACAAGGCCCGACAAGGCCCATTTAGTGGTAAGGTAAAGTATGCGTGTAGACGGGCACGAAGGCGAACGACGACGGTGAGGATGGCAAGCACCTGCGCGTGGATGGCGTACTCCGACGAAGTGGTTTCATCTCTGATCTACGGGAGCTAACCCTAAAGCCATCGTGGAATTGTCATCTGAGACCAACTTTCCTCTCACTCTTTCTCTAGTTCTTTCCTCTCTCTTAAATGACCTGAAAATGAAAATGAGCAACATAACCTATAGCAATGTATTACCCGTTTCGGATCGGCACGTCTCACATGTCATTGGCATGTGAGACGTGTAGGTTCAGAACTATCCCTTTTTTGGACAGCCTCGGAGTGACCGAGGGGGCGTGGCTTGTGACGAGACGCGGGTCCGGATTTGGACGAGATTTCGGTGGCGTAACCCTGTTGTTCTCTGCTGCACCATTTTCGGGCGTGCAGTGGAGAACAGCGGGGTTATGCTGCCGAAATTTCTTTCGAATCCGGATCACGCGTCTCGTCATGAGCACGCTCCGCTCGGTCACTCTTGGGTGGGTTTAGGATCTATCTGCCTAGGTTGTAGGGCCGTGACATAACATACCAATACATTAACGACAATTTCTTTCACATTAAACTGCAGAGTCAAACATGGGTGAAGACCGCAGTTGGATGTATACTGGCTGGAAGAGCAGAACTGGTGGTCACTCCGATGAGTGGTTTATCAAGTTAGATCAATTTTTGGATCGAGCATTTTCGTTGTCAACGGAAGATATGGTGCGGTGCTCATGTACAAAATGCCGGAACACCAAGTTTTTGAGAAGATTGGAGCTTTTGTTTCACTTATGTCGAAACGGTTTCACTCCACATTATGAAGTGTGGACCTTTCACGGCGAGACTAATTCTCGAGTCATAGCCGAAGTGGATGAGGATGATGATATAACAGAGGTTGATAGGATGGATGAGATGCTAGAATCTCTTGAAGCGGAGGATCCTCTTACAAATGAGGCAGAGAAGTTCTTCGAGGAGCTGAAGAAATCACAAGAGCCGTTGCATGAACACACGGCTGTGACCGTACTTGCTTTCTTGACCAGATTTATGGCAATTAAGTCAAAGTACTTTTTTTCCATCAACTGCTACAATGATCTCATGAAATTGATCTGCGGTATCCTTCCACAACCTCACAAAGCGCCACCAGATATGTATCAGTCAAAGATCAAGATATCTGGTCTCGGTATGAAGTATGAGAAAATTGATGTGTGCCCAGACAACTGCATGCTATTCTGGAAAGAGCACGCAAATGAGAAGATGTGCTTGAAATGTGGTAAATCAAGGTATGTCGAAGTTGTTAATGACGATGGCGATAATGTGATGACAGATGTCGCACATAAGCAGCTTCATTACTTGCCTGTGACACCTCAGTTGAAGCGGATGTTTCTTTCAAAAAGAACCGCAAGACACATGAGATGGCACAAAGAAGGTAAACGTGAGAACAAAGAATTCTTGACGCATCCGTCCGACGGTGATGCATGGAAGGCGCTAGACCATTTCGATCCAGACTTTTCTCGTGATGCGAGGAATGTTCGCATCGGATTAGCGACAAACGGATTCTCACCGTTCAGTTCGAACGCCACGCCATACTCATGTTGGCCTGTCTTTGTCATTCTGTACAACCTGCCACCTGCTTTTTGTACGAAGAACGAGTTCATGTTTCTCAGCCTCATTGTACTTGGACCTGATCATCCCGGGTCACGTCTCAACGTGATGTTAAAACCGCTGATCGAAGAATTGAATGTCTTGTGGACAGGAGTCGAAGCGTACGACAGTTACAAGAAGCAGAAATTCAACCTTCGAGCTGCTTATTTGTGGTCCGTCCATGATTTGTCGGCATACGACATGTTTTCCGGATGGAGCACTCACGGTCGTCTGACGTGTCCGATATGTGCTTCAGACACGGATTGTTTTCGACTAACTCATGGAGGCAAAATATCTTACTTCGATTGTCACAGACGTTGGCTGCCCTCGAATCATATATTTAGGCAGCAAAGGCATGTCTTTCGAAAGAACACTGTTGTCACTAAAGGACCACCGAAGCATCTCAACAGGTCAGAAATTTCTGATATGTTGGACAAACTGGTTCCTGATGAAGGTCGTCCTGGATATTTCGTAGGTTATGGAGAGGAACACAATTGGACTCACATATGTGGACTTTGGGAGCTACCATATGTGAAGTCGTTGATTCTAATGCACAACATTGATGTCATGCATGAGGAGCGTAATATGAGCGAAAGTATCATAAGCACTTGCATGGATATGCCTGGCAAAACGAAAGACAATTATAAAGCTAGACTAGATTTGGCAGACATTTGTCACCGTCCAACTCTTGAAATCTCTGAAAGCGGTGGAAAGCCACGTGCTTCTTTCTGTCTTCGATCGAAAGAAAAGAAAGAAGTTATGAAATGGATGAAAACTTTGAAATTCCCAGATGGTTACGCAGCTAGCCTGAAACGAGCCGTAAATGTTAACACAGGAAACCTCACTGGGCTGAAGAGTCATGATTATCACATTATAATGGAAAAACTCCTACCTGTTATGTTCCGAGGCTATCTAGATGATGCGGTGTGGAAGGTTTTAGCCGAGCTCAGCTATTTCTATAGACAGCTTTGTGCTAAAGAAATCAAGATCGGGATAATGGATAAGTTAGAGAAGGAGATACCCATACTTTTATGTAAGATGGAAATTTTTTTTCCACCGGGTTTCTTCAATCCAATGCAACATCTGCTTATCCATCTTCCATTCGAAGCTAAAGTTGGCAGTCCTGTGCAATATAGGTGGATGTATCACATTGAAAGAGCGCTACGATATTTGAAACCAATGGTTGGCAACAGGGCAAGGGTGGAAGGGTGCATTGCTGAAGCATATGCTCTTAAGGAAGTAGGATAGTTTTCAAGTGTCTACTTTGCGGAAGAAAATAATATCAATACTTCGGTGATGCGGTACAATGTGGACGAAACACCCCCTCTAAGCGACCTTTCCATTTTTCAAACGAGAGGCGCCACCGTTGGTAGCTACACGACCTACATGCTATCCGAACAGGAAAGGACTGTTGCTTTACTCTACATGTACGCAAATATAGAAGGCATGCAAGAATACTTCGAGTAAGTGTTTCTCCTACGTTTATGCTAATCGACATATTTTGCTACACATGTACTCCAAAAGATGTTTTTTCATGTTCAGCGAGTTCCACAGACAATATTGGCCACATAGGCATCAACCTACGGTCAAACAAGTAGAAGCGATGCGAAAGGAAGGAATAAATGGGGGCAGAGTTTTCTATCTTGGTTTCGAGAATATGTAATATTCTCTCGTCTTCTATGTATTATAAATTACTATTATTAAAGAAGTATTATGTAATATTCTCTTGTCTTTTATAACAGTGTCAGACTCACAATGTCCATGAAGATTTGCGGCAGCTATCTTATGGATTGGTGAATGTTAGAAGCTATGGTTGATATGACGTAAATGGCTTCCGATTCCGTACAACTCATTTTGAAGCTCATCGTCCTCTCGCGGCAACATCAAATTCCAGTGTTGTGACGAGAGCAATGGACACTCAAGGGAATTTAACCGATTATTATGGTATCATTAACAAAATCCTTGAATTTACTTTTACCGGAAATAAGACCCTTCGAGTTGTCTTCTTTGACTGTGACTGGTTTGATCGTACTCATGGAACTCGAGAAAACCAATTTGGAATGGTGGAAGAGAAACATAAATATCGACTACGAGGTTACGATACATTTGTTCTTGCGCATCAAGTTGAACAAGTGTATTATCTACCTATCCATGCATGAAGCTCAGTGCTTGGTGGGTGGTATATAAGGTGAATCCTTGTGAGCGGCTATATACTCCTGGGGATGATGGTTACCATGATAGCGAAGATGTTGAAGAAGTGTACCAAGAAGAAGAGTTGCCAGACACTTTTATCGTCGAGCTTGGTGCAGGACTCGATCAATTAGTTGGAGATGTTGAAGACGTTGAAGATGTAGAGGCAGATGATATGCGAAAACGAAAATTAGAACAGGCCACGATGGAAGATCGTTGGGCTGGTTTAAGGAGTAGGGCACGGGCACATGACAATGATGTTGATGAATTTTGAAAGTGACTACAAGTAATGTTTTCTTGAAGATAGTAACATGAATTTTGTATATTTTATTTGCATATTTACTAATTATCTAATTACAACAGGATGGCGTCAAAGAAGGGTAAGAAGGTGCCGCCGACGAGGGGGTTCTACCCCTCTAGACCTGAGGACGCCTTCGTTAGTGCCTCGTCGACTGGCAGCAGACGCTCTCAGCTGCTGGGGCACGTTCAGACCAGCTCTAGAGCTTCGTCACAGGTAAATGTCACTCATTTTTGACAAATTCTTTAAATTCAAATTCACATTAAACTTACTTATGAATCATTTGAATGTTGTAGTCCTCACCGACTGACTCAGAGGCTGCAGCGCCTTCGGTGAGCCAGCCCTCGGCGAGGCAGCCCTCGGCGAGTCAGCCCTCGGCGAGCCAGCCCTCGGCCAGCCAGCCCCCGGCTGGCGATGAGTTTGTTCCTGAGGCCTTTGACTCGGCTGGTGAGGAGCCTTCTAGGTCACCTGACGTGGTGCCCCAACAGACGCAGAGGACGATGAGGACTCACTTTGTCAGTCCTCCCGCGGTCCCTTCACAGAGTTCACAGGGGATCTTGATTCGTCCAGTCGGAGATAGGTAATAAAAATTATCGTGTTCAATTTTAGTTTCTTTTGTTTACTTAAGTAATGAATGAATAAATATCTTACAGGGCTTGGGACGACACGTCTTTCACCGGTGAGAAACACCACAGACCGGTGAACGGTGTCCTCGGGTCCATAGTGCGTTTGCACTATCCCGGGGTCATCGACGGGGTGCCCGCTCTTTCGTGGGAGGACTACGCACGCGTCCATCACCAGGAGCACGGCAACCTTCAGGAGGTCGTATGGGCCGATTTTATGGTAAGTATGTTAAAAAAGTTTCTAAGTTACAACTCTCAAACTCTTTTAGTGAACATCTCTTCAATATATTCTTTATCGCAGGCAAGATATACTTTAGAGGACCCGAACGACCGTTGCCTGTTTGAGGATGCGAGGCGAGTTTTTCACTTCAACGCTGCCAAGGCGCTTCGACAAGCTTTGTCGAACGCCCGTGTTCAAATTATTAATGAGCACTTGAAGGCGAACCAGCAGCACGTGTTACACTTCTGGCAAGAGAGCGAGAGGCACCTGACGGAGGAGGAGTACGCGCAGGTACGTGGAGTGTAGTAAGTATTTTTTTTCTGATAATTGCCTCGATGGTATTTTTAACGACTTCCAACTATGTGCAGGGCCACGTGAGCTGGTTGCAGGGTCGGACCGATGCATTTCGGGCCCTTTGTCGCTACTGGGCTAGCGACGAGTTTAAAGCTAAGTCTGAGAAGGCTCGAGACTGCAGAGGGGTGGAGGGGAAGAGCAGGCACGGGCAAGATAACCACTTGCATTTAGCTAAACGCATGGTAAGTGTGTGTAACTTATGTTTATATATTAATAATATATTGTTTGTACTAACACGTATTGACAGGAGCGCGAGACGGGGGTGCTGCCCACCCCTGCTGAGGTCTGGAAGAGAGGTCACAGGGACCCTTCTCAGCCGACGGGATGCAGTCAGGCTGCAGCCGAGCGGTTGGTAAGTTTAGAAATCATTCATATTAAATATAACTATATAGATTGTTGAACTTACACGGTTTTCTTTTTTTGCAGGCTAAGTACGGGGAGGAGGCTAGGAAGATACACGGTGAGGATTTCGATTGGGAACGTCAACCGATCAATCCTCAAGCCTCGTATGCAACCGGTGGTGGAAAAGCACACGGAAGGTGAGTTTACAAGTCATTTTATCGTTTTCAATTCAAAGTATTCATGATATTTCAATTTCATATTACTGACTCTCTTTTTTATAGGCTCGCCATATTCGACGGAGTTGTCGACTCGAGGGTGGGGAGACCTGCGAGAGGCAGCTCCACACAGGCTTCGGGCACGGGAGGTCGCCGCGTATCGCAGAGGGACATTGAGATGCAGTCCCTCCGAGAAACTGTAGAAGAAAACGGAAGGCGACATGAGGAGGAAAGGAGGGAGGTGGAACGCCAAAGGATCGCAATGGAGGCCACGATCCAAACCCTGGCAGCAGCGTTGGCGCAGATGCGGGAAGCAATTGAGGTAACAAAATAAAAACTAAAATTCTCATTAATTCAGCGTAAATGACTTACTAATAGGTAGCATTTAATGTTTGCAATGACAAGCCATCGCTCGGGCGCAAGGTCTGGGAATCCAGCTACCGGTACTACCACTGGTCCTTCCAGGCGATCCTTCTTCAGCGGGTCAGGTAAGTTTCTATGTAATCCTTCTTCTCCAGCATAATAAGATTGAGATAGATGAAAGAGAGAGATAGTTAGATAGAAGAAAATGATTAAGATAGAAGAATGATAGAGATAGAAGAAAGAGAGACAGAAGAAAGAGTGAAAGATAGATAGAGTAGGATAGGAATGAAGAGAGAGAGTAAGATGTAGATGGAGATAGAGAGAGGGGAAGATAGAGGGAGGGAGATGTAGATGGAGATAGAGGGAGGAAGATAGAGGGAAAAGGATATCAATAGAGAGATAGAGTGAGAGAGAAAGATAGAGTGAGAGACAAAGAGAGAAATGAAAAGAGAGAGGAAGAGAGGGGATCTAGATGAAGATAGAGGGAGAGGAAGGGAGAGAGAGAGAGATGTTGATGTATTTATATTCTAACTCTAAGTTTCATTAATTGCAGGGATCTGCGACGGCTGCACAAACGCTGTCGCCGTCGCTACCGCCGCCTGGAATGAGGCGCGATGACGACTTCGACTTCGGAGGTGGCTCCGGAGGTGGCTACGGAGGTCAGATGGGCGAGTGAGCCCTTTTGTTTGCTTTGTTGATGACGATGTGAGATGTATTGGAATTTATTAGTTTGTGATTGTGATGATGTTTCCTCTGTGATGATGATCTTTGCTATGTGTATATAATGTGTGTATTGAATCTGTTCTGTGATTCTGGCCATCGAGCCGGGTAGTTTTTTCTGTTTTTTTAAAAAAATAAAAAACCTTATTTGCGACGGCTTTTTATACAGTACCGTCGCAAATAAGGGACTAGGCCGTCGCAATTAGGCCACTGCTATTTGCGACGGCCTGGCTGTCGCCAATAAGGTTTAATTGCGACGGCAAGGCTGTCGCAAATAGCTCTGTGGGCCCCGGAGGAGGACCCGTGGGCCTAGCCCACTGGACTTATTTGCGACGGCCAGACCGTCGCAAATAGAGGCACTTAATTGCGACAGCCCAGCCGTCGCAAATAAGCTTTAATTGCGATGGCGACACCGTCGCAAATAAGGTTGCAGGGCCCACCGGCCCGCGGCAATAACTTGCGACGGCCCCTCCTAGCCATCGCAATTAAAGCTTATTTGCGACGGTGGCCATCGCAAATAAGCTTAATTGCGATGATTTATTTGCGACGGCTAAAAACCGTCGCAAATAAAGAAAGCCGTCGCAAATCGCTTATTTGCGACGGCCACGACCGTCGCAAATCGTCAGGATTCCTGTAGTGTCTTAAGGTCAATGCACCTTCTTACTCTAAAAGCTTAGCTTCCACAAATGTCAAAACCAAAAAAACTCAAGCTTGCAAATGCTCTAACTAGATCCTAAAACTTAAAGATGAGCTTAAGTTGGCACAAAACAACCAAGCACCAAAAGGTGGCATATTTGACAAGAAGAAGATGGCATATGCACGTAGTGCATATACCAACACAAGACATCCCCTTGTTAAGGATGGTCTTGGCTATTCTAGGGAGAGGAGGCAAAATGCCAAAACTCACATGAATGGTAAAGACTTGATTGTTTTTGTCAAAGGAGGTTCATATAACAACAACAAAGGAAAGAACATTGCTACATCTCCTAACATGCCTAAGAAGGAACCTCACCCATTGTTCCATGATTTTGATGCCTCATATGTTTTATTAAGGAACAAGTTTGGAAAGGCTTATGCTAGGTATGTTGGGCCACATCGCGAGAGTCCAAAACCTTGTGTGTGGGTTCCCAAGTGCCTCTTGACTAACATAAAAGGACCCAACACCACTTGGGTACCTAAAGCCAAGGCTTAACACCTTTTTGTAGGCATACTGCTCCGGTGGAGCCAAGTGGGTTCTTGATAGTGGATGCACAAATCACATGACCGGAGAGAGGAAGATGTTTGTGGAGTATGAAGAGAATGAAGATCCAAGTGAGGGGATCTACTTTGGGGACAATATCCAAAGGAGAATCCTTGGCACCGGTAAAATTCCTATACCCCCCTAATCATACTCTTTCCAATGTTTTACATATTGATTCCCTTGATTATAACCCCTTGTCCATATCAGAACTATGTGACAAAGGTTATAATTGTCTTTTTACTAATGAGGGTGTGACCGTCACAAGAAGAAGCAATGACTCAAATGCATTTAAGAGTGTACTCAAGGGAAAGCTCTATCTTGTGGATTTCTCTGTGGATAAAGCCCAACTTGATACATGCTTAATTGCAAAATCTAACATGGGTTGGTTTTGGCATAGAAGACTAGCCCATGTTGGGATGAGGAATTTGCAAAAACTTCTAAAGGGCAAGCACATCCGTGGTTTGAAGAATGTTGTGTTTGAAAGGATAGGCCATGTAGTACATGCCAAGCTAGAAAGCAAGTTGGAGCTCAACAACCATCCAAGAACATCATGACGACAACAAGACCATTGGAGCTTATACACATGGATCTCTTCGGTCCAATCGCCTACATAAGTATTGGCGGTAATAAATATGGTCTTGTAATTGTTGATGATTTTTCACATTTCACTTGGGTGTTCTTTTTGCATGATAAGAGTGAGACTCAAGATGTTTGTCGGTACCCTACAGACGGGATACCCTTGCACACAAGATGAAGACACCAAGGCACGTTCGGAGCTGTCATGTGTCTCGTGGAGGCCAAGACCTCAGCCTCCCACAGATTGAGCTCTGATGTTGCCACGTAAGCCATGAAGATGGTTCTTGGCCCCTCTTGTGTAGTGGGCTCCCAAGACGCCACGTGTAGGGACGGGACCTCACCCAACCTTGGGGGAGCGCACCCGGTACAGCTACATGGTGCGGAGCGCAAGGACCAGCACCCCCCAAGGGAAAGGGCCTGGAGCTGCCACGTCCCCTGACTAGCCCAAGAGCTGCCACGCATTACGGAAGATTAGGTCTGACCTTCCCAGCGGAGACCATCCCCGGCGCTGCCGCATGTCCAGTGGCTCGCCTCAGACGGTAAGATACGGGTGTCCAGGGATGGTGCGCCCTGGTCAAGTCGAACATTAAAGATGCGCACCCACCTCCGACGCCCAACGTGAAGCACGCCGATGGTCAAAGACTGCTACGACTAATTGCATCACAGTCAAAGTGCTGCAGGCCTACCCCACTTGGCCAAGTGGGTAGCTTGCGGCAACAAGACAGACCGACGAGACACCTTCTGCCACCGTCAGCAACGGCGCGTGGGCTACTGACAAGAGAGGAGGCAAGCGGCGAGACGTCCCTACCTCAGTCATGCAATCTTACGCGAGAAGCCTTAGACCTTAGGATAAGATCATCCTAGGACCACCTGTCGGTCCTGGGACCCCACTTGTAAGGCGTCCGGTCTTGTCTATAAAAGGCCAGACCGCCACCGTTACAAAGGACCAGACTCAGAATCCACGATACACACACACACACACACATACACACTCACCAACAATACAATCCACTATGGAGTATGGTGTTACGCTCCTTGCGGCCCGAACCACGTAAAAACCCTTGTCTCTAACTCCATCCGCTAGTACACTTGATTGAGGCCTAAGCCGTGCCGAACAAGTAACCTTCATGGGCTGCTACTTAGCAGATCCGGGGGAAGTGTCGCTCTAACACATCAACAGTGCCCTCAATAAATACTTGAGGAGAGCTTGGGATTCAACCTAAAGGACCTTTCCCTCTCCTTAGAATGGATCAAATTGTAGATTCAACCTCGGGATGTGATATGTTGTGCTTTCTAGATGCCTACTTAGGGTTTCACCAAATCCCAATGTCTAGAGAGGATGAAGAACATAATGCATTTATAACCATAGATGGCCTTTACTGCTATGTCTCCATGCCTTATGGTCTTAAGAATGCCCTCCCCACCTTTGTTCGCGCCATGCATAAAACATTTGGGGACCTCATTCAGGACCTGGTAGAGGTATATGTCGATGACATTGTAGTTAAGATCCAGAACAATACATCATTGATAGAAAACATCGCCCTAGTCTTTGATAGACTGCGAACCACACGCACAAAGCTCAATCCCGACAATTGCATGTTCGGGGTCAAAGCTGGGAAGCTCCTCAATTTCTTGGTCTCAAACCGAGGGATTGAGGCCAACCCAGAGAAGATCAAGGCAGTGGAACTGATGCGACCTCCAGCCCGCATCAAGGACGTACAAAAGCTTGCAGGGTGCTTGGCAGCGCTCACCCGATTTATCTCTAGGCTGGCTGAGCGGGCCCTACCGTTCTTCAAGCTCCTGCGCCAGTCCGGACCATTCGTCTGGACTGAGGAAGAGGAGAAGGCGTTCCGCGAGCTGAAGCAACAGCTGACGACACTACGAATAATGGTGGCACCGGAGCCCAAGGTGCCTCTGTACCTCTACATCGCTGCCACAACATAGGTGGTGAGCATGGTTTTGGTTGTAGAGCGGGCCGGTCCCCAATAGCCTCAGCGGGTGGGAGGGGCCCCTACCGCTGATTCTAGGCCCTAGGGCTTGGAGCTTGTAGGGAGTCCTGACAACGAAGAAGCCTCTGGGTCCCAGCCCCTAGAGGAGATCCGGGTCCCCCTAGGGGGCACCAGAGAACAAGAAACCTCTGGGTCCCAACCCCCAGAGGAGGTCCGGGTCCCCTTAGGGGGCCCTGGAGGACAAGAAGCCTCTGGGTCCTAGCCCCCAGAGGAGGTCCGGGTCCCCTTAGGGGGACCCAGAGGACAAAAAGCCTATGGGTCCCAGCCCCAAAGGAGGTCCGAGTCCCCTTAGGGGGCCTGGAGGACAAGAAGCCTCTAGGTCCTAGCCCCCAGAGGAGGTCTGGGTCCCCTTAGGGGGCCCTGGAGAGCAAGGAGCCTTTGAGTCCCAGCCCCCAGAGGATGACCGGGTCCCCTTAAAGGGCCTCAGAGAGCAAGGATCCTTTGGGTCCCAGCTCCTAAGGGACGCGCCCTGCCTTGGAGACGTGGAGTCACCAGGCCCGGAACAGATGGAAGAGGATACACCGCTTTCTCCAAGGAAATCCAGGACAATCCAATGACCGGTCTACTTCATCAGCAAAGCCCGACATGAAGCAAAAACAAGGTACCTTGAGGTGCACAAGCTGCTCTATGCGATACTAATTGCGTCGAGGAAGCTCCGCCATTACTTTCAGGGCACAGAGTCTTGGTGATGACTTTGTTCCCACTAGGGGCGGTGCTGCGTAGGCCCAACACAATAGGCAATATCGCCAAATGGACTGCAAAATTAGCAGAGTTCGAGCTTGACTTCATACCACAACATGCAATCAAGAGCCAAGCTCTGGCAGACTTCGTTACTGAGTGGACTCCTTCACCAAGCGATCTAGGGGGCCGAGAAATCAGCGAGCCGGAGCCCAGAGCACCGGTGCTTACCGGGCCCCACTGGACACTCTTCTTCGACGGATCCTTGTAGAAGCAAGGAGCTGGGGCCGGTGTACTGCTCACCTCTCCAACAGGGGTTGCAGTCCTAGTACGCAGTGAACCTCGACTTCAAGGCGACCAACAATATGGCAGAGTGTGAGGCCCTCGTCTTTGGAGTCACGGCTACGCAGAGTCTCGATGTCCAGCAGATGCTGGTCAAGGGAGACTCCCAGTTGATCATTAAGCAGGTCCAGGGAAAGTGTTGCTGCAACGACCCACAACTCGCGGCGTACCTACTACGCGTCAAGAAGTTGGAAGCTAGCATCGAGGCCTTGGACCACTTCCATGTGCCACGCGCCGAAAACTCCATCGCTGATGCCTAGTCAACCATGGCATCCACAGGAGCCCCAATCCCTGAAGGCGTCTTCGGCAGGAGGTTGGTGCGACCAACAGCAAGGCCTGCGGGGCCTAACGAACAAGGTGAGCCCAGCACAACAAAATTGGTGACCGCGGCGGCCCTACAACCATGCCCCCCCCCCCCAGGATCTTGGGCGTCACCGGGGACCCCATATTACCCGGTGCCCATGATCCAGAAGCTCAGGAGAGTCCTGATGCGTGGATCACAGAGATCCAGGACTATCTGAAGGACAACATCCTCCTAGAGGACCCAATATCCGTTGAGAGGATCGTGAGGATGGCAAAGCGCTACACGCTGGTAGAAGGTGACCTCTGCCGGCATGGCACCAACGGTGTGCTGCTACAGTGCATAGTGCGGGAGGAAGGCTGCGACTTGCTCATAGAGATCCACAAAGGAGAGCGCGGGAATCACCCAGCCTCCCGCACGCTGGTTCGCAAAGCCTTCGGACATGGCTTCTACTAGCCAACAGCACTACAAGATGCCGTCAAGCTAGTCAAGAAATGCAAGGCGTGCCAGTTCCATGCCAAGCAAATTCACACTCTGGCGCAGTTGCTACAGATAATCCCGCCCTCCTGGCCTTTCACAGTCTGGGGGCTGGATATCCTGGGACCCTTTCCCAGAGCAGTCAGAGGGTACAGGTTGCTCTATGTTGCTGTAGACAAGTGCACCAAGTGGCCTGAGGCCGCCCTGGTTATCAACATCAACAAGGAGTCCACAGTCAAGTTCATCAAATCGATCGTCTGTAGGTTTAGGATCCCGAACAGGATCATCACCGACAACGGGACCGAGTTCACCAGTGCAGCTTTCCAGGATTACTGCGAAGGCCTCGGCGTCCAAGTTGTTATGCATCTGTGGCTCATCCAAAGAGCAACGACCAAGTCGAAAAGGCCAACGCTGAGATATTCAGGGGCCTCAAGACACGCACGCATAACAACCTGGACAAGCATGGTGCCAGGTGGGTCGATGAGCTCCCCTCCGCACTTTGGGAAAGCCGGGCTCACCCAACCGTGCCACTGATGAAGCACCTTTCTTCCTGGTGTACAGTGTCGAGGCTGTCCCCCCTGGAGATCGCAGTAGGCTCACTACGTGTCCGAGCATTTGATGAAGCCTCATAGGACCAGCTCCGACTATAAGATGTCGACCTCGTCGACGAAGCAAGGTGGCACACCACCATCCGAAACGCACGCTACCAACAGGCGCTGAGGTGCTATGAGGAGTGGTTCGTGTGGAGTCGAGAGCTCTAGGCAGGTGACCTGGTGCTGTGGCGCATACTTTCTCGAGAAGGGTCGCACAAACTCTCCCCTAGCTGGGAGGGCCCCTTCCAAGTAACGCAAGTATCCCGCCCCGGGTGTGTTCGCCTGGCCACCGAAGAAGGAGAGCCCCTCCCCAACCCTTGGAACATAGAGCACCTCTGTAAGTTCTATCCTTAAGCATAAATTGTAGGACAGTGTAGGGTGTCATGGTGTCAGGGAGCGGCACTTAGGACAACCAAGCTCTGGGGGGGGGGGGGAGGTCCAAAGTGCTCAGCCGTTTAGCTTTGTCCCGTACCCTAAGCATGAACACTCTGCCTCCCTAGCCAACTGGAGTGGGTCATTTCCTTATTGTAAAGCCAATCCACTCCTGAGAACACCAATGAGAAGAATTCACATTCTTACCATGTGTTTTCTCTTATGTTCACTTAAAATTACCTGTTAATTTTGTGATCAATCAAGCTAGTCTCGTCTTTCGTATATTGTCTTCCTATACTTGGTGAAATTTTTTCTATATCGCCCCTAGTAGAGTTATGCAACCCTACTACAGGCAGATGTATTTGAGGTACCTGCAAGGTGTCTTAGAACCTCACGACTCCCCTCTTACTTGGGGTCCTGTGGTGCCGAATGGTTCCCCGCGAAATGCCAACGCTGAGCTGGAGGTCCAGAGCGTGCAACATGCTTAGCATGGTCCCGTACCCTAAGCGTGTGCGCTTTGCCTCCCAATGTTGCGGCTAAGTACCGGAGGCCAGGACCCCGAATAAGAAGGAAGCCAGACCCCAAGCGCCAATGCACAGAATTAACCAAATCCCGCGTACCAGGCCAGGACTGTAAGACATGACAATACTTAAGAATAAGAAAAGATCACCAGCGAGCAAAACAATATGCACCTCTGTTAAGTGTGTAGGACATACAAAGCAGGTTGCGACGAAACGATCAGCTACGGCACCCGCAAGGGGACTGCCATCGACATCTCAATGATGATGGTGGACGACGCCAGAGCATTCAGCTCCAACACCTCCCAGGGGGCCTACCGTCGACGTACCTAGGGAGATGTTGGGCGACGCCAGAGCATCTAGCTCCAGCACCTCCCAAGGGGCATGCCGTCGACATTTCAACAAAGATGGTGGGTGACACCGGAGCATCCAGCTCTGGCACCTTCAAAGGGGCCCGCCATCGACGTACCTATGAAGATGGTGGGCAACGCCGGAGGATATAGCTCTGGCACCTCGCAAGGGGCCTGCTGTCGATGTCCCAGAACATCAACGTGAGCACCAAGTACGGATAAGTGAGTAAACTCTCCTGCCACGCGCTTGTTGCTAACGAGGTTCTCTCGCGATATCCCGTATACCAAGGGGCCTGTCGTCGATGTCTCAACGACGATGGTGGATGACGCTAGAGCATACAGCTCTAGCACCTCCCAACGGGCCTGCCGTCAATGATTCTATGAAGATGGTGGGCGACACTATAGCATCCAGCTCCAGCACCTTTCAAGGGGCTTGCCGTCGACATACCTACGAAGATGGTGGTCGACGCTTGAGCATACAGCTTCGACACCTTGCAAGGGGCCTGCCATCAACATTCAAGAACGTCAACGTTAGCACCAAGCGCGGATAAGTGAGTAAACTCTCCTGCCCCGCACTTGTTGCTAACAGGGTTCTCTTGTGATAGCCTGTATACTAGGGGCCTGCCGTCGACGTCTCAACGATGATGGTGGACAACGCCAGAGCATCCAGTTCTGGCACCTCTCAAGGGGACCTACCGTCGACATACCTATGAACATGGTGGGCGACGCTGGAGCATCTAGCTCCGACACCTCCCAACAGGTCCGCCGCCGACGTACCTACAAAGATGGTGGGTGACGCTGGAGCAAACAACTCCGACACCTCCCAGGGGGCCTACTGTCGATGTCCCAGCACGTCAGTGATAGCAACAAACGCGGACAAGTGAGTGCACTCTCTTGCCCTGTTTTTTATGCTAACAAAGTTTGCTTGTGGTATCCTGTGCACCAGGCGCCTGCATTTCATGACTTCACGATGATGGTGTGCGACGCCGGAACACCCAGCTCCGGCACCTCCCAGGTGGCCTGCCATCGACAACTTCAGGACGATGGTGGGCGACGCTAGAGCGCCCAGCTCCGGCACCTCCCAGGGGGCCTGCCGTCGACGACTTCATAGCGACGAAGGGCAGCACCGGATCAGCCAGCTCCGGCTGCTGGCAACGACAACACTCATGCTCCCCCACTCCGTTGGGAGCCAGCTGAAGACATCCTACGTTCAAGTGGCAGGCATACCCAACAATTTGGCCACGCCTACCAAGGGGCCTCTAAGGGGGGTTCCATAGGCAGGACGTCATCTAGCAAGCGTTGGTCCCTAAAAGGCTAACGACATCAACAAAGGCTCTTCACGACTTTACTCAAGAGAAGGAATTTGGGCAACAATTAGAAAGAATGCGACAAGCCAACAAGCAAAACAACATGATTCCAAATTCATTTACACAAGGGGGTCATCCCCAGATACAAAAGCATTGCACCTGGGTGCCGCCGGCCTCAACTCCACTGGAACAAAGAAGCCACCTCCTTGGCAAGGTCTTGGACTGTTGACGGCTCCTAAGGTATACTAACAAATTATCCCCGACAATAGTGCCAAAAATTCTTGTTGGTATTACTTACACACCATTAACTAAGCATATCCAACTGATGTGTCAGAAATGCTTGATAACAGTTCTATTGCATCATAGAAGGCATTTCACAAGCGCACGGAGGTATCATTGTAGCATTTCCCCTTAAGGGTATTCCCAATGGTGTCATTTATTAGATCCCAAAGGAAGGCAGGGAAGAGATATAACAATCATCAAGTGGAAAGGGTAGAAAGGTCTAGGTAAGAATCTAGTAAGGATGGATAAAATAATAGTGGTGGTAGTGTGACACACACAAAATCTTTCAAGTCTAGGGGGGGGGGGTAAGAGGATCCTAGAGGTTAGTTAAGTTTGAGATTTATGGAGGTACTCCTACTATGCTCTATTGTACATATACATAGTCTAAACTAATCATTCATAAGCTAGATTAATAGTGAATACTTATGTTATGTGGTTCAACACATCGGGCACGGGCTTACTCCTAGTAATACTAGGGCGACTCCCGCCAAGAGCCTGTGGCATAGCCGAACGTGGAGAATTTCAAAGGACAGATAGGGCTGTCACCACCTACTGCCTACCTCTTCAATCTGTGGGTCTACGAGACATCCAATGCTACTTAGCTATCCTAGCATCATGCTAGCATATTAAGTAATTACCTTAAGAGCCTAGGCACAAGCCATCCTAAGGCAATGAATTGAAGCATCATTGAACCAATATTGATACACATCATAATTATCTATACTAACCTAGTTATGTTATAATTAACTAGACTATTTATACTAGTGTTGAGGTCGGTTCCCGCCACCAAAAGCGCGCGAATCAGTCACCATTGACTCCAGAAGCCGGGAGGAGCCAACATGTAACACCCACATTTTCATGCATCATTCCCTACATACACTCATATACATGTTTAACATTAACCCACAACAAGAGGAACGAGTTTAAAATTGATTTGGAACAAAACCGCACTTAAAATGCAGGAAAGTGGGGACTAGTCCGATTTTTCTGAGGACTAGTCTGATTTCTCTCTGACTAAAAATGGACTTGTCCGTTTTTGCTGCGGACTAGTCCGATTTTGCCTCTGGAAACTTTTGGACTTGTCCGATTTTGTGCGGACTAGTCCGATATTCCAAGAATCCTTGAAAATTTGCTAAGCCCCTAGACTTTTCCAGACTAGTCCGGTGTTCTAGCGGACTTGCCCGTTTTCCTCTCTGACTAAAGTGGGACTTGTCCGATTTTGGCCAGACTTGTCCGATTTTCTCCCTGGACAACTTCGGACTTGTCCGGTCCTTTCCGGACTTGTCCGATATTTCGCGAGTCCGAGTTGATCTTTTGTTTTATGGTATGTTTCTTGGGTTTCTTGTTAAGTGGGCCTAGGGACATCGTGCCTAACTCTTTTAGAGCCCATGTGGGACTCTAAACCGGCCTCTACTCCTCCCAAACTCGAAATCCATCTAACCTAGCCTCCACCTCTATATAAACAACCCCACCCCTTGGCTTGACATCTATTTGCCACTTTTCCACCCCACCCAAACCCTAGTTCGTGGAGAGCCACCATCAAGGAGGGAGGAGGAGATCCCAAGCAAGAAGACGAAGAGGAGGAAACAAAATCAATATCTCCATCAAGTTTCGTTCCTCATCACCAATTCATCTCCAAGTTCATCCCCAACCCTAGATCATCAAGATCCAAGTGTTACCTCCATATTTCTTGATTCATTGGAGTCCTAAACATCTGGTATACCTTCTATTCTTTTTTCCTTAAGTGAATTCAACCCCTAACCTCCAAATTTACATCGATCTAGAAAACCCTAGTTTGCTAGTTCTGCAAAGTGCGGACTAGTCTGGCCTTCTGCAGACTAGTCCGATACTAAATTGTGTTGAATTAATTCTAAAATGAGATCTAATCACATCCAAACCTGTATCAACTTATTAAAATCTATTAGAACTAGATATTTATCATTGAAAGCAATATATTAACAAGTTCTACCTTGCATTTGCGTCAATCATGCATGTCATTTCATATTGAGTAATATTTGTGCACTCTTTGATTGTGTTTCTTGTCTTGTATGTTTATTGTGTGGATTAGACGAATTTGCGCTAGAGAGTGCCGCGGAGGATCTACAGCACCAAGAGTTTGAAGGCTTTGACCCTAATCAACCGCAAGAGCAAGGCAAGTGTCCTTGAAGCATATTGATCCTGTTTTGAAATAAATGTTTTGTTTGGAAATTGCATGCTTGTGTCAATTTGATGGGAAATCCTATGGTAGGAAGTTTACTAGAATTGTTTAACCACCCTTGTCACCTGGAATTTATGGTAGAGAGTTGGGAAGGGCTTTTTACCTTTTTTCTTTGCTTAATTAATTGGGATGGGAAAACAACACTACACATTTAATTATGCATTAATGATATTATGGTTAATGTGAACTGGTCAATATGATAGGGTAATGGGTGATCTAAGCAAGCCCGGTATGTGGATGGGTTGGATGTCATGGTGGTTTGCTTGCTTTAGATCTAAGGACCGGTTCATGCGAGAATAAGCCAGGACTACGGTGCCACCACGAGGCCAAGTATGGGTGCGGCGTAGCTCATTAATTAGGGATTTGCCGGTGCTATTTGGACGAATATGGATGCTTGAGGAAGGGGTAGTCGGATTGGGTTTGTTGATGATTGGTGGGACTACCCTGGGATCCGAATGGCTCAAGAGGGGGCGCTTGGTTGAAGATGTGCTCTGTGGGAGACATCGCCACCGGTGAAACCTTAGTGGGATCTAAATAGGCTAGTAATCCCTTTGTAAAGGCTATTTTGTGATCTCTTTGCCATACACCAAAGGAAGTGTAATTGGCATAAAGGAGGTTCTTTAGTCGCCGATGGGTGATGAAATCACAAACACGTGGGTAAAGTGGTACAAACTCTGTAGAGTATTAAAACTATCATGATAGCCGTGCTCCCGGTTATGAGAACCTGGACAACTTCCATGATTAGAGGGAACCTAGTATTGGTAATGGTTATGGTTGATAATTTGGTTATGGTTATGGATGGTTATGAATTAAATACTGGCATTGAATATGGTTAATGGTATGATGGTGATGGATATGGAATATGAATTGGTGCTATGTTATTAATTATGGTTTATGATGGGAATACTTCACATACGTATAATATATTGCTTTTCAAATGCTTTATTGTACTTTTCAGCACTTATCCATTATTATATTCATCATTTGAATCAGCTGTAACACCCTCATTTTCATGCATCATGCCTTGCATACACTCATATACATGTTTAACATTAACCCATAACAAGAGGAACAAGTTAAAATTGATTTGGAGCAAGACCGCACTTAAAAATGTAGGAAAGTGCAGACTAGTCCGATTTTGTTGAGGACTAGTCCGATTCCTCTCTGTCTAAAAACGGACTTGTCCGTTTTTGCTGCGGATTAGTCCGATATTTGCCTCTGGACAACTTCGGACTTGTCTGATTTTGTGCGGACTAGTCCGGTATTCCATGAATCCTTGAAAATTTGCTAAGTCCCTGGACTTTTCCGGACTAGTCCGGTGTTCCAGCGGACTTGTCCGTTTTCCTTTCTGACTAAGATCGGACTTGTCTGATTTTTGGCCAGACTTGTCCGATTTTCTCTCTGGACGACTTCGGACTAATCCGGTCCTGTCCGGACTTGTCCGATATTTCGTGACTCCGAGATTGACCTTTTGTTTTACGACTTGTTTCTTGGGTTTCACGTCAAGTGGGCCTAGGGACGTCGTGCCCAACTCTTTTAGAGCCCATGTGGGACTCTAAACCGGCCTCTACTCATCCCAAAACTCGAAATCCATCTAACCCTAGCCTCCACGTCTATATAAACAACCCCACCCCTTGGTTGGACATCTATTTGCCACTTTTCCACCCACCCAAACCCTAGTTCGTGGGGAGCCACCATCAAGGAGGGAGGAGAAGATCCCAAGCAAGAGGAAGAAGAGGAGGAAACGAAGGAGGATCAAGATCTCCACCAAGTTTCGTCCTTCACCACCAATTCATGTCCAAGTTCATCACCAGCCCTAGATCATCAAGATCCAAGTGTTACCTCCAAGTTTCTTGGTTCATTGGAGTTCTAAACACCTGGTATACCTTCTATTATCTTTTCCTTACGTGCATTCAACCCCTAATCTCCAAATTCACGTCGATCTAGAAAACCCTAATCTGCTGATCTCGCCAAGTGCGGACTTGTCCGGTCCCTAGCGGACTAGTCCGATCTTCCTGGTTAAATTGTGTTGAATTAATTCTAAAATTTGATCTAATCGACCCCAAACCTATATAAACTTGTTAAAATCTATTAGAGCTAGTTAGTGATTATTAAAAGCAATCTAGTGACAAGTTCTACCTTGCATTGCATCAATCATGCATGTCATGTCATATTGAGTAATATTTGTGCACTCTTTGATTGTGTTTCTTGTCTTGTATGTTTATTGTGTGGATTAGACGGATTTGCGCTAGAGAGTGCCACGGAGGATCTACAACATCAAGAGTTTGGAGGCTTTGACCCTAATCAACAGCAAGAGCAAGGCAAGTGTCCTTGAAGCATATTGATCCTGTTTTTAAAATAAATGTTTTGTTTGCAAAACTGCATGCTTGTGTCAAATTGATGGGAAATCCTATGGTAGGAAGTTTACTAGATTTGCTAAACCACCCTTGTCACCTGGAATTTATGGTAGAGAGTCGGGAAGGGTTTTTACCTTTTTGCTTCGCTTAATCAACTGGGATGGGAAACAACTATATCACTCAATTTAATTATGCATAGATGAGATTATGGTTAACATGAACTGGTTAAACATGGTATGGTAATGGATGATCTAAGCAAGCCTGGTATGTGGATGGGTTGGATGTTATGGTGGTTTGCTTGCTTTAGATCTAAGGACCGGTTCATGCGAGAATAAGCCAGGACTACAGTGCCACCACGAGGCCAAGTATGGGTGCGGTGTAGCTGATTAATTAGGGCTTTGCTAGTGCTGTTTGGACCATTGTGGATGCTCGGGGAAGGGGTAGTCGGATTGGGTTTGTTGATGATTGGTGGGACTACCCTGGGATCCGAATGGCTCAAGAGGGGGCCCTTGGTTGAAGATGTGCTCTACGGGAGACATCGCCACCGGTGAAACCTCAGTGGGATCTAAATAGGCTAGTAATCCCTTTGTAAAGGCTATTTTGTGATCTCTTGGCCACACACCAACGGAAGTGTGTAATGTGACCGACGGGTCATGGGCATAAGGGAGGTTCTTAGTCGCCGAAGGGTGATGAAATCACGAACACGTGGGTAAAGAGGTACAAACTCTGCAGAGTTAACTAAAACTATCATGATAGCCGTGCTCCCGGTTATGAGCACCTGGACAACTTCCATGATTAGAGGGTATTTGGTATTGGTAATGGTTATGGTAATGGTTATGGTAATGGTTATGATAATGGTTACGGTGATGGTTATGGATGGTTATGGATTTATTTGTGGTATTGAAGGTGGTTATTGGCAATGGTGAAATCTGGAATTTTTGATGATGGTAATGAATTCAGATTTGGTATTACGGTATTACTTATGATTATGATGGGTTTACTTCACATACTTATACTATATTGCTTTTCGAATGTTTAAATGTACTTTTCAGCACTTTGCCATTATTATTGTCGTCATTTGAATCAGCCACATGTCATACTTTCCACACTTGCTGAGTACGACATGTACTCACTCTTGCAATCCCCCCCAACAGTTGCAGGTCAGGACTGGGATTTTAATGGCGATAATGCGGAGTTCTAGGCCGTGTCTACTGTTAGCTCTGCCTGTGGTGTTGATTGGAGCTGCGCATGCATACCCTGTCGCTTATGTTGCATAGTTGCTTAGTTGCTTAATTAGTTTATTTCCGCTGCATTAGTTGAACTTGTCATTAATATTCATTGGAGCTTGGATTCGAGGATAATATGGTTTGTGTAATAAAATTTGGTTAATTAATCTTGTCTTGTGGTAATTTTCTGTATACTCTTTTGTGATTGCACTCGTATATGTGTGATGAACATCCTGGGCACACATATGCGTTAGCTTGGTTCATTTTCGGAACCGGGCGTCAAAGATTGGTATCAGAGCCACAGGTTGACCGTAGGATGCAGCCTAGATAGAATGGACACTTTAGAGCACATAGGAGCACTCAGGAATCGATGTGTTCTTGCTTGGTGTGCTGTTTGCTATATATATATTGTTTGCTTGTGTGCTTAATAGAGGATTTTGGGATGCCTTAGCATTGCCATGTCCACCTAGGCTAGTGGGGCTAGCTGTTTAGTTTATACCCCTTGATGCATATAGTTGGGGACGTTTTCTAATTCTTACCTATTGCTTTTCTTTAGATGGCGAGGACTCGCAACCAGAGGGATGGCAATGATGAAGAGGAGAACAATGGAGTGCCTCAGAACAACAATGGGCAAGGATCTACTCAGGGAGCTATCAACATCGAGCAGCTATTGGCCATGCAAAACCAGCTCATGCAGACCATGATACAAACTATGGGACAGCTGCAGGCTGGCAATATCAACAATCAGCCCCACATGCCTCCACCGCCACCCCCACCTCCTCATAACCGATTGGGAGAGTTTATGAGGACTAGGCCGCCAACCTTTGCTCAAGCTGCAGACCCTATGGATGCGGATGATTGGCTCAAGTCCGTGGAGAAGAAGCTAGCCATTGTCATATGCAATGACCGGGAGAAGGTGCTATTTGCTTCTCATCAACTCGTTGGAGCAGCTGCATATTGGTGGGATTCTTATTGCAATGCTCATGAGAACCAAGAGAGAATTACCTGGGCGGAATTCAAGGAGAGTTTCCGTTCTCATTATGTGCCGGAAGGTGTTATGATCTTGAAGAGGCAAGAATTTGAGAACTTGAGACAAGGAAAATCAAGCGTGAGTGAATATCTCAATAAGTTCACTCAACTCTCAAGATATGCACCTGAGGATGTTAGCCAGGACAGCCGGAAGCAATACTTGTTCATGAGGGGATTGAACAATACGATCGAAGTACAATTGCTCAACTGTGATTATGTCAATTTCCAGAAGCTTGTGGACAAGGCAATTGTGGTTGAGAACAAGATCCGTGAGATGGAGCAAGAAATCAAGAGGAAGGCGCCATATCAAGGACAGCAACAAGGAAGTAATGTGCGCCCTCGCTTTGCGCTGCCCAATGCGCCTCATTACAGCTCCTCTATTCCTTCTCAGCGCCCTGGTTATGCACCGCGCCCAACTCAGTTTGTGCAGCAGCGCCCTGTCATGCAAGCACCTAGGGCTCCGATGCCTTATGCACCTCGTGCTGATTTTCCTGGAGCCAATGTTCAAAACCAAGCTCGTCCCAATAATTCTGGTGGAGTTAAGAAGTGCTATACTTGTGGAGAAGCTGGACACTTTGCGAATCAATGTCCTAAGTCAGGCCTTGGTCAAGGAAGCAATGCGCCGAGGCAAAACCCAAGACCTAATGGAGGACAACCACAAGGAAGCCGTGGAAAGCAGAACTTTGCTCGTGGCAACGTGAACCATGTCTCTACGGAGGATGCTCAACAAGCGGATGACGTGGTCATTGGTATGTTTCTCGCCAACTCCAACCCCGCAACTATGTTATTTGATTCTGGAGCATCGCATTCATTCATTGCATCGAAGTATGTTGCCAAGTATAGTTTGCCTATCTCTCATATGAAGTTTACTCTATTGGTTAAGTCTCCTGGAGGAGAGATGAGGACAAATATAGTATGTCCAAAAGTAAGCCTTAGAATAAGGGGGGTAGACTTCTCCGCCAACCTCATTGTTTTAGATTCTCAAGGATTGGACATTATACTTGGTATGGACTGGTTGAGGAAGCACAATGGAGTTATTGAATGTGCCACAAAGACGGTGAAGTTGACCAATGAGGAAGGGATCACCGTAGAATTTGAAGCATCTCAAACCGCACCGAAGCAATTGGAATTGAATCATATGGACGGTGCCGCAATTGAGGAAATTCCGGTTGTATGTGAATTTTTGGATGTGTTTCCAGATGAGTTGCCAGGTATGCCACCCGATCGAGACATTGAGTTTGTTATTGATTTAATACCTGGAACTACACCTATAGCTAAGAGGCCGTATAAGATGCCTCCTATGGAATTAGCGGAGCTCAAGAAACAAATTCAAGAGCAATTAGAGAAGGGTTTTATTTGCCCTAGCTCTTCACCTTGGGGAGCGCCCGTTCTATTCGTGGACAAGAAGGATGGATCCCAAAGGATGTGCGTGGATTACCGAGCTCTCAACGAGGTAACCATCAAGAACAAGTATACCTTGCCCCGTATAGAGGATTTGTTTGATCAGATGAAAGGTGCCTGTGTGTTTTCCAATATTGATTTGAGGTTAGGTTACTTTCAAATGAAGATTAGACCATCGGACATACCCAAGACAGCTTTTAGGACACGGTATGGATCTTATGAGTACACCATGATGTCTTTTGGATTGACAAATGCACCTGCCTACTTTATGTACCTCATGAATAAGGTCTTCATGGAGTACTTAGATAAGTTTGTTGTGGTATTTATTGATGATATTATGATATACTCGAGGGATGAGAAGGAACATGAGGAACACTTGAGGCTTACGTTGCAGAAATTGAGGGAGCATCAATTGTATGCCAAGTTCAACAAGTGTCAGTTTTGGTTGAAAGAGGTGCCATTTTTGGGTCATATCATCTCAGGAGGAGGAGTATCGGTTGACCCTGGTAAAGTGAGGGATGTGTTGAAGTGGGAACCGCCGCAAAATGTCAAGGAAATAAGGAGTTTTCTTAGGATGGCTGGATATTACCGTAGATTCATCAAGGATTTTTCCAAGATAGCCAAGCCTATGACGGAGTTGCTAATGAAGGGAAAGGCGTTCCAATGGACTGAAGCTTTTCAAGAGAGTTTTGAGGAGTTGAAGAAGCGGTTGACAACAGCCCCAGTTTTGGTATTGCCGGATGTAAGCAAGAGTTTTGACATTTATTGCGATGCATCAAGACAAGGACTTGGATGTGTATTGATGCAAGAAGGTCAATTGGTCGCCTATGCGTCAAGACAATTGAAGAAACATGAGCAGAAATACCCAACACATGATTTAGAACTTGCAGCCGTGGTACATGCATTGAAGATTTGGAGACACTATATTCTTGGACATAGGTGTGAAATTTATACGGATCATAAGAGTTTGAAGTATATTTTCACACAAACGGATCTGAACTTGAGGCAACGAAGATGGTTAGAGCTCATCAAAGATTATGATTTGGGGATCAACTATCATCCGGGAAAAGCCAATGTAGTGGCCGATGCTTTGAGTAGAAAGGGAGTAAGCCATCAACTTACAGTTCGAGAGTTACCGTCCGAGTTATGCAAGGAGTTTGAACGGTTGAACCTTGGGTTTGTAAACGAGATGGAGATGATGGAGTTAAACCCAACCTTGGAGCAAGAAATTCGAGAGGCACAAACCGCAGATGAAGAGATCAAAGAAATCAAGGAAAGAACCGAAGAAGGGAGAGAATTCAGATTTGACAAGGATGAACATGGTACGTTATGGCTTGGAAAGAGGATCGTTGTGCCTAATGTAAAGCATATTCGGGAGACAATAATAAAGGAGGCACATGACTCGCCTTACTCGATTCACCCCGGTTGTACGAAGATGTACAAGGACTTGAAGGCTTGCTATTGGTGGGATAGCATGAAAAAGGACATAGCTGAATACGTAGCACTGTGTGATGTGTGCCAACGAGTCAAGGCGGAACATCAAAGGCCAGCTGGATTATTGCAACCGTTGAAGATTCCAGAATGGAAGTGGGAAGAAATTGGTATGGACTTCATATTTGGGTTACCCCGTACTCAGTCCGGGTATGACTCAATTTGGGTAATTGTGGATCGCTTAACCAAGTCAGCTCATTTTGTCCCTGTGAAGACCAAGTATACAGCTGCACGATTGGCCGAAATATACATGGAGCATATTGTGTGTCGACATGGAGTCCCTAAGAAGATAGTCTCGGATAGAGGTTCTCAATTTACCTCCAGATTTTGGCAAAAATTGCATGAAGCTTTGGGAACGAGGTTGAATTTTAGTTCAGCATATCATCCTCAAACGGATGGACAAACCGAGAGGACCAATCAGATTTTGGAGGACATGTTAAGAGCTTGTGCTTTAAAGCATGGGAAAAGTTGGGACAAAAGCTTGCCATACGCAGAATTTTCATACAACAGTAGTTACCAAGCAAGCTTGAAAATGTCACCATATGAAGCACTTTATGGGAGGAAGTGTAGGACACCTTTATTCTGGAATGAGGCAGGAGAAACTCAAGTATTTGGTCCGGACGTGTTGCAAGAAGCCGAAAAGCAAGTCCAAACGATTCGTGAAAACTTGAGGGCTGCCCAATCAAGGCAAAAAGGCTATGCGGATAATAGGAGAAGGAAATTAGCCTTTGAAATAGGAGATTTTGTTTACCTCAAGGTGTCACCAATGAGAGGTCATAAGAGGTTTAACATAAGAGGCAAGCTCGCACCTCGTTATATTGGACCATTCAAGATTTTGGACAAAAGAGGAGAAGTAGCATATAAGTTGGAGATGCCAGCTCATCTTTCAGACGTACATGATGTGTTTCATGTTTCCCAACTCAAGAAGTGTCTCAGGGTACCGGAAGATCAAGTGCCAATGGAAGAATTGGAACTAGAGGAAGATTTGACGTATGCCGAGCAACCGGTCAAAATCTTGGAAACCAAGGAGAGAGTCACAAGGAACAAGGTGATTCGATGGTGTAAAGTCCAATGGAAGCACCATACCGAAAAAGAAGCAACTTGGGAGCTAGAAGATGATCTCAAGAAGGAATTTCCCTATCTCTTCTCTTCCGCGTCGAATCTCGAGGGCGAGATTCATTTTAAGGGGGGTAGGTTTGTAACACCCTCATTTTCATGCATCATGCCTTGCATACACTCATATACATGTTTAACATTAACCCATAACAAGAGGAACAAGTTAAAATTGATTTGGAGCAAGACCGCACTTAAAAATGTAGGAAAGTGCAGACTAGTCCGGTTTTGCTGAGGACTAGTCCGATTCCTCTCTGTCTAAAAACGGACTTGTCCGTTTTTGCTGCGGATTAGTCCGATATTTGCCTCTGGACAACTTCGGACTTGTCTGATTTTGTGCGGACTAGTCCGGTATTCCATGAATCCTTGAAAATTTGCTAAGTCCCTGGACTTTTCCGGACTAGTCCGGTGTTCCAGCGGACTTGTCCGTTTTCCTTTCTGACTAAGATCGGACTTGTCTGATTTTTGGCCAGACTTGTCCGATTTTCTCTCTGGACGACTTCGGACTAGTCCGGTCCTGTCCGGACTTGTCCGATATTTCGTGACTCCGAGATTGACCTTTTGTTTTACGACTTGTTTCTTGGGTTTCACATCAAGTGGGCCTAGGGACGTCGTGCCCAACTCTTTTAGAGCCCATGTGGGACTCTAAACCGGCCTCTACTCATCCCAAAACTCGAAATCCATCTAACCCTAGCCTCCACGTCTATATAATCAACCACACCCCTTGGTTGGACATCTATTTGCCACTTTTCCACCCACCCAAACTCTAGTTCGTGGGGAGCCACCATCAAGGAGGGAGGAGAAGATCCCAAGCAAGAGGAAGAAGAGGAGGAAACGAAGGAGGATCAAGATCTCCACCAAGTTTCGTCCTTCACCACCAATTCATCTCCAAGTTCATCACCAGCCCTAGATCATCAAGATCCAAGTGTTACCTCCAAGTTTCTTGGTTCATTGGAGTTCTAAACACCTGGTATACCTTCTATTATCTTTTCCTTACGTGCATTCAACCCCTAATCTCCAAATTCACGTCGATCTAGAAAACCCTAATCTGTTGATCTCGTCAAGTGCGGACTAGTCCGATCTTCCTGGTTAAATTGTGTTGAATTAATTCTAAAATTTGATCTAATCGACCCCAAACCTGTATAAACTTGTTAAAATCTATTAGAGCTAGTTAGTGATTATTAAAAGCAATCCAGTGACAAGTTCTACCTTGCATTGCATCAATCATGCATGTCATGTCATATTGAGTAATATTTGTGCACTCTTTGATTGTGTTTCTTGTCTTGTATGTTTATTGTGTGGATTAGACGGATTTGCGCTAGAGAGTGCCACGGAGAATCTACAACATCAAGAGTTTGAAGGCTTTGACCCTAATCAACAGCAAGAGCAAGGCAAGTGTCCTTGAAGCATATTGATCCTGTTTTTAAAATAAATGTTTTGTTTGCAAAACTGCATGCTTGTGTCAAATTGATGGGAAATCCTATGGTAGGAAGTTTACTAGATTTGCTAAACCACCCTTGTCACCTGGAATTTATGGTACAGAGTCGGGAAGGGTTTTTACCTTTTTGCTTCGCTTAATCAACTGGGATGGGAAACAACTATATCACTCAATTTAATTATGCATGGATGAGATTATGGTTAACATGAACTGGTTAAACATGGTATGGTAATGGATGATCTAAGCAAGCCTGGTATGTGGATGGGTTGGATGTTATGGTGGTTTGCTTGCTTTAGATCTAAGGACCGGTTCATGCCAGAATAAGCCAGGACTACAGTGCCACCACGAGGCCAAGTATGGGTGCGGCGTAGCTGATTAATTAGGGCTTTGCTAGTGCTGTTTGGACCATTGTGGATGCTCGGGGAAGGGGTAGTCGGATTGGGTTTGTTGATGATTGGTGGGACTACCCTGGGATCCGAATGGCTCAAGAGGGGGCCCTTGGTTGAAGATGTGCTCTGCGGGAGACATCGCCACCGGTGAAACCTCAGTGGGGTCTAAATAGGCTAGTAATCCCTTTGTAAAGGCTATTTTGTGATCTCTTGGCCACACACCAACGGAAGTGTGTAATGTGACCGACGGGTCATGGGCATAAGGGAGGTTCTTAGTCGCCGAAGGGTGATGAAATCACGAACACGTGGGTAAAGAGGTACAAACTCTGCAGAGTTAACTAAAACTATCATGATAGCCGTGCTCCCGGTTATGAGCACCTGGACAACTTCCATGATTAGAGGGTATTTGGTATTGGTAATGGTTATGGTAATGGTTATGGTAATGGTTACGGTGATGGTTATGGATGGTTATGGATTTATTTGTGGTATTGAAGGTGGTTATTGGCAATGGTGAAATCTGGAATTTTTGATGATGGTAATGAATTCAGATTTGGTATTACGGTATTACTTATGATTATGATGGGTTTACTTCACGTACTTATACTATATTGCTTTTCGAATGTTTAAATGTACTTTTCAGCACTTTGCCATTATTATTGTCGTCATTTGAATCAGCCACATGTCATACTTTCCACACTTGCTGAGTACGACATGTACTCACTCTTGCAATCCCCCCAACAGTTGCAGGTCAGGACTGGGATTTTAATGGCGATAATGCGGAGTTCTAGGCCGTGTCTACCGTCAGCTCTGCCTGTGGTGTTGATTGGAGCTGCGCATGCATACCCTGTCGCTTATGTTGCATAGTTGCTTAATTAGTTTATTTCCGCTGCATTAGTTGAACTTGTCATTAATATTCATTGGAGCTTGGATTCGAGGATAATATGGTTTGTGTAATAAAATTTGGTTAATTAATCTTGTCTTGTGGTAATTTTCTGTATACTCTTTTGTGATTGCACTCGTATATGTGTGATGAACATCCTGGGCACACATATGCGTTAGCTTGGTTCATTTTCGGAACCGGGCGTCACATCAGCCACATGTCATACTTTCCACACTTGCTCAGTACGACATGTACTCACTCTTGCAATCCCCCCCCCCCCCCAACAGTTGCAGGTCAGGATTGGGAGTATTACGTTAATATTGCCGAGTTCTAGGCTATGTGCTGCCGTCAGCTATGCCTGTGGTGTTGCATGGAGCTGCGCTATACCCTATTGCTTAGCTGCATAGTTACTTATTTAGTTTATTTCCGCTGCATTAGTTGAACTTGTCATTAGTATTCATTAGAACTTGTATTCGAGGATAATATGGTTAGTGTAATAAAATTTGATTTATTAATGTTGTTCTGTGGTAATTTTTTGTATACTCTTTTGTGAATGCACTTGCGTATGTGTGTTGAACATCCTGGGCACACATATGTGTTCACTTGGTTCATTTTCAGAACCGGGTGTCACAGATTGGTATCAGAGCCACAGGTTGACCGTAGGATGCAACCTAGATAGAATGGACACTTTAGAGCACATAGGAGCACTCAGGAATAAATGTGTTTTTGCTTGGTGTGCTATTTCTATATAAATTGGTTGCTTGTGTGCTTAATAGAGGATTTTGGGGTGCTTTAGCATTGCCATGTCCACCTAGGCTAGTGTAGCTAGTTGTTTAGTTTCATATCCCTTGATGCATATAGTTGGGGACGTTTTCTAATTCTTACCTATTGCTTTTCTCCAGATGGTGAGGACTCGCAACCAGAGGGATGGCAATGATGAGGAGGAGAACAATGGAGTGCCTCAGAACAACATTGGACAAGGATTTACTCAAGGAGCTATTAATATTGAGTAGCTAATGGCTATACAAAACCAGCTTATGCAGACCATGATACAGATAATGGGATAGCTGCATGCTGGCAACATCAATAATCAGCCCCATATGCCTCCACCACCACCACCGCCTCCTCATAACCGGTTGGGAGAGTTTATGAGGACTAGACCGCCAACCTTTGCTCAAGCTGCTGACCCTATGGACGCTGATGATTGGCTCAAGTCCGTGGAGAAGAAACTTGCTATTGTCCAATGCAGTGACCAGGAGAAGGTCTTATTTGCTTCTCATCAACTAGTTGGAGCAGCTGTGGATTGGTGGGATGCTTATTGCAATGCTTATGAGAATCAGGAGAGGATCACTTGGGCGGAATTCAAAGAGAGTTTCTGTTCTCATTATGTCCTGGAAGGTGTTATGATTTTGAAATGGCAAGAATTTGAGAACTTAAGGCAAGGAAGATCAAGCGTGAGTGAATATCTCAATAAGTTCACTCAACTCTCAAGGTATGCGCCTGAGGATGTGAGCCGGGACAGCCGGAAGCAATACATGTTCATGAGAGGCTTGAACAATGAGATTCAAGTGCAATTGCTCAATTGTGATTATGCCAATTTTCAGAAGCTTGTGGACAAAGCAATTGTGGTTGAGAACAAGATCCGTGAGATGGAGCAAGATAATAAGAGGAAGGCGCCATATCAAGGACAGCAACAAGGAAGTAATGTGCGCCCTCGCTTTGCACCTCCTAATGCGCCATATTTCAGCTCTTCTATTCCTACTCAACGCCCTGGATTTGCACCGCGCCCAACTCAGTTTGTGCATCAGCGCCATGTCATGCAAGCAACTAGGCCTCCAGTGCCTTTTGCACCTCGTGCTAACTTTCCTGGTGCCAATTCTCAAAACCAAGCTCGTCCCAATAATTCTCGTGGAGTTAAGAAGTGCTATACTTGTGGAGAAGCTGGACACTTTGCGCATCAATGTCCTAAGTCAGGCCTTGGTCAAGGAAGTAATGCACCAAGGACTAACCCAAGACCCAATGGAGGACAACCACAAGGGAACCATGGACAGCAGAATTTTGCCCGTGGCAACGTGAACCATGTCTCCACGGAGGATGCTCAACAAGCGGATGGCATGGTCATTGGCATGTTTCTCGCCAACTCCAAGCCCGCAACTATGTTGTTTGATTCTAGAGCATCGCATTCATTCATTTCATCGAAGTATGTTGCCAAGTATAGTTTGCCTATCTCTCATATGGAGTTTACTCTATTGGTTAAGTCTCCTGGAGGAGAGATGAGGACAAATATAGTATGTCCAAAAGTAAGCCTTAGAATAAGGGGGGTAGACTTCTCCGCCAACCTCATTGTTTTGGATTCTCAAGTATTGGACATTATAATTGGTATGGACTGGTTAAGGAAGCACAATGGAGTTATTGAGTGTACCACGAAGATGGTGAAGTTGACCAATGAAGAAGGGATCACCGTAGAATTTGAAGCATCTCAAACCGCACCAAAGCAATTGGAGCTGAATCATATGGACGGTGCCGCCATTCAGGAGATTCCGGTGGTGTGTGAATTTTTTTATGTTTTTCCGAACGAGTTGCCAGGTATGCCACCTGATCGAGACATTGAGTTTGTTATTGATTTAATACCTGGAACTGCACCTATAGCTAAGACGCCGTATAGGATGCCTCATATGGAATTAGTGGAGCTCAAGAAGAAAATTCAAGAGCAACTAGAGAAAGGTTTTATTCGTTCTAGTTCTTCACCCTGGGGAGCGCCCGTGCTGTTTGTGGACAAGAAGGATGGAACCCAAAGGATGTGTGTGGATTACCAAGCTCTCAATGAGGTAACAATCAATAGCAAGTACATCTTGCCACGCATAGAAGACTTGTTTGATCAGATGAAGGGTGCTTATATATTCTCTAAGATTGATTTGGGGTCGGGATATTTTCAAATGAAGATTAGACCATCGGACATACCCAAAACAGCTTTTAGAACACGGTATGGATCTTATGAGTACATCGTGATGTCTTTTGGATTGACAAATGCGCTTGCCTACTTTATATACCTCATGAATAAGGTCTTCATGGAGTACTTGGATAAGTTCTTCGTGGTGTTTATTGATGACATTATGATCTACTCTAAGGATGAGAAGGAACATGAGGAACACTTGAGGCTTACGCTACAGAAATTGAGGGAGCATCAATTGTATGCCAAGTTCAACAAGTGTCAGTTTTGGTTGAGAGTGGTGTCATTTTTGGGTCATATAATCTCAAGAGGAGGAGTATCGGTTGACCCCGGAAAAGTGAGAGACGTGTTGAAGTGGGAACTGCAAAATGTAAAGGAAATAAGGAGTTTCCTTGGGATGGCTGGATATTACTGTAGGTTCATCAAGGACTTTTCAAGATAGCCAAGCCTATGACGAAGTTGCTAATGAAGGGAAAGTCTTTCCAATGGACTCATGCTTGTCAAAATAGTTTTGAGGAGTTGAAAAAGAAGTCGACAACAACCCCAGTTTTGGTACTGCCGGATGTGAGCAAGAGTTTTGATATTTATTGCAACGCATCGAGACAAGGACTTGGATGTGTATTGATGCAAGAAGGTCAAGTAGTTGCATATGCATCGAGACAACTGAAGAAACATGAGCAGAATTATCCGACGCATGATTTGGAGCTTGCAGCCGTGGTACATGCGTTGAAGATTTGGAGACACTACATCCTTGGACACAGGTGTGAAATTTATACGGATCACTAGAGTCTTAAGTATATTTTCACACAAACGGATCTGAATTTGAGGCAACGGAGATGGTTGGAGCTCATCAAATATTATGATTTGGGATCAACTATCACCCGGGAAAAGCCAACGTAGTGGCCGATGCCTTGAGTAGAAAAGGAGTAAGTCATCAACTCACAGTTCGAGAGTTACCATCCGAGTTATGTAAGGAGTTTGAACGGTTGAACCTCGGGTTTGTAAATGAGATGGAGATGATGGAGTTAAATCCGACCTTGGAGCGAGAAATTCGAGAAGCACAAACCACAAATGAGGAGATCAAGGAAACCAAGGAAAGGACCGAAGAAGGGAGAGAATTCAGATTTGATGAGGATGAAAATGGTACCCTATGGCTCGGAAAAAGGATTGTCGTGCCCAATGTGAAGCATATTCTGGAGACAATACTAAAGGAGGCACATGACTCGCCATACTCAATTCACCCCGGTTGCACAAAAATGTACAAAGACTTGAAGACTTGCTATTGGTGGGATAGCATGAAAAAGGACATAGCTGAATATGTGGCATTGTGTGATGTGTGTCAACGAGTCAAGGCGGAACATCAAAGGCCAACTGGATTATTGCAACCATTAAAGATCTCGGAATGGAAGTGGGAAGAATTTGGAATGGACTTTATAGTTGGGTTACCACGTACTCAGTACGGGTATGACTCAATTTGGGTAATTGTGGATCGCTTAACCAAGTAAGCTCATTTTGTACCTGTGAAGACCAAATATACAGCTGCACAATTGGCTGAAATATACATGGATCATATTGTGTGTCGACACGGAGTACCAAAGAAGATAGTCTCAAATAGAGGTTCTTAATTTACATCCAGGTTTTGGCAAAAATTGCATGAAGCTTTGGGGACGAGGTTGAATTTTAGTTTAGCATATCACCCTCAAACGGATGGACAAACTGAGAGGACCAATCAAATTTTGGAGGACATGTTAAGAGCTTGTGCTTTAGAGCATAGGAAAAGTTGGGACAAAAGCTTGCCATACGCGGAATTTTCATACAACAATAGTTACCAAGCGAGCTTGAAAATGTCACCATATGAAGCGCTTTATGGAAGGAAGTGTAGGACACCTTTATTCTGGAATGAGGCAGGAGAAACTCAAGTATTTGGTCCGGATGTGTTGCAAGAAGCCAAAAAGCAAGTCCAAATAATTCGTGAAAACTTGAGGGCTGCCCAATCAAGACAAAAAGGCTATGCGGACAATAGCAGAAGGAAATTAACCTTTGAAGTGGGAGATTTTGTTTACATCAAGGTGTCACCAATGAGAGGTTATAAGAGGTTTAACATAGGAAGGCAAACTAGCACCTCGTTATATTGGACCATTCAAGATTTTGGACAAAAGAGGAGAAGTAGCATATAAGTTGGAGATGCCAGCTCATCTTTTGGACGTCCATGATGTCTTTCATGTTTCCCAACTCATGAAATGCTTGAGAGTACCGGAAGAACAAGTGCCAATGGGAGGATTGGAATTAGAGAAATATTTGACTTATGCCGAGCAACCGGTCAAGATATTGGAAACCAAGGAGAGAGTCACAAGGAACAAGGTTATTAGATGGTGTATAGTTCAATGGAAGCACCACACAGAAAAAGAAGCAACGTGGGAATTGGAGGATGATCTCAAGAGGGAATTTCCCCATCTCTTCTCTTCTGCGTCGAATCTCGACGGCGAGATTCATTTTAAAGGGGGGTAGGTTTGTAACACCCTCATTTTCATGCACCATGCCCTACATACACTCATATACATGTTTAACATTAACCCACAACAAGAGGAATGAGTTTAAAATTGATTTGGAACAAAACCACACTTAAAATGCAGGAAAGTGCGGACTAGTCTAATTTTCTGAGGACTAGTCCTATATCTCTCTGACTAAAAACGAACTTGTCCATTTTTGCTGCGAACTAGTCCGATTTTGCCTCTGGAAACTTTCGTACTTGTCTGATTTTGTGCGGACTAGTCCGATATTTCAAGAATCCTTGAAAATTTGCTAAGTCTCTAGACTTTTCCGGACTAGTCTGGTGTTCCAGCGGACTTGTCCGTTTTCCTCTCTGACTAAAGTCGGACTTGTCTGATTTTTGGCCAAACTTGTCCGATTTTCTCTCTGGACAACTTCGGACTAGTCTGGTCCTTTTCGGACTTGTCTGATATTTCGCGACTCCGAGTTGATCTTTTGTTTTACGGCTTGTTTCTTGGGTTTCACGTTAAGTGGGCCTAGGGACGTCGTGCCTAACTCTTTTAGAACTCATGTGGGACTCTAAACCAGCCTCTACTCCTCCCAAACTCGAAATCCATCTAACCCTAGCCTCCACCTCTATATAAACAACCCCACCCCTTGGCTTGACATCTATTTGCCACTTTTCCACCCCACCCAAACCCTAGTTCGTGGAGAGCCACCATCAAGGAGGGAGGAGGATATCCCAAGAAAGAAGAAGAAGAGGAAACGAAAGAGGATCAAGATCTCCATCAAGTTTCGTTCTTCATCACCAATTCATCTCCAAGTTCATCCCCAACCCTAGATCATCAAGATCCAAGTGTTACCTCCAAGTTTCTTGATTCATTGGAGTGCTAAACACCTGGTATACCTTCTATTCTATTTTCCTTACGTGAATTCAACCCCTAACCTCCAAATTTACGTCGATCTAGAAAACCCTAGTTCGCTAGTTCTCTGAAGTGCGGACTAGTCTGACCTTCTGCAGACTAGTCCGATTTTTCTGACTAAATTGTGTTGAATTAATTCTAAAATGAGATCTAATCACATCCAAAACTGTATCAACTTATTAAAACTTATTAGAGCTAGATAGTGATCATCGAAAGCAATCTATTAACAAGTTCTACCTTGCATTTGCATCAATCATGCATGTCATGTTACATTGAGTAATATTTGTGCACTCTTTGATTGTGTTTCTTGTCTTGTATGTTTATTGTGTGGATTAGACGGATTTGCGCTATAGAGTGCCACGGAGGATCTACAGCACCAAGAGTTTGAAGGCTTTGACCCTAATCAACCGCAAGAGCAAGGCAAGTGTCCTTGAAGCATATTAATCCCGTTTTGAAATAAATGTTTTGTTTGGAAATTGCATGCTTGTGTCAATTTGATGGGAAATCCTATGGTAGGAATTTTACTAGAATTGTTTAACCACCCTTGTCACCTGGAATTTATGGTAGAGAGTCGGAAAGGGCTTTTTACCTTTTTGCTTCGCTTAATTAATTGGGATGGGAAAACAATACTACACATTTAATTATGCATTAATGATATTGTGGTTAGTGTGAACTGGTCAATTTGATATGGTAATGGGTGATCTATGCAAGCCTGATATGTGGATGGGTTGGATGTCATGGTGGTTTGCTTGCTTTAGATATAAGTACCGGTTCATATGAGAACAAGCCAGGACTACAGTGCCACCACGAGGACAAGTATGGGTGCGGCGTAGCTGACTAATTAGGGCTTTGCCGGTGCTATTTGGACCAATATGGATGCTTGGGGAATGGGTAGTCACATTGGGTTTGTTGATGATTGGTGGGACTACCCTGGGATCCGAATGGCTCAAGAGGGGGCCCTTGGTTGAATATTTGCTCTGTTGGAGACATCGCCACCGGTGAAACCTCAGTGGGGTCTAAATAGGCTAGTAATCCCTTTGTAAAGGCTATTTTGTGATCTCTTGGCCATACACCAAAGGAAGTGTAATTGGCATAAAGGAGGTTCTTTAGTCGCCGACGGGTTATGAAATCACAAACATGTGGGTAAAGTGGTACAAACTCTGCAGAGTATTAAAACTATCATGATAGCCGTGCTCCTAGTTATGAGCACCTGGACAACTTCCATGATTAGAGGGAACCTGGTATTGGTAATGGTTATGGTTGAAAATTTGGTTATGGTTATCGATGGTTATGAATTAAATACTGGCATTGAATATGGTAAATGGTATGATGGTGATGGATATGGAATATGAATTGGTCCTATGTTATTAATTATGATTTATGATGGGAATACTTCACATACGTATAATATATTGCTTTTTAAATGTTTTATTGTACTTTTCAGCACTTATCCATTATTATATTATTCATTTGAATCAGCCACATGTCATACTTTCCACACTTGCTGAGTACGACATGTACTCACTCTTGCAATCCCCCCTCCCAACAGTTGCAGGTCAGGATTGGGAGTATTACATTAATATTGCCGAGTTCTAGGCTGTGTGCTGCCGTCAGCTTTGCCTGTGGTGTTGCATGGAGCTGCGCTATACCCTATTGCTTAGCTGAATAGTTACTTATTTAGTTTATTTCCGCTGCATTAGTTGAATTTATCATTAGTATTCATTAGAACTTGTATTCGAGGATAATATGGTTAGTGTAATAAAACTAGATTAATTAATCTTGTTTTGTGGCAATATTCTGTATACTCTTTTGTGAATGCACTTGCGTATGTATGTTGAACATCCTGGGCACACATGTGCGTTCACTTGGTTCATTTTCAGAACCGGGTGTCACACAACACATGGAGGCTGACCGAGTTTGGTGCAAAGACCAGGTCGGTCGACCCCCTGGTTCGACCGACCTGGTCATTGCACCAATTCTCGTGTGCTTTCTCCAGGTGGCTGCAAGATCTGGAGATATCTCCAAGGGGGTAACTACTTGATCTCGTGTTGCAAACTTTTGTGAACATTACTCTTGTTTCTTCTTTGGAGCCTCACAAGGTCTAAGAAGAACTACAAGATCTGGATTGGGTGATGGCCATGCAAGAAGAGCTCAACAACTTTCAAAGAAATCAAGTATTGGAGCTAGTGAAGAGACCTAATGTGAATGTTGTGGGCACCAAGTGGGTGTTCCGCAACAAACAAGATGAGCACAGGGTGGTTACAAGGAACAAAGCACGACTAGTGGCCAAGGTGTACTCACAAGTTGAAGGTTTGGATTTCGATGAAACCTTTGCTCTCGTAGCTAGGCTTGAATCAATTCGTATATTACTTTCCTTTGCTACTCACTATGATTTTAAGCTATACCAAACGGACGTCAAGAGTGTGCATTCCTTAATGGTCCAATCAAAGAAGAGGTGTATGTGGAGCAACCCCCGGCTTTGAAGATCAAGAATTCTCAAACCAAAAGCGTGCGATTCAGTCACCATTGACTCCTTCAAGCCAGGAGGAGCCAACACGCGTCGTTTGACCGCGTTTGGCGCCAGGAAGAGGTTGTTCGAACCAGGGGTTTGGCCGACCTGGTCAGCACTCCAACTGCGGAGTGCTTCCTCCTGGTGGCTGCCAGGTGGGCCCCCTTGATGTATATGGGTGATACACCGTTGGATCTCCTCGGATACTTCTGTTTGTGGGCCATTTGATCCATGGGATGCCATGTGTCGTCGCCTGATGGGTGGGATGATATTTTATAGGATTGGTCCCTCTACATTTCCTCATTTCCTGCATAAAATGCTGCATACACATATTTCTCCAAGTCCAAGTGGAATTGGGTTAGATAGAAAGGTGATGTGTGCAAGAAATGACAAATCCTTCACATAATTGAGTTAATTGACGGATGAAATTGGTATATAACAGCCGTCAACATGGACTTCGACCCTTGCCTCATCCTCCTGCTCATCAAGGGGACCTTTCTCCACTAGCTCCAGCAGGATCTTCGGGTACCAGCTTCAGAAGCACACCAGGACGTGGCTTGCCACCAGCTCAACCAGCTCCTTTCCTTCGGCCTCGAGCCACCTTGCAAGGACGGTGTTCACCGACCCCAATGACAAACAGAGGAAGTCCAAGGTAGGATGTAACTAGGCCACCCCCTGAGATGGATCCCCATGCGGCACGGCACCAAGGCCGTGGGGTTCAAGCACCACCCCAGCATGGGCCAGGAAATCCCAGACCCCTTGGGCCTCAGCCGCATGGGAGGCCTGGAGGATCTCCGCCTCTCTCTACGTAGTCTCCTTCTGGTTGGCAAGCTCCCTAGCACGATGCTCTAGATTGTCCTCTTGGCGCTTGATAGTGAGCTCCAAGTCCTGCAAAGCCCGGCGCTTCTCCTCCAGGCCTCGGGAGACCTCCTCCTCCTTCGCCGCCAAGTCCCATTCAGCGTCAGCGACGACAACTTCGCGGCGGACTAACGCCAGCCGCTGATCCTCACACAACCTCAGGCGGGCATTAGCGGCGGCATGGGCCTTCAGGGCCTCCACCTCGAGCTGCTTATTCCTGGCGTCGACCAGCTTCACCAAACGTCGCTCCTCTGCAAGTTGATCCCACTCACAGACAAAAGCAGCCTATGTCTTGCACAAGATGGACTGGGTCGTGGCAACAACATCAGCAAAAGGAATTGGCATGACCGTCGCCACAAGCCACTGCCCCTCCGCCTCTTCCGCCGATGTCGCGACAGACACCAGCGCCTGGGGACTAGTTGGTGCCCCGGATGGTGCTCCAGGAACCACTGTGTTGCTGCGTGGCACTGAAGTCCCCTCCCCCGTTGTAGGGGCATCACTAGTCACAGGCGGCAAGTAGCCGACTTGTGCGCCAATAACGTTAAGTGCCAATGCTGCTTCTGTGAAGGGCGGGCCAGCCTCACCAAGATAAGCGGCCGTAGCCAGTGTAGCCCCCTTCTCGCCAGGCACCTCCAGGCGGGGCACCTCCTCGTCGGGCACCTCCACGCTGGGCACCTCCATGCCGGGCACCTCTTCGACTGGCACCGCCTCATTGGGAACCTCCTTGCCTGGCAGTTCCATGCTTGACGCCACTCCAACCCCACCTGCCTTGACAGACGAGGGTGTAGAGTCATCGACGGCACCTAAAGCTGAAGCACCTTTGGGCGAAGGATGTGGCACGACAGATCCCACTCCAGCTACGGGAAGGGAGGGGGCTATCAAGCCCACCCCTGCAAGCACAAAGGGCACCAAGTCATCCATGACGCCCTGAAAAGCCAAGATAAAATTCTGTCAGAATGGAAAAAGGAAAGAAGGGAAAAAGGTAGAGGAAGAAGTTGCATCTCACTGGTGGGTCGGACCACTCCAGTGACCCTGGCCCACCACCCCGAACGATAGATCGAGGTCGCCAGGGCCTGTGGACAAGGCCAGTGCCACTGTCTCCGACTCTGGCTCTTCATCAACCTGCGGTGGCACGGTCCCCTACATAGACCCCTCTGCGCCTCCTATGGAACCAGAACCACCGCTGGAATCGGAAACCAAGTCTACGACGGGAACTTTGGCCGACCCGTCCCCATCACAATGAGAAATTGGTGTATCGTCCCGCCACGTCAACTTCCGCTTCTTCGATGCAAGAATAGCTGAACCCACGGCCAAACGACGGGAACGTCTTCCTGGTGACGGAACTAGTACTGGCTGGCTGCCCCCATCCCGATGGAGGATGTTGGGGGCCCTGCCTCTGCCCTTTCCGACGAGCAGGAGGAAGACTCCGACCTTTGTTGCAACACGGTGCATCACTGCGCCAGAGCCGCTGAAACCCCATATGAACCCTCGGGGTGCAGGCGAGTGATGCCGAACACGTTGATCGCCGGCATTGAGCTCAGTAGTTCATCCCTCAAGCCGGGGGTCATGAGGAGCGGCTGGCAGTCCACCGGGATGGAGATGTGCTCGTCATCAACCGTGTAATAGTTCATCACAAAGAAGAACCGGAACATCTACACCGTGGGCTTGCAGCCCACAAACGCCTCACAGAAGTGGACGAACACTGCAATCACAACAATGGAGTTCAGCGACAGATGGTGAAGCTGCAACCCATACTCCTCCAGCACCACGAGGAAGAACCTTGACAGTGGAAGTCCAAGCCCCGCAGACACGTAGGTGAAAAAGAGAACGGTCTCGTCTTCACACAAGTCTTCGAGAGTGGGAGATCCGCAGCGGACCAACCACGCACACTCTGCCGCCGACTAGCCAAGCAGCCACCACATCAACAACAGGTCGTCGGCTGACTGAAGGCGGGACAGAGGCAAAGGGGAGGCCATTGGGGAAATAAAGGAGAGAGCTTTTGCTAAGGTATGAGGGCTCGGGCGTTTGAGGGAGAAGACAGAAAGTTAAGTTGCGGCGCGTAAGTAAGGAAGGAATAGATCCCTCTAGAGGTTTCCTTTTTTATCACCCCCGTGACGCCTAAGTACCTCGAATAGAGGATCGGACCACACCACTTAAGCACACTACACACATAACAAGAGGTCCTACACCCCCTGATAGAAAAACAGGGCCAGGCCGTCAGCCACCTGGAAAGATAGCTGAAGCGGCTCCCATAAAGGCAGAACGAATGAACGTGCTATAGCCACATCGGGAACCATCGCGATTAAAGGCACCGCCGAAGGCAAAGATAATACAGCAAGAGAAGATCATGCTGCCACAACCTCTCAATCTGAGGTGGACGCATGGCGACGTTGGCAGAAGCGCTCACCAGTTCAGCTGCCCAAGACATAATTCAAAGCATAGTGCGGGAAGACATGGAAAGGGCTCCACCATTGGGCTCTGGACCACGCCCCAAGGTGCACCCAGGGGCCACTATTGGTACCCTGCAGATGGGATACCCTCACACACAAGATGAAGACACCAAGGCACGTCCGGAGCTGCCATGTGTCCCGTGGGGACCAAGACCTTAGCCTCCCACAGATTGAGCTCCGGTGCTGCCACATAAGCCTTAAAGATGGGTCTTGGCCCCTCTTGTGTGGCGGGCTCCCAAGACGCCACGTGTAGGGACGGGACCTCACCCAACCTTTGGGGAGCGCAACTGGTACAGCTGCGTGGTGTGGAGCGCAAGGACCAGCACCCCCCAAGGGAAAGGGCCCGGAGCTGCCATGTCCCGTGACTAGACCTAGAGCTGCCACGTGTCACGGAATATCAGGTTTGACCTCCCCAGCGGAGACCAGCCACGGTGCTACCGCCTGTCCCGCGGCTCGCCTCAGACGGTAAGATACAGGTGTCCAGGGATGGTGCGCCCTAGTCAAGTTGAACATTGAAGACACGCACCCACCTCCGGTGCCCAACGCGAAGCACGCCAACGGTTAGAGACTGCTACGACTAATCGCGTCACAGTAAAAGCACCACAGGCCTACCCCACTTGGCCAAGTGGGTAGCTTGCGGCAAAAAGAAAGGCCGACGGGACACCTTCTGCCACCGTCAGCAACGGCGTGTGGGCTACTAACAAGAGAGGAGGCAAGACGGCGAGACTTCACTGCCTCAATCAGGCAAGTTTACGCGAGAATCCTTAGATTTTAGGATAAGATTGTCCTGGGATCACCTGTCGGGCCCCGGGACCCCACTTGTCAGGCATCTGGTCTTGTCTATAAAAGGCCTGGACCACCACCATTACAAAGGACCAGACTCAGAATCCCCGATACACACACACACGCATACACACTCACTAGTAATACAATCCACTTTGGAGTAGGGTGTTACGCTCGTTGCGGCCCGTACCACGTAACAACCACTATCTCTAACTCCATTTGCTAGTACACTTGATTGAGGCCTAAGCCCCGCCGAACAAAGAACCTTCGCGGGCTACTCCTTAGCAGATCCGAGGGAAGTGCCGCTCTAACACTTTGACAGTGTCCTAAAGAAATACTTGAGGAGAGCTCAAAATGAGTTCTCCTTAAGTATCAAGACCATAAGGAGTGACAATGGCACCGAATTCAAGAACACTCAAGTTGAAGAGTTTTCGGAAGAAGAAGGCATCATGCAAAAGTTCTCGGCCCCGTACTCCCCTCAACAAAATGCGGTGGCCGAGAGTTAGAATAGGACCATCATTGAGGCGGCAAGAACCATGCTTGACGAATGCAAGACATCAGACCAGTTTTGGGGGGAAGAGGTTAACACTGCTTGCCATGCCACAAACCGGTTGTACCTTCACCGCATCTTGAAGAAGACGTCTTATGAGCTCCTACCTGGTAACAAACCCAACATCTCTTACTTTCGTGTTTTTGGGAGCAAATGCTATATTCTAAAGAAGAAGCCTAGGACTTCGAAGTTTGCTTCTAAGTCCGATGAGGGTTTCTTGCTTGGTTATGACTCAAACACTTACGCCTATCGTGTTTTCAACAAATCCTCTGGAATTGTTGAAGTAGCACGTGACGTAGTGTTTGATGAGACTAATCGCTCCCAAGTGAAGCAAGTTGATCGTCATGTGCTATATAAAGAAGTTCCACAAGTGGTGATAGGAAGGATGACATTTGGAGACATTCGACCACAAGAACAACCTCTAGACTCAAGTGATCATCCCACACATCAAGCAAGCTCTTCTTCAAATAATCAAGCTCAAGACCCCCAAGATGCGCTCGAAGAAGATGAAAATGGAGGCATCAATCAAGGGGGATACAAAGAAAATGAGGAAGATAAAGATGAAGATCCAAGACCTTAAGCACCACCCCCGAGAGTACATCAATATGTTCAATGGGACCATCCTGTTGACAATATCCTTGGAGATATCTCCAAGGGGGTAACTACTTGATCTCGTGTTGCAAACTTTTGTGAACATTACTCTTGTTTCTTCTTTGGAGCATCACAAGGTTGAAGAAGAACTACAAGATCTGGATTGGGTGATGGCCATGCAAGAAGAGCTCAACAACTTTCAAAGAAATCAAGTATTGGAGCTAGTGAAGAGACCTAATGTGAATGTTGTGGGCACCAAGTGGGTGTTCCGCAACAAACAAGATGAGCACAGGGTGGTTACAAGGAACAAAGCACGACTAGTGGCCAAGGTGTACTCACAAGTTGAAGGTTTGTATTTCGATGAAACCTTTGCTCTCGTAGCTAGGCTTGAATCAATTTGTATATTACTTTCCTTTGCTACTCACTATGATTTTAAGCTATACCAAACGGACGTCAAGAGTGTGCATTCCTTAATGGTCCAATCAAAGAAGAGGTGTATGTGGAGCAACCCCCGGCTTTGAAGATCAAGAATTCTCAAACCATGTCTACAAATTGCGTAAGGCTCTCTATGGCCTAAAACAAGCTCCTAGAGCTTGGTATCAGTGCCTTGGAGACTTCTTAACTCAAAATGTTTCAAAATTGGGAAGGCGGATTACACTTTATTCATTAAGCATTTCAATGATGATTTGTTTGTTTGCCAAATATATGTCGATGACATTATATTTGGTTCCACTAACAAAGCTTTTTGTGATTAGTTTTCAAAGATAATGACTGAGAGATTTGAGATGTCCATGATGGGGGAGTTGAAGTTCTTCCTAGGTTTTCAAGTAAAGCAACTCAAGGAAGGCACATTTATTAGTCAAACAAAGTACACACGAGATATACTCAAGAATTTTTACATGGACAAAGCCATACCCATCAAGACTCCAATGGAAACCAATGGACACCTTGACCTCAATGAAGATGGTCCAAGTGTGGACCAAAAGGTATATCGTTCCATGATAGGTTCATTGCTTTACTAATGTGCATCTAGGCCCGATATAATGCTAAGTGTTAGTTTGTGTGCTCGATTCTAAGCTGCTCCTAAAGTGTGTCATTTGAGTGCCATTAAGAGAATTCTAAAACATTTGGTTCACACACCAAGCCTAGGACTTTGGTACCCTAAGGGCTCTAAGTTTAACCTCATTGGATATTTTGATCCGGACTATGTGTGGTGCAAAGTTGATAGAAAGAGCACCACCGGAACTTGTCAATTCCTTGGTAGATCCTGAGTGTCTTGGTCTTCAAAGAAACAAAACTACATTGCTCTTTACACAGCCGAAGAGGAGTATGTCATCGCCGGAAGTTGTTGTGCACAACTTCTTTGGATGCGACAAACTCTTAGGGACTATGGAATAAACTTGCGCTATATCCCCCTCCTATGTGACAATGAGAGTGCCATCAAAATAGCCCACAACCCAGTTGAACACTCAAGGATCAAACACATCGATATCCACCACCATTTCTTGAGAGATCACTCCATCAAAGAAGACATAGTAATTTCCCATATGAGAACTAAAAATCAATTGGCCGATATTTTCACCAAGCCCCTAGATGAGTGTAACACCCTCATTTTCATGCATAATGCCTTGCATACATCCTCATACATGTTTAACATTAAGCCAAGTAAAAAGGAACAAGATTAAAATGAATTTAGAGCTAAACAGGAAATTTCAGTCTGTCAGGGTGCAGACTTGTCCGGCCTCTGAACCGGACTAGTCCGGTATCCATATCCTCTATTCAGAAAATTCAGTTTTATTCAGAAGTGCGGACTTGTTCGGCCATAACCCCAGACTAGTCCGGTGTACCCATTTTCATTCAGGAAAATTCAGTTAGGAAAATTCATTTTCTTCAAAGTTCGGACTTGTCCGGCACAATGTGCGAACTAGTCCGGTTGAGCCTCTGATGATCCCCGGACTTTTCCGATCGGACTTGTCCGATCGAACTTGTCTGATTTTTACTTTGTTGCCAAACCTCTTCAATCTTTGAGAAAAATCATTGCTGCTGCCTTTAGTCTTGTGCCGATGTCAAGAAAGAGCCCAGGAGCAAGAAGAAGGAGGAGAAGAGTGAGGAGGCTCAATCAAGATCGATCTTCTTCAACTTTTCGACAATTGACATTCTTCATCACCAAACCATCATCAAATTATCTTCATCAAGCCCTAAACGTCAAGATTCAAGTGTTGCATCTAATCTTCGACCCTTGGATCTCTAGACACGTGGTACACCCTCTACATTCAAGTTTACATGCGAATTTAACCCTAAAACCATGCTGATTAGAAAACCCTAACTCTACAGTTCTGTATAGGGCGGACTAGTCCGGCCCCTGTACCGGACTTGTCCGGCCTCTGAATTTGGATTGTGCTGAATTAAATCCAAATCGACTCAAATCAATTCCAAACTTGTTCAAACTTGTTAGAAAACATTGTAATCAGTTAGTAAGCATTAATAACAACTCATTAACAAGTTTTACTTCACAATTTCATTAATCATGCATGTCATGGCATATTGAGTACTATATGAGCATTTATTGAATGTAATGTTTGTTTTGCATATTTGTTGCGCGGAATAGAAGCTCACGCTGTAGAGAGTGCTTTCGAGGACCTGTAGAACCAGAACTTTGAAGCCTTTGATCCAAACCAAGCTCAAGAGTAAGGCAAGTGTCCTTGACCATATTGATCTGGTTTCAAAGGGTTTGTTTGCAAAATTGCATGCTTCTGTCGAAATTGATGGGAAAACCCAATTGTAGGAGTTTACTAGTTTTGTGTGACCACCCTTGTCTCTTGAACACTATGTAGAGAGTCGGGAAGGGTATTTTACACGTTTTGCTTCGCAATACTAAATTGGGATTGGGAAACAATCAAATGGCTTAATCGTGAACTATTGAACACATGAATGATGATAATTGATATTAATGACCCTTTAGCAACATGGTGCCTAGGAATCTAAGCAGGTCAAATAAGTGGAATGGGTTGGACTGTTTTTGGTGGTTTTGCTTGCTTTAGATCTAAGGACCGGTTCGTGGAGCGACCATCCAGGACTTACATTGCCACCATAGGGCGAAGTATGGGTGTGGCTTAGCTGACTAATTAGTGTTTTGCCAGTACTATTTGGACCATTAAGAATGCTCGGGGATGGGGTAGTCGGATTGGGTTTGTAGAGATTGGTGGGACTACCTTGGGATCCAAATCACTCAATAGGGATCCCTTGGTTGGATGTGCTTAGTTGGAGACATCACCATCAGTGAAACCTCAGTGAGGTCTAAATATGCTAGTAATCACTTTGTAAAGGCCATTTTGTGATCTCTTGGCTACACACCTAAGGAAGCGTGAGATGGCATAATTGAGATTCCTTAGTCATCGAAAGGTGATGAAATCACAAACTTGTGGGTAAAGTAGTACTATCTCTGTAGAGTGTGTCTAAACTGTCATGATAGCCGTGCTCCCGATTATGAGCAACCTGGACCCTCACATGATTAGAATTTGGACTTTAACATGGTTTAATAGCTAAAATTGAATTGGGAATTGGTATTGGTTAATTAATTGGTTTTGGTATATGGAATTGATGAAAATTGGACATATGAGCAGTTATGAGTTGGACGTGGATTATTACTCCTGGTATTGGTTATTTAAGTTGAAATTGATGATATTTGGGTTATTTTGGGAAGGACATCACTTAATGATCATATAATCGCATTTTCAACTATTTTGAATGTATTTTTATACAATTAGGCATTGTTCATTACTATGCCCTATTTAAGCTACATGTCATACTTTCCCACACTTGATGAGTAAGACATGTGCTCACCCTTGCTATTCTCCTAACAAATTCAGACGCATGCGTCAATGAGGAGTACCCGGAGGTCTTTGAGGAGTTCTAAGCGTGTGTTTTGCCGTCAAGCTTGCCTGTGGAGTATGGAGTCATTAGTATTTAGTGTTTTCCGCTGCAGTCTTTTAGAGATGTATTCAAGACTATTTAGTTTGTAATAAGGTACTATTATTAGTATCATTATTTGAGACATGGTTATAATCTATTTATCATTTGTGAATCACTTGTGTATGTGTGTGAAACATCCTGGGCACACATATGCATTACGCTTGGTTCGTCTTCAGAACCGGGTGTCACAAATTGGTATCAGAGTCGTGTTTGACTGTAGGATGCATGCCTAGTTAGAATGGACACCACAAATCACTTGACTTCTTTCCTATTCAAAATTAGCCTGTTTTGCACTATTTTGCCGCCCACTAACTATATAATGTGCGAAAGGCACATCCTCTCATCTTGATTTATGGCTGCTGCAATTTCAGAACTGATCTTTGTGTTTTCCTCTATTTTTCTCATGTTTTCTGGTAGATGGCTCACACCAAAACGACAGCCCGCAAGAGAGCTCATTTGTCACCCCTTGGAAGCAAGCTTAGGCCTCGCAAGGAGTCAGGGATGGAACCAACCCAAGAGGAGGAAGAAGTGAATTCTTCCACAAAGGAAGTTGAGCATGAATATTCCAACACGACGGAGGAAGACCCCGAGATGGTGGAATCTTACGAAGATGGGGAAGAGGAAGATCTGGAGATGGTGGACATATATGATAGTGAGGAAGAGGAAGGTGAAGCACATGAGGAGGATTAAGATGAACCCACTGCCCACGAAGAAGTATCAGAAGCTCAAAGGAATGCATCTTAGCCTAGTGAAGCCAGAAAGGAGGATAAATGCATAGTTTACCGTGATGAACAAGAATTCCGCTTTGACGGCACTAATGGAGGATTCACAGCTAGGCAATTGAAGGAGTTCCTTGATTTATGCAAGATGCACCCAGAGTATGATGCCAAGAGGATTCCTCACCATGGATGCGAAGAATGGAGAGCTCAAGTTACCGTTCTTGCTAGAGATGAGGTGTTCACCCGACACTTTGCATCCATATGGAGAGCCACCAGGGAGCAAGCTATTGATGATGTCACTTGGGATGCACTTACTAGATTGTGCCATGTCTATTCGGAGCAAGTATGTGGTACTAGCTTTGCACTGCACCCGCAACACAAGAAGGGGACAAGGGAAATCTTAAGACCGCAAGATGGAGCTCAAGTCAGTTCTCGTGCTATTGACAGATATTAGGAAGTACTGGTGAACTTGGGAAATCGCTATGCTGATTATATGGAGGAGATTTTCTATCTTTGAAAGAAGTTGTTCATCATAGAGAAGCAAGAGGAAGTCCGTGCCACCGTTGAGGTCAATGGTGTAGCAACTTCTCCAGCGCCTACATGGACTGCCAACTTGCCTAGCATGCGCCCATGCATGCCTCGTCGCCGCCATCGTCTTCACCGCCTCACGGCCATGACTTAGATAATTGAGTTTGGGTCACCTGTTTAGAAGTTAGAAGGGTGTTTAGATCATAATAGTTGTGTTTGGTGTGGTTTCTTAATTTTCATAGTGTGTTCTTGTGCTTGTGTGCTTGGTGTGAGTTGTCGGACGATTAGTGTTTTTGAATGTAGCCTAAAGGAGGGGTGAATAGGATTTTTGAATTTTTGTCGGATCCTAAAACATTTGGCAACTTGATCAAATACAGTAAAATTAGACTAGTCCGGTAGGATGCGGACTAGTCCGGTGTGCGCAGACTAGATTGATCAAGTTTGATCAATGATTTCAATTCAAGTACTCTATACAGCGGAAATTAAGTGGTAACTTGAATGTTTTACGTCAATGAAACTAAGTATGGCACAAAATAACTTTGGTTTCAATGTTTTAACGTAAGTTGTATAAGATTGAGTGAACTCTAGAATATGATGAAAAGTAAGAATGAGTATGACACAAGATTTTTATCCTGTGGTTCAATTCCACAGAGGAAATCTACGTCCATGTTGAGGAGTCCATGGAGGAACGGGTCCTCACCAACCATACCCTCGTCGAATCGCCAAAGAGGTTGATTCTCTTCCACTAACCACAAAGGGGGCAAATCACCGTGTTCAAGGGGCCTTCTCACAAGTTGAGGGCTCCCCAAGATTTGCAATGGAAAACACCACCAAACACACTCGAAAGATAAGCAATAAAAAAACGAGAGTGTGCGAGAGATTCAAACCCAATAGCTCAAGACATGTAGAACGAGTCTCTCCTTTGATCAATGACCAATCCTCTAAGATTTGATGTTTCTAGGGTTAGATTGTGAGGAGAGACGTGTATTCTAGGCTCTTGGAAGGCGTGACGGCGCAGGGGGTCGAGATGTTGGTTGTAGGGCCGTACACCTCTATTTATACTAGGATTTCCAAAGGTTACCATTAGGGTTTACGATGTCCGGACTAGTCCATGGTGGACTCTGGACTAGTTCGGTATGCGGCATGTGGGAAACCCTAGGTGTTCTGATATATCAGACTTGTACGACAAAGGGCGGACTAGTCCGATTTGGGCTCTGGAATTGGTCGGACTAGTCCGGCTAATATCAGACTAGTCCGGTGGTGAACCTCATGTAGCATTGGGGACAAGTCCGCAGTTGGAGGACTTGTCCGATTTTAGTTAGAGAGTTTTCGGACTAGTCCGTGATGATATCGGACTTGTCCGCTTTTGTGTAAAGTGTGATGTCCTAAGGACAACTCCACTAGGGCGGACTTGTCTGTTTTTAGATAGAAAGATATCAGACTAGTCTGTGGTGTCATCGGACTAGTCCGGTGCTGTGAAAACAGGTGTACTAGTGGACAAGCCCGCACTGGGAAGACTTGTCCGTTTCTAGTGAGAGACATACCGGACTAGTCCGTGGTGATATCGGACTAGTCCGATTTTCCTGTGAATTGTGCAGTGAGATTTCTTTTGCTTGAGCTCTTCGAGTGTGTTTTTCCAACACACTCCATACACAATGATCTAATATATTCAGCTCTTGAGCTCTTTTCCATATTGATCCTCATACTCCTTTCTTTTTTGCGCTTTCTTCATAATTTCATTAAAACCTGCGCTCATCTCAACAATTTGTTAGGATCTCTGTGAGACCTATGTGTGCTGAATACATTGGCTTTGACAATAAAAGTTTTGAATGCTACCATAACATCTTTTTAGCAAGTTCCAACTCTAGCTCCAAGCTTCTGCAAGGTCCGACAATAGGTCCGACTTTCTTTGTCTAGATCCGACATGTTTTTTGGTAGCTCCAGTGAGCTTTGTCTTTGGCTCTGGCATGTCTTTGATAGCTCCGACATGTCTTTGTTAAGCTCTGATATGTTTTGCTAGGTCCGACTTATGTTGGTTAGCTCTGACATGTTTTTCTAGCTCCGGCTTTTGGGTTGACTAGCTCCGACTAGTTTTGGTCAGCTCTGGTGCTAGGTCCGACTAGCTTTGGTTAGCTCCGGTGCTAGGTCCTGCTAGTTTTGGTAAGCTCCAACGCTAGGTTGTACTAGCTATGGTAAGCTCTGGCTCAAGCTCCGGTTAGCTTTGGCAAGGTTCGGAGCTTGATCGCAATGTTCCTGCTTTTATCTTGCAATGTTTCGAACTTGCTTTATATTTTTGGAAAGATTGCTTAGTATTCATTTGCTAAGTTTTTGGTGCGTTTTGGTTGATATGGCTGATATCATTTTGATATGCTTTGCAACATGCTTATGTGAGGTGCTCATGTAAGGTGTTGTGTTCGGAACTTACTTGAGTCAAGTCGCGGACTTGGGCTTGTACGGATTGGTTGTTTGTTCATGTGCAGGTGTTGCTTGAGTTCAAGTCATGGCTGATGACACGATCCTTTGGACTAGTCTCAGGGAGGAGATGAGGTTCCAACAAACAAATTCAGGAGGAATTGCGGTTGAGCGGGTCAGGAGGACGCGCAGGATGATTGAATCAAGGGCAGTGCATATGAAGGTTACTGGACGTCGAAGGGAGGTGTTTGCACATATGCATGCGGTGCATGATGTGGCAACATGGTTCCGAAGATGGGCTATGGATGGGAAAATCTGGTTGGAAGGATCGGATCGTATCGGTCGATGACTTTGGTTGCGACGGAGTCAGTTATGGCTCGGTTTGGAAAGTATCGAGTTGGTTATGATAGGATTTCATGTGGATCACAAATTTGAGTTGTTTTAGGAATGTGGGATATGTTTCTGAGGTGTTTGGAAGTCTTAATATTGCTTCTATCTGCGTATAGAAGAGTCCTAAGCAGTAATGGAAAGTTTCGATTCGTGATCGGAGTAGGATTAGAGTCCTAGTTGAGATTGGGTTGGCCTAAGGGCTGGTTATATAAGCAAGGGAGACCAGAGCTCATGGTATACGACTTTGGGGCTGCTCATCTTGTGTTCTATTAAATAAAATTTGTAGTTTGAAGGAACTTTTGTGGCTTGTTTGTTCGACTTGTTCCAGACAAGTTTTACTCGTCGAGTTTCTTGACAGCACTACCTTTCGTTGGTGGTTTTATCATAACTCGAGTTTTACGGATCCAATTGACTTGATTCTTTTTCGGGTTGTATTCACAACTTAATTATCTATCATCTATAAAAATTTCACGGTCATTGGATTTGTGGTTTCTGATCTACACGAGTTTCTTTGCAGCGTTCCAGAACTGTTTTTCTCGGGTAGGACAGTGTGACCTTTGTTTGATCTTTTGATCATAACTTGAGTTTATCTTGACGGATTTGAGTGATTCCTCTTGTGTTTTCTTCGTGACTTGATTCTCTCTGATATGTATCACTTTTGTTCCGATGAAACACGTTTAGATTAGTCTCACACAGGATTTCTTTAACAGATCGTTTTTTGCAGAAGGGGTTGAGATTTAATTGTTTCTGCCGCGTAAGATTTTTTAAATCTACCATTCACCCCCCTCTGGTAGCTTTTCACGTGCTCTTCGATCCTACAATTGGTATTAGAGCCACGGAATCATCATGGAGAAATACTCCGCCAAACCTTGTGTGTTTGCTGGTATTGATTTTCAGGTTTGGAAGGCACGCATGGAGGCTTTCATCCAGGCCCAAGGCTTCGCCATATGGGAAAAGGTGTACAAGCCTTATGATGTGTCGTCAAATGATCAAGTTACGGCTATAAACCTACGGGACGTCGACAACAACAGCAAAGCCCAGAACTTGATCATCCAAGGACTCACTCAAAGCGACTTCGACCGTGTTGCACACCTTCGATCTGCATATGATGTGTGGAAAGCACTTTGTGACTACCACGAAGGATCCAACACCATCAAGGAGGTAAGGCAAGACATGTTCAAGAAAGAATAAATGCGCTTCGAGATGCAACCCGGTGAGTCAATTGATGATCTCTTTGCTTGCTTTAATAAAATTCTCAGCAACTTGCATAGCGTCAATGTCAATTTTTCAGATGCTGAGAATGCTAGGCATCTTCTTAGTGCATTAGACATGTCAATCTGGAATATGAAAGTTATATCTATTCGTGAATCTACTGTCATGAGTACACTAACTTTAGATGTGCTTTACTCTAAACTCAAAACTCATGAAATTGACATCTTATCACGTAAGAACCCAAATAAGTCTATTGCATTTGTCTCACAATGTGATATGCCTAGCTCTGGCCAATCATCATCTTGCAATACTCTCGCTTTATTGTCCTCACTAACCCTGGAGCAGATCGAGGAATTTCCAGAAGAGGAGTTAGCACTAATCTCTACTAGGTTCTCAAAAGCATTGCAAAATGTGAGAACTAGAAGGAGAGGAAGCTCCAGACCTCAACGTTGTTTTGAATGTGGTAAGACAAGACATTTTCGTACAGAATGCCCTAACCTTTCAGGTCCTACTACCTGTGAAGAAAAAAAAACAAGGTCAAGACCACCTCTGGAAACCCCAACAAGAAAAAGAAGGGTACCCTAGGACACAAGATGATTAACAGCTTCATCACTGCACTTCAAGAGCTTGGTTCAAGCGATGTAGACTTTGAAAGTGATGAAGATGATGACGATCTGGCCAACTTATGCTTCATGGCGGGCAAAACAAGATCAAGATTAAGTCAGGAGGATGCTGAACACAACAGTGACGATGATGAGGTATGTTCTACCTGCAATGAAAGGTGTGATACTATTTCCAGCGCAACTATTATTGTCAAGAAAAAGGACAAAAAGCTTAGGGATAATGCTACTAAAATTGAATCACTAGAATCTGAAATCAACCGTTTAAAAACTTTGATTCCTAGTGATGATGCATGTCCCTCATGTGACTTAATCTATGAACAATTGTCCACATTAAGAAGTGCACACTCCTCCACTATAGATAGACTTGATGAACAAATTAAAAAGAATATAGAGCTTGTTGCAATTAATGATAAAAAAAAGATGCTTCCTGTTCAACAGATGATTTATATTGTTCTGCATGTGACAATCTTGATAAGAAACTAAAAGATGCAATAAATGAAATTTTCATTATAAACAATACTTTACGTACTCATGAAGTTAAGAGTTGTTCAAAATGCAAATTAAAAGGAAAAACTTCATGTGAAAACTGCCTAGAATTGTCTAAAAAGCTTGATGACATGAATAGGATGCTGCAGCAGTTTTGTGTTGGGAACAAAAATCTAAACTTGCTATTGAGTTCATCCAAATATTGTAATGATAAAACTGGTTTAGGTTTTGATTCTCATGTTTATTCTAAAACACATCCACCTCAAATTTTAAAATCATTTGAAAGAGTTTTAATCAAAATTGTCCCTAAACAAAAGGATGTGATCTTTGAATCTGCAGGAGTGCTTTCTAATTCTATTTCTAATGCTGGGTGCTCATCTAGACATGATTATAAAATTAAATTTCATTGTACTTATTGTGATAAAGATGGTCATGTCGTATATTTTTGTTATAGACTAGCTAAACAAATTAAAAAGGATAAAATGTCTGCTAGATCTCATAACTTTCACGCTAAACCTAAAAGTAGAAACATGCAACATGCTTTAATGATTCAGAAATTTGAAAAGGTAGTTTCTGGACCCTCTGGTAAGAGACTTGCAAAGACAGCTCCAATAGCTCCGAAAGCTCCCGGACCTTCTGTTGTTCCCTCTGGAGCTTCAGTTTCTGCTTTCGGACCTTCGGTTTGTGCATCCGGAGCTTAAGTTATTTCTTTCGAAAGAAATGTCCACACCTCCGGAACTACTGGTTTTCCCTCTAAACGAGTAACAACTTCTAAATCAATTGTTAAGAACAGAAAATCTCAACCTTTGACTCATAAACCTGCTGTTTTATCTCAGCTTTCAGTTGTTTTTCCTGTTGCACGTCGTGTGACTCAGTACTAGATACCTAAATGCCTTTTGACTAACCCTAGTATTGAGTCATTGACGTATTGGGCTTCTATGTAGGTTACACGCTTGAGGAAGGAGAACGTATGGATTGTGGATTCAGGATGCTCACGCCACATGACCGGTAACAGAGAATGGTTCTCCTCCCTCTCCTTTGTGTCACGTGTAGAGAATGTTACTTTTGCTGATAATTCTTCAACTCCTATTATTGCTAAAGGTTCGGTTAGAGTAAATGATCACTACACTTTAAAAGATGTGGCACTTGTTAAAAATTTGAAGTACAACTTGCTTTCTGTTTCTCAAATGCTTGATGAGAATTTGGAAATAACTTTCACTAAAAATTGCTGCAAAGTTGTAGATTCAAATAGTGAGCTTTTGTTTAACATGTCTCGTTTTGGAAGAGTTTTTAAATCTGATTTTGATATGTCTTCCTCTAAGCATAGGTGTCTAGTTGCTAATGATTCCAAAGACTTATATTTTTGGCATCGTAGACTTGGTCACATAGGCTTTGATCATCTAACGCGTGTTAGTGCTCTTGATCGCATACGTGGGCTGCATAAGCTTAAAGGGGACAAAGAAATTGTGTGCTCTGCTTGTAGACATGCTAAGATGGTTGCAGGTTCACATACTCTTCTCACAATGATCATGACAACTGAACCGGGTCAACTCTTGGACCTTGACACCGTAGGACCTTCATGTATTCAATCCTTTGGAGGTAAATGGTATGTTCTTGTTATTGTTGATGATTATTCTAGATACTCTTGGGTTTACTTTATGGCGTCTGAGAATGAAGCTTTTAGTCACTTTAGAACATTATTTCTTATATTATCAATTGATCACCCAGGATCTTTAAAAGCAATTAGAAGTGATAACGGAACTGAATTTAAAAATCAATCTTTTGATCATTTTTGTGCTGAAAATGGAATAGATCATCAATTCTCTTCACCATATGTACCTCAACAAAATGGTGTTATAGAAAGAAAGAACAGAACCTTAGTTGAGATGGCTAGGACTATGCGTGATGAATATCAAACTCTTAGGAAATTTTGGGCTGATGCGGTTGCAACCGCTTGTTATGTCTCAAATCGTGTTTTCTTGCACACTAAGCTAGGTAAAACACCATATGAGCTTCGGTTTGGACATAGGCCTAGTTTTACGCACTTTTGGGTCTTTAGTTGCAAATGCTTTGTTAAGAATCATGGTAATCTTGAGAAATTTGAACCTGGATCTATTGATGGCATATTTCTTGGTTATCCATCTTATACTAGAGGCTACCGTGTGTTCTTGCTTGACACTAAAAAAATTGTGGAGACTTGTGAAGTGTCTTTTGATGAAGCTAGCCCAGGTACTAGCTCCGTTATTGCAGGACCAGATCCATATCCTCAGGGGGAGGGTATTTTTGAAGATGAAGAAGAGACCATGATACTGCATGATAGTTCCGAAGCTAACACGTGTCCAACTCTGAACTTTGAACAAGCTTCGACTACCACCTCTGCTTCTCCTGATTATCCACAAGCCATAAGCTCATCAATCTGCAATGAACCTGATGAAGAAGAAGCTTGTGAGACATTTGTTCCCCTACAGATCGTCAAGAATCATCCCCCACAATAGATTATTGGAAGCTTGCACAAACAGGTCACACTGTCCAGGTTTTGCAATCCATATTCTCATGCTCATTCTGATTTTGTTGCTTCTTTTGAACCCAAAGATATATCGCACGCACTCACTAATGAATCTTGGATTATTGCCATGCAAGAAGAGTTAGAAAATTTTGAAAGAAATAATGTTTGGAAACTTGTACCTCCACCTCAAGGTCACACTTTAATTGGAACTTAATGGCTATTTAAAAATAAACAAAGTGAGGATGGGGTTGTGGTTAGGAATAAGGCTAGGTTGGTTGCTCAAGGTTTCACTCAAGTTGAAGGTCTAGATTTTGATGAAACTTTTGCTCCTGTTGCTAGATTAGAAGCCATAAGAATTTTGTTAGCTTTTGCTGCATCTAAAGGTTTTAAGCTATATCAAATGGATGTTAAAAGTGCTTTTCTTAATGGCTACATAGATGAGGAGGTTTATGTCAAACAACCACCGGATTTTGAAAATTCTTATTTTCCTAATCATGTTTACAAACTGTCCAAAGCCTTGTAAGGTCTCAAACAAGCCCCTAGAGCATGGTATGATAGGTTAAAAACATTCTTACTTGAGAAGGGGTTTATTATGGGCAAGGTTGATACAACTCTTTTTGTGCTTAAGCATGGCAATGACTCATTATTCGTTCAAGTGTATGTGGATGATATTATCTTTGGTTGTGCTTCTCATGATCTTGTGTCCAAGTTTTCAGCTATGATGAGTTCAGAATTTGAGATGAGTATGATGGGAGAACTCACGTACTTTTTGGGGCTGCAAATCAATCAAACCAAGGAGGGTACCTTTGTGCATCAAACGAAGTATACAAAAGACCTCCTAAGGCGCTTCAATATGGACAAAAGCAAGCCTCTTCGGACACCAATGGGAACAGCAACAACACTTAAACTTGATGAGCATGGTGAACTCGTGGATCAAAAAGAATATAGAAGCATGATCAGATCACTTTTGTACCTCACGACATCAAGACCGGACATACAATTCAGCGTATGTCTTTGTGCACAGTTTCAAGCCTCCCCACGTGCTTCACATCGTCAAGGCGTCAAAAGGATTCTCAGGTACTTACATGGAACTCAAGAATTTGGCATTTTTCTTCCTTCTTCATCAACCGTTACTTTGAAAGCTTTTTCCGATGCTGATTTTGGAGGTTGTAGGATTGATAGGAAAAGTACTTCCGGTGCTTGTCATTTTCTTGGTAATACACTTGTTGCATGGTCATATATAAAACAAAGTTCAGTTGCACAATACACCTTCGAATCTGAGTATGTAGCTGCTGCTAGCGCTTGTTCACAAATTCTTTGGATTGTTCAAACACTTAAGGACTATGGGGTTGATCTAGATAGTGTTCCACTGTTTTGTGATAACACTAGTGCCATTTGCATTGCTAAAAACCCTGTGCAACATTCTAGAACTAAGCACATTGACATTAGGTATCACTTTCTCCGTGATAATGTTGAAAAAGGAAACATTGTGCTTCACCATGTAGATATCGAACAACAATTGGCCGACATTTTTACAAAACCTTTGGATTTCACTCGTTTTTGTTACATTCGTAGTGAAATAGGGGTTATGCATCCTCATGGCTTACATTGAGGGGGAGTTTTCAAACCCTAGAAGTCTATGTGTGAATCTGAAATTAAAATAATATGAGCATAGTATTTCATACATATATGAATTTGTGATTCCTTTTACATGTTGAAAGTTCTTACTACATTACTCGTGTTATACATTTTGTAGTTTTTGCCATGTCTAGTAATTGGAATAATTACTTACACTAAATCTGGTCATGGTCAAACTTTCTTGCTATTTTTAACTTGTTGCATGCTCACAAGTGCTTTTAATCATAAATAATTAATCAAGTAATCAACTCACATGTTGAGTTTTTGTGAACAAATATAAGTTGAGAAAAGATCTAGAGAATATGCATGCATCTCACTTCTTCTTTTGAGATGGCTTATCATTACACTTAGATATGAACTTGGAAGAAGTTGTGCATGACTAAAACCATATCATTAAGCTTCTGATTGTCAAATGACATAGGCTTGGCTTGGTTGGTTAGAATAAGGCAGATGCGCATATAATCTCTTGTAAATATCATATGATCTAAATTTGTGCTTTGAAAAATAATAAAATGCAGCAACAAGTGTCATGCTTTCAGGCATTGAAATAGTTAAGTTTGTAAGATCATGACTTGCTTCAAAAAATTAAATTTGATCTCTAGCATGGTTTACACTACTTTATGTATCTCATTGTTGTGATAGTGTAAGTTACTTGACAGTATGACTTGGATGAGCTTTGTTTTATATGTATATGTCATAATATGCTTATAATGATTAAAATTTCTCTTTTGAACCTTGTTGAATACATTGTCAAAGGGGGAGTGATAATATGGTGAATTATGCAAGGGGGAGAAATATGTATAGGGAGAAATTTGATTTTCAAAAAAAGGGGGGGAAATTGTTCTAAAAAGGGGGGAAATTGTTCTCAAAACTTTTCATGCCAATGTTTAGATTTTAAATGGTGTTGCCAATACATTCATCAAGGGGGAGATTGTGAGACCTATGCGTGCTGAATACATTGCTTTTGACAATAAAAGTTTTGAATGTTGCCATAACATATTTCTGGCAAGGTCCGACTCTAGCTCCGAGCTTCTGCAAGGTCCGACAATAGGTCCAACTTTCTTTGTCTAGATTCGACATGTTTTTGGGTAGCTCCGGTGAGCTTTGTCCTTAGCTCCGGCATGTCTTTGATAGCTCCGACATGTCTTTGTTAAGCTCCGATATGTTTTGCTAGGTCCGACTTATGTTGGTTAGCTCCGACATGTTTTTCTAGCTCCGACTTTTGGGTTGACTAGCTCCGACTAGTTTTGGTCAGCTCTGGTGCTAGGTCCGACTAGCTTTGGTTAGCTCCAGTGTTAGGTCCTGCTAGTTTTGGTAAGCTCCGGCGCTAGGTTGTACTAGCTTTGGTAAGCTCTGGCTCAAGCTCCGGTTAGCTTTGGCAAGGTTCGAAGCTTGATCGCAATGTTCCTGCTTTTATCTTGCAATATTTCGAACTTGCTTTACATTGTCGGAAAGATTGCTTAGTATTCATTTGCTATGTTTTTGGTGCGTTTTGATTGATATGGCTGATATCGTTTTGATATGCTTTGCAACATGCTTATGTGAGGTGCTCGTGTAAGGTGTTGTGTTCGGAACTGACTTGAGTCAAGTCGCGGACTTGGGCTCGTACGGATTGGTTGTTTGTTCATGTGCAGGTGTTGCTTGAGTTCAAGTCATGGCTGGTGACAGGATCCTTTGGACTAGTCTCAGGGAGGAGATGAGGTTCCAACAACCAAATTTAGGAGGAGTTGTGGTTGAGCGGGTCAGGAGGTCGCGCAGGATGATTGAATCAAGGGCAGTGCATATGAAGGTTACTGGACGTCGAAGGAAGGTGTTTGCACGTATGCATGCAGTGCATGATGTGGAAACATGGTTCCGAAGATGGTCTATGGATGGGAAGATCTGGTTGGAAGGATTGGATCGTATCGGTTAATGACTTTGGCTGCGGCAGAGTCGGTTATGGCTCGGTATGGAAAGTATCGAGTTGGTTATGATAGGATTTCGTGTGGGTCACGAATTTGAGTTGTTTTAGTAATGTGGGATACGTTTCTAAGGTGTTTGTAGGTCTTAAGATTGCTTCTATCTGCATATAGAAGAGTCCTAAGCAGTTATGGAAAGTTTCAATTTGTGATCGGAGTAGGATTAGAGTCCTAGTTGAGATTGGGTTGGCCTAAGTGCTGGTTATATAAACAAGGGAGGCCAGAGCTCGTGGTAGACAACTTTGGGGCTGTTACTCTTGTGTTATATTGTATAAAATTCATTGTTTGAAGGAAATTTTGTGCCTTGATTGTTCGACTTGTTCCAGACAAGTTTTACTCGTCGAGTTTCTGGACAGCACTACCTTTCATCGGTGGTTTTATCATAACTCGAGTTTTACAGATACAATTGACGTGATTATTTTTGGTTTGTCTTCACAACTTGATTATCTATCATTTATCAAAATTTCACGGTCATTGGATTTGGGGTTTCTGATCTACACGAGTTTCTTTGCAGCGTTCCAGAACTATTTTTCTCGGGTAGGACAAACTGACCTTTGTTTGATCTTTTGATCATAACTTGAGTTTCTCTCGACGGATTTGAGTGATTCTTCTTGTGTTTTCTTCGTGACTTGATTCTCTCTGATATGTATCACTTTTGTCTCAGTGAAACACGTTTAGATTAGTCTCACACACGATTTCTTTAACAGATCATTTTTCTGCCGAAGGGGTTGGGATTTAACTGTTTCCGCCGCGTAAGATTTTTTAAATCTACCATTATGTAAGACCTATTTGTGCTGAATATATTGTCTTGTAGTGAATACACTTGGCTTTGAAGATAAAAGTTTTAAATATCACCAAAACACCTTTTTATCAAGGTCCAACCCTAGCTCTGAGCTACAGCAAGGTCCGACTAGCTTTGGTCAGCTACGGTGAAGTTTTGTATTTAGCTCCGACATGTCTTTTATAGCTCCTACATGTTTTTGATAGCTCCGACATGTGTTTGCTAAGCTCTGAGTTGATTTTTCTAGCTCCGGTTTTTAGGTTTACTAGTTCCGACTAGTTCTGGTTAGCTCCGGCGCTAGGTCCTGCTAGGTTTGTAAGCTCTGGCGGGAGCTTGGTTATACTAGTTCTGGTAAGTTCCGGCGCTAGGTTCTACTAGCTTTTTTTAGCTCCGGCTCAAGGTCCGGGTTGCTCTGGCAAGGTCCAGAACTTGACCACAGTGCTTCTGCTTTTCATTTGAAATGTTTTGTACTTGCTTTACATTGTTGGAAAGTTTGCTTAGTATTCATTTGCTAAGTTTTTGGTGCGTTTTGGTTGATATGGATGATATCGTTTTGCTATGCTTTGCAATATGCTTATGTGAGGTTCTCACGTAAGGTGTTGTGTTCGGAACTAACTTGAGTCAAGTCAAGGACTTGGGCTCGTATGGATTGGTTGTTTATTCATGTGCAGGTGTTGCTTGAGTTCAAGACATGGCTGGTGACGGGATCCATTGCACTAGTCTCAGGGAGGACATGAGGTTCCAACAACCAAATTCAGGAGGAATTGTGGTTGAGCTGATCAGGAGGTTGCGCAGCATGATTGAATCAAGAACAATGCATATGAAGGTATCGTGGACGTCATTGGAAGATGTTTGCATGTGTGCAAGGAGTGCATGGACATGGCTACATGGTTCTGATATGTGATGAAGAGATGTGGACATAAAGAATTGGTCGGAAAGGTCCAACCGACTAGGTTATGGACTCAGGCTGCGGCTGAGTCGGGTTTGACTCAAATATGGAAATATTTGAGTTGGTTATGATAGGATTTCGTGTGGGTCATGAATTTGAGTTGTTTAGGAATGTGGGATATGTTCCTAAGGTGTTTGGAAGTCTTAATATTGCTTCTATCTGCATATATAAGAATCCTAAACAGTTATGGAAAGTTACAATTCATGATTAGAGTAGGATTAGGTTCCTGCTCTGAGTTGAGTTGGCTTTCGAGCTGGTTATATAAGCAAGGGAGCCCAGAGATCGTGGTGCACGACTTTGGGGCTGTTCCTATTGTGTTCTATTGAATAAAATTCGTAGTTTGAAGGAACTTTTGTGCCTTGTTCGTCCGACTTGTTCCAGACAAGTTTTACTCGTCGAGTTTCTAGACAACACTATCTTTCGTCGGTGGTTTTATCATAACTCGAGTTTTACAGATCCAATTGACGTGATTGTTTTTGGGTTGTCTTCACAACTTGATTGTCTATCATATGTCAAAATTTCACGGTCATTGGATTTGTGGTCTATGATCTACACGAGTTTCTTTGCAACATTCCAGAACTGTTTTTTTCTGGCAGATTGACCTGTGTTTGATCTTTCGATCATAACTTGAGTTTTTCTCGACGGATTTGAGTGATTCCTTTTGTGTTGTCTTCGTGACTTGATTCTCTCTGATATACATCACTTTTGTCACGGTGAAACACATTTAGATTAGTCTCACACACGATTTCTTTAAGAAGATCATTTTTCTGCCAAAGGGGTTGGGGTTTAATTGTTTCCGCTGTGTAAGATTCTTAAATCTACCATTCACCCCCCTCTGGTAGATTTTCACGTGCTCTTCAATCCTACAATTGGTATGAGAGCCCAGGTTGCTCTAATCTTTGAGATTTGCACGTGTTTTTGACTAATCATCATGGAGAAGTACTCTGCCAAACCTTGTGTGTTTGCTGCTATTGATTTCCAGGTTTGGAAGGCACGCATGGAGGCCTTCATCCAGGCACAAGGCTTTGCAATATGGGAGAAGGTATACAAGCCTTACGAAGTGCCATCAAACGATCAAGTTACAGCTACAAATCTGAGAGATGTCGACAACAACAACAAGGCTCGGAACTTGATCATACAAGGATTAACACAAAGTGACTTCGATCGTGTTGCACACCTCCGATCTGCATATGATGTGTGGAAAGCACTTTGTGACTACCACGAAGGATCCAACACGATCAAGGAGGTAAGGCAAGACATGTTCAAGAAAGAATATATGCGCTTCGAGATGCAACCCGATGAGTCAATTGATGATCTCTTTGCTCGCTTTAATAAAATTTTCAGCAACTTGCGTAGCGTCAATGTTAATTTTTCAGATGCTAAAAATGCTAGGCAATCGTTAAGTGCATTAGACATGTCAAATTGGGAGATGAAGGTTACATCTATTCGTGAATCTACTGTCATGAGTACACTTACTTTAGATGTGCTATATTCCAAGCTAAAAACTCATGAAATTGATATAATATCACGTAAGAACCCCAACAAGTCTATTGCTTTTGTTTCTCAACGTGATATGCCTAGCTCCGGCCAATCTTAATCTTGTAGTATACTTGCTTTGTTGTCCTCTCTAACCCTTGAACAGATCGAGGAGTTTCCAGAGGAGGAGGTAGCACTTCTCTCTACGAGGTTCTCAAAAGCATTGCAAAATGTGAGAACTAGAAGGAGAGGAAGCTCCGAACCTCAACGATGTTTCGAATGTGGTAAGACAGGACATTTTCGTTCAGATTGCCCTAACCTTTCAGGTCCTACTTCGCGGGATGAAAAGAAAACAAGAATGAAGCACTCCTCTGCAAAAGATACGAAGAAAAAGAAGGGTACCATAGGACGCAAGATGATTAACATCTTCATCACCGCACTTCAAGAACTTAGTTCAAGTGATGTAGACTTTGAAAGTGATGAAGATGATGACGATCTGGCCAACTTATGCTTCATGGCGGGCAAAACAAGATCAATATCAAGTCAGGAGGTTGCAGAACACAACAGTGAAGACGATGAGGTATGTCCTACTTGCGAAGAAATGTGTGATGCTATTTCTCGTGCCACTGTTATTGTTAAAAAAAGGACAAAAAGCTTAGGGATAGTGCTGCTAAAATTGAATCACTAGAATCTGAAATCAACCGTTTAAAAACTTTGATTCCTAGTGATGATGCATGTTCCTCATGTGATTTAATATATGAACAATTGTCCTCATTAAGAAGTGCGCACACCTCCACACTTGATAAACTTGAGTTAGAAATTGAAAAGAACAAAGAGCTTGCTGCACTTAATGATAAAAACTTGAATGATGCTAGCTGTTCTACAATTGATTTGCATTGTTCTACTTGTGATGATCTTGATAAGAAACTACAGGATGCTATGAATGAAATTTCTATATTGAACAATGCTTTACATTCTCATGAAGTTAAATTGTGTTCCAATTGCAAACTAAAAGGAAAAACTTCATGTGAAAATTGCCTTGATCTGTCCAATAAACTTGATGACATGCATAGGACATTAGATCGGTTTTGTAATGGGAATAAGAACCTAAACTTACTGCTGAATTCTTCCAAGTCTTGCAATGATAAAACTGGTTTAGATTTTGATTCTCATGCTCATGCTAAGGCATACATCCACCTAAAATTGTAAAGTCATTAGGAAGTGGTTTGATTCAAACAGTTCCTAAACAAAAAGGAGTGGTTTTCAAATCTGCAGGAGTGTTGTCTCATTCGGTTTCAAATAAAAATATTGCTTGCTCATCTAGACATGAACACAAAGTTAAATTTCATTGTACTTTCTGTGGTAGAGATGGTCATGTCATAGATTTTTGTTATAGACTAGCTAAACAACAGAAAAGGGAAAGAATGGTTGCTAGATCTCATAACTTTCATGCAAAATTTGCTGCTCACATTGAACCGAATGTACAACCTGCTGTTTTGAGTGAAAAATATTCAAAGTTTACCTCCGGACCTTCTGTTTTTGCCTCCGGAGCTACTGATTTTTGTGCTACACAAGTAACACCTTATAGGTCAGTAGTTAAGAATAAAAAATCTCAAACTTTGACTCATAAACCTGCTGTTTTGTCTCAGCTTTCGCGTGTTTTTCCTACTGCACATCGCGTGACTCAGTACTGGATTCCTAAATGCCTTTTGACTAACCCCAGTATTGAGTCATCGACGTATTGTGCTTCTATGTAGGTTACACGTTTGAGGAAGGAGAACATTTGGATTGTGGATTCAGGTTGCTCACGCCACATGACCGGTAACAAAAATTGGTTCTCCTCCCTCTCTTTTGTGTCACGTGTAGAAAATGTTACTTTTGCCGATAATTCTTCAACTCCTATAATTGCTAAGAGTTCGGTTAGAGTAAATGATCACTACACTTTGAAGGATGTGGAACTTGTCAAAAAATTGAAATACAACTTGCTTTCTGTTTCACAATTGCTAGATGAAAATCTTGAAATTATTTTCAATAAAAACTGCTGCAAAGTTGTAAGTTCAAATAGTGAGCTTATTTTTAACATGTCTCGGTTTGGAAGAGTTTTTAAAGCTGATTTTTATATGTATTCCTCTAAGCATAGGTGTCTAGTTGCTAATGATTCAAAGGACTTATATTTTTGGCATCGTAGACTTGGTCACGTAGGCTTTGATCACCTAACGCGTGTTAGTTCTCTTGATCGCATACGTGGGCTGCCTAAGCTTAAAGGGGACAAAGAAATTGTGTGCTCTTCTTGTAGACATGCTAAGATGGTTGCAGGTTCACATACTCCTCTCACAATGATCATGACAACTGAACCATGTCAACTTTTGCATCTTGACACCGTAGGACCTTCACGTGTTCAATCCTTCGGAGGTAAATGGTATGTTCTTGTTATTGTTGATGATTATTCTAGATACTCTTGGGTTTACTTTATGGCGTCTAAGAATGAAGCTTTTAGTCACTTTAGGACTTTATTTCTTATATTATCAATTGATTACCCAAGATCATTAAAAGCAATTATAAGTGATAATGGAACTGAATTTAAAAATCAATTTTTTGATCACTTTTGTGCTGAAAATGGAATAGATCATCAACTTTCTTCACCATATGTACCTCAACAAAACGTTGTTGTAGAAAGAAAGAATAGAACCTTAGTTGAGATGGCTAGGACTATGCTTGATGAATATCAAACTCCTAGGAAATTTTGGGCTGATGCGTTAGCAACCGCTTATTATGTCTCAAATCGTGTTTTCTTGCGTGCTAAGCTAGGTAAAACACCATATGAGCTTCGGTTTGGACATAGGCCTAGTGTTACACACTTTCGGGTTTTTGGTTGCAAATGCTTTGTTAAGAAACATGGTAATCTTGATAAATTTGAACCTCGATCCATTGATGGCATGTTTCTTGGTTATCCATCTCATACTAGAGGCTACCGTGTGCTTTTATTTGACACTAACAAAATTGTGGAGACTTGTGAAGTGTCTTTTGATGAAGCTAGCCCAGGTACTAGCTCCGGTGTTGCAGGACCAGATCCGTATCCTCAGGGGGAGGGTATTATTGATGATGAAGAAGAGCTAGTGATACTGCCTGGTAGTTCCGAAGTTGACACGTGTCCAGCTCCGGACATTGAGCAAGCTCCGGCTATCACCTATGCTGGTCCTGATCGTCCACAAGTCACAAGATCATCAATCTACGATGAACATAATGAAGAAGAAGCTTGTGAGACATCTGTTCCCCTACGATTTTACAAAGATCATCCCCCACAACAGATGATTGGAAGCTTGCACGAACGAGTCACACGGTCCAGGTTTTGCGATCCAAACTCTTATGCTCATTCTGCTTTTGTTGCTTCTTTTGAACCCAAAGATATATCACACGCACTCACTAATGAATCTTGGATTATTGCCATGCAAGAAGAGTTAGAAAATTTTGAAAGAAATTATGTTTGGAAACTTGTACCTCCACCTCAAGGTCACATTTTAATTGGAACTAAATGGGTATATAAAAATAAACAAAGTGAGGATGGGGTTGTGGTTAGGAATAAGGCTAGGTTGGTTGCTTAAGGTTTCTCTCAAGTTGAAGGTCTAGATTTTGATGAAACTTTTGCTCCTGTCGCTAGATTAGAAGCCATAAGAATTTTGTTAGCTTTTGCAGCATCTAAAGGTTTTAAACTATTTCAAATGGATGTTAAAAGTGCTTTTCTTAATGGATACATAGATGAGGAGGTTTATGTCAAACAACCACCGGGTTTTGAAAATCCAGATTTTCCTAATCATGTTTACAAACTGTCCAAAGCCTTATACGGTCTCAAACAAGCCCCTAGAGCATGGTATGATAGGTTAAAAACATTCTTACTTGAAAAGGGGTTTACCATGGGCAAGGTTGATAAAACTCTTTTTGTGCTTAAACATGGCAATGACTCATTATTCGTTCAAGTGTATGTGGATGATATTATCTTTGGTTGTGCTTCTCATGATCTTGTGTCCAAGTTTTCAGCAATGATGAGTTCCGAGTTTGAAATGAGTATGATGGGTGAACTCACTTACTTTTTGGGGCTGCAAATCAAGCAAACCAAGGAGGGTACCTTTGTGCATCAAACAAAGTATACCAAAGACCTCCTAAGGCGCATCAAAATGGACAAAAGCAAGCCTCTTCGGACACCAATGGGAACAGCAACAAAACATGAACTTGATGAAGATGGTGAATCTGTGAATCAAAAAGAATATATAAGCATGATCGGATCACTTTTGTACCTCACGGCATCAAGACCGGACATATAATTCAGCGTATGTCTTTGTGCATGGTTTCAAGCTTCACCACGTGCTTCACATCGTCAAGCCGTCAAAAGGATTCTCAGGTACTTACATGGAACTCAAGAATTTGGCATTTTTCTTCCTTCTTCCTCAACCGTTACATTGAAAGCTTTTCCGGATGCTGATTTTGGGGGTTGTAGGATTGATAGGAAAAGTACTTCCGGTGCTTGTCATTTTCTTGGTAATTCTCTTGTTGCTTGGTCCTCTAGAAAACAAAATTCAGTTGCACAATCCACAGCCGAGTCTGAATATGTAGCTGCTGCTAGTGCTTGGTCACAAATTCTTTGAATTGTTCGAACACTTCAGGACTATGGGGTTGATCTAGATAGTGTTCCACTGTTCTGTGATAACACTAGTGCCATTTGCATTGCTAAAAACCACGTGCAACATTCTAGAACTAAGCACATTGACATTAGGTATCACTTTCTCCAAGATAACATTGAAAAAGGAAACATTGTGCTTCACCATGTAGATACCGAACAACAATTGGCTGACATTTTTACAAAACCTTTGGATTTCACTCGTTTTTGTTACATTCGTAGTAAAATAGGGGTTATGCATCCTCATGGCTTAAATTGAGGGGGAGTTTTTGAAACTTGGGAAGTCTATGTGTGAATCTGAAATTAAAATATTATGAGCATAGTATTTCATACATATATGACTTTGTGATTCCTTTTACATGCTGAAAGTTCTTACTACATTACTCGTGTTATACATTTTGTAGTTTTTGCCATGTCTAGTAATTTGAATAATTACTTACACTAAATCTGGTCATGGTCGAACTTTCTTGCTGTTTTGAACTTGTTGCATGCTCACGAATGCTTTTAATCATTAAGAATTCATAAAGTAATCAACTCACATGTTGAGTTTTTATGAACAAATATAAATTGAGAAAAGATCAAGAGAATATGAATGCATCGCACTTCTTCTTTTGAGATGGCTTGTCATTGCACTTAGATATGAACTTGGAAGAAGTTGTGTATGACTAAAACCATGTCCTTAAGCTTCTGATTGTCAAATGACGTAGGCTTGGCTTGGTTGGTTAGAATAAGGCAGATGCGCATATAATCTCTTGCAAATATCATATGATCTAAATTTATGCTTTGAAAAATAATAAAATGCAGCAACTAGTGTCATGCTTTCAGGTTTTGAGATAGTTAAGTTTGTGAGATCATGACTTGCTTAAATTGAAAATTACATTTGATATCTAGCATGGCTTACACTACTTTATGTATTTCATTGATGTGATAATGTAAGGTACTTGATAGTATGACTTGGATGAGCTTTGTTTATATGTATATGTTATAATATGCTCATAACAACTAAAGTTGGAGAGATAATTTGTATATGCTCATTACTTGCTGAATACATTGTCAAAGGGGGAGAGATGAGCATGAAGAGAAAGAGAATATGTGCAGAAGGAGAGATAATAAAGGGAAAGATAATATGGGATAATTTTTCTTCTCATTTTACTTTTGATTTACAAAGGGGGAGAAATTGCCTTCAAAACTTTTATGTGAATAAGCCAATGTTCGGATTTTAAATGGTGTTACCAATGCATTCATCAAGGGGGAGATTGTAAGACCTATGTGTGTTGAATACATTGGCTTGTAGTGAATACACTTGGCTTTGATGATAAAAGTTTTAAATATCACAAAAACACCTTTTTATCAAGGTCCGACCCTAGCTCTGAGCACAGCAAGGTCCGATGGTAGGTCCGACTAGCTTTGGTCAGCTCCGGTGAAGTTTTGTCTTTAGCTCCGACATGTCTTTGATAGCTCCGACATTTTTTTGATAGCTCCGACATGTGTTTGCTAAGCTCCAAGTTGATTTTTCTAGCTCCGGTTTTTAGGTTTACTAGTTCCGACTAGTTCTGGTTAGCTCCGGCGCTAGGTCCTGCTAGTTTTGTAAGCTCCGGCGGGAGCTTGGTTATACTAGTTCTGGTAAGTTCCGGCGCTAGGTTCTACTAGCTTTTGTTAGCTCCGGCTAAAGGTCCGGGTTGCTCTGGCAAGATCCGGAACTTGACCGCAGTGCTTCTGCTTTTTATTTGTAATGTTTCGTACTTGCTTTACATTGTTGGAAAGTTTGCTTAGTATTCATTTGCTAAGTTTTTGGTGCGTTTTGGTTGATATGGATGATATCATTTTGCTATGCTTTGCAACATGCTTATGTGAGGTTCTCACGTAAGGTGTTGTGTTCGGAACTAACTTGAGTCAAGTAAAGGACTTGGGCTCGTATAGATTGGTTGTTTATTCATGTGCAGGTGTTGCTTGAGTTCAATACATGGCTGGTGACGGGATCCATTGGACTAGTCTCAGGGAGGAGATGAGGTTCCAACAACCAAATTCAGGAGGAATTGTGGTTGAGCTGATTAGGAGGTTGCGCAGCATGATTGAATCAAGAACAATGCATATGAAGGTATCGTGGACGTCATTGGAAGATGTTTGCACGTGTGAAAGGAGTGCATGGACGTGGCTACATGGTTCCGAGATGTGATGAAGAGATGTGGACGTAAAGAATTGTTGGAAAGGTCCAACCGACTAGGTTATGGACTTAGGCTGCGGCTGAGTCGGGTTTGACTCAAATATGGAAAGATTTGAGTTGGTTATGATAGGATTTCGTGTGGGTCATGAATTTCAGTTGTTTAGGAATGTGGGATATGTTCCTAAGGTGTTTGGAAGTCTTAAGATTGCTTCTATCTGCGTATAGAAGAATCCTAAGCAGCTATGGAAAGTTATGATTCATGATTAGAGTAGGATTAGGTTCCTGATCTGAGTTGAGTTGGCTTTCGAGCTGGTTATATAAGCAAAGGAGCCCAGAGCTCATGGTGCACGACTTTGGGGCTGTTCCTCTTGTGTTCTATTGAATAAAATTCGTAGTTTGAAGGAACTTTTGTGCCTTGTTCGTCCGACTTGTTCCAGACAAGTTTTACTCGTCGAGTTTCTGGACATCACTACCTTTCGTCGGTGGTTTTATCATAACTCGAGTTTTACAGATCCAATTGATCTGATTATTTTTGGGTTGTCTTCACAACTTGATTATCATATATCAAAATTTCACGGTCATTGGATTTGTGGTCTATGATCTACACGAGTTTCTTTGCAATATTCCAGGACTGTTTTTCTCGGGTAGGGCAGATTGACCTATGTTTGATCTTTCGATCATAACTTGAGTTTTTCTCGACGGATTTGAGTGATTCCTTTTGTGTTATCTTCGTTACTTGATTCTCTCTGATATCCATCACTTTTTTCACGGTGAAACACATTTAGATTATTCTCACACACGATTTATTTAAGAAGATCATTTTTCTGCCAAAGGGGTTGGGGTTTAATTGTTTGCGCTGCGTAAGATTCTTAAATCTACCATTCACCCCCCCCTCTGGTAGCTTTTCACGTGCTCTTCAATCCTACACATTCACAGCCCCTCTGGTAGCTTTTCACGTTCTCTTCAATCTTGCAATCTCATTTGTTTGTCATAAATCAACCAAAACCCACGAGGGATACCTAGATGCATTTTCAATCTTCCCCTTTTTGGTGATTGATGACACCCAATTGAGATTTCAAAAATATGATAAAAATTCATTTTTTCATGAAGTGTGCACATATGAACTTGGAACAAATTAAGCAATGAAAACTTAAGACATATGTGCACTCTTTATGGTGGGGTGCAAAACTATAGGTGTGTGAGAAATAATTGTGATGAGAATGAGGTAAATGTTATAATCATAACAGTGTCAAGATTTTCAGGCATGAATATCAAATTCAGAGCATAAGACATAGATCACAAGCATAACATAGTCACGTTTCACAACACATGTCCAAAATCATAAGAGAGCATAATCAAAGTTTTACAACCCAAAAGTAGCATAATTGCAAAAGAAACGCAATTAGAGATCTCATCTCTCAATCTACTGCCAGACCTAGTGACTCCCTCTCAATCTCCCACCCCCCTTTGGCATTAAGGCACCAAAAATGAGGAGGGGAGGGATCTAGAAGTTGTCGTCAACTCATTCCTCGTTGTCAGTCCTCTCGTGTCTTCATCATCAGGCTGAGGAGGAGGATGATGGAACCACTTGCCATGCCCCGAAGGCCAAAATAAGCGAGTTCGGAGGGACAGAGAGGTGGAAGCTCAGTGAAGTCGGAGGTAGAGTCGTCAGAGATGATTGGAGAACCAACGGGATCAATCTCCAGCTTCTGGCAAATGTTCTTGACATTTTCTTTCACATACTTCATGTCAGCTTTCCTTGCCTTGTTCAACTTGTGGAGCTTTACTTCAGTCTTTCAGCAAGAGCTAAAGATTGTGGCCAAGTACTTCATGATGCCACTTGGAAACCCCTTCTTGGATGTAGCGACCCTCAAGTTTGATGGTCTTCCTTCTTCTTGGGCCCTTCTACGGGCCTCTTCACTAGAGACTGGAGATGGAGCAGTGGGAAGGACAGCCTGAGATGGTTTTTGAGGCCTCATGGCTGTGTGCTCAACATCTTTCAAAAATTCAATCCATGTGACCTTTTCTATCATGAACATGATATAAGGGGCATAGCCACAGGAATGGTTAGGGGTGCAAGAGATGTTCACCATATCATTCGAAATGTAGTCAAAGATGTCAAACTTCCTTTTCTTGCTAATCACTTTCATCAAGGTTCTCAAGTAACCTTGGACACTCCCAGCATCTCCATCCTTAGGAGCAATCGTCTTCCGGAGCACTCTATTGAGAACCATGAAGAAGGGCTTCATGTTCTTTGTTGAAGGAGGATAGTACTTCAGACGAGTATCATAGAGGAACTCCATCTTATCCTTCTCCAAGACACTGATGTTGTGAATGATGATTGCATTGTTGTCGGTGTTCTCTATATGTAGCATTCTGACAAAATCATCATATGTGACTGTGTACTTGGATCCATGAGTCATCCAAGTCACCCTTTCCTCTTCATCGCTGGCAAAGTAACAAGTTGCATAGAACTGTGCAATGACCTCATCATTCCAGTTATACCTGAAAGCAAACAAGTCCTTGAGGCCATGCCTCTCTGCAGCATGTACCACTTCATCAAAAGCACCACAAATTTTTCTCTAAAAGTGGCTCCAGTCAATCCATTAACTACGGACTACTGGAGTATTCATCTGCAGGTACACAAAACTGTAGTAGTCCGCGTGGAAGTTGCTCCAGAATCTAGGATCAGCTGCCTTCTTATTATTGCTGTATGCATCAACTTTCCTCAGCTTCCACGCCACATCACTCCCCTTGCCATTGAATTTTTCTTCCGAGGGGTCTCTATTCCCCTGCTTTGGAGCACTCATCTTGAGAGGGCCAATCTCAAGACATCACATCTTGATCCATCTCGTCTTCAAAGTCGGAGATGTTTTCATTCGACATTGTCCTGACAAGGAGGTTATACATAACATAGATAAGGATTGATGACAAGGGAATGCATTGAGTAGAAGGAAATTAGGGTTGTGTCCAGTCAAAAAATCGGACTTTTCCGGTGCTCAAGTGCGGACTAGTCCGGAGTACTGAACTTGTCGGCACAGAGAACGGACTAGTCCGATATTCAGTTGCTCAAACCCTAACTTATAAGGCAATGGAGTTTCTCAATGCAAAAGTGACTAGATATAGTTGAAATACACCAAGGAATCATGTATAGACTAGAGGATCTAAGTTATTTGGTCCAAAACAAAACAAATCGAAGGTTCTAGGGTTTGGGAGAAAATTTACCAAATCCTTCGATTCGCAGAGTTGGAGGAGTTTTTGATGCGGGCAAGTTCGGGTTCCTCGATCCCCTTGCGATGAAGATCGTTTCCCACGGAGATTTGAGAAGATCTGGTGGAGAAATCATCAAATAACCTTGGGGGAACTTGAGTGAGGAGACAGAACATGGGCTGAGTTGTGAGGATGAAGAAGATTAGGTTTTGGCGGCCCTAGGGTTATGGAGTTGAAAAATTGGACTAGTCCATGGTCGGACCGGACTACTAGAACTTTGCGGACTAGTCTGCATTGTGCGGACTAGTCCGGGTAACCACGGACTATTCCGTGGTCACCAGAACAGAAGCAGTTAGACCATTCGTATATATTTGAAGGTGCTTACAAAGAAAATAGGGCGCAAGACACACAAATAATCTTGATGAATATGATCAGTAAACATACAACAATCAAGCTATGACCATAATTCAACAAGATCAAGTAATTAACATAGTTTTTCGAAGAAAATAAAGAGAGATGATTTTCAAAACACAATCAATAGATTTTGAAGATGTCATACAGGTATGCAAGCTTTCAAGCCACGTTCCGAGCATCAAGGATATTTAGTTCATTTCGAAGCTCACAAAAATGTCTCTCATCAAGTGGCTTGGTAAAGATGTCAGCTAGTTGTTTTTCGGTGTTGACATGAGAAATGGTTATGTCGACTTTCATTGAATGATCTCTCAAAGAGTGATATCGGATGTCTATGTGTTTAGTTCTAGAGTGCTCAACGAGATTATGGTCAATTTTAATGGCACTCTCATTGTCACAAAGGAGTGGAATACAACTCATATTGCAACCGTAATCCCTTGGAGTTTGTCGCATCCAAAGGAGTTGTGCACAACAACTCCCGGCTGCAACATACTCCGCTTCGGCCGTGGATAAGGCAATGGAATTTTGTTTCTTGGAGGACCATGAAACTAGGGATCTACCTAGGAATTGGCAAGTACCAGAGATACTTTTTCTATCTACTTTCCATACAGCATAATCTGCATCGGAGTATCCAATGAGATTGAACTTTGAACCTTTAGGATACCAAAGGCCTAGGTTAGGTGTATGAACTAAATATCGCAAGATCCATTTTACGGCTGTCAAATGACATTCCTTAGGATTGGCTTGAAATCTTGCACACAAACATACACTCAACAAAGTGTCAGGCCTAGATGCACATAAATAAAGTAGGGAGCCAATCATGGAACGATATACCTTTTGATCCACGTTCGGTCCGTCTTCATTGAGATCCAAGTGTCTATTTGTTTCCATGGGAGTATTTGTAGGCTTCGCTTTGTCCATTCCAAACTTCTTGAGTATGTCTTAAGTGTACTTGGTTTGGCTTATAAATGTTCCTTCATTTTGTTGCCTCACATGGAATCCCAGAAAATATCTCAATTCTCCCATCATAGACATCTCGAATCTATCTATCATGATCTTACTAAATTCTTCACATGTTTGTTGAACTAAATATAATATCATCAACATAAATTTGACATATAAATAGATTATTGTAAAAATGCTTGGTAAACAACGTGTAATCAGCTTTACCAATCTTAAATCTATTTTCAATAAAAAAATCTATAAGCCACTCATACCAAGCTCTAGGAGCTTGTTTGAGGCCATAGAGAGCCTTACGCAGTTTGAACACATGGTCGGGGAACTCTTGATCTTCGAACCCGGGGAGTTGCTCCACGTACACCTCCTCCTTGATCGGTCCATTGAGGAAGGCGCTTTTCACATCCATTTGATAAAGCTTGAAATTATGGTGAGTAGCATATGCAAGTAATATTCGAATCAATTCAAGCCTAGCTACGGGAGCAAAAGTTTCGTCGAAATCCAAACATTTGACTTGTGAATCCTCTTTGGCCACAAGTCGCGCCTTGTTCCTTGTCACCATACCGTGTTCATCTTTCTTGTTGCGGAAGACCCATTTAGTGCCGATGACGTTGAACTTGGGTCTTTCAACAAGTTCCCATACCTTGTTCCTTTTGAAGTTGTTCAATTCTTCTTGCATCGCCACCACCCAATCTCGATCCTTTAAAGAATCTCAACCTTGTGTGATTCCAAAGAGGATACAAATGAGTAATGTTCACAAAAGTTAGCTTTACGAGATCGAGTTGTTGTTCCCTTTTTAATGTCACCGATTATATTGTCGACTGGATGATCTCTTTGGATGCATTAATGTAATCTTGGATGTGGCACTTGTGGCCTTGAATCTTCATGGTCATCTTCTTATCCCCCTAGATGGTTGCCCTCATTGATTTGTTGCTCGCCTTGATCTTCATGAGGTTTATCTTGTGTAGAAGCTCCTCCTTGATCATTTATCTCCACCTGTGGTTCATCTTCTTCATTCGCATTTGGAGGTGGCGCTTGTGGTCGAACATCGCCCAACGCCATTCTTCTCAATGCTTGACATGGAGCTTCTTCTCTATCTAACACACATTGATCAACTTGCTCTTTTTGGGAGCCGTTAGTTTCATCAAACACTATGTCACGTGCTACTTGAACAAGTCCTGAGACCTTGTTAAAGACACGATAGGCGTAAGAGTTCGAATCATAGCCAAGCAAGAAACCTTCATCGGACTTTGAAGCGAACTTTGAAGTCATAGGATTCTTGTTCAAAATATAACATTTAGAACCAAAGACTTGAAAATAGGAAATATTCGGCTTGTTACAGGTGAGTAGTTCATATGACGTTTTCTTGAGTAGGCAATGAAGATAGAGTCGGTTTATAGCGTGACAAGCGGTGTTAACCGCTTCAGCCCAAAACTGATCCGAAGTCTTGTACTCATCGAGCATTGTCCTCGCCATCTCTATGAGGGTTCGGTTCTTCCTTTCGGCTAATCTGTTTTGTTGAGGGGGAATACGGTGCTGAAAATTCATGTTTTATCCCCTCCTCGTCTAGGTATACCTCAACTTGAGTGTTCTTGAACTATGTACCATTGTCACTTCGTATGTTCTTAATCTTCAATGATAATTCAATTTGGGCATGCTTGAAAAACTTCTTGAGGGTTCCTTGAGTTTCTGTCGTATCATGCAAAAAGAAAGCCCACGTGAAGCACGAAAAATCATCAACAATTACCAAACCATATTTGTTACCACCGATGCTTATGTAAGCAATTGGACCAAATAGGTCCATGTGAAGTAGCTCTATCGGTCTTGTTGTTGTAATGACATTCTTCGTGGGATAGGGTGCTCCTACTTGCTTCCTGGCTTGGCACGCGCGGTACTGTAACACCCTCATTTTCATGCATAATGCATTGCATACTTTCCCACACATTTTTAACATTAAGTCGTATAAAATAGGACAAGACTAAAATGAATATAGGTCAAAACAGGAAATTAAATCTGCCAAAGAACAGACTTGTTTGGCCCACAAACCCGGACTAGTCCGGTAATACCCTTCTGGTATAGGAAATTCAGTTTCTTCAGAGCTACGGACTTGTCCGGCTAGTGTACGGACTAGTCCGATTTAGCTTATGATGTTCCCCGGACTGGTCCAACAAATTAATCGGACTTGTCCGATTTTGCCTCTGGTCCATAACGGACTTGTTCGGCAGCCCATGCCGACTAGTCCGACCTTCGGAAACCAACTCGGATTCTCTTTATTTCTCCATGATTTGTTTTTGGGTAGTTGCCAAATTTGGGACCATGGACTTCGTGCCCAACCCCAGAGGAGCCCAATTGGAACCCACCTCGGCACCTACTCGTCCCCCACCAAATTTTACTTGGAATTCACCCCAAAACCCTAACTCCCCACCTCTATATATACACCCCAATATCCCACACCTCCCCACCCCAAATTGAAAACCCATGCTGCCACCTTTTCTTTGTTTTCAACGTCAAGAGGAGAGCCAAGAGCAAGGAGAAGGAGGATAACTCGAAGGAGGATCAATCTAGACCAACATTCATTGATTCTTCAACAAATATCGTTCTTCATTCAAGTTCTTCATCAACTCAACTCCATCAAGCCATAATTGCCAAGATCCAAAGTCTCACATCAAAACTTTGATCTTTGGATCTCTAAAGATGTGGTATACCCTCTACATTCAAGTTTTCATGCAACTTCAACCCCAATTCTCGCAGATCAAGAAAATCCTAAAATCCAATTTTGTCCACGGCGGACTAGTCTGGCCCCTGAAATCGGACTTGTCCGACCTCTGAATCTGAACTATGCTGCATTAATTCCAAACCAACTCAAATCAATTCTAAACTTCTTCAAACTTGTTTGAAATTATTGTAACTAGATAGTAAACATTAATAGCAACCCATTAACAAGTTTTACCTCACAATTGCATTAATCATGCATATCTTGGCATATTGAGTACTATATGAGCATTAATTGGTTGAATTGCGTGTTTTGCATGTTTGTCGCTAGGGATAGAAAGATTTGCCGTAGAGAGTGCTTTCGAGGACCTGCAGAACCAGAGTTTCGAAGCCTTTCATCCAAATCAAGCTCAAGAGCAAGGCAAGTGTCCTTGATCATATTGATCCTGTTTTCAATGTTTTATTTGTGAAAATTGCATGCTTTTGTCGAAACTGATGGGAAAACCCAATTGTAGGAGTTTACTAGTTTGTATGACCACCCTTGTCGCACGAACAATATGTAGAGGGTCGGGAAGGGTATTTTACATTTTGCATCCCTATACTCAATTGGGTTGGAAATCCACTACAATTGCTTAATTATGAACTATTGAACATTTGAATGATGAGGATTGGTAATAATGACCCTGTAGCAACATGGTGCCTAGGGATCTAAGCAAGTTGGCAATGTAGAATGGGTTGGACTATTTTGGTGGTTTTGCTTGCTTTAGATCTAAGGACTGCTTCGTGGAGCGATCATCTAGGATTTACAGTGCCATGACAAGGCCAGGAATGGGTGCGGCTTAGCTGACTAATTAATGAATTGCCAGTGATGTTTGGACCATTAAGGATGCTCAGGGACAGGGTAGTCAGATTGGGTCTGTTGATGATTGGTGGAACTACTCTGCGATCGGAATGGCTCAAGAGGGGGCTCTTGGTTCAAGATGTGCTCAGTTGGAGACCGCCACAGGTGAAACCTCAGCGGGGTCTAAATATTCTAGTAATCACTTTGTAAAGGCTATTTTGTGATCTCTTGGCCACACACCTAAGGAAGTGTGAGGCGGCATAATTGAGATTCCATAGTCATCGAGAGGTGACGAAATCACGAACTTGTGGGTAAAGTGGTACAACCTCTGCAGAGCGTGTCTAAAACTATCATGATAGTCATGCTACCGATCAATAGCAACTTGAACCCTCACATGATTAGAATTTGAACTTTAACTTGATTTAGTGGCTGGAATTGAATTGGGAATCGATATTGGTTTATTAATTGGTTTTGGTACATGGAATTGATGAAATTAAGATAAATGAACATTCATGAGTTGGTTATGGATTATTATTGCTGGAATTGGTTATTTAAGCTGAAATTGATGTTATTTGGGTTATTTGGGAAGGACCTCACTTAATAATGATATAATGACATTTTCAACTGTTTTGAATGTACTTTTATGCATTTAGCCTATTTTATTGTCATCCTTTGTTAAAGCTACATGTCATACTTTCCCACACTTGCTGAGTACGACATGTGCTCACCCTTTCTATTCCCCCACCAAATCCAGACGCAGGCAACTAGGTGGAGTACCAGGAGGATTTTGAGGAGTTATAGGTTTGTGTTTTGCCATCAAACTTGCCTGTGAAGTTGGAGTCATTAGAGTTCAGTTTTCCCCATTGCAGATTCATTAGAGTTGTAATCGAGACTATTTGGTTTGTAATAAGGTACTATTATTAGTGTATTATTATTCGAGACATGGTTATATTTGTTTATCGTTTGTGAATCACTTGTGTATGTGTGTTAAACATCCTGGGCACACATATGCATTGCGCTTGGTTCATTTTCGGAATCGGGTGTCACAAATTGGTATCAGAGCCGTATTTGACCATAGGACGCATGCCTAGTTAGAATGGACACCACAAATCACTTAGTACTTCTTTCCTATTCAAAGCCTGTTTTGCACTATTTTGCCTCCCGCTAGCTATATAATGTGGGGAAAACTGCGTTGCTGCAATTTTTGCTGTTTTTGCATCTTTTTGAGCGAATGCACATCTTCTCATCTCTTTTATGGATGCTGCAATTTAAGAACTAATATTTGTGTTTTCTTCTATTTCTATCATATTTTCTTGTAGATGACTCACACCAAAATGACAGCCCGCAAGAGAGCTCGTTTGCCACCCCTTGGAAGCAAGCGTAGGCCTCACAAGGAGCAGCAAATGGAACTAGCCCAAGAGGAGGAATAAGTGATTTCTCCCACAAAAGAAGTTGAGCATGAACACTCCAACCCGACGGAGGAAGACCCTAAAATGATGGAGTCATATGATGATGATGAGGAAGAGGAAGATCCAAAGATGGTGGAAGCCTATGAAAGCGAAGAAGAGGGGGATGATATACATGAGAGGAATGAGGATGAAGCCCAAGATGGGGAGGAACCACAAGAGGAGGTACCTGAAGCTCAAGGGAATGCATCACAGACTAGTGAAGTCAGAAGGAAGGAAAAATGCTTAGTTTACCATGAAGTTCAAGAATTCCATTCTGATGGCACTGATGGAAGATTTGCAGCTAGGCGACTGAAGGAGTTTCTTGATTTATGCAGGATGCACCCGGAGTACTATGTCAAGAGGATTCCGCGCTATGGACGTGAAGAATGGAGGGCTCAAGTTACAGTTCTTGCCAGAGACGAGGTGGTCACCCAACACTTTGCATCCACATGGAGAAGCACTAGGGAGCAAGTTGTTGATGATGTCGCTTAGGATGCACTTACTAGATTGTGCCACATATATTGGGAGCAAATTGGAGGAACTAGCTTTGCGCTGCACCCGCAACGCAAGAAGGGGACAAGGGAGATCTTAAGGCCTCAGGATGGAGTTCAAGTCAGTTCTTGCACTATTGGCAGAACTCAGGAGATATTGGTGAACTTGGGAAATCGCTATGCTGATGTTATGGAAGAGATTCGTTACCTCCGTAAGAAGTCGTTTGTCATGGAAAAGCAAGAGGAAGTTCGTGCTACCGTGGAGGCCAATGATGTAGCAACCTCTCCAGCACCTACATGGACAGCCAACTCACCTTGGCGTGCACCCATGTAAGCCTCGGCTCTGCCGTCACCTTCGCCACCTCACGACCAGGACAGCCACAACTCACATAATTAAGTCTAGGTCTCCTGTTTAGAAGATAGAAAAGGGCTTAGATCGTATTAGTCATGTTTAGTGTGGTGTGCTGAATTTTCTTGGTGTGCTTGTGCTTGTGTGCTTTGTGCAAGTTGTGGGTCGATTAGCATTTTATCCACATCCGCACATAGTAGAGAGTTGTGGGATCCTTGTCCACATCCTCTAATAGGGTTATTAGTATTAATAAAGGAGTTGTTTAGTTACATATACCTTGATGGATATAGTTGGGTCGTTTCTTTTCAAATTCTGAATTCTTTCGTCTCTACTACTCTTTCACCAACAGATGTCGAGGACTTGTAACCAGAGGAATGCCAATGGTCAGGAGGAGAGAAATGAAGCACCTCAGAACAACCAGGGACCTGCCTAGGGAGCTATCAACCTTGAGCAGCTATTGTCTATGCAGAACCAGCTCATGTAGACCATGATACAAATAATGGGATAGCTGCAAGCTCACAACAACAATCAGCCTCACATGCCGCTACCACCTCCACCCCCGCCACATCACAATCGTTTGGGGGAGTTTATGAGGACCAGACCGCCTACCTTTGCTCAAGCCATAGATCCAATGGAAGTTGATGACTAGCTGAAGTTTGTTGAGAAGAAACTTGTTATTGTCCAGTGCAGCAACCGAGAGAAGGTTCTTTTTGCCTCACACCAGTTGATGGGAGTTGCTGCAGACTGGTGGGAATCTTTATGCAATGCCCATGAAAATCAAGAGAGAATCACTTGGGCTGAATTCAAGGAGAAGTTATGTTCTCACTATGTGCCAGAGGGAGTTATGATACTGAGAAGACAAGAGTTTGAAAACCTCAGGCAAGGAAGGATGGGTGTGAGTGAATACCTCAATAGATTCACTCAACTGTCAAGATATGCTCCAGAAGACATTAGCACTGATAGTAGGAAGCAATATGTGTTCATGAGGGGACTCAACAATGAAATTCAAGTTCAACTGCTCAATGCTGACTATGCAAACTTCCAGAAGCTAGTTGACAAGGCCATTGTGGTTGAGAACAAGATTCGGGAGATGGATCTAGACCACAAGAGGAATATGCCATATCAGGGACAGCCGCAAGGAAGCAATGCCCACCCTCCCTATGCGCCACCTGTTGCACCCTATTACAACCCGTCTACTACTGCATATCGCCATGCTTATCCACCGCTATCGCAACAACCAATGTAGCCACACCCACCCATGCAAGCACCTCGCTTACCTATGCAGCCTGCACCACACCCAAATATGCCTGCTTATGCTCAAAACCAACCTCGTCCTAATTTTGCTGGCGCCACTGGTGGGAAGACTTGTTATGCTTGTGGTCAGACAGGACATTTTGCTAATCAATGCCCAGGTTAGATGAACAATGTTCCAAGGCAGAATCCAAGGCCCAATGGAGGAGCAGCTTGAGGCAACCGAGGACCACAAAATTTCGCTCGTGGCAAGGTGAACCATGTATCCGCAGAAGAAGCTCAGCAGGCTGAGGATGTTGTGATTGGTACGTTTCTTGCAAAATCCAACCCCGCGACTATATTATTTGATTATGGATGATCGCATTCATTCATCTCATCAAAGTATGTTGCAAAGCGTAGCATGTCCACATCATACCTAAAGTTTACTTTATTGGTAAAATCTCCTGGAGGAGAGATGATAACAAATATAGCATGTCCAAAAGTAAGTATTTCCATAAGGGGGGTAGAATTCGTTGCCAGCCTCATAGTCCTGAACTCACAAGGTTTGGACATCATACTTGTAATGTATTGGTTAAGGAAGCATAACGGAGTAATTCAGTGTGCTACTCGGACAGTTCAATTGAAAAATGGGGAAGGAGTCAGTGAAGAGTACAAATCGGTTCAGCTGACAACCGAGAAGGCAATGGTGGATCATGCAGAAGGAGTAACTTTGGAAGAGATTCTGATCATCTGGGAATACCCAGATGTGTTTCCTGAGGAATGGCCAGGTATGCCACCTGATCATGACATCGAGTTCATCATTGATTTAATATCTGGAACTGCACCTATAGCAAAGAGGCCATATAGGATGCCTCCTAAGGAATTAGCAGAGCTCAAGAAGCAAAAGTTAGAGAAGGGATTTATGCGCCCAAGCTTTTTCACCATGGGGAGCCCCAGTGCTTTTCGTAGATAAGAATGATGGATCCCAAAGAATGTTTGTAGATTACCGATCCCTCAACGAGGGTGACGATCAAGAATAAGCACACGCTGCCTCGCATTGAAGATCTATTCGACCAGATGAAGGGAGCCAGAATATTCTCTAAGATTGATCTTGGGTCAGGATATTTCCAAATGAAGATTAGATCGTCAGACATACCCAAAATAGCTTTCAGGACATGGTATGGATCCTATGAGTACACGGTCATGTCATTTGGATTGACTAATGCACCTGCATACTTCATGTATCATATGAACAAGGTTTTCATGGAGTACTTCGATAAGTTCGTGGTAGTGTTCATAGACGACATCATGATCTACTCGAAAAGTGAAGAAGAGCATGAAGAGCATTTAAGGCTGACATTGTAGAAGTTGAGAGAGCATCAGTTGTATGCCAAATTCAACAAGTGCCAATTCTAGTTGAGGGAGATATCATTCCTAGGTCACATCATAGCTGGAGGAGGAGTGTCAGTCTACCCATGAAAGATTAGGGGCGTGCTAAAGTGGGAACCACCACACAATGTGAAGGAGATAATGAGTTTTCTTGGAATGGCTGGATACTACCATCAAGGACTTTTCCAAGATAGCGAATCCCATGACTGAGCTATTGATGAAGGAGAAGCCTTTCAAGTGAACTCAAGCTTGTCAAGGCAGTTTTGAGGAGCTAAAGAAGAGGTTAACCAAAGCACCTATGTTGGTATTGCTAGATGTGGGCAAGGGCTTCGACATCTATTGTGATGCTTCAAGGCAAGGACTTGGATGCGTATAAATGCAGGAAGGCAAAGTGGTAGCTTATGCATCTAGGCTGTTGAAGAAACATGAGCAGAACTATCTTACGCATGATCTCAAACTCGCCGCTGTAGTGCATGCACTGAAGATTTGGAGACATTATGTTATTGGTCATAGATGTGAGATCTATACGAATCATAAAAGTCTCATGTACATATTCACTCAGACGGATCTGAATTTAAGGCAATGAAGATGGTTGGAACTCATTAAGGACTCTGATGTGGGAACCAACTATCATCCAGGGAAAGCCAATGTAGTGGCTGATGCTTTGAGTGAAAAGGGAGCAAGCCTCCAGCTTACCATTAGGGAATTGCCACCTAAGCTATGCAAGGAGTTCGAACGGCTAAATCTTGGATTTGTAAATGAGATGGGAGCGATGGAAGTGAATCCGACCCTAGAACAGGAAATTCGAGAAGGACAGACAGAAGACAAGGAAATCCAGGAAATCAAAGAACGAACCCAAGAAGGGAGAGAATTCAGATTTGATGAGGATGACCAAGGTACTCTATGGCTTGGAAAATGGATTGTTGCGCCTAATGAGAAGCGTCTCCAAAAATTGATATTAAAGGAGGCACATGACTCACTTTACTCTATCCATCCCGGCTATACAAAGATGTATAAGGACCTGAAGACATGCTACTGGTGGGATCATATGAAAAGGGATATAGCGGAATATGTTGCACTGTGTGATGTATGCCAACGAGTCAAGGCCGAACATCAAAGACCAGCTGCACTATTGCAGCCATTGAGGATTTCAGAATGGAAGTAGGAAGAGGTTGGTATGGATTTTATACTTGGATTACCTCGAACCCAGTCTGGGTATGACTCTTTATGGGTTATTGTGGATCGGTTGACAAAATCAGCTCATTTTATTCCTGTCAAGACTACTTTTAGTGGAGCGAAGTTAGCATAACAGTATATGGGAAGAATAGTGTCTTTACATGGAGTGCCCAAGAAAATAGTGTCTGATCGATGTTCTCAGTTTACCTCTAAGTTCTGGCAGAAGCTGCACGAATCGATGGGGACTCAATTGAATTTCAGTTCTGCATATCACCCTCAGACGGATGGATAGACCGAGAGGACAAATCAAATTTTGGAAGACATGCTAAGAGCTTATGCGCTAAAGTATGGAGGAAGCTGGGACAAAAGTCTGCCATATGCTGAATTTTCCTACAATGACACTTATCAGGCAAGTTTGAAAATGTCACTATATGAAGCATTGTATGGGAGAAGGTGTATAACACCCTTGTTTTTGAATGAGACAAGGGAGGCTCAAGTATTTGGACCTGATGTGATCCAGGAAGCCGAAAAGCAAGTTCAGACTATCCGCAAAAATTTGAGAGCTGTGCAGTCAAGACAAAAGGGTTTTGTTGATAATAGATGAAGAAGCCTATCATTTGAGGTGGGAGACTTCGTGTACCTCAAAGTGTCACCTATGCGAGGTCACAAGCGTTTTAAAGTTAAAGAAAAGTTGGCACCCCGCTATATTGGACCATTCGAGATTTCGGATAAACGAGGAGAAGTAGCATATAAACTGGAGATGCCTGCACACCTTTCCGAGGTACATGATGTATTTCATGTCGCTCAGCTCAAGAAGGCATGAGGGTACCAGAAGAGCAAGTACGAATAGAAGAATTGGAGCTTGAGGAGGATTTGACCTATGCCAAGCCACCCGTCAAAATTTTGGACAATAAGGAAAGGATCACAAGGAACAGGGTGATTCGACAGTGTAAAGTGCAATGGAGGCATCATACAGAATCGTAAGCAACTTGGGAGGAGAAGATGATCTCAAGAAGGAATTTCCCTATCTTTGTCCTTTTGCGTTGAATCTCGAGGGTGAGATTTATTTTAAGGGGGGTAGGTTTGTAACACCATCATTTTCATGCATAATGCATTGCATACATTCCCACACATGTTTAACATTAAGTGGTAAAAAATAGGATAAGATTAAAATGAATTTAGGTCAAAATAGGAAATTAAACTTGCCAGGGAACAGACTGGACCGGCCCACAAACCTGGACTAGTCTGATAATTCCCTTCTGGTCAAGGGAATTCAGTTTCTTCAGGGCTACGGACTTGTTTGGCGCAATGTACGGACTAGTTCGATTTAGCTTCTGATGTTCTCCAGACTGGTCCGACAAATTAACCGGACTTGTCCGATTTCGCCTCTGGTCCGTAATGGACTTGTCCGGCAGCCCATGCGGAATAGTTCGGCCTTCGAAAACCAACTCAAATTCTTTTATTTCTCCACGATTTGTTTTCGGGTAGTTGCCAAATTTGGGCCCAAGGACTTCGTGCCCAACCACAGAGGAGCCAAATTGGAACCCACCTCGGCCCCTACTCGTCCCCCACCGAATTTTACTTGGAATTCGTCCCAAAACCCTAACTCCCCACCGCTATATATACACCGAAATACCCCACACCTCCCCACCCCAAATTGAAAACCCTTGCTGCCACCTTTGCTTTGCTTTGTTGCCGATGTCAAGAGGAGAGCCAAGAGCAAGGAGAAGGAGGAGAACTCGAAGGAGGATCAATCTAGACCAACATTCATTGATTCTTCAACAGTTGTCGTTCTTCATTCAAGTTCTTCATCGACTCAACTCCATCAAGCCCTAATTGCCAAGATCCAAAGTCTCATGTCAAAACTTTGATCTTTGGATCTCTAAACACGTGGTATACCCTCTACATTCAAGTTTTCGTGCAACTTCAATCCCAATTCTCGCAGATCAAGAAAACCCTAAAATCCAATTCTGTCCAGGGCAGACTAGTCCGGCCCCTCAAACCGGACTTGTTTGGCCTCTGAATCTGAACTGTGCTAAATTAATTTCAAACCAACTCAAATCAATTCTAAACTTGTTCAAACCTATTGGAAACTATTGTAACTAGTTAGTAAACATTAATAGCAACTCATTAACAATTTTTACCTCACAATTGCATTAATCATGCATATCATGGCATATTGAGTACTATATGAGCATTAATTGGTTGAATTGCATGTTTTGCATGTTTGTCTGTCGAGATAGAAGGATTTTCCATTGAGAGTGCTTTCAAGGACCTGTAGAACCAGAGTTTCAAAGTCTATGATCCAAATCAAGCTCGAGAGCAAGGCAAGTGTCCTTGATCATATTAAAACCGTTTTAAATGTTTTGTTTGCAAAAATTGCATGCTTGTGTCGAAATTGATGGAAAACCCAATCGTAGGAGTTTACTTGTTTTGTATGACCACCCTTATCGCTTGAACACTATGTAGAGAGTCGGGAAGGGTATTTTACATTTTGCATCGCTATAGTAAATTGGGTTGGAAATCCACTACAATTGCTTAATTATGAACTATTGAACAGATGAATGATGAGGATTGGTAATAATGACCCTGTAGCAACATGGTGCCTTGGGATCTAAGCAAGTTAGCAATGTGGAATGGGTTGGACTGTTTTGGTGGTTTTGCTTGCTTTAGATCTAAGGACCGGTTCGTGTAGCGACCATCCAGGATTTACAATGCCACCACAAGGACAAGTATGGTTGCGGCTTAGTTGACAAATTAGTGAATTGATAGTGCTGTTTGGACCATTAAGGATGCTCGGGGAAGGGGTAGTCGGATTGGGTCTTTTGATGATTGGTGGGACTACCCTGGGATCCGAATGGCTCAAGATGTGCTCAGTTGGAGACATCACCACTGGTGAAATCTCAGTGGGGTCTAAATAGGCTAGTAATCACTTTGTAAAGGTTATTTTGTGATTTCTTGGCCACACACCTAAGGAAGTGTGAGACGGCATAATTGAGATTCCATAGTCATCAAAAGGTGATGAAATCACGAACTTGTGGGTAAAGTGGTACAACCTCTTCGGTGTTTGTCTAAAACTATCATGATAGTCGTGCTACCGGTCAATAGCAACCTAGACCCTCACATGATTAGAATTTGGACTTTAACTTGATTTAATAGTTGGAATTGAATTGGGAATCGGTATTGTTTTATTAATTGGTTTTGGTACATGGAATTGATGAAATTAAGATAAATGAACATTCATGAGTTGGTTATGGATTATTATTGCTGGAATTGGTTATTTAAGCTGAAATTGATGTTATTTGGCTTATTTGGGAAGGACCTCACTTAATAATGATATAATAGCATTTTCAACTGTTTTGAATGTACTTTTATGCAATTATCCTGTTTTATTGTCATCCTTTGTTAAATCTACATGTCATACTTTCCCACACTTGCTGAGTATGACATGTGCTCACCCTTGCTATTCCCCCACCAAATCCAGACGCAGGCAACCAGGTGGAGTAATAGGAGGATTTTGATGAGTTCTAGGCGTGTGTTTTGCCGTCAAACTTGCCTGTGGAGTTGGAGTCATTAGAGTTTAGTTTTCCCAGCTGCAGTTTCATTAGAGTTGTAATCAAGACTATTTGGTTTGTAATAAGGTACTATTATTAGTGTATTATTATTCGAGGTATGGTGATATCTGTTTATCGTTTGTGAATCACTTGTGTATGTGTGTTAAACATCCTGGGCACACATATGCATTGCGCTTGGTTCATTTTTGGAACCGGGTGTCACAGGTACCGAGCACCCTTCCTTGACTGTTATCGCCAAAATAGATGCCTTCACTTGGATCTTTATTTTCTTCATATTCAACGAACCTCATTCTTTCTCCGGTCATGTGAATTGTGCATCCACTATCTAGCACCCATTTTGCTCCACTGGAGGAGTAAGCCTGCAAAAACAAATTACGCTTTGGTCATAGGTATCCAAGGTTGCTTGGGTCCTTTGAGGTTAGTCACAAGTGATTTGGGCACCCACACATGGGACTTGGTTTTCCCATGGCTTGGCCCAACATGTTTAGCATAAACTCTACCAAAATTACTTTTCATAAGAACATATGATGCATCAAAAGTTTGAAACAAGAGTTGTTGCTCATATGTGTTAACAATGTTAAGTTTATCAACATTATTAGGTTTTCTAACTTGAGAGGAGTTTCCCTTGACAAAGGCAATGTGTTCCTTGTTATTCTTGTGGCTTCCAACATTATGCTTTTCACCATAAGAATAACTAATGCCATATTTGACATTAGGATGTCTTGTGACCAAGTATGCACTGCGTGCATACTTGACCTTCTCCTTGTCAAATATGCCACTTTGGGAAGGATACTTTTCCTTTGACAAGTTTGACTTCTCCTTCAAGTTAGTGTCAATTTAGCACATACACAAGCAACAGTAGTTTCAAATTTTATATGTTGAGAAGGTGAGCTTGAAGAGGATTAAGAACCACTTGACTTGAGTGACTCAACTTGTACCTCAAGAATATTGTTAACTTTGGTTAAGTTAGCAAGTTCATCCTTGATAGCCATGTTTGAGTCTTCTAGCTTCAAACAAGCTTCCTTGCTTGAAGCTAACTCAAGTTCCAGTGAGTTGCTTCGCTCCTTTTCAAGCTCGAGGAGATTTTTGATCTTAAGATATTCTTCCTTTTGGAGGATGATCATATCTTCTTGATGATCAACTAGATCCTCCTTATCAACAAGCTTATCCTTTAAAATTTTCATTTTAGCCGCAGTTTTCTTATCTAAGCCAACAAGCATATCTTCACCATCACTGGAGTCATCACTATCACTAGAAAAAGAATGCAAGGAGGAAGATTTAGTTGTTACCTTCCTTTTACCTTCCTTGGCCATTAGACATGTATGATCGGTGTCTTTCCTTGAGCCGATGGTTGGGAAGAGGGTGGATTTCTTGGTTGTCTTCTTGATGGCTATGGTAGCCATCTCCTCTTCCTCTTCGGATGAGGACTCATCATTTGAGTCCCACTCATTCCCTAGAAGTGCCTGCCCGAATTGCTTCTTCTTCTTGAAAATCTTCTTGGTTTGAGGCTTGTTGTCCTTGGTCTTCCGCTTGTTTTCTTCATGAGGACAATCAACTATGAAGCGGTCGTACTCGCCACAGTTATAGCAAGCGCGCCTCATCTTCGGTCTTGGTTTGTCTCTATGTCTTCCTTCATTTGATCTACCACCTTGTCTTCTTTTCATTATTTTCTTGAATTTCTTCATAAATAGGATCATATCTTCTACATCAATGTCACTGCTTTTATTATCGTTGTCGTCTTCTTCTTGAGCTTCTCGAGCTTCTTTTGTCATAGGATTACAAGTGGACTTCAAAGTGACTCCTTTCTTCTTTGCCAAGGTAAGGTCAGCAATCTCTTTGACATGCTTTGCTTGTTTCTCCATCATCTCAAAATTGATAATTTTTCCAAGCAGTTCATCTGGGGTCATTTTCTGATACCCGGGACTTTCTCTAATCATCGAGGATAGGGTTACGTTGCGAGGCATGAAGGCTCTGAGAATTAGCTTCACCACCTCGTGATCATTCCACTTCTTGCTTCCATATGCTCAAACTTTGTTGATAAGATTCTTCAACCAATTGTACATATCATGTGGTGACTCATCTTCTTCTATGGCGAATCTTCTCAATTCGCCTTCGATCATTTCAATATTGGCCTCTCGCACATGACGATCGTCTTCATGTGCGGTTTGTAGAGTATCCTATATCTCCATAGCAATTTCGAGTCCATCCACCTTGGTGAACTCGTCTCGGCTCAGTGATGATGTTATGACAGCTGTAGCTTGAGTGCTCCGATGAATAGCTTGTTCTTGGCTTGGTGTGAGCTCTTCATCGTCATCCGGGATATCTATCACTGTACACACTATATGCCACAAGCTGGGGTTAAGTGATATGAGATGCATTTTCATATTTTGCCTCCACATTGAATAATCATTGCCATCAAAGTATGGGGCTTTCCCTAGAGGAATAAACAAGTAATGATTATTATTTGAATTTAACCGATCATAGTTAAAAGGATATTGGGAGTAGTCTATGTGACTACTCCCCTTCTTCTTCTTTTCATCCTCGATCTTAATCTTTCCTTTGGAGAGTGCCTTCTTCATTAGCAGTGCCTTGAGTTCAAGCGTCTCCTCATCATCATCCCCACAGTCTTGGATGGCATCAAGGAGCTTCTCCAACTTTTGAGTCTTTTCATCGTCAACCTTCTCTTGGTTGAAGTTCTTGTGCTCATCCTTAATGTTCGACATCTTCTTTTCGAGCGATGAGTCTCTTTTGAAGAATCCTGCTCTGATACCAATTGAATGTAGCCTATGGGGGGTGAATGGGCTTTTTGAACTTTCGTCAGATACTGAAACACTTAGCAACTTGATCAAATACAAAAAAAATCAGACTAGTCCGATAGGGTGCGGACTAGTCCAGTGTACACGGACTAGATTGATCAAGTTTGATCAATGATTTCGATTCAAGTACTCTATGCAGCGGAAATTAAGTTGTATCTTGAATGTTTTACGTCAATGAAACTAGGTATTGCACAAACAAACTTTGGTTTCAATGTTTTAATGTAAGTTGTATAAGATCAAGTTAACCCTAGAATATGATGAAAAGTAAGAACGAGTATGACACAAGATTTTTATCTCGTGGTTCGATTCCACAGAGGAAATCTAAGTCCATGTTGAGGAGTCTACGGAGAACCGGGTCTTCACCAACTCTACCCTCATCGAATCGCCACGGAGGCCGATTCTCTTCCACTAATCACAAATGGGGCAAATCACCGTGTTCAAGGGGCCTTCTCACAAGTTGAGGGCTCCCCAAGATTTACAATTGAAAACACCACAAAATACACTTGAAAGATATGCAATAAAACAACGAGAGAGTGTGGGAGATTCAAAGCCAAGAGCTCAAGACGTGTAGAATGAGTATCTCCTTTTATCAATGACCAATCCTCGAAGATTTGATCTTTCTAGGGTTAGATTGTGTGGAGAGACGTGTATTCTAGGATCTTGGAAGGTGTGATGGCGCAGGGGGTCGAGAGCGTTGGTTGTAGGGCCATACACCTCTATTTATACTAGGGTTTCCAAGGTTACCGTTAGAGTTTGCATTGTCCGGACTAGTCCGTGGTGGACTCCGGACTAGTCCGGTGTGCAGCCTGTGGGAAACCCTAAGTGTTCTGATATATCGAACTTGTCCGGCGAAGGACGGACTAGTCCGATTTGGGCTCTCGAATTGTTCGGACTAGTTCGGCTAATATCAGACTAGTCCGGTGTGGTGAACCTCATGTAGCATTGAGGACAAGTCCGCATTGAGGACTTCTACCGGATTTCCTATACATTAGCAAAGCAGTTACTACAGGTCAAACTGTAACTCGTTACAACCAACCCCTGAGATTTGGGTCATGCAAGTGGAGTATCAAACACCTTATACGTAATGCACAATATCAACTGAAGACGTAAGTGAATAAAACTGGAAAAGTTCTGAAAGGCTCTTAAATGCAAATCGGGGCTTGCCTTAGTTTGCGCTAAGTCAAAGAGTCAGTGGCTTGATGCTTCACGAACCAGTCCTCTTCGACTTCTTTCTGTCACGGCGTCTATCGCAATGGATATGCATATAACATATAATATACTTTAGTAACTTAACTAATGAATAAGCACACCTTATGTAATGTTATACTCATAAAGGAAGTATGTTTTTAATTCAAGAATGAATAAGGTGTATTGTTGGGTATTAAATTGGATTTGGGTAGGTTAATTTGATATGACTTCATATTATAAGAATGTACATAAGAAATTTCTATATAGTCCTGGATATAAGGAAACTATACAGAATAAATTCCTATGCAGATGAGGTCTATTGGCTTCGATTAATTTAACTCTGGTATACAGATGTGATGAAGAAATTCCCATAAAAATTTCAGAGAATTTGATGGGAGAAAATGATCTACGAAATTCTATCAAGCTTTCATCATTTAGGAATTTCCAGATAAAACCTGAGGTTTTATCATGTCCATAAATGGCACAGCTGGATAGTACTGAACAAAAGGAAGCTACCAAAATTAGTTTCACAATTTTTCAAGCTTCCTACAGGAAGATATTGAATTTACAAGTCTTTATGAATTTCTGGATTTAATTTTTTATTTTCTGGAATTATAATTAACCTAGGCAAAGATTTTTGAATTAAACACCCTTAAACAACTTTGTTATGCTTGAAACTTTTACAGGAGCTTCTACATAACAAAATGATTGGTTGGGTAAAATTCCAGAATTATCTGAATATAATCCTATTTCTATATTTTCCACCAACTATTAAACCAATTGATCTATAGAATATTCTCTAGGGCTTTTCATGAACATTGGGATGGACCGCTGGAAAGTACAGATCCTAAAGAGAATTACAAAATTTGTTTCATCTAATTTGGAGCATCCTAGCCAAAGTTATAGCATTTCAAAGTTTACGCATTTTTCTGGAATTCTTTTTGAATGGAAAAGGACACCCTTTAATCAACTGACACGTGGCCTCTAAATCTACCCACCCAGCCGATGCTACACCGGACCACCGGGTTTAAACGCGTTGCTACATGGAATCTGGGTGCCACAGAAAATCCCACCGGGGTGGCCTCTTCTTCCCCGACGGCTCGCCGCGGCGCCATGGCCGAAGGCCGGCCGGCGACTCGCCGGAGCGCGCCGAGATAGCTTCCCCGAGGCTGGAACTTGCCACCCGGGGGTTTTCGACCCTCAGGAACTCATTGGTGGCCTCAGATTGGGCTGAAACGCACCGGAAAAGTACCTACACCGGCAACCGGCAGAAATCGACGATCGGCGACGGTGTTCTCGGTGTACAAGGCATGGGAAAGGCTGATTCTTGCTCTGGAAGCTTTGTGGTGCTGCTATAATCATCGTCTAACACTCCAATCGGATTGAAATCGGCTGGAGGATAGGGGCACTGTGGAACCAATTCTAGGTGGCGGCGAGATTTGAAATCCCGGCTAGCCGGAGTGGGGCTATGGCTAGCTAACGCCTCGGGAAGGTTCGCACTCAAGCGTAGAAGCTGGGGGCGGCTGGAATTGCGAAGCTACTCACCACGAAGGAAAAGCTTCAGGTTGGAACAGAGGTAGGTCGACGGTGCGCCGGGAGAGGAAGCCGCGATTTCCTCCGGGAGGCTAGGTCCGCGGCGGCCTCGGTTGTGGGATGTCGAGGGCGTGCGAGCGCGCACCAAAACGTGGCCTTGATCGAGCGGGGGCTGCTGTGATTTGGGCGGTCGAGTGGAGCGCTGCGGGAGGAAGAGAGAGAGTGAGCGCTCGGTCCCCTCTTATACCCGACCGTCGGAGCGGGGCAGGTGGTGTCGAGGACCACCGTGGCACGCATGCACGCGGCAAGCCTCGCACTGGAGGTCGCGCTGGAGAGGTGCTTGCTGCCTCGCGGCCTCCTCTGGCGCGCGCGCGTGCGTGAGGTGAAACAGAGCAAATAGCCTTTGGGCTCCTCTTACAGGTGGGCCCCACTCTGCTGTCCTTATCCCCTTACTTTTATTTCTTTTTGCTACCCAAGTCTAGATGTGATAAGGACTCCAAATTCAGAAGAGAATTGGTCCTGGTATATTTGAATGGTTTGACAAATTTGAATATCTGAATTTGCCAATTTGAAATTTGAATTAGATTTCAAATTCCTATTTATATGTTTTATGTATGTATTTTAATCTTCTCAATTATTGCCTTTTTAAATGGCCATGGTTTTCCAATAATATGCTCAATAATTAGCCCACTGCAGATTTGAAATTGAACACTTAATTTGAATATATTTCTATTCCACATATAACAGGTTTGGTTTCCTGCAAATTTGAATTAGATTCAAATTAAATTTTTATAATTTATATGCATGCCATTTAATTCTTTCCCCCAATATTAATGTATATATTGTCCTATGCTTTTAATTGCCTAACCTGATCAAATGGAGAATATGTTTTTGTACCTTGATCATTGATTTGAATATTTTGTACATTTCCATATATACTTTTATTCACACACGTTTGTTTTATTTCTTTTGATTTTTCCCTTGTGATCAAAGCACATAATTTCAGGTGTTTGAATTTAAAATTCAGGACCTTTGGAAATTTGAGCTTAGCTGAATTCAAAAGGAATTCTAGGTTTTAACTAGAGCTTCTCATTAACATTTTTACCCATGTCCATAAGAATTTATTGGCTCTCATATGCCCTTAGTCTTCAATGTACATGTTTAAAGCTATTATTTCATGTGCCATACATAGGAGACAAAAGCTTCCAAAAGTTTGGGATTTTACATTCCCCCCCCTTTAAAAGAATCTCGTCCCGAGATTACAAAAGAAGAGGAAATGTCGGAGTGTATCATCGTTGATACGATAATAGCAACTCCGGATAGTTGGAGCGAAGATAGTCTTCACTCTCCCATGTAGCTTATTCAACGGTGTGGTTCTTCCATAACACTTTATAGAACCACAACGTTCGGTTTCTTGTCTCTCTTGTCTTCTCATCAATAATCCGGATCGGTTGTTCAACATAGGTCAGATCCGGCTTCAGTGCTTCCATGCCCTCAGATATGACTTCTGTTGGAGTTTTGAGACACTTCCTTAACTGAGACACGTGGAATATGTTGTGTACTCCGGACAAGGACGCGGTTAGCTCTAGCCGATAGGCTACGGGTCCACATCTTTCCGTGATGGGAAATGGCCCGATAAATCTTGGAGCTAACTTTCCCTTTACTCCAAAACGATGAATTCCTTTCATTGGAGGGACACGAAGATACACGTTGTCTCCGACGTTAAAGCTCAAGGGACGACATCGCTTGTCAGCATAACTCTTCTGCCAAGACTGAGCTGCTCTGAGGTTTGCCTGAACTAGCTTAACTCGTTCTTCAGCTTCATTAGTGAGATCCACTCCGAAGATTACTCTCTCTCCAGACTCACACCAATTGAGTGGTGTGCGACACTTCCGACCATAGAGAGCTTCAAAAGGTGCCATCTTGATACTAGACTGATAATCATTGTTGTATGAGAACTCTGCCAATGGTAAATGATCATCCTAGTTCTTTCCGTGATCTATGGCACATGACCTTAGCATATCTTCTAGGATCTGGTTCACCCTTTCAGTTTGTCCATCAGTTTGAGGATGGTATGCTGAGCTTCGGATTAACTTAGTTCCCATTGATGCATGTAGTTGCTCCCAGAAACGAGCAACAAACAATGATCCTCTGTCAGATACGATGGTGCGGGGAACTCCGTGTAAGCACATGATCCGTGACATATACAGCTCAGCATACTTCTTTGCATTATACACCGTGTTCACTGGAATAAAGTGTGCTTACTTGGTTAATCGGTCTACGGTTACCCAAATAGAATCGCGCTTGTGGAACGTGAGAGGCAATCCAACAATGAAGTCCATACTGAGATCCTCCCATTTCCATGCAGGAACACTTAAAGGTTGTAGTGGTCCCGCTTTCCTCATATAGTCAGCCTTCACTCTTCTGCATGTATCACACTCGGATACGTACTTTGCAATCTCTCTCTTCATTCGTGTCCACCAGAATTTTGTTCTAAGATCTTGATACATCTTATTGCTTCCTGGATGGATGGAATACTTAGACAGGTGAGCTTCATCCAAGATCTTTTTCCTGAGCTTCATGTTCTGGGGTACTACTATATGATCGTTGAACCATAGAGTTCCTTGTTCATCTTTCCGGAAACATTTCACCTCTCTGTCTCTTATTCTCTTCCGAATGTGAGACATAGCCTTGTCTTTCCTCTGGGCTGCAATAATCTCCTCTCAGATTGTAGGAATGAGAGCAAGATTATATAAAGCTCCGTAGGGAACCAACCGTAGACTTGGTTCTTCCTCTTCATCCGGAATGATAGTTATGTTGTGAACATGAGATTTCCGACTCCAAGCATCGGCAACTACGTTTGCTTTGCCCGGATGGTAATGGATCTCAAGTTCACAGTCCTTTATAAGTTCTAACCATCTTCTTTGCCTCATATTCAAATCCTTTTGAGTGAATATGTACTTGAGGATCTTGTGGTCTGTGTAGAGATGCACTAGATTTCCCATTATGTAGTGTCTCCACATTTTCAATGCCATTACCACAGCAGCCAACTCCAAGTCATGAGTCGGATAATGCTGCTCATGAATCCGGAGTTGTCTTGATCTGTATGCGATTACACGTCCTTCTTGCATCAAGACGCATCCCAGACCAGTGCCTGATGCATCGCAATAAATATTAAACGGCTTTTTCGTGTCTGGTTGAGCTAGAACTGGTGCCGTTGTGAGATGTTTCTTTAATATCTGGAATGCCTCTTCACAGGCTTCACTCTAGACATACTTGTTTCTTTTCTTCAGCAATTCTGTCATAGGCTTAGCCACTTTGGAGAAACTTGGAACAAATCTTCGGTAGTAGCCAACTAAACCTAAGAAACTTCTGATCTCATGGACGGAGGTCGGAGATTTCCATTTAAGTACCTGTACCACTTTGCTTGGATCCACAGCAATACCGTCTGCTGAGATAACATGACCCAGAAATGGTACCTTGTTAATCCAAAATTCACATTTGCTAAATTTGGCATATAGCTTATGGTTTGTTAATTGTTGAAGCACGATATTTAGATGTTCGGTGTGTTCTTCCTCTGATTTGGAATAAACCAAGATGTCATCTATGAAGACCACCACGAACTTGTCCAACTCCGGCATGAATACTGAATTCATTAGATACATGAAGTGAGCCGGTGCGTTGGTGAGACCAAAAGACATGACAAGATACTCATACAGCCCGTATCTTGTCGAGAATGCTGTCTTGGGTATATCTTCAGCCCGTATCTTGATCTAACGATAACTGGACCGAAGATCCATCTTCGAAAATACCTTAGCACCCACTAACTGATCGAATAGAATATCAATCCGTGGCAGTGGATACTTGTTCTTTATAGTCACAGCATTCAGCGGATGATAATCGACACATAACCTTAGTGTCTTGTCCTTCTTCACGAATAGCGTTGAACGTCCACAAGGTGATGAGCTGGGACGTATGAATCCCTTCTCAAGTAACTCATTCAAGTGTTCTTTTAGCTCCGCCAATTCCTTGGGTGCCATCTTGTAAGGTCTTCGAGATATGGGTGTGGTTCCTGGTATTAACTCAATCTTGAATTCCACATCTCGCTCAGGTGGCATGCCTGGCAGATCGTCAGGAAATACATCCGGGTAATCCCGAACAACTGGAATGTCCTCTAACTTTGTTCTTCCGTGCTATACACCACTAGAGGTTGTGGTGTCACATTCTCCAGAACCAAAGTATGTTGCCCGTGCCTTTTAGAATTTAGTTGCACGGTACGAGCACTGATATTGAAGATTGCTTTATGATGTGTCAACCAGGACATTCCCAAGATAATGTCAATCTTCTGCCCGTCCAATATAATGAAGGTGGTATGGTAAATCCTTCCATCCAAACATAGAGGTGCTCGGGCAATAATATGGTTGGCTGACATTTTTCCTCCAGGTGAATTTATTGTATACAGTGTTGATAGCGTTGTTGATGATAATTGACGCTTCAACACGAACTCCTTGCTGATTAAATCATGTGTTGCTCCAGAATCAAACAACACAAATGTCGGTTGAGCATTTAAGCTGAACATACCTGCTAACACGGGTTCTCCTACTGGAATATCCACGATAGCTATAAAGTTGAGGCTGCCGGCTTTCATCTTCTTTTGTTGCCTACAAGATTGAATATTTCTCAGAGGAGCAACTTCTAGATTGATGTCTTGTTTAGCTGCAGGACCTTCTAGAACTAACTGCTCTTTATCACCACCACTATGTACTGTCCTTTGCATTGCCTGCAGTGGAGTAACTTTTCGTACCGCTCATGACGGTGGTGCACAAGAACTCACTTGCTGCTGCATCTCTGGTGCTTCAATCCAATGTAATGGTGGTGACCAACTCTGCATTGGTGGTTGTATTGCAACTACCCGAACTTCCGGTTTGGCTGGTAAATGATATATCAGTCGATATTTTCGAGTACCACTAATACCATCCGTTGACGTGATGCTCTTCCTCATCTCCGCCTGACAACGAAGAGAAGCATATTCCTGCCATATAGCGTTACTGACCAATTCGATATAGTCTCCTTTGTTGAATAGGACCAATCTTTCACGAAGTTTGGCACTCAAGCCTCAGAAAAATAGGTCACACCTCGAAGCTTCTGTACTCACATAGTCTGGTGCATATTGTGCCAACCGGTTGAATTCTCTAGAGTACTCAAGAGCACTCCTCCCCCCTTGGGTCAATTCTACAAACTCTTCAAGCTTCGACTTGATAATCCCCCTCGGAATATACCAAGCACAGAACGTATCACGGAATTCATTCCAATTCACGTGATGTCCTTCAATGGTCATGGCGAGATACTCTGCCCACCAAGCTCCAGGAGATCCATGAAGTTGTTGAACTGCAAAGTCCACCTTCTGATACTCATCACACTGGATCAAACCGAGTTTAGCTTCAATAACTCGGATCCAATGATGTGCCTCCAATGGATCTGTTGCTTCCGTGAATACTGGTGGTTGAGTTGTCAGAAAATTCAAATAAGAACTTTCATTCAGATCCCTTGTCGTGATGCTTGAATAAAGCCTTGTTGCACCAATGTCTGAAGCAGCTGTTTGTTCTCACGATGAGACTCAACTATTTGTGCCATAACCTCCGTCAATCGGGTCGACGGCGGTTCTTGCGGTCGAGTCGAGTCATTTCCGTCGTGACTAGACTCTCCCGTTTCAGCGCCAGAACGAGTGCGAACCATACTGCAAGAATGACCAATTACGGTTACTTTCCAAGATTGAATGACAGTCGATGCTTGAAAAACATTAACCGTATATGAATCATAAAACTTTGCAGCATATTCATACACGTTCAAACGACACTCTGATTCTAAACTTCTTTTAGACCTCTTAGTGAGCTTTTTCCAATGCTCCAGTTTCATAAACTGATCATACATACATCTTGACATGTTGCACAACTTTGGAAAGTTTCAAACATGCCTATCCATAAACAAGTTTCCATTTCAATTGCATTGGCAAATCTGCTGTCCAAAATTGACCAGTTTGCAAAGAACTCAGATTCCACTACAGTAAAGAGTAGAATCAATCCTGAACTTGAATACCAAAGTTACAGCCAACTTCATTAGCTTTCGAAAAAATCTTACTTTGCTTCCTGATCGGCTCTGGATCAAAAGGTATGATATTTCAAATTTGACAGAATTCTGGAAAATTTTCAACAGCACCTCCTTTGGAAGTGGCTGATTTGAACATCAATTTCCATACAGTTCTGCCCCAAATTTGGAAAAACTTTGAATTACAAAGTTGTAACACATATCATAAAATTTCCAACGATATAACCTAGGAGCTATAGAAATTTTTCAACAGGAAGTTATGGTGGAAAAACAGAAAAATTCCAGAGAGGTTTTTACAGTTCTGTTGTCAGCAACAGTTTCTACCAAACTGGAATTTTTCACTAATTTGAAGATTAATTCAGTTCTGGCAGTCTACAAACAAGTTGTAGAGAACTTCAAGACCTTTCCAAAACTGTATTACACCTCCACATTGGTTAAATCTAGCAAGAGTTATGCCCTGTACAAATCCAGCAAAAATTCTGCCAGAAAAACAGGGGACTCTGCTTTTGAATCTTTTTGAAAATCACTCAACTCCAATGGAATCTTAGTTCAACATCAGAGTTCTGTAGTTAATATTAGATTCTAAAACTTTCTTTTGGTTCTCAATTCAAGGTTTTACTTGTCTTCAACAGAAAAGATTTTTGGGGTGAAGTAAGGTGTGAATGCATCACAACAATTATGTCGGTACTACGTTACCTCACAAACTGAAAATCTTTACCGGATTCTTAGCCGGCATAACGTGCTATAGGTGGCACTAAAACGATCACTCGCAAACGTATTCTACTCGTAATACGTTCAGCGTGGTTAGTGTACCTGTCACTACACTCAAACTACTGATCAATCATATGGTACCGTACGGTACAGTCTAGCCCGCACGGGCGATCAATTCACAAAAACATATATGAAGGTAAAAACATCCATCCCATATCATTTCATACGGGCTGCCTCGAGTTAAGCCACGTCTCGAGGTACATGACCGGGTTTTCTACCACCTGACGGGGTCCCACGTCTTTGCATAATGCTGCACCAGTAGGAGGCGCATCGGGTTATGTCCCACCCGACGGGGGCTCCCACTAATTTTGTGTCACGCTGGGGTACCGCGTGTCATATGTTCTCAGAAACATGGAAAGTTTTAGAGAATCATATTGACATTTCCGTGCCAAGCCACGGAAATAATCACATACTACCTCTCGCATGGTGAGCTTACCGCAATTGATCCACTTGCGGTGGTGTACCTTACTTTTTTACCTGACGTCGAATCGTCGTTACAGAATATAATAACACATATGTTAGCTTTGCCACCTTAAGTAACTAATACTATAATAGACCTTATGTGGGCATATAACTAATCCTCACTCGCCTACTTCATAGTTTTCAAAATTAGGCTCTTTTCGAGCGTGTTATTCCCAATGAAGCTCTGATACCATGCCTGTGGGACCGGGGTCCACACATCCGAGGATCTCATTGAGTGGTGCCGTGCGATGCGGCACCTAACAGCACACACGAAAAAGATACCAAAATATACAAAGTTTTCATTTCATAAATATATTCAGAGTTACAAAGCAGTGTACATCAGAAGTACACATGCAGCAGAACTACATACTCATATCCTCACCTATCTAAGCATAAGAGAAGACGTCCATTCCCTAGGACGCTTCTCACTAGCAACATGACGATCATTCAGCAGTGGCATGGTTCACATGAGATATATCTCGACACCTCGAGTCTCATGTACAATCTGAATAGCAGAAATAAAACTAATACCTGCAAAAGTCGTTAAAGCGCAAACGTGAGCATAAGGCTCAGCAAGACTAACCCGTCTCACTAGACATATGCAGGGGTAAGTACTAAGCATGGATAAGGAATAGCATAAAGGAATCGCCTACAAGTGGATCCTTATATTCATGTTTTAAGTAGCAAATGACATTCTTCAGGGACGACACATCATAGACTCCACAATCAAACAAGAAATGCTTTGCCGATGATATGACATGCCCAAAGCACATAATGCTATTACAGCTAAAGTATGGGGAAACTGTAAACTTTTAATTGTACTATCTCTAAGCCAAACAAGGTTGTTCAAGAAATTTGTAAACCAATATATCATATTCGTCTGACTTCTTTAGTATTTACTACATCACAACTTAGTGAACAAGTGGTACTCTATTACCGCGAGGGACGGTGATTGCAATCAGGACACACCCGGAATACACGACACATACGCCCGCTCGGAAGTACCTTTCACTGTACTCCTCTCCGCGTCGTATGTGGCCACCTTTCACCCGTCATCCCGATGTCGAACCAGTTCTACCATCCCAAAACTAAGGTCCCTAACCGAGCACGTCGAAGTTGCTCCTTAGAGGTTCCCACCTTACGATCATCTTCCCCTGAAGGACGGCGGTATAAGTTTCGACACGAGGGTGCCCGAGCTACATCAGTTTAATGGAACCCATTAATCCATTATGTAACCGGTACTGTTCAAACTTGCTCAACAGGGCTGCACACGAGACGGTCCTCAACCGACACAGACGGGGCTACAACTAACCTCCACATTTGCCTTACCCTTACCGGCCCAGGCCCAAATGTGATCACAAGCATTGTCCCCCTAATCCGGGATCAGACAACCTTGCGCGTCCCGTCCTACATGAACACCCCCGTCCACATCTCCAATTATTAAGAGTGAACATTTTGGTAACATCTCGCGAGTAGATTCCCCTACTCGACTCCTCTCGCAAGTAGAATAAACTACTTGACTTGTGGTCAATAAAATGTAACCCTCTCGCGAGTAGATTCCAACTACTCGACTTCTACCGGATTTCCTATACATTAGCAAAGCAGTTACTACAGGTCAAACTATAACTCGTTACAACCAACCCCTGGGATTTGTGGTCATGCAAGTGGAGTATCAAACACCTTATACGTAATGCACAATATCAACTGAAGACGTAAGTGAATAAAACTGGAAAAGTTCTAAAAGGCTCTTAAATACAAACCGGGGCTTGCCTTAGTTTGCGCTAAGTCAAAGAGTCAGTGGCTTGATGCTTCACGAACTGGTCCTCTTCGACTTCTTTCCTTCACGGCGTCTATCGCAATGGATATGCATATAACATATAATATACTTTAGTAACTTAACTAATGAATAAGCACACCTTATGTAATGTTATACTCATAAAGGAAGTATGTTTTTAATTAAAGAATGAATAAGGTGTATTGTTGGGTATTAAATTTGATTTGGGTAGGTTAATTTGATATGACTTCATATTATAAGAATGTACATAAGAAATTTCTATATAGTCCTGGATATAAGGAAACTATACAGAATAAATTCCTATGCAAATGAGTTCTATTGGCTTCGATTAATTTAACTCTGGTATACCGATGTGATGAAAAAATTCCCATAAAAATTTCAGAGAATTTGATGGGAGAAAATGGTCTACAAAATTCTATCAAGCTTTCATCATCTAGGAATTTGCAGATAAAACCTGAGGTTTTATCATGTCCACAAATGGAACAGCTAGATAGTACTGAACAAAAGGAAGCTACCATAATTTGTTTCGCAATTTTTCAAGCTTCCTACAGGAAGATATTGAATTTACAAGTCTTTATGAATTTCTGGATTTAATTTGTTATTTTCTGGAATTATAATTAACCTAGGCAAAGATTTTTGAATTAAACCCCCTTAAACAACTTTTTTATGCTTGAATCTTTTACAGGAGCTTCTACATACCAAAATGATTGGTTGGGTAAAATTCCAGAATTATCTGAATAGAATCCTATTTTCTATATTTTCCACCAACTATTAAACCAATTGATTTATAGAATATTCTCTAGGACTTTTCATGAAGATTGGGATGGACCACTGGAAAGTACAGATCCTAAAGAGAATTACAAAATTTGTTTCATCTAATTTGGAGCATCCTAGCCAAATTTATAGCATTTCAAAGTTTAGGCATTTTTCTGGAATTCTTTTTGAATGGAAAAGGACACCCTTTAATCAACTGACACGTGGCCTCTAAATCTACCCACCCAGCCGATGCCACACTAGGCCACCGGGTTTAAACGCGTTGCCACATGGAATCCGGGTGCCACAAAAAATCCCACCGGGGTGGCCTCTTCTTCCCCGACGGCTCGTTGCGGCGCCATGGCCGGAGGCCGGCCGGTGACTCGCCGGAGCGCGCCGAGATAGCTTCCCCGAGGCTGGAACTTGCCACTCGGGGGTTTTCGACCCTCAGGAACTCATTGGTGGCCTCAGATTGGGCTGAAACGAACCAGAAAAGTACCTACACCGGCGACCGACGGAAAACAACGATCGGCAACGGTGTTCTTGGTGTACAAGGCATGGGAAAGGCTGATTCTTGCTCTGGAAGCTTTGTGGTGCTGCTCTGATCATCGTCTAACACTCCAATCGGATTGAAATCAGCCGGAGGATAGGGGCACCGTGGAACCGATTCTAGGCGGCGACGAGATTTGAAATCTCGGCTAGCCGGAGTGGGGCTATGGCTAGCTAATGCCTCAGGAAGGTTCGCACGCAAGCGTAGAAGTTGGGGGCGACTGGAATTGCGAAGATACTCACCACGGAGGAAAAGCTTCGGGTTGGAACAGAGGTAGGTCGATGGTGCACCAGGAGAGGAAACCGCGATTTCCTCCGGGAGGCTAGGTCCGGCGGCGGCCTCGGTTCAGGGATGTCGAGGGCGTGCGAGCGTGCACCAAAACGTGGTCTTGATCGAGCAGGGGCTGCTGTGATTTGGGCGGTCGAGTGGAGCACTGTGGGAGGAAGATAGAGAGCGAGCGCTCGGTCCCCTCTTATACCCGACCGTCGGAGCGGGGCAGGTGGCGTCGAGGACCGTCGTGGTGCGCATGCACGCGGCAAGCCTCGCGCTGGAGGTCGCGCTGGAGAGGTGCTTGCCGCCTCGCGGCCTCCTCTGGCGCGTGCACGTGCGTGAGGTGAAACAGAGCAAATAGCATTTGGGCTCCTCTTACAGGTGGGCCCCACTCTGCTGTCCTTATCCCCTTACTTTTATTTCTTTTTGCTACCCAAGTCTAGATGTGATAAGGACTCCAAATTCAGAAGAGAATTGGTCCTGGTATATTTGAATGGTTTGACAAATTTGAATATCTGAATTTGCCAATTTGAAATTTGAATTAGATTTCAAATTCCTATTTATATGTTTTATGTATGTATTTTAATCTTCTCAATTATTGCCTTTTTAAATGGCCATGGTTTTCCAATAATGTGCTCAATAATTAGTCCACTGCAGATTTGAAATTGAACACTTAATTTGAATATATTTCTATTCCACATATCATAGGTTTGGTTTCCTGCAAATTTGAATTAGATTCAAATTCAATTTTTATAATTTATATGCATGCCATTTAATTCTTTCCCCCAATATTAATGTATATATTGTCCTATGCTTTTAATTGCCTAACCTGATCAAATGGAGAATATGTTTTTGTACCTTGATCATTGATTTGAATATTTTGTACATTTCCATATATACTTTTATTCACACACGTTTGTTTTATTTCTTTTGATTTTTCCCTTGTGATCAAAGCACATAATTTCAGGTGTTTGAATTTAAAATTCAGGACCTTTGGAAATTTGAGCTTAGCTGAATTCAAAAGGAATTCTAGGTTTTAACTAGAGCTTCTCATTAACGTTTTTACCCATGTCCATAAGAATTTATTGGCTCTCATATGCCCTTAGTCTTCAATGTACATGTTTAAAGCTATTATTTCATGTGCCATACATAGGAGACAAAAGCTTCCAAAAGTTTGGGATTTTACATCAAGACTACTTACAGTGGAGCAAAGTTGGCAGACTTGTATATGGGAAGAATAGTGTGTTTACATGGAGTGCCCAAGAAAATAGTGTCTGATAGAGGTTCTTAGTTTACTTCGAGGTTCTGGCAAAAGTTGCACGAGTCTATGGGAACTCAATTAAATTTTAGTTCTGCATATCACCCCCAAACAGATGGACACACTGAAAGAACAAATCAGATTTTGGAAGACATGCCAAGAGCTTATGCGCTAAAATATGGAGAAAGCTGGGACAAAAGTCTACCATATGCTGAATTTTCCTACAATAACAGTTATCAAGAAAGCTTGAAGATGTCACCATATGAAGCATTGTATGGGAGAAGGTGTAGAACACCCTTGTTTTGGAGTGAGACACGGGAAACTCCAGTATTTGGACCTGATGTGATCCAAGAGGCTGAAAAGCAAGTGCAGATCATCTGCGAGAACTTAAGGGTTGCTCAGTTAAGACAGAAGGGTTACGCGGATAATAGATGAAGCAGATTATCTTTTGAGGTGGGAGACTCTGTATATCTTAAAGTATTACCTATGCGAGGTCACAAGCGGTTTAATATCAAAGGCAAGTTGGCACCTCGCTATATTGGACCATTCAAGATTTTGGACAAACTGGGAGAAGTAGCCTATAAGTTGGAGATGCCAGCACTTCTTTTCGATGTTCATGATGTGTTTCACGTTTCTTAACTCAAGAAGTGATTGAGGGTATCGGAAGAGCAAGTACCGATGGAAGAATTGGAGTTTGAGCAAGATGTGACCTATGCCGAGCAACCTATCAAAATTTTGGACACCAAGGAGAGGGCCACAAGGAACAAGGTGATTCGATGATTCAAAGTGCAATGGAAGCACCATATAGAATCAGAAGCAACTTGGGAGCAAGAAGATGATCTCAAGAATGAATTTCACTATCTCTTTCCTTTCGCGTCAAATCTTGAGGGCAAGATTCATTTTAAGGGGGATGGGTTTGTAACACCCTCATTTTCATGCATAATGCATTGCATACATCCTCATACATGTTTAACATTAAGCCAAGTAAAAAGGAACAAGATTAAAAAATTTAGGGCTAAATGGGAAATTTCAGTCTGCCAGGGTCTGGACTTGTCTGGCCTCTAAACCGGACTAGTCTGGTATCCCTATCCTCTATTCAGAAAATTTAGTTTTCTCAAAAGTGCGGACTTGTCCGGCCATAACCCCAGACTAGCCCGGTGTCCCCATTTTCATTCAGGAAAATTCAGTTTCTTTAGAGTCCAGACTTGTCTGACACAATGTGCAGACTTGTCCGATTGAACCTCTGTTGTTCCCCGAACTTGTCCAATCAGACTTGTCCGATCATACTTGTCCGATTTTTACTCTATTGCCAAACGGACTAGTCCAACCCCTACTGCGAACTAGTATGACCTTTGGAAAGCAACTCGGATTCCTTTATTTCTCCATGATTGGTTATTGAGTAATTGTCGTAATTGGGCCCAAGAACTTCGTGTCCAACCGCAGAGGAGCCCAAGTGGACCCCACCTCGGCCCCCACTCGTCCCCCACCAAATTCTACTTGGAATTCACCCCAAAACCCTACCTCTGTACCTCTATATAAGCAACCCAATACCCTCACCTCTTCAACCTATGAGAAAAACCCTCGCTGACGCCTTTAGCCTTGTGCCGATGTCAAGAAGGAGCCTAGGAGCAAGGAGAAGGAGGAGAAGAGGGAGGAGGCTCAATCAAGATCGATCTTTGTCAACTTTTCGACAATTGACGTCAAGATTTAAGGTATGCATCCAATCTTTGACCCTTGGATCTCTAGACACGTGGTACACCCTCTACATTCAACTTTCCACGAGAATTTAACCCTAAATCCCTGCTGATCAGAAAACCATAAGTCTGCAGTTCTGTATAGGGCGGACTAGTCCGGCCCCTATACCGGACTTGTCCGACCTCTGAGTCTGGATTGTGCTGAATTAAATCCAAATCAACTCGAATCAATTCCAAACTTGTTAGAAAATAGTGTAATTAGTTAGTAAGCATTAATAACAACTCATTAAAAAGTTTTACTTCACAATTGCATTAATCATGCATATCATGGCATATTGAGTACTATATGAGCATTTATTGAATGTAATGTTTGTTTTGCATGTTTGTTGTGCGGAATAGAAGGTCACGCTGTAGAGAGTGCTTTCGAGGACCTGCAGAACCAGAACTTCGAAGCCTTTGATCCAAACCAAGCTCAAGAGTATGGCAAGTTTCCTTGACCATATTGATCCTGTTTTAAAGGTTTCGTTTGCAAAATTGCATGCGTGTGTCGAAATTGATGGGAAAACTCAATTGTAGGAGTTTACTAGTTTTGTATGACCACACTTGTTGCTTGAACACTATGTAGAGAGTCAAGAAGGGTATTTTACAGTTTTTGCTTCGCAATACATAATTGGGATTGGGAAACAATCAAATGGCTTAATCGTGAACTATTGAACACATGAATGATGAGAATTGATATTAATGACTCTATAGCAACATGGTGCCTAGGGATCTAAGCATGTCGGTTAAGTGGAATGGGTTAGACTGTTTTTGGTCGTTTTGCTTGCTTTAGATCTAATGACTAGTTCGTGGAGCAACCATCCAGGATTTACAATGCCACCACAGGGCCAAGTATGGGTGTAGTTTAGCTTACTAATTACTATTTTGCAAGTACTATTTGGACCATTAAGAATGCTCGGGGAAGGGGTAATCGGATTGGGTTTGTAGAGATAGGTGGGACTACATTGGGATCCGAATGGATCAAGAGGGGGCCCTTGGTTGGATGTGCTCAGTTGGAGACATCACCACCGGTGAAATCTCAGTGGGGTCTAAATATGCTAGTAATCACTTTGTAAAGGCTATTTTGTGATCTCCTGGATACACACCTAAGGAAGTGTGAGACAGCATATTTGAGATTCCTTAGTCATTGAAAGGTGATGAAATCACGAATTTGTGGGTAAAGTGGTACAACCTCTGCAGAGTGTGTCTAAACTATCATGATAGCCGTGCCTCCAGCTATGAGCAACCTGGACACTCACATGATTAGAATTTGGACTTTAACATGGTTTAGTAGTTGAAATTGAATTGAGAATTGGCATTGGTTAATTAATTGGTTTTGGTATATGGAATTGATGAAAATGGGACATATGAGCAGTTATGAGTTGGACATGGACTATTATTCCTCGTAATGGTTATTTAAGTTGAAATTGATGATATTTGTGTTATTTTGGGAAGGACCTCACCTAATGATCATATAATTGCATTTTCAACTGTTTTGAATGTACTTCTATGTAACTAGCCATTGTTCATTACTATGTCTTGTTTAAGGTACATGTCATACTTTCCGACACTTGCTGAGTATGACATGTGCTCACCCTTGCTATTCCCCCAACAAATTCAGACGTAGATGTCAATGAGGAGTACTCAGAGGTATTTGAGGAGTTATAGGCATGTGTTTTGCCGTGAAGCTTGCCTGTGGAGTTTGGAGTCATTAGTGTTTAGTGTTTTCCGCTGCAGTCTTTTAGAGATGTATTCGAGACTATTTGGTTTGCAATAAGGTACTATTATTAGTGTTATTATTCGAGACACGGTTATAATCTATTTATCATTTGTGAATCATTTATGTATGTGTGTTAAACATCCTAGGCACACATATGCATTACGCTTGGTTCATCTTCGGAACCGGGTGTCACAATGAGAAAAGATTTTGTGAACCCAGGAGGAGCTCAATATCTTAAATTCTTGAAATGTGGCTTGAATCCTGCACATATGATTGTTACTTATATTTTCTTCAAAATTCACACATGCTTGCGAAAAACTCTTCCTCCCTCAATTTTATACAAAACTATTTGAAAATATTGAATCTTTGTAAACTATGGTCATAGTTTGGTTGTTAATTGCTTACTGACCATGTTTGCAAAGATATTTTGTGAAAATCTAGTCCAAAAGGATCAAATCTCGGTGAAAACCCAATATATATGTGTTTTCAGCCTTTGGACTGGACTAGTCCGCCCGTCATGCCGGACAAGTCCGGCGCGCCAGAATAGTCCGAACCCAGTCCGTATGCCGGACAAGTCTGGGTCTCCACCAGACTAGTCCAGCCCCTAGGGACTTATCCTCCCCAAGGAACCCACAACCTTCTCACTCTCACTCAAACGCTCTCTCTCCTCAAAACACGAAAACCGCACCCAAAAGCAGCAATTTTAGATCCCCTCCACCAAAACTCGATTCCAATCAGTGGACTGAAGCCCCAAGGTGTGTGGGAACTCCTCCCCAGGCATCCTAGGCCGATTCTTCATCCACATTTCGTCGATTCAAAGAATTGAAGAGGTATTCTTGACCTATCCCTAAAGCCTTCAAAATTCAATTATGTTAGGTCTTTTGATAGAAACTTCTTCACAAAAGTTGTTCTCTATGTCATTGTGATCATATCCCTGGAATATTGTGTCGGATCCGTAGATTTTGCAAAAAAAATCCACAAGATTAGGATTCTTATTGTGTGTACCGAACTAGTCCGGTTGCATGGTGGACAAGTCCGGCTCATGCGGACTAGTCTAGCCATTGGGCAGACAAGTATGGACTACACAGTAGAAATCCTAACTTTGATAATTCTGCAAGTTCTAATGCAATATTCCACTTCCTTGGACTCATATGCTCTCTTTTACATCACTTCTCAGGGACGATGTCGGATTCTGACTACACGCCCCTATCCGATCCCGAGGCCAAGGCTGGGAGGCAAGAACACTATCATCGGGCTCGCGAGGAACAAGAGCTTGCTATAGCTCTCCTCGAATCGAGATCTGAAGCAAATAATGCCAAGAAGAAGCAAAGAGAGGCACACAACTCAGCTAGTGTCGAACTTGCCTCAAGGAAGAAGAGACTCGTGACTATGGGCGAGAAAGCAAGAACTCAAGAGGCTAGGAGTTCCAAGGACAAGGGCAAAGCACCAGTCGCTGAGGCACCTGAGAAGAGAGCAACCACAATCAAGAAGTCAGCCAGCAAAGGAAAGAAGACATCCTCTCAACCCATTGGTCCTTTGAGGATGTCTTCACCTGCAAGAAACCCCAATCGCCAAGCCACCATCGAAGCCAATATTTTCAGAGGCAAAGGGGCCGAGAAGGCTAGAAGACTAAGAACTGTCAATGTATATAAATGTGAGAAGAGCACCGTCGACCCTCGGTTTTGGTGTGATTTCCACTGTGATTACTATCGGACTGTCTACATGTCGAAGCAGACTCCAGTGATGGATGCCCAATGGATTGATTGGGACTACATGGCACAGAAGAACCATGCTTCATTCAATGTTGTGATTGAAGCCATAGAGCGCCAGGAACTGAAGAAACTCATGGCTTTCAAATATGATTGGAATGTTGAAGTCATTGAACAATTCTACTCCACTATTTCACACCGATAGAGATTGGAGAATCACTTGGATGACTCATGGAGAGCAATACAATACCTCTTTGTAACACCCTCATTTTCTTCCATCATGCATTGCATACATTCCAATACATGTTTGTAAGGATCAAATGCCCAAGAGGGGGGGGGGTGAATTGGGCTTCTTTTCAAAAATTAAAGCAATAAAACTTAATTACTAAAAGCCCAATTCCCTATGCAAACAACCTATGCATTCAAGTGAATAGTAACTTTGTGTTATATGAAATGCATAAGTGTAAAGGGAGAGGAAGAAAGCGCAAACTCTCGAGGAGACACGAAGACACGGAGATTTATCCCGTGGTTCGGCAAGATCGTCAAGATCTTCCTACATCCACGTTGTGGCACCCACCAAAGGGTATGGCCACTCCCAAGTCACCGAGACCAGGGATCTTCACATACTTCTCTGTTCGCCAACCTCGGCAAGGTGGAGCTCAAGACTTGTACAAGTTGGATCCTCTGGGCTTCCACAACCGTCTTAGTAAGCTCCAGAAGGCTCTCTCAAATACAATCACCAAGGGACACTCCCTTACAGCTCTCACTACACTAGAGATTCCAATCACCAAGAATGGAAGCACACAAGCGCTATCTCTAGCAAGTTCTAGCCTATCTCTTTGTGTGTAAGTGGTGTAGATGATCTAGAAGTGGTAGCTAAACGTATTGAATGCTTGAGAATGTGTAGAGTAGGTCTGGCTGTCAAGACTTGTCGAATAGACTGGTTGAAGGGGTATAAATAGCCAGCCTCCACGATATAGCCGTTGGAAAAGTAGGCTGACATCACTATTCTGTGAACACCGGATGATCCGATGCTCCCCCTTCAGTTATCATCAGTCAAATCCAAATTAGCTGATGTCACTGTGTCAGATATGACCGTTGTTAGACCGATGTTACACTTGCCTTCTCATCCGATAATCCGGTGGCACTTCATCCAGAATTGGTTCAGAATTGATGCTTACTGGAGTGATTGACCGACGTGTTTATTGTTGTACATCGGATGGTCCGGTGTTACACTTGGTCCACGAAGATTGCTTACTGTACTTACGGACCGATGTAACATGCCCTTTATCATCAGATGATCCGGTGAGTACTTAGTTCTGAGGTCTTCTTCTTCTGCTGAACCAACTCGACCGATGTGTTGTTTTTTGGAAACATCGGTTGATCTGGTGAGTTGATTTTGATTGCTTCGAGTTGTTTTAAGTGATTCTTTTGGAATTTGCTCGATTGACCTCTTAGACATTGGTTGGAAATATTCTTCTGATGATTATCAAGCATTGAGGGCAATCAATTTTGGTTGAATAATTTTGACATAAGAGCTTTTACTTCTAATCTTCATAAACATTGATTGATCTCATAGAATGATTGTTTAGGGGTCTCCGAATATATCCAATGATCAGTAGATGATATTCATATAGATTTCATATGATTGTGATGAGTGATATGGGAGACCTTGCATCCACAAATTCATTAGTAAAATCCAACGGTTGTCATTAATCACCGAAACCATACCTCATGGGGGCCTAGATGCTTTCAATCTCCCCCTTTTTGGTGATTGATGACAACACAACAAGTGAAGCATAATAGTAATGAATTTGACAATACGATACTCAAGAAGATATGCAATGAGTACAAGATATGGCACATTAAACTTGAAGACTCAAAAGAGATTAATAACTTGAAAGCTTAACGATCAATAACATATGAGAGAATTAAGAGTCACAAGAATACTCAATGAATAGCAAAGGAGTAGCAAATCACCAAATTACAAAAGGACTCCAAAAAGATAGACTCCCCCTACATCTAGGACTCCCCCTGAGGCTAAGCTAGACTCCCCCTGACTCTTCTCCCTCTTTGGCATCAAGACACCAAAAAGGAAGCCGAGTGCCTAAGGATCCTGAGCGCTCGGAGCGATGACGAACTGGTCACCGTCGGGGGTGCTGTCGTCGGAGCTGCTGCCTGCTGCTTCTGAGGCTGGAGTAGAGGTGGCGGGTGCTGCGGGAGCTGCTGTCGGTGCCTACTGAGTCTTAACTGCTGGCAATGGGGCACTGATAATGAACACCGACGTCTACTGGAAAAGCGTCGTAGCCGGCAGAGGAGAGTGGATAGGAGCACCTGGAGCAAGCAGTGGGGACATGCTGATCGTCGGGATCGGCGTGGTCGGCACTGGTGCTGAAGCTGGAGCTAGAACAGGTGGACCGGGAGATAGGCCTGGAAGCTGCAATGGCAGGGCAATCCCGGTCTGCGTGTAGAGGTTGGTGATCAACCCCAGGATGCCCATCGTCGCCTACTACGTCTGCTGCTGCTGGTCAAGAGAGCGCTGGTGCATCTGATCAATCAGCCCAGTCAGCCTGTCGGTATCCTCTCGCCTCTCGCGGGTGATCTGTCGCTACATCTCCTACTGCTGCTGCTCGAGCTCCAAGAGACGCGCAGCCTGCTCAGCTGCAAGCCGGTCCAGGCGCTGCTGCGTAAGCATCTGCTGAAGTAGGGAGGTAAGCTCAGATGGTTGGGAGACGTGTGCCTCTGACACTGGAGGTGGAGTAGGTGGTGGCACAGTCGAGCCTCCAGCCTCCGCGTCGTGCTGCCTGGGTGAGGGAGGAGGCGGGAAGTACTCCTCGACACTGTCACTGGTGTCACTCTCGGACCAAATATGCTGAAGGTCCTCACCCTGAGCCTCTGCCTGTGCTAGTCTCTCGTCTTCCTTCTCCAGGTCTGACCAGTCTTCCTCGGATAGACGAGCACGAACCTGACGCTCAACAGGACGGCCAAGGCGGCGGTCTCCAGGAGCTGGAGCACGGTAGTGGCTGAACCGTGTGACGCTCTCGTCGGTGAGACTGTCACGCACGGCGGACCCCTCTGGAGCTACCATGTAGAGCAAGTAACTGATCCAGTGACCAAATACGAGCTGCCTCATCATCCCAACTCCATCAGTGATTACGTCCTCTATCTCACATATGAGGATGTCCACAATGTCAAACTCCATCCCGTTCATGGTGTAGAACAGGAGAGTCTGCTGCAGGCTGGTGAACCCCTCAAGGTATCTGGACCTTGGCAGAAGTGTGCGGTGCAAGGCAAGGTGCACAGTACGCGTAGCTGGAGTGAGTAGTGCCGGTACCCTCGGCTGGTCTGGAGAGAAAGGCTGAGCAAACAGTGAGCGTATCTCCTCAAGTGGCGGTTCCACTCCTCCAGTGAGCAGCCTCCTCGGTGGGTCAGCCTGTCCATACACCCTCTCGTGCAGGCAAGTGTCATGGAGATCCACTCCTAGCAGTTGTCCCAAAGTCTGCCTAGTCAAGTGATGATGCTGGCCCATGAACATGAAATCTATGGATTTGCGGCCCTTAGAGACGTAGAGTGTGGCATAGAATACTCGGACTCAGTCCTCCACGTGGGCACTCCTCTCGTAGGACATCAGCTCCACAAGCCCTCTATACCTCTCAAAGTAAGGGCGTATCTCCGTATCGGCTGCCAGTGCAAGCTGATCCCAATCCAGGAAATTGTGCTGGAAGAGCTTATGGCCCCGACGTCTGTATGTCTCATACAGCGACGCCTGTGTCAGGGTCCAAAAGCAGCTGTCCACAAGTGCCTCTCTGGGCTGCGGGAACCACTCCTCAAGCAGAATGCTCCATCTGAGCTTTCTGAGCTGATTGGCCTTCATCTTCCTATAATCTGTCATCCGGACACCCTCACCAACACGGACGTTGGTGTCCATCTCATAGACAGCTCTCTGGGCCACCCTGTCCCCTCGAAGGTCCGCAGCTGACGGTCTTGGTCTTGGTACTGTAGCTGGATGACCCCCACGGGTCCTGGCAGAGCGCCGGCGAACAAGTGGCACTTTGGGCTCCACTTCCTCCTCTGACTCGTCTAGCACAGGAGGCTGCCTCTGTCGGGCCTCGCGGGTCCTCAACGATCCTCCTCGGTCACACTCTTGCTCCTCAGTGGCTCGAGCGGCCATTAGGGCTTTATTTGCCTCCTTCAACAACTTCTGCTTTTTGGCGGCCGGCTCCTCAATAGCCTTGCCCTTTCCCTTCTTTTCACAACCCATGACGACGACGAAGGTGAGCACGCGGGACAACGAGCTCGGGCGCAGGGTACAGCGACGCAAAGGTCGTCGTGGCCGAGAACCCTAGCAGTGAAGTGACGGCGACCGTAGGGGGGAAAGCACCACGGCGGCGCAGAGGGCGGCGGTGCAGTGCCTGGAACAGCGGCTATGCTTGGGGCGGCGGCGGTGGTGCGTGGGAGGCGACGGCGGTGGCGCTATGTGGAGCGGTGGCGGCGGTGCTGTGTGGAGCGACGGCGGCGGCGCTGCGGCGGCCGGAGGTGGCGGTGGCCGGAGACGGCAGCGGTCGGAGGACGGCGGTAGCCGGAGGTGCGGAGTGGTGGCGGCGGAGGTGAGACGTCGGGCGCGGCGGAGTCGGGGAGAGAGAAAACGGAGGTGAAGCGGCGCACTAAATAGGTGGGGCCCGAACCCTAGCTCAAATTTTAACATCGGGTGAACCGACGTTAGATGATAGGAACATCGGTTGAATGGAACAGTAAGAGTATTCCAAAAGGTACCATTGACATCGGATGGTCTGACGTGGAAAGGATTTGCATCGGTGGAATTTAGCACAATTCCAGAAATGGGAACATCGGATGCACCAGTGTTTCTCAGAGTGAACTCGTCGGTTGATTTGTCTTACTGACTGAACTGACCCTTGGCATTTCAACACAAACTGATCCGATGAGCTTCTGGCCTATGCATCGGATAATCCGATGACTACAAAATAGCAACATCCCATATATGTCCTTTGACTCAAATAAGCAAACACGAAGAAACACATGTCTTAGGACTTTTTGGGCAACCCCTTACCCCTCAAAATTACTAATTGCCAATAACTTGGCTAAGACCTAAAGCAAATAGAACATCGAAGAAAATAGGGAGGAAATTATCCAAATAAAATGTAAGGCCCATGCTTTGTGAGCTAGAGGATGAAGACTTCTATCTCTTTAAAGCATGTTCCTTTAGGCATTAACGCACCTAACATTTTGTTCTTTCCACATCATATGAGTTGAGATATTGCATTTCAAACAAGTCTCTTTCTCATGAGGTGAGTTCCCCTTTCTGACAATCTACTGTATGCAATGCCAAACAATTTATAATGCAAGAAATTTAAATATGAGTGCAAGTCTATATGGCAGGCATCATGCAAGACATAAAGTAAATCTATCTTGCCAAATTTGAACCTTTCAAAGGCTTCTTCAGGGAGAGCCACTCTCCAAGCCTTGGGGAAACCCAAAAGAACCTCCATCCCAAGCTAACCCTTGCTCACTCCTACCCTTTGAAAGTTAGACAAGACCTATATGAGATGCATTCTTACATGACCATGGCAACTTACATGACGTTTGATGCATCTAGCACATTTAATTCACTTCTTAGTCTAGAAAAAGTTTTCTCATCAAGTGGTTTAGTGAAGATATCTGCCAATTGTTCTCCAGACCTAACACCTCGCAATGAGATGTCTCCCTTAGCTTCATGGTCCCTCAAGAAATGATGGTGAATATCAATGTGCTTAGTGCGGGAGTGTTGAACGGGGTTTTTAGCTATCTTAACCGCACTTTCATTGTCACAAAGGAGAGGCACACAACCAAGTTTAATACCAAAGTCCAAAAGGGTTTGCTTCACATAAAGAATTTGGGCACAACATGCACTAGCCGCAATATATTCTGCTTCCGCCGTGGACAAAGCGACGTAATTTTGCTTCTTGCTAGACCAAGATACTAGGGAACGCCCAAGCAAGTGGCACCCACTGGAGGTACTTTTGCGATCCACACGGCATCCGGCAAAGTCTGAATCCGAGTAACCCAAGAGATGGAATTTTTCACCTTTAGGGTACCACAAGCCCACACTAGGGGTATGCTTAAGGTATCGAAGTATCCTAAAGACCGCCTTCTGATGCGATTCTTTAGGTGCCGCTTGAAAGCGAGCACACAAGCATACACTAAACATGATATCGGGCCTAGATGCGGTAAGATAAAGCAATGAACCAATCATAGAACGGTAGTTAGATTGATCAATAGATTTACCGTCCTTATCAGCGTCGAGATGATAATTTGTTGCCATTGGAGTGCATCTTGAGCTACAATCTCCCATCTCAAATTTCTTCAAGAGGTCCTTGGTATACTTCTCTTGATAGACGAAGGTCCCCTCTTGAAGTTGCTTGATTTGAAATCCAAGGAAGAAGTTGAGCTCTCCAATCATCGACATCTCAAATTCCCTAGACATCATTTTGGCAAACTCATGGCTAAGAGCTTTGTTATTTGAACCAAAAATAATATCATCAACGTATATTTGACAAATAAATAATTCTCCGTCGATGTCTTTGGTGAAGAGTGTAGTGTCCACTCTCCCGATCTTGAACCCTTGCATGATCAAGAAATCTCGTAGTCGTTCATACCACGCCCTAGGTGCTTGCTTGAGCCCGTAGAGCGCCTTGTGCAACCTAAACACATGATTAGGATTCCTCGGATCTTCAAACCCGGGAGGTTGTTCAACATAGACTAGCTCGTTAATATAACCATTAAGAAAGGCACTTTTCACATCCATTTGATAAAGCTTTATGTTATGATGTGATGCAAAGGCAAGGAGTATACGCATGGCTTCTAGCCGGGTGACTAGAGCAAATGTCTCCCCAAAGTCTAGTCCTTCAACTTGCGAGAACCCCTGGGCCACAAGTCTTGCCTTGTTGCGGACCACAATGTCGTTCTCGTCTTGATTGTTGTGGTACACCCACTTTGTTCCGATGACGTTCTTGTCCTTGGGTCGCTCCTCCAACACCCAAACTTCATTGCGGATGAAGTTGTTAAGTTCTTCTTGCATGGCCATCACCCAATTTGGATCTTGGAGTGCTTCCTCAATGTGAGTGGGTTCTACACATGAAACAAACGAGTAGTGCTCACAAAATGAAGTGAAATGGCGAGAACGTGTACTTACTCCCCTTGACGGACCTCCGATAATTTGGTCCATTGAATGCGCCTTGAAGATGCGTCCATGCCTCATAAGTGGTTGTGAAGCACTTGGCGATGGTGATGCGTGTTGCTCTTCTTGTGGTTGTACTTGATCATGGACTTCTTCTTGATGTTGTGTGGCTTGTGAATCTTGAGTCGGCAATGGATCATCCTTCTCTTCTTCTTCAACTTGAGGCGCCATAGATGTGTTGATATTGGAACCTGAAGTTCCCCCTTGATCATGGCTCTCCTCAACTTCAGGCTTGATGTCTCCAATGGTCATGTTCTTCATAGCTTCTCGTGGAGGCTCATCATCTATTTCATCATGACCAAAACTCTCCTCTTGGGAGCCATTAGTTTCATCAAACTCAACATCAAAACTTTCCTCAACTAAACCGGAGGTTTGGTTGAATACTCGATATGCTTTTGAGCTTGATGCATAACCAATAAATATACCAACATCACATCTTCTTTTAAACTTACCGAGCCTTTTCTTGCGGTAGATGTAGCACTTGCACCCGAAGACTCGGAAATAGGAGATGTTGGGCTTTCTCCCAATGAGAAGTTCGTACGGGGTCTTTTGAAGTAGTCGATGTAGGTAGACCTGATTTGCGGCATGGCACGCCGTGTTGATTGCTTCAGCCCAAAACTTCTCGGATGTGCCATAGTCATCAAGCATTGCTCGCGCAAGAGTGATGAGAGTCTTGTTCTTCCTTTCAATAACACCTTTTTGTTGAGGAGTGTATGTGGCCGAAAACTCATGCTTCACGCCTTCACGGTCGCACCACTCCCCAATGTTGTAGTTCTTGAATTCGGTGCCGTTGTCACTCCGGACCTTCATGATGGGAAGTTGAAATTCCCTTTGAGCACGATTGGCGAAGGTCTTGAACACTTCCGGAGTTTCACTCTTGTCACCTAGAAACAAAGTCCAAGCATAGCGAGAGTAGTCATCAACTATAACAAGACAATAGAGGTTACCGCCAAGACATTGATATGTGGACGGTCTGAAGAGGTCCATGTGGAGTAGCTCAAGTGGCTTGGAGGTTGACACCATTGTCTTCATCGGGTGGTGTGAAGCAACTTGCTTCCCGGCTTGATAAGCGCTACAAAGCTTGTTCTTCTCAAATGTGACATCCTTCATGCCGGTCACCATCCCAAGCTTGAATGACTTCTTGAGCTTGCTCATCCCAATGTGCGCTATGCGTCGATGCCATAGCCAACCCAAACTCGTCTTAGTGAAAAGACAAGTGGTCAAGCTAGCATCCTTGTTGGAGAAGTCTACTAGGTAGAGATGTCCATGCCAAAATCCTTTGAAGATTAGTTCTTGGCTTGTTTCACTACTCACAACAACATCATTTTTGCTAAAGGTGCACGTTAGTCCAAGATCACATAATTGTGCAATAGAGAGTAAATTAAAACTAAGTGACTTAACATACAATACATTGGAAATAGATAAATCATTTGAAATAGAAATCTTACCTAACCCAGTTACCTTCCCCTTAGAGTTATCATCAAAGGTGACTTGTTCATGATTGCCGGGGTTTTGTATGGTGGTGAACATACCATCATTGCCGGTCATATGTTGAGTGCACCCGCTATCGAGTACCCAATGCTTTCCTCCGGCTTTGTAGTTCACCTACACACATGAATTCAATTTTTGACTTTAGGCACCCAAGCCAACTTAGGTCCTTGTATGTGTGATACAAGTGTTTTTGGGACCCAAAGTTGCTTGGGGAGCTTCCCCTTCATGCCCTTTATGTCCTTGCCAGTGAACCTTGCCTTCACTTTGCGGTCTACTTTACTCAAGAGATAATAATGATCATTGAAAGTAGATTTGTAGTTAGTAGGCAATTTTGGAGAAGGTCGGTTGGGAAGAGGACACTCCCTTGTATGGTGACCGGTGACCTCACATTGTTGGCAATAGGAACCAACTTCCTTGATGAAGCTTGTTTTAAGCTCCGGTTAGGGCACCTTTCCTTTGTTAGGCACCGGGAAGGATCCAAGTCCTCTCTTTTTGAAGGCCTTTGCTTGTTGGAAGAGGATTTCCTTGTGCTTGACTTCTCCTTTTGATAGTCTTTCCACACTAGTGCGGAGACTTTCAATTTCTTCCAACAAGTCCTTCTCCCTAGCATTCTCTTTCAAAGGCAAAGACTTGTGCAAGACATTAGTGGCATGAGAAGTAATGGATACCTTATCATTAAGAGTTTGTTTCTTTATATTTTTCAATTCTTGATCAAGCACTTCATAAGTAAGGTTAAGTATTTGATGCTCTTGGATTAACTCATTGTGCTTTCCCAAGAGTGCTTGGTGGGCTAAATCAAGCTCATGATGATCTAGCTTGATTTGAGCCTTATCCTCCTAAATTTGCTTGACATGAGATTTGAGCGTGTCATGCTCCTTAAGTATGCTTTCATACTTGTCAAGCAAATCAAGGTTATCACTCTCAAGCTTAGCACGAGTTTCTTTAAGGGCCTTGACCTTACTCTTTTCCCTCTTAATGATAGTGTGGTATTCATTTATTAATGAAGCTAAATCATGGGGGGAAAGCTCATCATCGCTAGAGTCATCACATACCTTGGTGTTACCTTTAGCCATGAGGCACATGGGAGGTGGATGTAGAGGTGGGTCATTATTGTTGGCAATGGCAAGGCCGGCCAAACTTTCTTCTTCCGCTTCACTCTCTTCATCACTTGATTCTTCGTCGGTGATCCATTCATTTGCCTCACAGATGAACACCTTTTGTGGACCTTTCCTCTTCTTTGGGAAGAGTTTTGCCTTCTTGCCCTTGTCATATTTCTTCTTCCCAAAGGATCTTGGTTTGGACTTGTCCTCTTCATCATCCTCACTATCTTCAAGCTTGCGATGCTTGCCCTTGTGGGTCTCTCTTCTTTTGTCCGGTTTTGGACAATCATAGGAGATGTGGCCTTGATCACCACAATTGTAGCAAGTCTTGTTATTATCTCTCATTGGTAAAAAATCATTCTTCTTAGGATCAAAGGTGTACCCCTTTTTGGCAATTTTTGGAGTTCAAACGAGAGAACTTTCTCATCATCAAAGCAAGCTCATCATCGTCATCTTCACTTGGATGCTTGCTCTTCTTCACTTGAGCTGGGCTCAACCACTTTCTTTTTCTTAAGACTTGTTTTCTTGGTGGAGGCCTTTAGAGCAATTGTCCTTGAAGATGATTGCTCCATCATCCCAAGTACACTCATCTCATGAGCGTGAATCTCTCCAATAAGTTCCGAGACTTCAATGTGGTCAAGAGATTCATTTTGAAGCATGGAGTTGATGATGTTGTACTTTGGCTTGGGAAGTTGCATAAGAATATTGCGGTTGATGAGTCCCTTGCCAAGAGAAGCAATGTCAAGAGCATTAATTTCCTCGATAAGCACATTCAAGCGAGAAAACATTTCATTGACATTTTCATGAGGTAGCATTTTGAACTCATCATATTTGGCTTTAAGCATATGATATTTTAGTTCTTTGACGCGAGAATAACCCTCATGAATTTCAATCAAACAAGCCCAAATTTCACATGCTTTTTCTTTGCTAGCAATCCTAGCAAACACATCTTGGCTAATGCATTCATAAATGGCATTTCTAGCTTTAGCATCCTACTTGATTTGATCACCAACATAATTATGCTCACCAAACCCCGCATGGGTCGCTTCCCATACCTCGGGAGCAATAGCCTCTAGATAAGCACGCATGCGTGCTTTTCCAATAGGCAAAGTTCTTGCCCTCGAAGATAGGAATCGAACCCCCATTCTTGGCCATTTTAGCTCTCTAGCGGTGAAGCTAGAATGATCCAATGAGCAACCTTGCTCTAATACCAATTGTAAGGATCGAATGCCCAAGAGGGGGGGGTGAATTGGGCTTCTATTCAAAAATTAAAGCAATAAAACTTAATTACTAAAAGCCCAATTCCCTATGCAAACAACCCATGCATTCAAGTGAATAGTAACTTTGCGGTATATGAAATGCATAAGTGTAAAGGGAGAGGAAGAAAGCGCAAACTCCCGAGGAGACACGAAGACACGGAGATTTATCCCGTGGTTTGGCAAGATCGTCAAGATCTTCCTACATCGACGTTGTGGCACCCACCAAAGGGTATGGCCACTCCCAAGTCACCGAGACCAGGGATCTTCACTATACTTCTTCGTTCGCCAACCTCAGCAAGGTAGAGCTCAAGCCTTGTACAAGTTGGATCCTTCGGGCTTCCACAACCGTCTTGGTAAGCTCCGGAAGGCTCTCTCAAATACAATCACCAAGGGACACTCCCTTACAGCTCTCACTACACTAGAGATTCCAATCACCAAGAATAGAAGCACACAAGCGCTATCTCTAGCAAGTTCTAGCCTATCTCTTGGTGTGTAAGTGGTGTAGATGATCTAGAAGTGGTAGCTCAACGTCTTGAATGCTTGAGAATGTGTAGAGCAGGTTTGGTTGTCAAGACTTGTCGAATAGACTGATTGAAGGGGTATAAATAGCCAGCCTCCATGAAATAGCCGTTGGAAAAGTAGGCTGACATCACTGTTCTGCAAACACCGGATGATCCGATGCTCCCCCTTCAGTTATCATCGGTCAAATCCAAATTAGCTGATGTCACTGTGTTAGATATGACCGTTGTTAGACCGATGTTACACTTGCCTTCTCATCGGATGATCCGGTGGCACTTCATCCAGAATTGGTTCAGAATTGATGCTTACTGGAGTGATTGACCGATGTGTTTATTGTTGTACATCGGATGGTCCGGTGTTACACTTGGTCCAGGGAGATTGCTTAATGTACTTATGGACCGATGTAACATGCCCTTTATCATCGGATGATCCGGTGAGTACTTAGTTCTGAGGTCTTCTTCTTCTGCTGAACCAACTCGACTGATGTGTTGTTTTCTGGAAACATCGGTTGATCCAGTGAGTTGATTTTGATTGCTTCGAGTTGTTTTAAGTGATTCTTTTGGAATTTGCTCGATTGACCTCTTAGCCATTGGTTGGAAATATTCTTCTGATGATTATCAAGCATTGAGTGCTGTCAATTTTGGTTGAATAATTTTGACATAAGAGCTTTTACTTCTAATCTTCATAAACATTGATTGATCTCATAGAATGATTGTTTAGGGGTCTCCAATTATATCCAATGATCAGTAGATGATATTCATATAGATTTCATTTGATTGTGATGAGTGATATGGGAGACCTTGCATCCACAAATTCATTAGTAAAATCCAACAGTTGTCATTAATCACCGAAACCATACCTCATGGGGGCCTAGATGCTTTCAATGTTTAATATTGAGCAACATAAAAAGTAACAAGTTTAAAATGAATTTAGAGTTAAACCACACTTAAGAATTCTGGGAAGTGCGGACTAGTCCGATTTTTTGCGGACTTATGAGTACACAATGATGTCCTTTGGGTTGACAAATGCGCCTGCCTACTTTATGTACCTCATGAATAAGGTCTTCATGGACTACTTGGATAAGTTCGTTGTGGTGTTCATTGATGACATTATGATCTACTTGAAGGATGAGAAGGAACATGAGGAACATTGAGGGAGCATCAATTGTATGCCAAGTTCAGCAAGTGCCAGTTTTGGTTGAAAGAAGTGTCATTTCTGGGTCATATCATCTCTGGAGGAGGAGTATCGGTTGACCCCGGGAAAGTGAGAGATGTGCTGAAGTGGGAGCCACCGCAAAACGTAGAGGAAATAAGTAGTTTCTTTGGGATGGTTGAATATTACCGTTGATTCATAAAGGACTTTTCCAAGATAGACAAGCCAATGACGGAGCTGCTAATGAAGGGAAAGGCTTTCCAATTGACTGAAGCTTGTCAAAACAGTTTTGAGGAGTTGAAGAAGAGGTTAACAACATCCCTAGTTTTGATATTGCTGGACGTAAGCAAAAGTTTCGACATATACTGTGATGCGTCGAGACAAAGACTTGGATGTGTGCTCATGCAAGAAGGTCAAGTGGTTGCCTACGCGTCGAGGCAATTAAAGAAACATGAGCAGAATTACCCGGCACATGATTTGGAACTTGCAGTCATGGTAGACACATTGAAAATTTGGAGACACTACATCATTGGACATAGGTGTGAAAATTATACGGATCATAAGAGCCTTAAGTATATTTTTACACAAACGGATCTGAATTTGAGACAACGAAGATGGTTGGAACTCATCAAGGATTATGATTTGGAAATCAATTATCATCCAGGAAAGGCTAATGTAGTGGCCGATCCTTGAGCCGGAAAGGAGTAAGTAACCAACTCACAGTTCAAGGGCTGCCATCCGAGCTATGCAAGGAGTTCGAACGGTTGAACCTTGGATTTGTAAATGAGATGGGGATGATGGAGTTATATCTGACCTTGGAGCAACAAATTCAAGAGTGTCAAACAAAGGATGAGGAAATCCAAGAAATCAAGGAAAGGACCCAAGAAGGGAGAGAATTCAGATTTGTTGAGGATGAACATGGCACTCTATGGCTTGGAAAAAGGATTTTCGTGCCCAATGTAAAGCATATTTGGGAGACAATACTAAAGGAGATGCATGACTCACCCTACTCGATTCACCCCAGTTGTACAAACATGTACAAAGACTTAAAGACATGCTATTGGTGGGCTAGCATGAAGAAGGACATAGCTGAATATGTAGCATTGTGTGATGTGTGCCAACGATTCAAGGTGGTTAATCAAAGGACAACTCGGTTATTGCAACCATTAAAGATTCTGAAATGGAAGTGGGAAGAAATCAGCATGGACTTTATAGTTGGTTTACCGCGTACTCAGTCCGGTTATGACTCAATTTGGGTAATTGTGGATCGATTGACCAAGTTAGCTCACTTTATTCCCGTCAAGACCACTTTTAATGGAGAGAAGTTATCGGAACTGTATATGGGAAGAATAGTACGATTGCATGGAGTTCCAAAGAAGATAGTATCAGATAGAGGTTCTCAATTCACCTCCAGGTTTTGGTAAAAATTGCATGAAGCATTGGGAACAAGGTTGAATTTCAGCTCAGCATATCACCCTCAAACGGATGGACAAACCGAGAGGACCATTCAGATTTTAGAAGATATGGAAAGAGCTTGTGCTTTGAAGCATGGGAAAAGTTGGGACAAGAGCTTGCCATATGCAGAATTTTCATACAACAATAGTTACCAAGCAAGTTTAAAGATGTCGCCTTATGAAGCACTATATGGAAGGAAGTGTAGGACACCCTTGTTCTGGAATGAGACAGGAGATACTCAAGTATTTGGTCCATATGTGTTGCTAGAAGCTGAAAAACAAGTCCAGGTTATTCGTGAAAATTTGAGGGCTGCCCAATCAAGACAAAAAGGCTATGCAGACAATAGGAGAAGGAAACTAGCTATTGAAGTGGGAGACTTTGTTTACCTCAAGGTGTCACCAATGCGAGGTCATAAGAGGTTTAACATAAGAGGCAAGCTAGCACCTCGATATATTGGACCTTTCAAGATTTTGGACAAAAGAGGAGAAGTAGCATATAAGTTGGAGATGCCAACTTATCTTTTTGATGTTCACGATGTGTTTCATGTTTTCAAACTCAAGAAGTGTTTAAGGGTGCCAGAAGAACAAGTTTCAATTGAAGAATTAGAACTAGAGGAAGATTTGACTTATGCCGAACAACTGGTCAAAATCTTGGAGACCAAGGAGAGAGTCACAAGGAACAAGGTCATCAGATGGTGTAAGGTTCAATGGAAGCATCATACGGAATCAGAAGCAACATGCGAGTTGGAGGAGGATCTCAAGAAGGAATTTCCCTATCTTTTCTCTTCCGTGTCGAATCTCGAGGGCGAGATTCATTTTAAGGGGGGTAGGTTTGTAACACTCTCATTTTCATCCATCATGCATTGCATACATTCCAATACATGTTTAATATTGAGCAACATAAAAAAAGGAACAAGTTTAAAATGAATTTAGAGTTAAACCACACTTAAGAATTCTTGGAAGTACGGACTAGTCCGATTTCTCTCTGACTTCAAACGGACTTGTCTGTTTTTCTGCGGACTAGTCTGTTTTTCCCTCTGGACATTTTCGGACTTGTCCTGCCCAGTGCGGACTAGTTCGGTGTTCCAAGAATCCTTGAAAATTTGCTAAGTCCCTGGACTTGTCCGGACTAGTCCGGTATTCCAGCGGACTTGTCCGTTTTCCCTCTGACTAAAGTCAGACTCATTCGATTTTTGGCCAGACTTGTCTATTTCCCCCTCTAGATAAGTTCGTACTTGTCTGATGTCCAGTCCGGACTTGTCCAATTTCCCTCTGTCTAATTTCGGACTAGTCCGACCCTTTTCGGACTTGTCCAATAAATCGCGACTCCGAATTGATCTTTTGTTTCACGACTTGTTTCTTGGGTTTTACGTTAAGTGGGCCTAGGTACGTCGTGCCTAACTCTTTTAGAGCCCATGTGGGACACCAAATCGGTCTCTACTCCTCTCAAACTAAAAATCCTTCTAACCCTAGCCTCCACCTCTATATAAACAACCCCACCCCTTCGCTTGACATCTATTTGCCACTTTTTCCACCACGCCCAAACCCTAGCTCATGAATATCCATCACCAAGGAGGGATAAGGAGATCTAGAGCAAGGAGAAGAAGAGGAGGAAACGAAAGAGGATCAAGATCTCCATCAACTTCGCATTCTTCGTCAACAATCCACCATCAAGTTCTTTATCAACCCTAGATCGCCAAGATCCAAGTGTTGCCTCCAAGATCCTTGATCCATTGGAGTTCTAAACACCTGGTATACCTTCTACTTCCTTTTCCTTACGTGAATTCAACCCCATATCTCCAAATTCATGTTGATCTAGAAAACCCTAATATGTTGATCCTGCGCAGTGCGAACTAGTCCTGCCCTCTGCGGACTTGTCCGATTTTGCAATCTAAATTGTGTTGAACTGATTCTAAAATTGTTTTGAATCAAATCCAAACCTCTATAAACTTGTTAAAAGCTATTAGAACTAGTTAGTGATCATTAAAAGTAACTCATTAACAAGTTCCACCTTGCATTTGCATTAATCATGCATGTCATGTCATATTGAGTAATATATGTGCACTCTTTGATTGTGTTTCTTGTCTTGTATGTATATTGTGCGGATTAGAAAGATTTGCGCTAGAGAGTGCCGCGGAGGATCTTCAGCACTAAGAGTTTGGGGCTTTGACCCGAATCAATCCCAAGAGCAAGGCAAGTGTCCTAGAAGCATATTGATCCTGTTTTGAAAAATAAATTTTTTGTTTGCAAAACAGCATGCTTGTGTCAATTTGATGGGAATCCTTTGGTAGGAAGTTTAGTAGCGTTGTATGACCACCCTTGTCACCTAGAATACTTGGTAGAGAGTCGGGAAGGGATTTTTACCTTTTTCCTTCGCTTAATTAATTGGGATGGGAAAGCAACACTACACATTTAATTATGCATTATTGATATTATGGTTAATATGAACTGGTTAATATGATATGGTAATGGGTGATCTAAGCAAGCATGGTATGTGGATGGGTTGGATTTTATGGTGGTTTCGCTTGCTTTAGATCTAAGGACCGCTTCGTGGAGTGACCATCCAGGATTTACAGTGCCACCATGAGGCCAAGTATGGGTGCGGCGTAGCTGATTAATTAGAGCTTTGCCAGTGCTATTTGGAACATTAAGGATGCTCGGAGAAGGGGTAGTCGGATTGGGTTTGTTGATGATTGGTGGGACTACCCTGGGATCTGAATGGCTCAAGAGGTGGCCCTTGGTTAAAGATGTGCTCATTTGGAGGCATCGCCACCGGTGAAACCTCGATGGGGTCTAAATAGGCTAGTAATCCCTTTGTGAAGGCTATTTTGTGATCTCATTGCCACACACCTAAGGAAGTATGAGACGGCATAATAGAGGTTCTAGTCACTGCAAGGTGATGAAATCACAAACACGTGGGTAAAGCGGTACAAACTCTGCAGAGTAATTAAAACTATCATGATAGTCGTGCTCCCGATTATGAGCAACCTGGACCCTCACATGATTAGAGGAAACTTGGTATTGGGATGGTTTGGCTATGGTTATGGTTTGGTTATGGTTATGGTACTGGTAATGGCTATGGTTAAATATGGTTATGGCTGGTCATGAATTAAATTCTGATATTGATTATGGTTATTGGTGATGAGAAATCTAGAATATGGATGATAGTAATGAATATGGACTTGTACTATGATATTACTTATGGTTTATGATTGGTTTACTTCACATACATATAATATATTTCCTTTCAAATGTTTTAATGTACTTTTCAGCACTTAGTCATTATTATATTCGTCATTTGTATCAGCTACATGTCATACTTTCCACACTTGCTAAGTATGACATGTACTCACCCTTGCAATTCCCCCACCAACAGTTGTAGGTCAGGATTGGGAGTTTAATGATGGTAATGTGGAGTTCTAGGCCGTGTCTACCATCAGCTTTGCCCGTGGAGTGTTGGAGTTGCACTATACCCTTGCTTAGTTTGCTTAGTTTGCTTAATTAGAGTATTTCCGCTGCATTAGTTCAAATTGTCATTAATAATCAATAGAGCTTGTATTTGAGGATGTTATAAATTCTGTAATAAAAGTACTTAATTAATCTTGTTCTGTGGTAAGTTTATGTATATCGTTTGTGATTGCACTCGTGTATGTGTGTTGAATGTACTGGGCACACATATGTGTTCACTTGGTTCATTTTCGGAACCGGGTGTCACACTCTTATTGGGAGTTTGCTCAGATTCTTGACTTGGAAGATCTACTTGAGAATGAGATTATCATCTCCAACTTCAAAGCAGTTGATAGAGATATCTTGGATTACATGTATCCAAATCATGCAGTTTATGAGGTGGGACACATCCGGAACATCAAGCCATTTTATAGTGTGGTCAACATGTGCTCAGGAAAACAATTGCCCAAAAAGATTGAGATGTCGGCATTGTTCAAGGCAACTTGAGACATCTGATTGTGTTTATTGATGGAGATGTCCATTTCAATGTGGTGGACTACATCTTTGATGACATCTTCAACATCTCGCACACACCCAACTGATCATGTGGATATGCATCTTATATTATGTACATGATCGAGAAGGTGTTTGGGCTTACTTTCAAGAAGGACATCACTCATAGGAGACTTCGTCCTCAAATCCCTCCTCCAAAGCCCGTGGCACCAAGAAGGAAGAATGTCGATCCTCCTGCCTCATCCTCTCATGCAGTGGCTTCTCCACCTCCTCCTCCTCCATCACAATCCGGAAGTGGCTTCTTCAAGTGCTTCAAGGCTATTTTCGCCTCTTGCCGGAAGGTGGAAGTTCGGCAACATCACATGGAGCATCGCCAAGAGAAGTATCTCAAGGCGATGTGTGACAAGCTCGAAGTCCCCATGTCTGCCGCCGCGGAGAGTGATGCAGAGATGACTCCATTCCCCGTGTTCACCGCCTCCATTCCCTGAGTTCACTGCCAACGAACTCGCTCAATCCACCTCAACGGTGGCACCCTCCGAAGAAGAAGGCAATGATGAAAATGTCGAAGATCTGGAGGTTACGGAGTGCGATAGTGAGCACATACATGTTATGAGAACCAATTATTATCTTTTTTGTTGAATCTTAATGTGTTGTCATCAATAACCAAAAAGGGGGAGATTGAAAGTGCATCTAGGCATCCCCGTGGGTTTTGGATGATTGATGATGACAATTAAGAGACTAATGAGCTGAGTTGATTTTAAACACAGGTGTGATGATTGAAATGAGACAAAATCCCTCAAAAAATAAAAGGTCAAAACGGGCGTCGAAGACTCAAGCATGGACATTAGGATTTCTATTGTGTTGAGTTTAAACTAGATGTATCAAGTGTGAGGGCGTGTGTATCATGTGCATGGAGATCATAAAAGAAGGCTCAAAGTGGTGGTTGAGAGAAATACCTAAGTGAGAAGTCTTAGAGAGAGAAAAATCCCCATGGCCGGACTTGTGCGGGCATTGGGCCGGACTAGTCCGGATGGCAAGGTTAGTCCGTTTTGGGACATACTAAATGTCTCTATTGGAGATCGGACTTGTCCGTATGGGTACGGACTAGTCCATTCTGCCATGGTGAGCGACTGTGAAGCTAAGTCCTGGGAGGCCAGACTTGTTCACCCCAAAGGCCTGACTAGTCTGGACCCCCCAAAGTAGTCTGTTTTGGGACGGACCAAATGGTTCTGTTTGAGTTAGTACTTGTCCGTTATGGTACGGACTAGTCCATTTATACCTTAGTGAGAGATCCCGAAGAAAAGTCCTGGGAGGCCGGACTTGTTCGCCCCAGGGGTCGGACTAGTTCGTGCTCTCCCACGGTAGTCCGTTTTTAGCCGGACTAAAGTGTTCTCTTCGACTTCGGACTAGTCCATTTTTGGACGGACTAGTCCGGGTAGCCAGTGACCATTTTAAATTCAATCATTAGTGGGGATGTCACCAGTTTTTCGATCAGTGATGTCGAATTGTCGGTGGTCCCAAAAGGTGAGACTAGTCTATGGTACAGGGTCGGACTAGTCCGGGTTTGTGTTGTTGGCAACGGTTAGTTGTCGGGACCCCTATAAAAAGGAGACCCCCAACCCCTATTTGTTAACTCTTGAACCCTAGCACCGCCACAACAGTCCTTGAGCCTTTCAAAGCCTTCTACTCATCCTACTTGCCCTCTAAGACCAAATCTTGAAGAGGTTAGGGTTTGGGAAGGAGAGTGAAGGAAGATAATCGTGCTTTGGCTCTTGGTTTGATCTCTTGCACTTGGTGTTGCATTTTGTGGCTTGTGTGGGTTGAGCTTCATGTGCTCCTTGCTGTATTGATTTGTGGGAGCCTCAACTTGTGAGCAGTTGAAAGTGCATATAGGCATCCCTTGTGTGTTTTGGTTGATTTATGACAAGCAAATGAGATCCTAACTAAATTGTTGAGATAAGCGCAGGTTTTAATGGAATCATGAAGAAAGCGCAAAAAGAAGGGAGAGTGAGAAATCAAGTTGAAAGGAGCTCAAAAATGATTATAATACTCTTTGTGTATGGAGTTTGTTGGAGAAACACACCCCAAGAGCTCAAGCAAATTTTCATCACTCTAACTGCACAAAGTTATACATGTCCAGACTAGTCCGATTTATCCCGGACTAGTCTGATTTCTCTTTGTCCAGAATCGGACAAGTCCTCCCAATGCGGACTTGTCTACACAGTCCAATTTCCACCTACCGGACTAGTCTGATATCACCACGGACTAGTTCGATATCTCTCTGACTAAGATCGGACTAGTCCTCCTCAGTGCGGACTAGTCCTCAGCACTTCACGGTTTGCATGAAGTCGGACAAGTCCGATATCAACAAGGACTAGTCTGATATCTTTCTAACCTATATCGGGCAAGTCCGATATCTGCACGGATTAGTGTGAAAAAACCCTCTGACTTAAATCGAACAAGTCCTCCAAGTGCGGACTTGTCCTCAATTCACTAAGGGTTTCACCACACCAGACTAGTCCGATATGTGCCGGACTAGTCTAAACATCTCCAGAGACAAAATCAGACTCGTCCGCCCCTGGCCGGACAAGTCCGATGATTCAGGACACTTAGAATTTCCCACACGCCGAACACCGGACTAGTCCGGAGTCCACCACGAACTAGTCTGGACATTGAAAACCCTAACGGTAACCTTTGGAAACCCTAGTATAAATAGAAGTGCACAACCCCTAATCAATAATTCTCGACTCCCTGTGCCATCACACCTTACAAGAGCCTAGAAAACACGTCTCTCCACATAATCCAACGCAAGAAAGATTAAATCTTTTAGGATTAACTTTAGATCAAAGGAGTGACATGATTCTTCACATTTTCAGCTCTTGGGTTTGATTCTGTCACACACTCTCGCTGTTTCATTGCATACTTTTCGAGTGTGTTTGGTGGTGTTTGAATTGTAAACCTTGGGGAGCCCTCAACTTGTGAGAAGGCCCTTTGAACACGGTTATTCTTACCCCTTTGTGATTAGTGGAAGAGAATCAGCCTCCATGGTGATTCAACGAGGGTAGGGTTGGTGAAGACCCGGTCCTTTCATGGGCTCCTCAATTTGGATGTAGGTTGCCTTCGTGGGAACCGAACCACGGGATAAAAATCTTGTCTCTTCACTTTGTGCTTATTGTTCATTGCATCTAGGGTTTAATGATCTTAGTCAAATTACGTCAAAACTTGAAACTAAGGTTACCTTGTGCTATCTTCAGTTTAATTGAAGCAACATACTCTAGTTACATCTTAATTTCCGCTACGTAGAGTACATGGATCGAGATCATCGATCAAACTTGATTGATCTAGTCCGCACACTACCAGACTAGTCCAATTTATCGGTATTTGATCAAGTTGCTGAGTGTTGTAGGTTCCGACAAAAGAAATTAAAAAAGGCCTATTCACCCCCCTCTAGGCCACATTCAATTGGTATCAGAGTCGGTGTCTTCAAAAAGAGACTAATCGCTCGAAGAGAAAATATCGGACATGATGAATGTGAACAAGAGCCTCAACCAAGAGAAGGTTGAAGATGAAAAGGCTCAGAAATTGGAGAAGCTTCTCGATGCCATTCAGGACTTCGAGGATTATGATGAGGATACGCTTTAACTCAAGGTGACCCTAAGGAAGAAAGCTCTCTCCAAAGGAAAGATGAAGATCCAAGATGAAAAGAAGAAGGGGAGTAGTCACACCGACTACTCCCGATATCCTTTTAATTATGATTGCTTTAATTCTATCAACAACCATTACTTGTCAATACCTCTAAGAAAAGTCCCATACTTTGATGGCAATGATTATTCAATGTGCAGGCAAAATATAAAAATGCATTTAATCTCACTTAACCCCAGCTTGTGGCATATAGTGTGTACAGGAATAGATATCCCGGACGACGATGAAGAGGTCACACCAAGTCAAGAGCAAGCAATTCATCAAAATGCCCAAGTTGCAGTGGTCATCACATCTTCATTGAGTAGAGATGAGTTCTCCAAAGTGGATGGACTCGAGATTGCAAAAGAGATATGGGACACACTACAAACTGCACATGAAGGGGATCATCATGTGCGAGAAGCTAAAATCAAAATGATCGAAGGCGAATTGGGAAGATTCGCCATAGAAGAAGATGAGTCACTACAAGACATGTACAATTGGTTGAAGACTCTCATCAACAAGGTTCGAGCATATGGAAGCAAAAAGTAGAACGATGACGAGGTGGTGAAGCTCATTCTTAGGGCTTTCATGGCTCGCAATGTTACCTTGTGCTCGATGATTAGAGAAAGCCCCGGGTACAAGAAAATGACCCCAGACGAATTGCTTGGAAAGATCATCAATTTCGGATGATGGATAAGCAAGCAAAACATGTCAAGGAAATTGTCGACCTCACCTCGGCAAAGAAGAAGGGGGTCGCTTTAAGTCCACATGCAAGCCCTTGTCAAAGGAAGCTTGAGAGAATCAAGAAGAAGACAGTGATGATGAGAGCAGTGACATAGATGAAGAAGACATGATCCTCTTCATGAAGAAATTCAAAAGGATGATGAAAAAAGACAAGGAGGTAGATCAAATGAGGGAAAATACAAAGATAAATCATTGGCGCAAGGAAGGACTGTGGGCATCGGGGTCCCGACGTCCAAGGATCTCATTGGATGTTGTCGTGCGATGCGACACCTCGCAGCACACACGAAAAGAATGCAAAACAAGCAAAGTTCTCATTTCATAATATAATTAGAGTTTACAAAACAGTGTACAACAAAGGTACACACGCAGCGGAAAATACATACTCATACTCTCATTTAACCAAGCAGGATAGAAGACGTCCATGCCCTAGGACGCTTCTCACTAGCAACACGAAGAACATTCAGTAGTGGCGTTGTTCACATGATATTCATCTCGACACCTCGAGGTCTCATGTACAACCTGAACAGCAGAAATAAATCTAATACCTGCAAAAATCGTTAAAGCAAAACGTGAGCATAAGGCTCAGCAAGACTAACCCGTCTCACTAGACATATGCAGGGTTGAATACTAAGCATAGCTAAGGAATAGCATAAAGGACACGCCTACAAGTGGATCCTTATAATCATGTTTTAAGTAGCACATGACATTCTTCAGGCATGGCACATCATAGACTCCACAATCAAACAAGAAACGCTTTGCCGATGATATGACATGCACAAAGCACATAATGCTATTATAGGTAAAGTATGGGGAAACTGTAAACTTTTAATTGTACTATCTCTAAGCCATACAAGGTTGCGAAGCAATTGTAATTCAATACATAGTATTCTCCTGACTCCTTCAGTATTTACTACGTCATGACATAGTGAACAAGTGGTACTCCATTACCGCGAGGGATGGTGATTGCAATCAGGACACACCCGGACAACACGACACATACGCACTTTCAGAAATGCCAGCGAGTACTTATAGCAGTACCTACATAAAATTTCAGTACTAGTCGTATATGGCCACCTTTCACTAAACACTCGAATGTCGAACCGGTCGATCCATCACGAGCAGGAGGTCACTGCGTGGGGCGTACTCTGATGTGCCCACCAGCTGATTTACACCTTGTTGCCCTCAACCTATGCCTATAAAACGGAACGGTATGCCTCGACATACCAGTATCAAGCTACGTCAGTTTGCTTGAGCCCATTTCTCCAGTATGTTACTGGTACAATTCAAGCTTGTCCAGCGGGGCCGCACATGAAACGGTCCTCAATCGGCACGGTCAGAGCTATACGACCAAGACCACCTCTTGTCGCTTCCTACTCGTCTCTGATCGGTCTCGATTTCATATTCATAAGACATTCTCTGATTCCAGATCCTCCCGTGTGATAAAATTCCTATCTCGCGAGTAGATTCCAACTACTCGTCTTCTACCAAATTCCTATGAGTATAAGCATAGCAGTATCTACTCAGCGGGTCGTAGACCTACCCAATACTCCATAGGAATTGTGGGCCATGCAAGTGGATGTCAAACACCTTAAACGTAATGCACAATCATCTAAAGACGTAAGGTGAAATAAAACTGCAAAATACTGTAAGGAACTTAAATGCAAACCGGGGCTTGCCTTGTTTGCGACTCTATAGCAATGTCAGTTGTTATGGCTTGGTCTTCCTCCAGAGAATACGCCATGGAATCTTGAAGTTGGAACTCCTCGGCATTCTCCTCCAAGAGAAGCTTCTCGTTAATCACCTATCATCACATTCCTATCGACATGATATGCATATAAGTAATTAAGGTAATCTAATAAAGGACTCGATGAGTTGTAAAAACCTTAAGAAGAAGAGGCTTGACTAGGAAGATTAGATATGTCTCGGATGGGTGGAGAAACTGTGGATAAGTCAAGTGGTCATAGTAGTGTCAAGTTGTGAATTGAAAGGTGCAATTCAAGCACGTAATGCAATTATTCACTTAACACTTGGAGCTATGCCACTCGAGAAAGCTGAGACTGACTTGTGTGGAAGTGTTGGACTAAATAGTGTAAGAATGACTAAGGAATCAAGGGGGGGACATCGAAAGCTTGAGTATGAGTGTAGTGTGCAATAAAGAAGGTTGCGACTTACAAGTCGACCAATGAAGTTATACAAACTCACTAAGGAGTAAACCTAATTAAATGACAAGTGTGGTTGTAGGGTTCTGAATTAGGATGAAACGACGTGAACCCTAGCGACACTTGGAAAAGAAGTGAGATCGACATTGCTCGGACTCAAAAAGTCATCACAAGCACTGCTAACCTAACGTGAGTACCAAGACACGTTCAAAGAACCTTTAGGTAAATCAGTCACTACGACTATCTTCGTAAGCATCGTTCAAGTTCTTACATGACACTATTGCAGTGTCCTTTGCAAGATTTTCCATATGAGCTCGGTGAACCCCTAGAACTTGAACATAATGCATTACTATGTAGCAACGATGTGCTTTGCCATCTCGGGAAGATCATCTCATCGACGTTCACATCGACCCGTACTCGTCCATGGTGGTGAGCGGAATCCCGAACACCACCTTATGAGTCACAAGGTTAGTTATGTTGACTCGATCGTCGGCAAGCGACTCGATGAACCTGTCGTCGATGAAATGGCACACCTAGTTAAGAAATTCTGTGAATGGTTAGGAACATCGTCGACACGATCAAGGAACTCTTATCCAGGGTTCCCCGTGGTCTAGTATTCCTTGACGATCGCAACGTCCTCGCATCACTCAACCACAGGTCATCGATGATCACCAACATCCGTGGTTTGACCTGGAAGGCATTTTATCGAGCACCTTGGCTATACCTAGAACTCGATCACCCTCACATCGACTAAAACCTAATTTGGCTTGACAACCATTGTCCGACGAGTTGTGCTTGTGTTCCAGCACCACACACATCACAAGCATCCTTCATCTCGATGCAAGGGCACGATGACAGCTCAGAGCGTCACGACGACGTCATGTGGTCAACGACGTCGACGTGGCTCATGGTGGAGCATCATGAGCATGCACGGATAGGCCAACGTGATACAAACGACAAAGGAGGTCAACTTGGGGATTTCTATAGGAATGATGTCAATGCGGAAAATGGACGTACGGCTTGACAACACATGAGTACCATTAGTGATCACCACGAACGGACTTCGGTGGCGTCAAGCAAGGCATTTCAGGGCAAGGCTCACCTTGTAGCCATTTCACCAAATATCTTGGGTGTGTACTTGATTTTCATCGCTTCATCACAAGTCAAAGGGTATCTTGGCACTTAGGCTTGTCGGTTGCAACATCATTCTACCCCTGCATCACAGACCAGCCCTGAACATCAACAAAGTTGGTTCTTCCCTCGTAAACATTTCATTGAACACCTTAGCTACAGTCACTAATCTAATCAATCTTGCACAATCAGAGCTAACCTTGGACCAGTTCTTGATACCATTGTGTCAAATGCGTGTTCCCGAATCCTGTGCATCTCATTCATAACTTGCTTTGCTTCCAGGACATAGCCACAGCGCGGAACATCGCATTGAAGGCGATGGGCAGAAGCTTGGGCGCCGTGCTAAATCCAGAGGGAGGAGCAGACTGGCGGTGTGGCCATGGCGCGAACAGCGGCAAGGGTGGACGACGCAGGGAGTTGGGCCAACGGCGGGGACGCGACGTGGAGGAGGATCGGCTTGGTGGACGGTGGGGAGCTCCATGGCGCAAGAACGCGGTGAGCAGCAGGCCGGCGCACGGCGGGGCGCGTGTAGGGCGGGGGCACGGCTAGCCGGAGGTTAGGGACATGCGGCCAGGGCGGCGAGATGCGCGCGTCTGGGACCAGGTCGTGGCAGCGCGGGCGGGGAGGCGCGCGCGGCGTTGGCGGCGCGAGGGGGCGGCGTCGGTGAGGAGCCAAAGCAGCACGACAGTGAGGGGGCACGCGCGACTGGCGTGGGTGCCATGGTGCAGCTGGAAGGCGGCAAGCGGGCTGACACGGAGTGGTGCGGGGCACCGGCGAAGCGCGATCAGCAGGGAGGCGGGCCTGCACCGGCGTGGGCGCAGGAGCAGAGGCGGTCGGCGGTCGAGCGAGGAGGTGCGCGCGGCTGCGTCAAGGCAAGAAGCAGCGGGGCGCAGAGGGAGGCGGAGCGGCACGGCAGGGAGGGGGCGCACAGGCCAGGAGAGGAGAGGCGAGCAGGAGTGGGGCGCGGGAGCGCTTCGGCGCTGCGGTCGGGCGGGCGTGAGGTAGAAGAAGGGAAATTCGTTTTCTACCTCTGGATAGAAGCAACGCTGGCAACATGCACGATGCGGTGTCGCCCTGTAATCGAAAGGCAGAGGCGGTTCAACCTGGGAGAGGCTTACAGGTGGGGCCCACAACACTCTCCTCCCTTATTCTCCTTTCCAATTTCAAATAGAGCTAGCAAACATGCTTCAAAAATATTCAACTTTGTCCCAATGACTAAATAAAATGTGAAGAATTTTATGGTGCAATCAGATTTCAGAACTGAGCAAGTTGAATTTTTAACTCAGGTTTGAATTTGAATTCAAGCGGTGATACTTGATTCAATGAAATACATAGTAAATCAGGTTCAAAAATCCTGAAACTTTGAAGTTAACCTTTCTGAACCATAAGGAACCTCGGGAAAAATTTGGAGTTGATTTGGACAAGGTTAAGTACAAAGTTTAAATTTGAAGTCGACTTTGATTAAACTCTGAGTATGTGTCCAATAAATAGAAAACGTGCTTCAAAAATTTTTGAAACTTTACTGAGAGTCAATTTGGAATATTAGAAGGTCATGGAAAAATTTATAGCCTTAGATTTGAATATTTTTGACAGGGTCACACAGTAGCATGTTCAATTTGTATTAATTTGAATATATAGTTGGTACTGCAAAATAATTTGACCTAGAAATCTCCATCTATTGAGCAGCTTAAATCTTCATGTGAACCTAGTTTGAACAGTAGCTTGATTTGAGTTTTTGAATGTCCCATTTTAGGGTTGCAATAATTCCATTTTCTTTCTCTCTATTTTGTTTTCTTTTCCTCCTTAAATTTTCACTGAAAATGTAAATACTTGGAAATTAAAGATTTTACACCTTAAGTTCTAATATACATTAGCAACCATGTTCTATATGTACAATTTCAACAAGTTCCTATTTTTAGTGAACATTGGTTAACTCATATGGTTCATGTGAGTTTGGATTTCCAAGTCCACTTTCAAAATTTTAAGTTCGCATTTTTGCGTTTTTGTTCTTCCGAAAAGCGAGCTTTTACAATCCTTCCCCCTTAAAGGAATCTCGTCCCGAGATTCTAACAAGTAGAATAATAGAAATGATGAGGGAACGATCCGTAAAAGAGGGTCATTGACTAACGAAAAAGACAATGCCCTTAAAGACTCGGGTCCTACGAAGTAGTGATCATCTTAAGATATTTGACGAAATTCTAAAATTTGCTTTAGGTGATTCCAATCTTCAGGTTCAAAATCTTGACAGGATGCTTGACATGACAATATCACGTCGTAAAACTCTCACGTCTGTTACTGAACCTTTATTGCTGAACTCTTACATTGACATGACATCTTGTCTTGTCCTAGTCTTGACTGGAAGAATGAGGACTTGTTCTTTGCTTCTCTAGGTCACCATGATAGTGTGAAACTATCTTTGCATTGACTCTTGGTTGCTTGCTTGGTTTTTGCGTAGGTCTTTATAACTTAATGTGGTATTTCCCCTGACATGAGTTAAGATGGTTTACGAGGTTAAACAACAATCATTAACCTCGATTGATGTTTAGTCAACCATAGGATCCTTAGTTGTAGCATAAGAGTAGCAAAGCACTCAACACTCTTATGTGGGCAAAACCGCAGGAATACTAAAGGTATGGTGACTACAAGTTCTTGGGCGCTTCAACACCTTCAATTAATAAAGTAGAAGACGAGGACTCTTCGCGATGGCATATGAGGATTTAAGGATTCAACATCATCATATGTTTTCAACACAGCAAAGAACTCAATCATATGGTAACTACAAGATAATAAGTGTAGCAAGGTTACCATATAACAATGCAAGATCTTAGATGGACCCAAATAGTTTCATGAGGTTGATAATCGAACAGTATCCTCGCGAGGAAAGAGATTTCATGGATTTTACAAGGTTGATCATCGAATTGATGACCACTCGATGACGAATGGTATAGTTGCAACAATCAAGGTACTTGAACCTAACAAGTCAAGGACGGAAGTTCAAGTGTCTGTTTAGTTGCAAGAGTGATCGGTTTCCCAGGTATCACTCAATGAAAGAGAGATCAACAATGTAAGAAGTCATGTAAAGATGGTGAAATGATCTTAGTCATTAGACACTTTAGAATAGTTTGAATGGGGTACACAATCTTGCTCTAAATTTTAGTATTACCATGCATTCTATCATTGGTGTTTCATTGGTAATGATGCTTCATGATGCATCGCATGGGGTATGGTGCAATGCCTATGCACATGGTATGGTGCAAATGGTGCATATGTATGGTGCAAATGGTGCATATGTATGGTGCAGTAGCTTTTATGGTTTGAGCAAGACTAAGGGAACCACGCACACACAACTCAAGAACTAACTCATGATTTGCAAGGCTTGGATACCGTGATCGCGAAAGACACTCAATGAGTAGCATTACTTTCATGACTCGACCACAGTTAAGGAATTCATAACAGAACGATTGACAAGGAATGTGGGAAACATACCATGTTACATTGACCTTTCGAAAGCTTATTCATGTATTACTCCACTTGATTGTATCTTCGGCTAGGTCTTAGAGTTACCAGTTGACTTGAGGAGTATCTTTATCAGAAGAAAAACAACTAACTTGTGTCGAAGGTTATCCCTAGACACCTGGTCGAGATCACTAGACACATCTACAGTGTTAGTTCATTTAACCTTCGCTTTGATCAGACAGGAGGAATGGATATCCTTCTCGATCACTTTAGTGGAGTTGAAGTCACACCCTTCTTAGAGTAACTCAATCTGATGGTGGAGGTTGAATCCTCTTGAAGATGTAAACTCACTTGTTTGCTTTGTCGTTGACACAACTTGTTGTAACCAAAGTTGATGGTTGAACACCACTATTACTTGAGTGCTCACCTTCCCCTTTAAAGTTTCGAACCAGGATGTTGAAGCATACTTCAAACAATCCCCATGGGAAGACGAGATGCAAATCGAGTAATTGCGACCTGCGTTCAACATCACAAGATGTGATGTGGCAAGTCACATAAATCAAACACTAGTATATCTATCAGAGGGAAAGGGCTTAAAATGAGTTAAACACTCCATTCAACTTGGTAAATAGTTGATTCCTAACTCTTAGTTGGTTACGACACTCCTCGAGTAGAAATCGAGAACCAAATGCCTAACAAAAACCAAAAGGTTCAAACTGGCCAGGCTATGCTGACAAATGACTATTCTGGATGCAAACTCGAATCTGATCCAGTTAAGGGCAAAATAAGATCTTGAGGTGAATAACAAAGTTAAAGTACACTTCAATACATTTCCAAAAAGTATTGATTTGCATCTAGAACATCTCTGGTTTGCAAGTTATGCTATTTTAAAGTTAGCAGAATTTTCTGCACTTTCAGCAGAACCTGCTTAAAAAGTAGCAGTTTTGATCTAAAGTTTTCAGACCTTTCTGTTCAAAATATGGAAATATTCTTATCTAAAAAATTGTAGCCAATGTAATCAGCTTTCCAGAATGTATTTATTTGTATGCATATCAGACCTGGTTCAAAAGATATGAATTTTTGAGTTTGCTAAAAATTCAGCATTCAGAAGAAATGGGGGTTCAGTTCAGACTGACCACCCTGCATTCAAACTCGATTTGGGATAGGTAGATGACCGATTCAGGTCTAGAGCCAATTACAAAAATTGTAGCTGACTCACTAACCTTTTGGTCTGGAGTTGAACAGAAAACTTATAGAGGACTTCCAAGTCTTTCTAAATAGTATTTACTTGCCCTCATAGCACTTCTGGTTGAGGAGATATGAAATTTTAAAGTTCGACCAAGTTCCCAGATTTTTAACCGAAATTTGGCAGAGCTTCTTTTGTATGTTGCTGATTTTGTCCACAATTTTCAATAGAGAATTATTGATATTTGCAGAAACAAAATATTGAAAACTTGTTACACACATCCTCAGGATTTCATAAATGTAAATTATGAAGTCTTTTGATGATCCTAAAGGAAATTACAATCTAAACAGCAACTGATCATATAATTGTCCAGATTTTTGGACTGTTTCGACATCCTTAACGATACTTCGATTCAGACCTGATTATTGCGAGTTTTAGCCGTAGCGCTGAATAGGAAATTGATAGAGGACTCTTTAAGCTTTCCATACATGTATAGATATGCCCAGGTTGCTTTTCTTATTTAAGAGTTATAGCTGTTCAAAGTTCAGAAATTTTCTGGCTGTTTCAGATAGTACTGTACACATGTACTAACCTTAACTGCAGTTTCAAATTATTTCTAAACTGAATTTTAGGTAACAATGAATAGAAAAGTTGTGGAATAGCTCTTCCTCTTTCCAAAAGGTATTCATTTGCATCCATAGCCCTTCAGGTTGAAGAGATATGGATTTTCAAAGTCGGGTCAAATTCTATTAGAAAACACAACTCACCGGCTTCGAAACCCATGAATTGGAAACAAACTCAAATTTTGAAACTTAGCTCAAAACTCAAGTCCGATATCTAAAACTTGCTTTACAACTAATCATTTGCTTTGGAACTAAATGGAATCTTGAAAGAGACTTGACGACCTTCTTATCCATAGCATATCACTATGGATCTTCATGCTTAACCATAGTCTTACTCCGGCGAAGTCGAGTTAAACTCTCGCCAGGAACAAAGAACTTTGGTTCACCTACTCTTGAAGAGAAACATTTTACCTTGTCCATAAGATATCAACAACTAATATTTGGACTAAATATGAATATGAAGCCATTTTTTCGTGGGGGATGGTCAAAGTATCAAATGTGATACTGACGGTACTACGAGCCTTACCAAAAGAAAAGTCTAACCCGGTATATCCAGATACGTCTATAGGTGGTTCTAATATCGATCACTCGCAAACATATTCTACACGGGTCGCTACCAGAGTTAGTGTACCTACAGAAGACAAAAAATCCCCTTTCACACCTTCACACCTCAAGGGCGGCACGGGGAAACACGACAGGCAGTCACAATAAGATATAATCAAATGTAAATGCATACAACTCTGGTGTGAGTCGCCCTCGAGCGATGTCATGTCTTGAGGTACATGGTTGTACTACGTCTGTACAGCAAAGACTCCCGCACGAACTGGCTTATACACGCTCGGGCATACGTATTTCGCATGCTCCCATAGAACATGAATAGTTCTAGAGATGCATACTATCGGGTTATACACCACCCGACGGGGGCTCCCACTAATTTTGTGTCACGCTGGGGTACCGCGTGTCATATGTTCTCAGAAACATGGGAAGTTTCAGAGACTCATATTGACTTTCCGTGCTAAGCCACGGAAATATCACATACCACATCTCGTATGCAGAGTTTACCGAGATTGATCCGCTCTCGGTGGCGTACCTTACCTCTTACCTTGAAGACGGAGCATCGTTACAGAATAATATAACAAGTAAGTTAGTTCACCACCTTTATAACTTACGCTAGTAATAGTCCTTAATGGGCATATAGCTAATCCTCACTCGACTACTTCGGAGTTTTGAAAATAGGCTCTTTTCGAGCGTGCTATTCCCAATGAAGCTCTGATACCATATCTGTGGGGACTGGGGTCCCGACGTCCAAGGATCTCATTGGGTGGTGTCGTGCGATGCGACACTGTGAGACCTATGTGTGCTGAATACATTGGCTTGTAGTGAATACACTTGGCTTTGATGATAAAAGTTTTAAATATCACCAAAACACCTTTTTATCAAGGTCCGACTCTAGCTCTGAGCTACAGCAATGTCCGACGGTAGATCCGGTTTGGTTTGGGTAGCTCCGGTTACGTTCGATGCTAGGTCCGACTAGCTTTGGTCAGCTCCGGTGAAGTTTTGTCTTTGTTAGCTCCGACATGTCTTTGATAGCTCCGGTTTTTGCTAAGCTCCGAGTTGATTTTTCTAGCTCTGACTTTTGGGATTACTAGTTCCGACTAGTTCTGGTTAGCTCTAGCGCTAGGTCCTGCTAGTTTTGTAAGCTTCAGCAGGAACTTGGTTGTACTAGTTTTGGTAAGCTCCGGCTCTAGGTTCTACTAGCTTTTGTTAACTCCGGCTCAAGGTCCGGGTTGCTCTGGCAAGGTCCGGAACTTGACTGCAGTGCTTCTGCTTTTCATTTGCAATGTTTCGTACTTTCTTTACATTGTTGAAAACATTGCTTAGTATTCATTTGCTAAGTTTTTGGTGCGTTTTGGTTGATATGGATCATATCGTGTTACTGTGGTTTTTGCAACATGCTTATGTGAGGCTCTCACGTAAGGTGTTGTGTTCGGAACTAACTTGAGTCAAGTCAAGGACTTGGGCTCGTATGGATTGGTTATTTATTCATGTGCAGGTGTTGCTTGAGTTCAAGACATGGCTGGTGAAGGGATCCATTGGACTAGTCTCAGGGAGGAGATGAGGTTCCAACAACCAAATTCAGGAGGAATTGTGGTTGAGCTGATCAGGAGGTTGCGCAGCATGATTGAATCAAGAACAATGCATATGAAAGTATTGTGGACATCATTGGAAGATGTTTGCATGTGTGCAAGAAGTGCATGGACGTGGCTGCATGGTTCCGAGACGTGATGAAGAGATGTGGATGTAAAGAGTTGGTCGGAAAGGTCCAACCGACTAGGTTATGGACTCAGGCTGCGACTGAGTCGGGTTTGACTCAAATATGGAAAGATTTGAGTTGGTTATAATAGGATTTCATGTGGGTCACGAATTTGAGTTGTTTAAGAATGTGGGATACGTTCCTAAGGTGTTTAGAAGTCTTAAGATTGCTTCTATCTGCGTATAGAAGAATCTTGAGCAGTTATGGAAAGTTACGATTCGTGATCTGAGTAGGATTGGAGTCCTAATTGATATTGGGTTGGCCTAAGGGCTGGTTATATAAGCAAGGGAGCCCAGAGCTCGTGTTGCACGACTTTGGGGTTGTTCCTCTTGTGTTCTATTGAATAAAATTCGTAGTTTGAAGGAACTTTTGTGCCTTGTTCGTCCGACTTGTTCCAGACAAGTTTTACTCGTCGAGTTTCTGGACAGCACTACCTTTCGTCGGTGGTTTTATCATAACTCGAGTTTTACAGATCCAATTGACGTGATTCTTTTTGGGTTGTCTTCACAACTTGATTTTATATCATATGTAAAAATTTCATGGTGATTGGATTTGTGGTCTATGATCTACACGAGTTTCTTTGCAGCGTTCCAGAACTGTTTTTTCTCGAGTAGGACAGATTGACCATTGTTTGATCTTTCGATCATAACTTGAGTTTTTCTTGTTGTATTTGAGTGATTCTTTTTGTGTTGTCTTCGTGACTTGATTCTCTCTAATATCTATCACTTTTGTCACGGTGAAACATGTTTAGATTAGTCTCACACACGATTTCTTTAACAGATTGTTTTTCTGCCGAAAGGGTTTGGGGTTTAATTGTTTCCGCTGCGTAAGATTTTTAAATCTACCATTCACGCCCCCTATGGTAGCTTTTCACATGCTCTTCGATCCTACAATTGGTATAAGAGCCACGGTGCTCTAATCTTTGAGATTTGCGCGTGTTTTTGACTAATCATCATGGAGAAGTACTCCGCCAAACCTTGTGTGTTTGCTGGTATTGATTTTCAGGTTTGGAAGGCACGCATGGAGGCTTTCATCCAGGCACAAGGCTTTGCAATATGGGAGAAGTTATAGAAGCCTTACGAAGTGCCATCAAACGATCAAGTTACAGCTACAAATCTGAGAGATGTCGACAACAACAACAAGGCTCGAAACTTGATCATACAAGGATTAACACAAAGCGACTTCGACCGTGTTACACACCTCCGATCTGCATACGATGTGTGGAAAGCACTTTGGGACTACCACGAAGGATCCAACACGATCAAAGAGGTAAGGCAAGACATGTTCAAGAAAGAATACATGCGCTTCGAGATGCAACCCGGTGAGTCTATTGATGAACTTTTTGCTCGCTTTAATAAAATTCTCAGCAACTTGCGCAGTGTCAATGTTAATTTTTCAGATGCTGAAAATGCTAGGCAATTGCTAAGTGCATTAGATATGTCAATTTGGGAGATGAAAGTCACATCTATTCGTGAATCTACTGTCATGAGTTCTCTTACATTAGATGTACTCTATTCTAAACTAAAAACTCATGAAATTGACATCCTAGCACGTAAGAACCCAAATAAGTCTATTGCATTTGTTTCACAGCGTGATATGTCTAGCTCTGGCCAATCATCATCTTGCAATACTCTTGCTTTGTTGTCCTCACTAACCGTGGAGCAGATCGAAGAATTTCCAGAAGAGGAGTTGGCACTCATCTCTACTAGATTCTCAATAGCATTGCAAAATGTGAGAACTAGAAGGAGTGGAAGCTCCGGACATCAACGCTGTTTTGAATGTGGTAAAGCAGGACACTTTCGTACAGAATGTCCTAACCTTTCAGGTCCGACCATCCAGGAAGAAAAACAAAGCAAGGTTTGGACCTCCTCTAGAAATTCCAACAAGAAGAAGAAAGGTGCCATAGGACGCAAGATGATCAACATTTTCATCACCGCGCTTCAAGAGTTTAGTTCAAGTGACGTGGACATTGGAAGTGATGAAGATGAAGATGATTTGGCAAACTTGTGCTTTATGGCGGGCAAGTCAAGATCATGTATGGAGGAGGCAGAACACAACAGCGACAATGAAGAGGTATGTCCTACTTGCAAAGAAATATGTGATGCCATTTCTCGTGCCACTATTATTGTTAAGAAAAAGGACAAAAAGCTTAGGGATAGTGCTTCTAAAATTGAATCACTAGAATCTGAAATCAACCATTTAAAAACTTTGATTCCTAGTGATGATGCATGTTCCTCATGTGATTTAATATATGAACAATTGTCCTCATTAAGAAGTGTGCACACCTCCACACTTGATAAACTTGAGTTAGAAATTGAAAAGAACAAAGAGCTTGCTGCACTTAATGATAAAAACTTGAAAGATGCTAGCTGTTCTACAATTGATTTGCATTGTTCTACTTGTGATGATCTTTATAAGAAACTACAGGATGCTATGAATGAAATTTCTATATTGAACAATGCTTTACGTTCTCATGAAGTTAAATTTTGTTCAAATTGCAAACTAAAAGGAAAAACTTCATGTGAAAATTGCCTTGATCTGTCCAATAAACTTGATGACATGCATAGGACATTAGATCGGTTTTGTAATGGGAATAAGAACCTAAACTTACTGCTGAATTCTTCCAAGTCTTGCAATGATAAAACTGGTTTAGGTTTTGATTCTCATGCTCATGCTAAGGCACATCCACCTAAAATTGTAAAGTCATTAGAAAGTGGTTTGATTCAAACAGTTCCTAAACAAAAAGTAGTGGTTTTCAAATCTGCAGGAGTGCTGCCTCATTCGGTTTCAAATAAAAATATTGCTTGCTCATCTACACATGAACACAAAGTTAAATTTCATTGTACCTTCTGTGGTAGAGATGGTCATGTCATAGATTTTTGTTATAGACTAGCTAAACAACAGAAAAAGGAAAGAATGGTTGCTAGATCTCATAACTTTCATGCAAAATTTTCTGCACACATTGAACCGAATGTACAACCTGCTGTTTTGAGTCAAAAACATTCAAAGTTTACCTCCGGACCTTCTGTTTTTGCCTCCGGAGCTACTGATTTTTGTGCTACACAAGTAACACCTTATAGGTCAGTAGTCAAGAATAAAAAATCTCAAACTTTGACTCATAAACCTGCTGTTTTGTCTCAGCTTTCACGTGTTTTTCCTGCTGCACGTCACGTGACTCAGTATTGGATTCTTAAATGCCTTTTGACTAACCCCAGTATTGAGTCATCGACGTATTGTGCTTCTATGTAGGTTACACGTTTTAGGAAGGAGAACATTTGGATTGTGGATTCAGGTTGCTCACGCCACATGACCGGTAACAAAGATTGGTTCTCCTCCCTCTGTTTTGTGTCACGTGTAGAAAATGTTACTTTTGCAGATAATTCTTCAACTCCTATAATTGCTAAGGGTTCGGTTAGAGTAAATGATCACTACACTTTGAAGGATGTGGCACTTGTCAAAAATTTGAAATACAACTTGCTTTCTGTTGCACAATTGCTAGATGAAAATCTAGAAATTATTTTCAATAAAAACTGCTGCAAAGTTGTAGGTTCAAATAGTGAGCTTATTTGTAACATGTCTCGGTTTGGAAGAGTTTTTAAAGCTGATTTTGATATGTCTTTCTCTAAGCATAGGTGTCTAGTTGCTAATGATTCAAAGGACTTATATTTTTGGCATCGTAGACTTGGTCACGTAGGCTTTGATCACCTAATGCGTGTTAGTGCTCTTGATCGCATACGGGGGCTGCCTAAGCTTAAAGGGGACAAAGAAATTGTGTGCTCTTCTTGTAGACATGCTAAGATGGTTGCAGGTTCACATACTCCTCTCACAATGATCATGACAACTGAACCATGTCAACTTTTGCATCTTGACACCGTAGGACCTTCACGTGTTCAATCCTTCGGAGGTAAATGGTATGTTCTTGTTATCATTGATGATTATTCTAGATACTCTTGGGTTTACTTTATGGCGTCTAAGAATGAAGTTTTTAGTCACTTTAGAACTTTATTTCTTAGATTATCAATTGATCACCCAGGATCATTAAAAGCAATTAGAAGTGATAATGGAACTGAATTTAAAAATCAATCTTTTGATCACTTTTGTGCTGAAAATAGAATAGATCATCAATTCTCTTCACCATATGTACCTCAACAAAATGGTGTTGTATAAAGAACGAACAGAACCTTAGTTGAGATGGCTAGGACTATGCTTGACGAATATCAAACTCCTACGAAATTTTGGGCTGATGCGTTAGCAACCGCTTGTTATGTCTCGAATCGTGTTTTCTTGCGTGCTAAGCTAGGTAAAACACCAGATGAGCTTCGGTTTGGACATAGGCCTAGTGTTACACACTTTCGGGTCTTTGGTTGCAAATGCTTTGTTAAGAAACATGGTAACCTTGATAAATTTGAACCTCGATCCGTTGATGGCATGTTTCTTGGTTATCCATCTCATACTAGAGGCTACCGTGTGCTTTTACTTGACACTAACAAAATTGTGGAGACTTGTAAAGTGTCTTTTGATGAATCTAGCCCAGGTACTAGCTCAAACATTGCAGGTCCAGATCCATATCCGCAGGGGGAGAGCATTTTCATTGATGATGAGGAAGAATTGGAGTTGCTGCCAGAAAATTCAGCAGCTAAAGATTTTGGTTTAGCTCTGGATGTTAATTCTCAACCAGCAGCGACAACCATCAATGCTGATTCAAATCATCCTCAAGCCACAAGATCATCGATTTGTGATGAACATGAAGAAGAAGAAGCTTGTGAGACATTTGTTCCCCTACTGTTTTACAAAGATCATCCCCCACAACAGATGATTGGAAGCTTGCACGAACGAGTCACACGGTCTAGGTTTTGTGATCCAAACTCTCATGCTCATTCTGATTTTGTTGCTTCTTTTGAACCCAAAGATATATCACACGCACTCACTAATGAATCTTGGATTATTGCCATGCAAGAAGAGTTAGAAAATTTTGAAAGAAATAATGTTTGGAAACTTGTACCTCCACCTCAAGGTCACACTTTAATTGAAACTAAATGGGTATTTAAAATAAACAAAGTGAGGATGGGGTTGTGGTTAGGAATAAGGCTAGGTTGGTTGCTCAAGGTTTCACTCAAGTTGAAGGTCTAGATTTTGATGAAACTTTTGCTCCTCGCTAGATTAGAAGCCATAAGAATTTTATTAGCTTTTGCAGCATCTAAAGGTTTTAAGCTATATCAAATGGATGTTAAAAGTGCTTTTCTTAATGGCTACATAGATGAGGAGGTTTATGTCAAACAACCACCGGGTTTTGAAAATCCAGATTTTCCTAATCATGTTTACAAACTGTCCAAAGCCTTATACGGTCTCAAACAAGCCCCTAGAGCATGGTATGATAGGTTAAAACATTCTTACTTGAAAAGGGGTTTACCATGGGCAAGATTGATAAAACTCTTTTTGTGCTTAAACATGGCAATGACTCATTATTTGTTCAAGTGTATGTGGATGATATTATCTTTGGTTGTGCTTCTCATGATCTTGTGTCCAAGTTTTCAGCTATGATGAGTTCCGAATTTGAAATGAGTATGATGGGTGAACTCACTTACTTTTTGGGGCTGCAAATCAAGCAAACCAACGAGGGTACCTTTGTGCATCAAACGAAGTATACCAAAGACCTTCTAAGGTGCTTCAACATAGACAAAAGCAAGCCTCTTGGGACACCAGTGGGAACAGCAACAACACTTGAACTTGATGAAGATGGTGAACCTGTGAATCAAAAAGAATATAGAAGCATGATCAGATCACTTTTGTACCTCACGGCATCAAGACCGGACATACAATTCAGCGTATGTCTTTGTGCATGGTTTCAGGCTTCCCCACGTGCTTCACATCGTGAAGCCGTCAAAAGGATTCTCAGGTACTTACATGGAACTCAAAAATTTGGCATTTTTCTTCCTTCTTCCTCAACCGTTACTTTGAAAGCTTTTTCGGATGCTGATTTTGGGGCTTGTGGGATTGATAGGAAAACTACTTCCGGTGCTTGTCATTTTCTTGGTAATTCTCTTGTTGCTTGGTCCTCTAGAAAACAAAATTCAGTTGCTCAATCCATAGCTGAATCTGAATATGTAGCTGCTGCTAGTGCTTGCTCACAAATTCTTTGGATTGTTCAAACACTTAAAGACTATGGGGTTGATCTAGATAGTGTTCCACTGTTTTGTTATAACACTAGTGCCATTTGCATTGCTAAAAACCCCGTGCAACATTCTAGAACTATGCACATTGACATTAGGTATCACTTTCTCCGAGATAATGTTGAAAAAGGAAACATTGTGCTTCACCATGTAGATACCGAACAACAATTGGCTGACATTTTTACAAAACCTTTGGATTTCACTCGTTTTTGTTACATTCGTAGTGAAATAGGGGTTATGCATCCTCATGGCTTAAATTGAGGGGGAGTTTTGAAACTTGGGAAGTCTATGTGTGAATCTGAAATTAAAATAATATGAGCATAGTATTTCATACATATATGACTCTGTGATTCCTTTTACATGCTGAAAGTTCTTACTACATTACTCGTGTTATACATTTTGTAGTTTTTGCCATGTCTAGTAATTGTAATAATTACTTACACTAAAACTGGTCATGGTCGAACTTTCTTGTTGTTTTGAACTTGTTACATGTTCACATGTGCTTTTAATCATAAAGAATTAATCAAGTAATCAACTCACATGTTGAGTTTTTATGAACAAATATAAATTGAGAAAAGATCAAGAGAATATGCATGCATCGCACTTCTTCTTTTGAAATGGCTTGTCATTGCACTTAGATATGAACTTGGAAGAAGTTGTGTATGACTAAAACCATGTCCTTAAGCTTCTGATTGTCAAATGACATAGGCTTGGCTTGGTTGGTTAGAATAAGGCAGATGCGCATATAATCTCTTGCAAATATCATATGATCTAAATTTATGCTTTGAAAAATAATAAAATGCAGCAACTAGTGTCATGCTTTCAGGTTTTGAAATAGTTAAGTTTGTGAGATCATGACTTATTTAAATTGAAAATTACATTTGATCTCTAGCATGGCTTACACTACTTTATGTATTTCATTGATGTGATAATGTAAGTTACTTGATAGTATGACTTGGATGAGCTTTGTTTATATGTATATGTTATAATATGCTCATAACAACTAAAGAGGGAGAGATAATTTGTTTATATGCTCATGACTTGTTGAATACATTGTCAAAGGGAGAGAGATAAACAAGAAGATAAAGAGAATATGTGCATAAGGAGAGATAATAAAGGTGGAGGGATAATATGGGATAATTTTTGGTTTTTCTTCTCATTTTACTTTTGATTTACAAAGGGGGAGAAATTGCCTTCAAAACTTTTAAATTGAATAAGCCAATGTTCGGATTTTAAATGGTGTTGCCAATGCATTCATCAAGGGGGAGATTGTGAGACCTATGTGTGCTGAATACATTGGCTTGTAGTGAATACACTTGGCTTTGATGATAAAAGTTTTAAATATCACCAAAACACCTTTTTATCAAGGTCCGACTCTAGCTCTGAGCTACAGCAAGGTCCGACGGTAGGTCCGGCTTGGTTTGGGTAGCTCCGGTTACGTTCGATGCTAGGTACGACTAGCTTTGGTCAGCTCCGGTGAAGTTTTGTCTTTGTTAGCTCCGACATGTCTTTGATAGCTCCGGCGTGTTTTTGCTAAGCTCCGAGTTGATTTTTCTAGCTCCGGCTTTTGGGATTACTAGTTCCGACTAGTTCTGGTTAGCTCCGGCGCTAGGTCCTGCTAGTTTTGTAAGCTCCGGCGGGAACTTGATTGTACTAGTTTTGGTAAGCTCCGGCGCTATGTTCTACTAGCTTTTGTTAGCTCCGGCTCAAGGTCCGGGTTGCTCTGGCAATGTCCGGAACTTGACCGCAGTGCTTCTGCTTTTCATTTGCAATGTTTTGTACTTGCTTTACATTGTTGGAAAGATTGCTTAGTATTCATTTGCTAAGTTTTTAGTGTGTTTTGGTTGATATGGATGATATCGTATTACTGTGGTTTTTGCAACATGCTTATGTGAGGCTCCCACGTAAGGTGTTGTGTTCGGAACTAACTTGAGTCAAGTCAAGGACTTGGGATCGTATGAATTGGTTATTTATTCATGTGCAGGTGATGCTTGAGTTCAAGACATGGCTGGTGACGGGATCCATTGGACTAGTCTCAGGGAGGAGATGAGGTTCCAACAACCAAATTTAGGAGGAATTGTGGTTGAGCTGATCAGGAGGTTGCGCAGCATGATTGAATCAAGAACAATGCATATGAAGGTATCGTGGACGTCATTGGAAGATGTTTGCACGTGTGCAAGGAGTGCATGGACGTGTCTACATGGTTCCGAGACGTGATGAAGAGATGTGGACGTAAAGAGTTGGTCGGAAAGGTCCAACCGACTAGGTTATGGACTCAGACTGCGGCTGAGTCGGATTTGACTCAAATATGGAAAGATTTGAGTTGGTTATAATAGGATTTCGTGTGGGTCACGAATTTGAGTTGTTTATGAATGTGGGATACGTTCCTAAGGTGTTTGGAAGTCTTAAGATTGCTTCTATCTGCATATAGAATAATCTTGAGCAGTTATGGAAAGTTAGGATTCGTGATCTGAGTAGGATTGGAGTCCTAGTTGATATTGGGTTGGCCTAAGGGCTGGTTATATAAGCAAGGGAGCCCAGAGCTCGTGGTGCACGACTTTGGGGCTGTTCCTCTTGTGTTCTATTGAATAAAATTCGTAGTTTGAAGGAACTTTTGTGCCTTGTTCGTCCGACTTGTTCCAGACAAGTTTTACTCGTCGAGTTTCTGGACAGCACTACCTTTCGTCGGTGGTTTTATCATAACTCGAGTTTTACAGATCTAATTGACGTTATTCCTTTTTGGTTGTCTTCACAACTTGATTGTCTAAAATATGTCAAAATTTCACGGTCATTGGATTTGTGGTCTATGATCTAAACGAGTTTCTTTGCAGCGTTCCAGAACTGTTTTTTCTCGGGTAGGACAGATTGACCATTGTTTGATCCTTCGATCATAACTTGAGTTTTTCTCGTCGGATTTGAGTGATTCTTTTTGTGTTGTCTTCGTGACTTGATTCTCTCTAATATCTATCACTTTTGTCACTGTGAAACACGTTTAGATTAGTTTCACACACGATTTCTTTAACAGATCGTTTTTCTGCCAAAAGGGTTTGGGGTTTAATTGTTTCTGCTGCGTAAGATTTTTAAATCTACCATTCACCCCCCCTCTGGTAGCTTTTCACGTGCTCTTCGATCCTACAGACACCTCACAGAACACACGAAAAGAATGCAAAACAAGCAAAGTTCTCATTTCATAATATAATTAGAGTTTACAAAACAGTGTACAACAAAGGTACGCACGCAGCAAAAAATACATACTCATACTCTCATTTAACCAAGAAGGAGAGAAGACGTCCATGCGCTAGGACGCTTCTCACTAGCAACACGAAGAACATTCAGCAGCAGCGTGGTTCACATGAGATTCATCTCGACACCTCGAGGTCTCATGTACAACCTGAACGGCAGAAATAAATCTAATACCTGCAAAAATCGTTAAAGCGCAAATGTGAGTATAAGGCTCAGCAAGACTAACCCGTCTCACTAGACATATGCAGGGTTGAATACTAAGCATAGGTAAGGAATAGCATAAAGGACACGCCTACAAGTGGATCTTTATAATCATGTTTTAAGTAGCACATGACATTCTTCAGGCATGGCACATCATAGACTCCACAATCAAACAAGAAACGCTTTGTCGATGATATGACATGCACAAAGCACATAATGCTATTACTGGTAAAGTATGGGGAAACTGTAAACTTTTAATTGTACTATCTCTAAGCCATACAAGGTTGCGAAGCAATTGTAATTCAATACATCGTATTCTCCTGACTTCTTCAGTATTTACTACGTCACGACACAGTGAATAAGTGGTACTCTATTACCGCGAGGGACGGTGATTGCAATCAGGACACACCCGGACAACACGACACATACGCACTTTCCGAAATGCCAGCAAGTACTTACAGCAGTACCTACATAACATTTTAGTACTAGTCGTATATGGCCACCTTTCAATAAACACTCGAATGTCGAACTGGTTGATCCGTCAGGAGCAGGAGGTCACTGCATGGGGCGTACTCTGACGTGCCCACCAGCTGATTTACACCTTGCTGCCCTCAACCTGCACCTATAAAACGGAACGGTATGCCTCGACAAACGAGTATCAAGCTACGTTAGTTTGCTGGAGCCCATTTCTCCAGTATGTTACCGATACAATTCAATCTTGTCCAGCGGGGCCGCACACAAAACGGTCCTCAATCGACACGGTCAGAGCTATACGACCAAGACCACCTCTTGTCGCTTCCTACTCATCTCTGACCGGTCTCGATTTCATATTCATAAGACATTCTCTGATTCCAGATCCTCCCGTGTGATAAAATTTCTATCTCGCGAGTAGATTCCAATACTCGTCTTCTACCGAATTCCTATGAGTATAAGCATAGCAGTATCTACTCAGTGGGTCGTAGACCTACCCAAGACTCCATAGGAATTGTGGGCCATGCAAGTGGATGTCAAACACCTTAAACGTAATGCACAATCATCTAAAGATGTAAGGTGAAATAAAACTGCAAAATACTGTAAGGAACTTAAATGCAAACCGGGGCTTGCCTTGTTTGCGACTCTATAGCAATGTCAGTTGTTATGGCTTGGTCTTCCTCCGGAGAATCCGCCATGGAATCTTGAAGTTGGAACTCCTCGGCATTCTCCTCCAAGAGAATCTTCTCGTTGATCACCTATCATCACGTTCCTATTGACATGATATGCACATAAGTAATTAAGGTAATCTAATAAAGGACTCGACGAGTTGTAAAAACCTTAAGAAGAAGAGGCTTGACTAGGAAGATTAGATATGTCTCAGATGGGTGGACAAACTATGGATAAGTCAAGTGGTCATAGTAGTGTCAAGTTGTGAATTGAAAGGTGCAATGCAAGCACGTAATGCAATTATTCACTTAACACTTGGAGCTATGCCACTCGAGAAAGCTGAGACTGACTGGTGTGGCAGTGTTGGACTGAATAGTGTAAGAATAACTAAGGAATCAAGGAGGGACATCGAAAGCTCGAGTATGAGTGGAGTGTGCAATAAAGAAGGTTGCGACTTACAAGTCAACCAATGAAGTTATACAAACTCACTAAGGAGTAAACCTAATTAAATGACAAGTGTGGTTGCAGGGTTCTGAATTAGGATGGAACGACGTGAACCCTAGAGACACTTGGAAAAGAAGTGAGATCGGCATGGCTCGGACTCAAAGAGTCATCACAAGCACTGCTAACCTAACATGAGTACCAAGACACGTTCAAAGGACCTTTAGGTAAATCAGTCGCTACGACTATCTTCGTAAGCATCGTCCAAGTTATTACATGACACTATTGCAGTGTCCTTTGCAAGATTTTCCATATGAGCTCGGTGAACCCCTAGAACTTGAACATAATGCATTACTATGTAGCAACGACGAGCTTTGCCATCTCGGGAAGATCATCTCATCGACGTTCACATCGACCCGTACTCGTCCATGGTGGTGAGCGGAATCCCGAACACCACCTTATGAGTCACAAGGTTAGTGATGTTGACTCGATCGTCGGCAAGCGACTCGACGAACCTGTCGTCGATGAAATGGCACAACTAGTTAAGCAATTCTATGGACGGTTAGGAAACATCATCGACACGCTCAAGGAACTCTTATTCCGGGTTCCCCTTGGTCTAGTATTCCTTGTCGGTCGCAACTTTCTCGCATCACTCAACCACAGGTCATCGGTGATCACCAACATCCGTGGTTTGACCTGGAAGGCATTTTATCGAGCACCTTAGCTATACCTAGGACTCGATCACTCTCACATCGACTAAAACCTAATTTGGCTTGACAACCATTGTCCAACGAGTCATGCTTGTGTTCTAGCACCACACACATCACAAGCATCCTTCATCTCGATGTCAGGGCATGATGATGGCTCGGAGCGTCACGACGACGTCATGTGGTCAATGACGTCGACGCGGCTCATGGTGGAGCATCACGAGCACGCACGGACAGGCCAACGTGATACAAACGACAAAGGAGGTCAACTTGGGGATTTCTATAGGAATGATATCAATGCGGAAAATGGACGTACGGATTGACGACACATGAGTACCATTAGCGATCACCACGAACGGACTTCGGTGGCGTAAAGAAAGGCATTTCAAGGCAAGGCTCACCTTGTAGGCGTTTCACCGAATATCTTGGGTGTGTACTTGATTTCCGTCGCTTCATCACCATTCAAAGGGTATCTTGGCACTTAGGCTTGTCGGTTGCAACATCATTCTACCTCTGCATCACAGACCAGCCCTGAACATCAACAAAGGTTGTTCTTCCCTCGTAAACATTTCATCGAACACCTTAGCTGCAGTCACTAATCTAATCAATCTTGCACAATCAGAGCTGACCTTGGACCAGTTGTCGATACCATTATGTCAAAGGTGTGTTCCCGAATCTTGTGCATCTCATTCATAACTTGCTTTGCTTCTAGGACATAGCCACGGCACGGAACGTCGCATTGAAGGTGATGGCCAGAAGCTTGGGCATCATGCTGAATCCAGAGGGAGGAGCAGACTGGCGGTGCGACCATGGTGCGGACAATGGTAAGGGCGGACGACGCAGGGAGCTGGGCCAATGGCGGGGTCGTGACGCGGAGGAGGACCAGCTTGGTGGATGGTGGGGAGCTCCATGGCGCAAGAGCGCGGCGAGCAGCAGGCCAGTGCACGGCGGGGCGCGTGTAGGACGGGGGCACAACTAGCCGAAGGTTAGGGATGCGCGGCTAGGGCAGCGAGTGCGCGCGTCTGGGAGCAGGCCGTGGCGGCGCGGGCAGGGAGGCGCGTGCGGCATTGGTGGCGCGTGGGGGCAGCGCCGGTGAGGCGCCGAAGCAGCGCAGCGGTGAGGGGGCACGCGCGACCGGCGTGGGCGCCATAATGCGGCTGGAAGGCGGCGAGCGGGCTGATAAGGAGGAGCTTGTTGATAAACTACTGCAAAAATGAAATTGTTAATGGATAAACTTATTGATAAGGATGAGCTTGTTGATCGCCAAGAAGATATGATCATCCCTCAAAAGGAGGAGTATCTTAAGATAAAAAAGCTCCTTGAACTTGAAAATGAGCAAAGCATGTCACTAGAGCTTGAGTTAGCTTCAAGCAAGGAAGCTTGCTTGAAGTTAGGCGACTCAAATGTAATCATCAAGGATGAACATGCTAACTTGATCAAGTTAACAAGATCCTTGAGGTACAAGTTGAGACACTCAAGCAAAGTGACCCTTCACCCTCTTCAAGTTCACCTTCTCAACACTTAAAATCTGAAACTACTATTACTTGTGGATGTGCTAAAATTGACACTAACTTGAAGGATAAGTTAAACTTGACAAAGGACGAGCAATCTTCCCGTAATGGCATATTTGACAAGGAGAAGATCAAGTATGCACGCGGTGCATACTTGGCCACAAGACCTCCTAATATCAAATGTGGAATTGGGTATTCTTATGGTGAAAAGCAAAATGCTAGAAGCCACAAGAATAACAAGGAGCGCATTGCTTTTGTCAAGGGAAACTCCCCTCAAGCTAGAAAGGCTAATAATGTTGACAAGTCCAAACATGCTAATACATATATGCAACAACTTTTGTTTAGAACCTTTGATGCATCATATGTACTCATGAAAAGTAACTTTGGTAGAGTTTATGCTAAATATTTTGGGCCACGCCATGGGAACACCAAGTCTCATGTGTGGGTGCCCAAATCACTTGTAACTAACCTCAAAGGACCCTAAGCAAGCTTGGGTACCTAAAACCAAGGCATAATTTGTTTTTGCAGGCCTACTCCTCTAGTGGAGCAAAATGGGTGCTAGACAGTGGATGCACCAACCACATGACCGGAGAAAGAAGAATGTTTGTTGAGTATGAAGTAAATGAAGATCCAAGTGAAGGCATCTATTTTGGAGACAATAGTTAAGGAAGGGTGCTCGGTACCGGTAAAATTGCAATATCATCTCAACACACGCTTTCTCATGTTTTGCATGTTGATTCCTTAGATTATAACCTTCTGTCCATATCTCAATTATGTGACAAGGGTTATAATTGCTTGTTCACTAATGAGAGTGTGACCGTCTCTAGAAGGAGTGATGACTCAGTTGCATTCAAGAGTGTTCTCAAGGGAATGCTTTACCTTGTTGACTTCAACAAAGATAAAGCCGAACTTGACACATGCTTGATTGCAAAGACCAACATGGGTTGGCTGTGGCATAGATGGCTAGCACATGTTGGTATGAGGAATCTTCAAAAACTCCTTAAGGGCGATCACATTCGAGGTTTAAAGAATGTTGTTTTTGAGAAAGACAGGCCTTGTAGCGTGTGCCAAGCCGGTAAGCAAGTAGGAGCACCCCATCCCATGAAGAACGTCATGACAATGACAAGACCGCTCGAGCTACTTCACATGGATCTATTTGGTCCAATTGCTCACATAAGCATCAGCGGTAACAAATATGGTTTAGTAATTATTGATGATTTTTCGCGCTTCACGTCGGTTTTCTTTTTACATGATAAGACAGAAATTCAAGGAACCCTCAAGAAGTTCTTCAAGCGTGCCCAAAATGAGTTCTCATTGAAGATCAAGAACATACGAAGCGATAATGGTGCGGAGTTCAAGAACACCCAAGTTTAGGAGTACCTTGACGAAGAAGGGATAAAGCATGAATTTTTAGCATTGTATTCCCCTCAACAAAACGGAGTAGTGGAAAGGAAGAATCGAACCCTCATAGAGATGGCGAGGACAATGCTTGATGAGTACAAGACTTCGGATTGGTTTTGGGCGGAAGCGGTTAACACCGCTTGTCATGCCATAAACCGACTCTATCTTCATCGACTTCTCAAGAAAACGTCATATGAGCTTCTCATCGGTAACAAGCGAATATTTCCTATTTTCGAGTTTTCGGTTCTAAGTGTTATATTTTGAACAAGAAGCCTAGGACTTCAAAGTCCGATGAAGGTTTCTTGCTTGGCTATGATTCGAACTCTTATGTCTATTGTGTATTCAACAAGGTCTCCGGACTTGTTGTAGTAGCATGTGATGTAGTGTTCGACGAAACTAACAGCTCTCAAGAAGAGCAAGTTGATCCATGTGTCCCAGATAGAGAAGAAGCTCCATGTCAGGAGTTGAGAAGAATGGTGTTGGGCGATGTTCGACCACAAGCGCCACCTCCAAATGCGAATGAAGAAGATGAACCACAAGTGGAGATAAATGATCAAGGGGGACTTCTACACAAGATCAACATCATGAAGATCAAAGTGACCAACAAATCAATGAGGGCAACTAACTAGGGGGAGAAGAAGATGACCATGAAGATACAAGACCGCAAGTGCCACACCAAGAGTACACCAATGCGTCCAAAGAGATCACCCAATTGACAACATAATCGGTGACATCCAAAAGGGAGTAACAACTAGATCTCGCGTAGCTAATTTTTGTGAGCATTACTCTTTTGTATCCTTTTTGGAACCGCGCAGGATTGAGGATGCATTGGAAGATCCGGATTGGGTGGTGGCAATGCAAGAAGAACTTAACAATTTCAAACGGAACGAGGTGTGGGAACTCGTCGAAAGACCCAAGTTCAACGTCGTTGGCACCAAATGGGTATTTCGCAACAAACAAGACAAACACGGGGTGGTGACAAGGAACAAAGCACAACTTGTGGTCAAAGGGTATTCACAAGTCGTAGGTTTGGATTTCGATGAAACTTTTGATCCCGTAGCTAGGCTTGAATCAATTAGAATATTACTTGCATATGCTACTATTTCAAGCTCTATCAAATGGATGTGAAAAGCGCCTTCCTCAATGGACCGATCAAGGAGGAGGTGTACGTGGAGCAACCCCCCAGATTCGAAGATCAAGAGTTCCCCGACCACGTGTTCAAACTGCGTAAAGCTCTCTACGGCCTCAAACAAGCTCCTAGAGCTTGGTATGAGTGTCTTAGAGATTTCTTAATTGAAAATGGTTTTAAAATTGGTAAAGAAGATTATACATTGTTTACAAAAAACTTTGACAATGATCTTTTTATTTGTGAAATTATGTTGATGACATTATCTTTGGTTCAACTAACAAATCCTTTTGCGAAGAATTTAGTAAGATTATGATAGAGAGGTTCGAGATGTCTATGTTGGGAGAGCTGAAATACTTCTTGGGATTCCAAGTGAGGCAACAAAAAAAGGGACGTTTATAAGCCAAACCAAGTATACTCAAGACATACTCAAGAAGTTTGGAATGGACAAGGCAAAGACAATAAAGACTCCCATGGCAACAAATAGAAACTTGGATCTAAATGAAGATGGACCAAACGTGGATCAAAAGGTATATCGCTCCATGATTGGTTCCCTACTTTACTTATGTGCATCTAGGCCTGATATTATGTTGAGTGTGTGCTTGTGTGCAAGATTTCAAGCCAATCCTAAGGAGTTTCATTTGACAGTCATCAAGAGAATCTTGCGATATTTTCATACACCCAACCTAGGCCTTTGGTATCCTAAAGGTTCCAAATTCAATGTCATTGGATACTCCGATGCAGTTTATGTCGGATGCAAACTAGATAGAAAAAGTACATCCGGTACATGCCAATTCCTAGGTAGATCCCTAGTTTCTTGGTCCTACAAGAAACAAAACTCCATTGCCTTATCCACGGCCGAAGCGGAGTATGTTGCAGCCGGGAGTTGTTGTGCATAACTCCTTTGGATGTGACAAACTCTAAGGGATTATGGTTATAATATGAGTCGTATTCCACTCCTTTGTGACAATGAGAGTGCCATTAAAATTGCCCATAATACCGTTGAGCACTCTAGGACCAAACACATAGACATACGGCATCACTTTTTGAGAGACCACTCAATGAAAGGTGACATCACTATTTCCCATGTCAACACAGAAAAACAACTAGCTGATATCTTCACCAAGCCACTTGATGAAAAACGTTTTTGCGAGCTCCGAAATGAACTAAGTATCCTAGATGCTCAGAACGTGGCTTGAAAACTTGCATACCTGTATGGCTTATTCAAAATCCATTGATTGTGTTATGAAAATCATCTCTCTCTATTTTACTATTTCAAATACTTGATCTTGATGAATTATGGTCATTGCTTGATTGTTGTATGTTTACTGATCATATTCATCAAAATATTTGGTTGTTTTGCCCCCTATTTTTCTTTGTAAGCACCTTCGAATATATATGAATGGACCAATTGTTTCTATTCTAGTGACCGCGGACTAGTCCGTGGTTACCCGGACTAGTCCGCACATTGCAGACTAGTTCGCAGAGTGTCCGGTAGTCCGTACTAGTCCGGTTGACCATGGACTAGTCCGATTTTTCGACTCTATAACCCTAGGTGCCGCCAAAACCTAATCTTCTTCATTACCACAACTAACCTCACGTTCTCTCTCCTCACTCAACTGCTCCCAAGGAGATTTCGTGGTTCCTCCATCAAATCCCCTCAAATTTCAGTGGGAATTGATCTTCATTGCAAGGGGATTGAAGACCACGAGCTTGTCCGCACCTACAACTCCTCCATCCTCGAGAATCGATGCTTTTTGGTAAATTTCCTCCCAAACCATATAAACTTTGATTTCTTTCGTTTTGAATCAAATAGCTCAGTTCCTTCCAGTTAATGCAAGATTCCTTGTTATATTACATCTCTATTGAGCTATCTTCGCATTGAGAACCACCATTAATCTGATTGTTAGGGTTTGAACTATTGAACACCGGACTAGTCCGGTCTCGATACGGACAAGTCCAGTTCTCCAGACTAGTCCGCATTTGAGCAACGGACAAGTTCGATCTTTAACAGAACTCAACCCCAAATTCCACTACCCAATGTGTTTTCTTTCCATCGATTATTATCCATGCATTGTATAATATTCTTGTCAGGACAATGTCTAGCTCCAATTATGAGATTTCTGATTTTGAAGCCGAGTTGGACCAAGAGTCTTTGCTTCAGTCCTCGATGGGCCAAAGCAAGAAAAGTCAACACCATCCCGCTGACCCGACACCGACTCCACCTCAAGTGCGACGAAAGGTCATGGCCAAGAAGCCTGCATCCAAAGGAAAGGATGCAACTGGCCCTAGCTTGGCAGCTCTTCACCAAGCCAAGGGCAAAGGGAAAGGGATCACCACCAGTCTCATTGGCCCCCTCCAGATGAGTGCTCCGAGGCAGGGGACTAGAGACCCCACTGAAGAGAGGTTCATTGGCAAAGGAAGTGATGTCGCTATGAAGCTTAGGAACATTGATTGCTACAGCAGGTCCAGAAAGGCAGCTGATGCTAGATTCTGGAGCAACTTCCATGCGGACTACTACAGTTCTGTGTATCTCACTATGAAGACTCCAGTGGTCCGAAGCCAATGGATCGACTTGACACACTTTGAGAGGAAGAGCTACCCTGCCTTTGATGAAGTGATACAGGTTGTGGAGAGGCATGGGCTCAAAGACTTGTTTGCTTTCAGGTGCAACTGGAATGATGAAGTCATAGTCCAATTCTATGTTACCTACTATTTTGCTAGTGATGAAGAGGAGAGGGTGACTTGGATGACTCATGGATCCAAGTACACCATTACTTATGATGAGTTTGCAAGACTGCTTCACCTAGAAGACACTGGCAACAATGAGCTAACCATCCACAACATTGGAGTCCTTGAGAAGGACAAGATGGAGTTTCTATATGACACCCGCCTAAAGTTCAATCCTCCATCAACCAAGAACATGAAGCCCTTCTTCATGGTTCTCAACAGGGTGCTAAGGAAGACAATAGCTCCAAAATATGGAGATGCAGGAAGTGTGCAGGGGTAATTGAGGACCTTAATGAAGGTGATAAGCAAGAACAAGAAGTTTGATGTCTTCGACTATATCTGGGACGACATGGTGAACATCTCTTGCACCCCTAATTGTTCCTGTGGCTATGCGCCCTACATCATGTTCATGATAGAAAAGGTCACGGAAATCGAGTTTGTGAAGGATGTTGAGCACACTCCCCTAAGGCCCCAGAAGCCTTCCCAAGCCACACTCCCAGCTACTCCATCCCCTACATCTAGTGAGGAGGCTCCCAGGAGGGCCCAAGCTGAAGCAAGACCCCCATCAAGTACAGGAGCTACTACATCCAAGAAGGGGTCCCCCAGTGGCATTTTGAAGTACTTGTGTGATGCCCGGTTCCGGAAAATGAACCAAGCTAATGCATATGTGTGCCCAGGACGTTCATCACACATACACGAGTGCAATCACAAAAGGATATACAGATAATTACCATAGAACAAGATTAATTAACCAAATTTTATTAAACCAACCATATTATCCTCGAATACAAACTCTGATGAATATTAATGACAAGTTCAACTAATGCAGCGGAAATAAACTAATTAAGCAACTAAGCAAACTAAGCATAAGGGATAGTGCAGCTCCAATCAACACCACAGGCAAAGCTGATGGTAGACACGGCCTAGAACTACGCATTATCACCATTAAACTCACAATCCTGACCTGCAACTGTTGGAGGGGGGGGACTGCAAGAGTGAGCATGTCGTACTCAGCAAGTGTGGAAAGTATGACATGTGGTTGATTCAAATAATGACAATAATAATGGCTAAGTGCTGAAAAGTACTGAAAAGTACAGTAAAACCATTTGGAAAAGCGATGTATCATATTTATGTGAAGTAAACCCATCATAAACCATGTAACTATAATAATACCAGTCCATAATTCACCATTACCAATAACCATAATCAATGTCATAAACCATAATTCCATCCCATAACCATAACCATAATCATAATATCAACCATAACCATTACCAAACCATAACCATCCCAAATCCCAATTTCCCGCTAATCATGTAGGTCATCCAGGCGCTCGTAACCGGGAGCACGGCTATCATGATAGTTTTAATAGACTCTGCAGAGTTTGTAACACTTTACCCACGTGTTCGTGATTTCATCACCTTTTGGTGACTAAGAACCTCCCTTATGACCGTGACCCGTCGTTCACATTACACACTTCCGTTGGTGTGTGGCCAAGAGATCACAAAATAGCCTTTACAAAGGGATTACTAGTCTATTTAGACCCCACTGAGGTTTCACGGGTAGCGATGTCTCCAACTGAGCACATCTTCAACCAAGGGCCCCCTCTTGAGCCATTCGGATCCCAGGGTAGTCCCGCCAATCATCAACAAACCCAATCCGACTACCCCTTCCCCGAGCATCCTTGATGGTCCAAATAGCACTGGCAAAGCCCTAATTGATTAGCTACGCCGCACCCATACTTGGCCTCGTGGTGGCACTGTAGTCCTGGCCTATTCTCGCATGAACCTGTCCTTAGATCTAAAGCAAGCAAACCACCATGAAATCCAACCCATCCACATACCAGGCTTGCTTAGATCACCCATTACCAAACCATATTGACCAGTTCACATTAACCAGAATATCATTAATACATAATTAAATTTGTAGTGTTGTTTTCCCATCCCAATTAATCAAGCAAAGCAAAAAGGTAAAAGCCCTTCCCGACTCTCTACCATAAATTCTAGGTGACAAGGGTGGTTTAACAAATCTAGTAAACTTCCTACCATAGGATTCCCATCAAATTGACACAAGCATGCAGTTTGCAAACAAAACATTTATTTTAAAATAGGATCAATATGCTTTAAGGACACTTGCCTTGCTCTTGCTGTTGATTAGGGTCAAAGCCTTCAAACTCTTGGTTCTCGAAATCCTCATACACGACTTCTTGAGCACCTCCCTCTACTCACGATCACACATACAAGAAAATACATACAATTCAATATGATGCACACAAATTAATCAACATGCAATGACATGCATGCATGCAAGGTTCAATAATTAATTAACTGCGGTTGTTTATTAATTAGATGCAACTAGTTCATACGTGTTCATATGAGTTTATGGGGGTTTTAGCGAGAATTAATGCGGCTGAAAATAAAAAGACAATGTAACTAAAATCAATTTACGTCTATCAGATCTAATACATCACTAAAATTTGCATCGGAAAAACGAATCCTACCATAGATGTGACGGCTTTGAAGATCGCGGGACGAAGGCGACGCGTAGACGAAGTGGACGGCGCAAGGGTCCTCCGGCGGCACGACGATGGCGACGCGACGACGACGATCTCCGGCGGACGATAGCGTCCTCCTCTTTTTCTTCCTCTTCTTCCCCTCTTTTTTTCTTCCTTTTCTTCCCTGGCGGCGGCAGCCTCTGGTCTTTTTTTCTACGGCAGCTCTAGGGTTTTTCTGGCTCTGGCGGCGGCATTGTTTTCTGGGGTCGGGAAAAATACGACCGATCGTTTTATGGCCGCAGCGGCTAGGGCACGCGGGGCCAGCGGTGCGGGGGTGCGCGCGCGGGGCTGGCGCGAGCGTGGGCGGGGCCGGTCGGGCGCGCTGGCGCGGTGGGGCCAGGCGCGGCATCGCTTGGGCGGGCTGGCGCGCGCGAGGGCATCGGGGTGGGCGGCACCGAGCGGGGCGCGCGGTCGCAGTGGGGCCAGGGCGGTGCGCGGTCAACGCGGGAGCGGCGGGGCTGGCTCGGTCAGGGCCGAGGCAGGCGCGGGAGCGGGCAGCGGGGTCGCGCGGCGCGCTGAGGGCGGGGCGTCGCGCTGAGGGCGGGGCGTCGCGTGGTGGGGCCAGCGGGGCACGCGCGGTAGGCTGAGGCGCGGGCGGCGCGTGCAGGAGGGCGCGGGAGCAGGGCCGGGGGTGCCCTGACTGGGCCGGCTCGGCCGCCTGGCCAGCGGTTGCCTTCTTTTTTTTTCGTTTTTTATACTTTCTTTTCTTTTATTTTTTTATTATTTTATTATTATTTATATTTTTTATATTATTATCATTTTTATATTTATTCTCTAATACATGTTTTACGCTATTATTTTCTTTTAATGTACTTGCTCTGGTAAATAAATTTCTTTTAGCTTATTTATTTTGGTAGTAAATTTTCAATACATGAGGATGAATGCAAAAATGCAAAATGCAATATGAGATGCATATATTTTATCTTTTTATTTATAAAAACAATTTCCTCTCATTATTAACTCTAAATTATCATTTAAATTTTTAATTTGCCAAAATTCGAAAATCAGGGTGTTACAATTCTACCCCCCTTAAAATGAATCTCGCCCTCGAGATTCGGATAGGATGAAGAAGAGATTTGGAAATAAAAGTTTTAAATTCCCTTTCATATTTAAATTAGCAAGGTTTGAAAATTTTGGGATGTTACAAATCTACCCCCTTAAAGGAATCTCGCCCTCGAGATTCGGATGGATTAAAGAAGAGATGAGAAAATCCTAGATAACATCTTCACGCTTCCATGTAGCTTCATTCGGGGTTATGAATCTTCTTGTAGTGCCAATCTTCCACGGAAGTAGAGACAGAATGAAGATAGAAGGAATCCCAACCTATATGCATGCATCAAGGGATATGAAACTAAACAACTAACTATACTGGCCTATATGGACATGGTAGTGCTAAAGCATCCCAAAATCCTCTATTAAGCACACAAACAAACGATATATATAGCAAACAGCAAGCCAACAAAATCAAATCGATTCCTGAGTGTTCCTATGTGCTCTAAAAGGTCCATCTATCTAGGATGCGTCCTACGGTCAACCTGTGGCTCTGATATCAATCTGTGACGCCAGGTTCCGGAAAATGAACCAAGCTAATGCATATGTGTTCCCAGGACGTTCATCACACATACACGAGTGCAATCACAAAAGGATATACAGATAATTACCACAGAACAAGATTAATTAACCAAATTTTATTAAACCAACCATATTATCCTCGAATACAAACTCTGATGAATATTAATGACAAGTTCAACTAATGCAGCAGAAATAAACTAATCAAGCAACTAAGCAAACTAAGCATAAGGGATAGTGCTGCTCCAATCAACACCACAGGCAAAGCTGACGGTAGACACGGCCTAGAACTCCGCATTATCGCCATTAAACTCACAATCCTGACCTCCAACCGTTGGGGGGGGGGGGGATTGCAAGAGTGAGTACATGTCGTACTCAGCAAGTGTGGAAAGTATGACATGTGGTTGATTCAAATGATGACAATAATAATGGCTAAGTGCTGAAAAGTATAGTAAAACCATTTGGAAAAGCGATGTATCATATTTATGTGAAGTAAACCCATCATAAACCATGTAACCACAATAATACCAGTCCATAATTCACCATTACTAGTAACCATAATCAATGTCATAAACCATAATTCCATCTCATAACCATAACCATAATCATAATATCAACCATAACCATTACCAAACCATAACCATCCCAAATCCCAATTTCCCTCTAATCATGTAGGTCATCCACACGCTCATAAACGGGAGCACGGCTATCATGATAGTTTTAAGAGACTCTGCAGAGTTTGTACCACTTTACCCACGTGTTCGTGATTTCATCACCTTTTGGTGACTAAGAACCTCCCTTATGCCCGTGACCCGTCGATCACATTACACACTTCCGTTGGTGTGTGGCCAAGAGATCACAAAATAGCCTTTACAAAGAGATTACTAGTCTATTTAAACCCCACTGAGGTTTCACCGGAGGCGATGTCTCCAACTGAGCACATCTTCAACCAAGGGCCCCCTCTTGAGCCATTCGGATCCCAAGGTAGTCCCGCCAATCATCAACAAACCCAATCCGACTACCCCTTCCCCGAGCATCCTTGATGGTCCAAATAGCACTGCAAAGCCCTAATTAATTAGATACGCCGCACCCATACTTGGCCTCGTGGTGGCACTGTAGTCCTGGCCTATTCTCGCATGAACCGGTCCTTAGATCTAAAGCAAGCAAACCACCATGACATCCAACCCATCCACACACCAGGCTTGCTTAGATCACCCATTACCAAACCATATTGACCAGTTCACATTAACCAGAATATCATTAATACATAATTAAATTTGTAGTGTTGTTTTCCCATCCCAATTAATCAAGTAAAGCAAAAAGGTAAAAGCCCTTCCCGACTCTCTACCATAAATTCCAGGTGACAAGGGTGGTTTAACAAATCTAGTAAACTTCCTACCATAGGATTCCCATCAAACTGACACAAGCATGCAGTTTGCAAACAAAACATTTATTTTAAAATAGGATCAATATGCTTCAAGTACACTTGCCTTGCTCTTGCTGTTGATTAGGGTCAAAGCCTTCAAACTCTTGGTTCTCGAAATCCTCGTACACGACTTCTTGAGCACCTCCCTCTACTCATGATCACACATACAAGAAAATGCATACAATTCAATATGATGCACACAAATTAATCAACATGCAATGACATGCATGCATGAAAAGTTCAATAATTAATTAACTACGATTGTTTATTAATTAGATGCAACTAGTTCATACGTGTTCATATGAGTTTGCGGGGGTTTTAGCAAGAATTAATGCGGCTGAAAATAAAAAAGATGATGCAACTAAAATCAATTTACGTCTATCATATCTAATACGTCGCTAAAATTTGCATCGGAAAAACGAATCCTACCGTAGATGCGACGGCTCCGAAGATCGCGGGACGAAGGCGACGCATAGACGAAGCGGACGGCGCAAGGGTCCTCCGGTGGCATGACGACGGCGACACGACGACGATGATCTCCGGCGGACGATAGCGCCCTCCTCTTTTTCTTCCTCTTCTTCCCCTCTTTTTTTCTTCCTTTTCTTCCCTAGCGGCAGCAGCCTCTGGTCTTTTCTTCTATGGCGGCTCTAGGGTTTTTCTGGCTCTGGCGGCGGCGTTGTTTTCTGGGGTTAGGAAAAATAGGACTAGTCCTTTTATAGCACAGCGGCTAGGGCACGCGGGGCCAGCGGTCCGGGGGTGCGCGCGCGGGGCTGGCGCGATCGTGGGCGGGGCCGGTCGGGCGCGCTGGCGCGGTGGGGCCAGGCGCGGCATCGCGCCGGCGGGCTGGCGTGCGTGAGGGCGTCGGGGTGGGCGGCACCGAGCAGAGCGCACGGTGCGCAGTGGGGCCAGGGCGGTGCACGGTCAACGCGGGAGCGTCGGGGCTGGCTCAGTCAGGGCCGAGGCAGGCGCAGGAGCGGGCGGCAGGGTCGCGCGGCGCGCTGGGACCGGGGCGTCGCGCGATGGGGCCAGCGGGGCATCGGGGCGCGGGCGGTGCATGCGGGAGGGTGCGGGAGCGGGGCCAGGGTGCCCTGGCTGGGCCGGCTCGTCCGCCTGGCCAGCGGTTGCCTTTTTTTTTCTTTTTTTATTTTTTATACTTTCTTTTCTTTTATTTTTTATTATTTTATTATTATTTATATTTTTATATATTATTATTATCATTTTTATATATATTATCTAATACATGTTTTATGCTACTATTTTCTTTTAATGTACTTACTCTGGTAAATAAATTTCTTTTAGCTTATTTATTTTGGTAGTAAATTTTCAATACATGAGGATGAATGCAAAAATGCAAAATGCAATATGAGATGCATATATTTTATATTTTTATTTATAAAAATAATTTCCTCCCATTATTAACTCTAAATTATCATTTAAATTTTTAATTTGCCGAAACTCGAAAATCAGGGTGTTACAACTTGGCTGCCATCTTTGGCTCTTGCAAGAAGGCTGAAATGAGAATCCATAAGTTGAACAAGGCAAGGAAGGAGGATATGAGGTACGTAAAAAAAATGTCAAGCAAATGTGCCATAAGCTAGAGATAGAGCCCATTTGATCTCATGTCATCTCTGAGGACTCTCCCTCTGACTTCTCGGAGCTTCCACCCCTTTCACCTTCTGAACTTGCCTATTTTGGCATTGGGGGCACTTCGAATGGATCTTCTCCTCCTCCTAGTCAACCCGAATATGAAGACGATGAGAGGACCGACAGCGAGGAATGAGCTTCTAGATCCATACTCTCCTTTTTGGTGCCTTCATACCAAAGGGGGAGAGATTGAGAGGGAGTCACTAGGTCCTAGCTATAGGTTGCGAGAGGAGGGCTCTATTTTTGTTTCTTTTGGGTTGTAAAACTTTTTCTATTCTCTCTTATGCTATTGGACATGCGGTGTGAAAATATGACTTTGTTATGCTTATGACTTATGTGTTATGCTCTGAATTTGATATTTATGCTTGATAACCTTGATGTTGTCATGATTATGCCATTTATCTTATTCATATCAAGATCATTGTTCACACACATGTAGGTTTGCATCCCACCATAATGAGTGCACATATGTCTCATGTACTCATTGCTTAATTTTGTTCCAAACTCATATGTGCACCCTTTATGAAAATTCTGCATTTTTAATCATATTTGTGAAATATCAATTGGTTGTCATCAATCACCAAAAAAGGGGAGATTGAAAGTGCATCTAGGCATCCCATGTGGGTTTTGGTGGATTTATTACAAGCAAATGAGATCCTAACTAAATTGTTGAGATAAGTGCAGGTTTTGATGGAATCATGAAGAAAGCGCAAAAAGAAGGGAGAGTGAGAAATCAAGTTTAAAGGAGCTCAAGAAATGATTATAATACTCTTTGTGTATGGAGTGTGTGGAGAAACACACCCCAAGAGCTCAAGAAAATTTTGATCATTCTCACTGCACAAAGTTATACAGGTCCGGACTAGTCTGATTTACCCTGGACTAGTCTGATTTCTCTCTGTCCAAAATCGGACAAGTCCTCCCAATGCGGACTTGTCTGCACAGTCCAGTTCCCACAGACCGAACTAGTTCGATATCACCACGGACTAGTCTGATATCTCTCTGACTAAGATCGGACTAGTCCTCCCTAGTGTGGACTAGTCCTCAACACTTCACGGTTTGCACGAAGTTGGACAAGTCCGATATCACAACGGACTAGTCTGATATCTTTCTGACCTATATCGGACAAGACCAATATCTGCACAGATTAGTCCAAAAAACCTTCTGACTTAAATCGGACAAGTCCTCCAAGTGCGGACTTGTCCTCAATTCACTAAGGGTTTCACCACACCGGACTAGTCCAATATGTGCTGGACTAGTCCGAACATCTCCAGAGACAAAATCGGACTAGTCCGCCCCTGGCCAAACAAGTCCGATAATTCAGGATAATTAGGGTTTCCCACACGCTGCACACCGGACTAGTCCGGAGTCCACCATTGACTAGTCCGGACTTTGAACACCCTAACGGTAACCTTTGGAAACCCTAGTATAAATAGAGGTGCACGGCCCCTAATCAATAACTCTCGACTCCCTGCACCTTCACACCTTCCAAGAGCCTAGAAAACACGTCTCTCCACACAATCCAACGCAAGAAAGATCAAATCCTTGAGGATTAACTTTAGATCAAAGGATAGACACGATTCTTCATGTTTTGAGCTCTTGGGTTTGATTCTCTCACACACTCTCGCTGTTTCATTGCATACTTTTCGAGTGTGTTTGGTGGTTTTTGAATTGTAAATCTTGGGGAGCCCTCAACTTGTGATAAGGCCCCTTGAACACGGTTATTCTTACCCCTTTGTGATTAATGGAAGAGAATCGACCTCCGTGGCGATTCGACGAGGGTAGGGTTGGTGAAGACCCGGTCCTTTTGTGGGCTCCTCAACGTGGATGTAGGTTACCATCGTGGGAACTGAACCACAGGATAAAAATCTTGTGTCTTCACTTTGTGCTTATTGTTCATTGCATCTAAGGTTTAATTGATCTTAGTCAAATTATGTCAAAACTTGAAACTAAGGTTACCTTGTGCTATCTTTAGTTTAATTGAAGCAACATACTCTAGTTACATCTTAATTGCCATTGTGTAGAGTACTTGGATCGAGATCATCGATCACTTGATCGATCTAGTCCGCACGCACCGGACTAGTCCGCACACTACCGGACTAGTCCGATTTATGGGTATTTGATCAAGTTGTTGAGTGTTGCAGGTTCCGATAAAAATAAATTCAAAAATACCTATTCACCTCCCCCCTCTAGGCCACATTCAATCCCAAAAAACTTGGTGATTACCCTTTGATATAGTTGAAACCAAGCCGACCATTGTGGTGGCTTGGTGAGAAGAGGGTCAAGTGAGACCCGGTCCTTGTGTGGACTTCTCAACGTGGATGTAGGCTTCTTTGTGGAGCTGAACCACGGGATAAATTGTGTCTCTCTTGTCGCTTTACTTTTCATAATCACTAGAATTGCTATTAGGGTTCATATCGTTCTTCATTTTGATCTTTGTTGAAATCTTGTAAACCTAATTGCTTACACTTGTTAATCTAAGTTGTACTAGGTTACTAGACATTGCATCTAACTTTTGTGAACCTAAATTCCACAAACAACTTGTAAAAATCAAGTTTTTAGGTTTTCACCCTGTGCTGAGCGGACTAGTCTGGCCCTGACAACCCAGTCCGGCCTTAGGAATTTAATCTCGTTTAATTAAGCGATTTCAAGTCATATTTCCTATTCACCCCCCTCTTGGCGACTTTCAACGACTAAACATGATTGTTGAAGCCGTTGATTGACAACGAATTTAATATCATTTAATTAAGCAATTTCAAGTTTTGAAGTCGTTGATTGAAGAGTTGAAAATGTTATGGACAGGAATAGAAGCGTATGGCTGTTACAAAAAATAGAAATTCAACCTTCAAGCTACATACTTGTGGTTTGCCCATGATTTCCCAGCTTACTGCATGGTTTCTGATTAGAGCACTCATGGTCGTTTGACATGTCTGATATGTGCTTCGGAAACGGAATGTTTTCATCTAAATCATGGTGGCAAGATTTTCTACTTTGATTGCCACAGACGTTTATTATCGTTCAATCACGTATTTAGGCAACAGAGAAATGCCTTCAGGAAGGGCACCATTGTCAAAAAAGGATCACCGCAACGTCTCAACGGGTCAGAGATTGTTGAACAACTGAACAACCTAGTGCGGATGAAGGTCATCCTGGATATTTTGTTTCTTACGGAGAGGACCACAATTGGACTCATATATGTGCACTTTGGGAGCTACTGCATGTGAAGTCCTTAATCCTAATGTATAGTATTGATGTCATGCATTAGGAACATAATATAGGTGAATGCATCACAAGCACATGCTTGGATATGACAGACAGAACAAAAGACAATATAAAGGCTCGGAAGGATTTGGCAGAGGTTTGTAACCATCCAACTCTTGAGCTCTCCGAAGCTAGTGGCAAACTGCGTGCTTCTTTCTATCTTCGACCAAAAAAAAAGAAAGAAGTCTTGAAGTGGTTGAAAAGTTGAAATTTCGAGATGGTTATGCTGCTAGCCTGAGATGAGTCATAAATGTTAAGAATGGAAATCTCACAGGGTTCAAGAGTCATGATTATCCCATTATCATGGAGAGGCTTATGTCGGTTATGTTTCAGGGCTAACTTGACGATGTGATGTGGAAGGTGTTAGTCGAGCTTAGCAACTTTCATAGATAGCTTTGTGCTAAAGGCATCACAAGGGAGATGATGGAGAAGTTGGAAAGTGAGATACCAGTGCTTTTATGTAAGATGGAAAAAGTTTTCCTCCAGGGTTCTTCAATCCAATGCAACATCTCCTAATCCATCTTCCATATGAAGCTAAAGTGGGCGGCCCTGTGCAATATAGGTGGATGTATCACATTGAAAGAGCAGTCAGATGTCTTAAATCAATGGTTTGCAATCAGGCGAGGGTTGAATGATGCATCAGTGAAGCATACGCCCTTTAGGAGATAGGATACTTTTCAAGTGTCTATTTTGCAGAAGAACACAATGTTAATACTTCCACATTGCAGTACAATAAGGATGAAGCACCCCCTTATAGCGAACTCTCCATTTTTCAAATGAGAGGCACCACTGTTGGTAGTGGCACGAGCTACGATGCTGAAACAGATGAAAAGACGGTTGCTTTTCTATACATGTACGCTAATATAGAGGGGATGGACAAATATTCAATAAGTGTTTGTTCAAATTCTATGATAATTAGTGTGTTGTGTTATAAATCTATGCTAATCATTCTATTTTTTCCTTATTTAGTGAGTTCGATAAAAATCTAAGCAGCAACCTACGAGCAATAAATTACAATCGATGCGAGATTATGGAGTAAATGGAGGGCCTAACTTCCAATCTTGGTTTCATGCACAAGTAAAATGCGTTCATGTCTTGTTTCTCTTAGTAATTACGTGTATAGCATAAAATAGTCTTCTAAGTTCATATGTTGGACAGTGCAAAAAACAAGCCGGCGTTTATGAAGATTTGCGACAACTGATGAGGACATCACAACAGCGGAGATGCACATTGAACTGCAAGGACCAATCACAAGAGCACGAGCACGGTTATTAAATCAGCAGGTGAATTCGTTCCTAACTTCTTTTGCATGTGTTTGAGAATAGATTGCTATGTGATGATTTAATTGTTATTAGGAATAATGGAGAAGATCAACAAGTGAAGGAAGGAGGCCTTGGGAGCATGGAGAACCAGTTGGGACGTCCACAAGTTGATGGAAACAGTTTACAACTCGGACTCGAGTTCAACTCGGAGTCCAGGAGCAGTCCACCTTAAAACAGACGCCCAGGAGGCATACGGACTCCGTTTTCAACGTTCTACATATGCACGGAAAGAGGAGAAGATAAAATTTCTAATGGTTCTGGTCCCACCTCAAAATTCCTCCGTAGTCATTGGGAATCGTCGAAACAAGTCGAGTCCAGATTTCTGTCCGATGCTGCGCCACCGAATCGGGCCTTTGGGCCTTGTATCCCGTAAGAGTCCACTAGGGACGCATATAATCATGTTTTGGTCGAACCCTAGCCTATAAATACTGCAGCCTCCGGTCATATACGGTGGGTTTTGCTTAGATCAATAATATTGCCGTTCTATGGATTGTGAGACCCCAACTTCACGATTTTCTGATCGTGTCTTCGACGTTCTTGCTCGTGTTCTCGGTTGCACTTGCAGGGATTAGCCTTCTTGGCGAGGTCAAGCGTGTGCAGCACGGTTGATAACCAAAGGATCCGTGGTTTAGTGATTGCAGGGGTACTCGAACCGCTCGAGTGCCGCGGATCATCAACGTTGAGTTCTCCATCCCAATCGACATACCTTTCGGAAGATCGGGCCTAAACTTACTCATCAATTGGTATCAGATTTCCAAGTTGCCCGTGAGATATCTTTGTTTTCCTTCCATTAGATCAATTTTGTTTCGTACCTAGAGTCCACAGAAAAGCCACAAAAAAATTAGATCGTTTTTACCGCTTCCCAGACTATAGTGCCTGTAGTTTCGTTTTTCAGTTTGCATTGTTGAGTTTGAATTCGTGTGGTCGAGTCTCGTTGCTGGTTTAGCTTTGTGTTTTGGGTCCTAGTTATCATGTTTCGTCCTTGTTTTCTTGCTATTCGACACCTATTCCACAATCCCTAAATAACAAACCGATCCACCACGTTCATCGGTTTGCCCTAGCTAGCCGTCTTGCGTGAACTCCCGCATCGCCAGCCCTAGATTAGGTGACAAACTTTTGTGCCATTCGTCCTTGAATCATCACACACCACCCCAATAGTTGCTGCGCAAATTCCCTATCGTTTTCATATCCGATTGCGAGTTCTGTTCTCAAAACCGAGTTGGAATCAACATCCAAAAAAACGTAACTCGGACAGCCTACCTTAAAACGGCCATAACTTTCGCATACGAACTCGAAATCGGGCGATTTTTTTTCAAATTCATCTACGCGAAATTTCGCATCTGATTTTGAGCCGTGTAGCCGCGTTCGGCGAAATTAGATTGCCCAAATTCCCCTCGGAAGATAGGCTATCCGACCTCCAAAGTTTCAACACGAATTTTAAAGAATCTTCTTGATTTTCTATAGGCCGCATATTACATCCAATTGAGCTGCAAATTTGTGTGCTCCCTATATTTGTGCTCCTGCGTAAAGAAAAAATATCAAAAAAATATTACAAAAAAAGAAAAAAATAGTGAAGAGCACGCATATTAAAGCAATTGGCCTATACCACTTGGTGCTGTTTTGTTGGCTATATCATTCTGTCTTTCTTTTGCCCTGATACTTCCTTGTGTTGTGCTAGGCTCTAGGGCACTTGGTTGACTAGCAACAGTTTCCTACATTGAATACTTAATCAACTTTGTTTAGCTGTTAACGATTTTCTGCTTATTAGCCACCATATTGTGCCATCCAAGCTCCACCTTTCTCTTGAGCGTAACAGGTATCTTTGCAATCACCCCACGCTTCATCGGTTCATCTCACCGTCCACACCACCTGCTGTGTCGGTAAGAACACTTGTAAGAGCGTGGTAAGACGCTTGAGCGAGAGAGATTGTTTTCTTCCACCTTCCACATTGTCACTGTAGTTGATAGGGATAACATTTTTTTGTTGTCTCTTGTTTCCTACTAACAATGGCAGGAGAAGACAATGATGACGAATGTGTTCAACATGCTGAGTTACGTGATATGATGAAGACCATGACGGATATGTTCGCCAAATACAACGCGGCAACGGAGGAGTCATTGGCAAACTTGACTTGCCAACTGGATGACCTTGCTCTTCGGATGAATACTTTTGAGGCTCGGTTGCCTCTCGCTGGAAGACAAGAAGACAATGCTTATGATGAACTGGAAGATCACAATAATCAGCCAAGACTGCCACTTTATCGTCGAGGTATGGAGGTAATAATCATAACAATTATTATAATCGTCCTCCTAATGATCCTTTTGCTAAAGTGAAATTTATTAAACCCTCTTTTTCTGGGGCTTATGATGCTGAGGCTTATCTTGATTGGGAGATGACAGTAGAGCAAAAATTTAATTCCCATCTTGTTCCTGAACAACATAGAGTTCGTCAAGCCACTGGTGAGTTTAAGGATTTTGCTATCATATGGTGGAATGAACTTGTTAAAACTAGAACTGACCCTCCAACATGGGATAGATTAAAGGAAGCAATGCGCGTTCGATTTGTTCCTCCATCTTTTCAGCGGGACCTTCGCAAAAAATTGCAGCGTTTAGACCAAGGTAACATGTCCGTAGAGGAGTATTATCAAGAGTTACAAAAAGGTATGCTGCATTGTGGGGTAGTAGAGGACATGGATGATAAAATAGCTCGTTTTTATGGGGGGGTTGAGGCGTGGAATTCAGGACATTGTTGATTACAAGGAATATGATATTGTTAACAGATTGTTTCAGCTTGCTATGTTGGCAAAAAAAAAATTGCAGGGTCGATAACAACAGCAACATCGCACGAGGAGCAACTTCACGCCGCGTGCAGCGACTACACCATCCAAAACAGCACCATCTTCGACCCCCCGTGCAGCGACTACACCACCCAATGGCGGCCAACGAACTATACCTGTTGCTCCACCTTCTCGCGTGCCGGAAGGCAGCAAAGCGACATCATTCAAGCCTTCTTCGTCCACTCCTTCTACGGGTCGTACTTCTGACATCAAGTGTCACCGTTGCTAGGGACTTGGTCATATGATGAGAGATTGCCCGAGCAAACGAGCATACATAGCACGCGACGATGGCGGGTATGATAGTACTTCGGATGTTGAAGATGAATATTCTCTTGCTACTGACTTTACAGATCCAAATGACAAACACACCGAAGAAGAGGTACTTGGTACAGCGGCGACGGAGAACTATAGGAGCATCATTGTGCAGCGTGCCTTGAGCTCCAAAGTGGAGACCGACGACAAGCTACAACGACACAACCTCTTCCACATGTTTCTCGTCGTCAAGGACTGCCGTGTACACACTATAATTGATGGAGGTAGCTGCAATAACTTGGTGAACACGGACGTCGTCAAGAAACTCGGTTTGACAACAAGAGCACACCCTCATCCGTACCACATTCAATGGTTCAACAACAGCGGTAAGGTGCGGGTAACACAAACAGCAAGAATACATTTTTCAATTGGTTCATACCATGATTTTGCTGATTTTGATGTTGTTCCTATGGATGCTTGTTCTCTTTTATGGGGTCATCCTTGGGAATTTGATACAGATGCTATTCATCATGGTAGAACCAATAAATATACTCTCATGCACAAGGGAAAGAAAATCACTTTGCTCCCCATGACTCCTGCTGAAATTGTGCATTTTGAGAAGAGTAAAATTTGTGATGGCAAAGCAACAAAATTAGAATCTGAAAAACAGCAAGTTATTAAGTGAAAATCACCATCGTTGCTCGCAACTAAATCTGAACTTGCTGATTTATTCGATGCTAAGGGGATGTGCTATGCTTTAGTTTGCATAGAAGCCATGTTTTTCACTTCATGAATTGTCTATTGCATTGCCCCCCGCTGTTGCTAACCTTTTGCATGAGTTTGGGGATGTGTTTCCCTCCGAGATACCCCTGGGTTTACCACCGATGAGAGGCATTGAACACAAGATCGATTTGATTCCAGGAGCAAGTTTGCCAAATCGTGCAGCATACAGGGCGAATCCACAAGAAACTAAGGAAATTCAGCGACAAGTCCAAGATCTTTTGGACCGCGGGTACATTCGTGAAAGCCTTAGCCCTTGTTCCGTTCCTATTCTTTTGGTTCCTAAGAAAGATGGTAGTTGGCGCATATGTGTTGATTGTCGAGCGATTAATAACATCACCATTCGATATCGTTATCCTATTCCTCGATTAGATGACATGCTTGATGAATTGAGTGGTGCTATCATCTTCACAAAAATTGACTTGCGTAGTGGTTACCACCAAATTAGAATGGCACTAGGAGATGAATGGAAAACTGCATTTAAAACCAAGTTTGGACTTTATGAGTGGTTAGTCATGCCTTTTGGTTTAACTAATGCACCCAGCACCTTTATGCGATTAATGAACGAGGTTTTACGTGCTTTCATTGGACAATTTGTGGTGGTTTACTTCGATGATATCCTCATTTACAGCAAGTCATATGATGAACATCTTGATCATTTACGTGCTGTTTTTACTGTATTGAGAGATGCACGTTTGTTTGGTAACCTCGAAAAGTGCTTCTTTTGCACCAATCGAGTCTCATTTCTTGGCTATGTCGTTTCCTCGCAGGGAATTGAGATGGATGAGGCAAAAATTGAAGCAATCACCAGCTTGCCAGCCCCAACAACGGTCACACAGGTTCGTAGTTTTCTTGGTCTTGCAGGTTTTTATCGGCGCTTTGTGCGGGATTTCAGCACCATTGCAGCACCTCTACATGATCTAACGAAGAAGGGAGTTCCATTTCGATGGGGCGAACAGCAGCAACAAGCTTTTGATGCTCTCAAATTGAAGCTTACATAAGCACCATTACTACAACTTCCTGATTTTGACAAGACCTTTGAGCTAGAATGCGATGCAAGCGGTATTGGTATTGGAGGCGTTCTCATACAAGGAGGTAAACCCGTTGCTTTCTTTAGTGAAAAACTTCATGGTCTTTCTCTGAATTATTCCACTTATGATAAGGAATTGTATGCCTTAGTACATGTATTACAAACTTGGCAACATTATCTTTGGTCTAAGGAGTTTGTGATGCATTCTGATCATGAATCATTGAAGTATCTTAAGTGTCAAACCAATCTGAATAAACGACATGCTAAATAGATTGAGTTCATAGAGTTGTTTCCATACATCATTAAGCATAAGAAAGGGAAGGAAAATATCATTGTCGATGCATTATCTAGGCATTATACCATGCTGTCCCAACTTGATCATAAAATCTTTGGTTTGGAAACAATTAAAGCATTATATCCTACTGATTTGGACTTCAAAGATGCTTTTGAAAATTGTAGAGAAGGAAGAACTTGGAATAAATATGTGCTACGAGAGGGTCTCCTCTACCGTGCTAACAAGCTATGCGTTCCAGCTAGCTCCGTTCGTCTATTGCTTTTGCAGGAAGCACATGGAGGAGGTTTGATGGGACATTTTGGAGTGAAGAAAACTGAAGACGTGCTGTCCACACACTTCTTTTGGCCAAAGATGAGGCGTGATGTCGAGCGCTACGTGTCACGATGCACTACTTGCAACAAAGCTAAGTCTCCTTAACCCACATGGTCTTTATATGCCTCTTCCTATTCCTAGTGTACCTTGGGAGGATATTTCTATGGACTTTGTTTTGGGATTGCCTAGGACTAAGAGGGAGAGGGATAGTATTTTTGTAGTTGTTGATCATTTTTCCAAAATGGCACACTTTATACCTTGTCATAAGAATGATAATGCCTCACACATTGCTGATTTATTTATGACGAAAATTGTTTGTTTACATGGTGTGCCAAATACCATTGTTTCTGATCGTGATGCAAAATTTTTAAGTCATTTTTGGAGAACTTTGTGGTATAAATTGGGAACCAAGTTGCTGTTTTCAACTACATGTCACCCACAAACGGATGGACAGACCGAGGTAGTTAATCGTACTTTATCCACTATGTTGAGGGCTGTCTTCAAAACAAATTTGAAGTTGTGGGAGGAGTGTTTACCACATATAGAATTTGCTTACAACAGATCCGTTCACTCCACGACAAAGGTAAGTCCATTCCAGGTAGTGTATGGTTTCAATCCCCATGCTCCTATTGATTTACTACCTTTGCCTCCTTCTGAAACTATAAATTTGGATGCTACACAACGATCTGAATTCATTCTTAAGATGCATGAAACTACAAAGAAAAATATTGAAATGATGAATGAGAAGTATAGGATTGCAGGTAGTAAAGGTAGAAAAGAAGTAAAACTTGAACCGGGTGATTTGGTGTGGTTACATTTGAGAAGAGAGCGATTTCCCGACTTGAGAAAATCTAAACTTATGCCACGAGCTGCTGGTCCTTTTAAGATCGTTGAAAAGATTAATGATAATGCATATAATCTTGAATTGCCTCCCGATTTTGGGGTTAGTCCTACATTTAACATTTCAGATTTGCGATCGTACTTGGGAGAAGAAGATGAACTTGAGTTGAGGACAACTCCAATTCAAGAGGGGGAGGATGATGAGGACATCACAACAGCGGAGATGCACATTGAACGGCAAGGACCAATCACAAGAGCACGAGCACGGTTATTAAATCAGCAGGTGAATTCGTTCCTAACTTCTTTTGCATGTGAGTTTGAGAATAGATTGCTATGTGATGATTTAATTGTTATTAGGAATAATGGAGAAGATCAACAAGTGAAGGAAGGAGGCCTTGGGAGCATGGAGAACCAGCTGGGATGTCCACAAGTTGATCGAAACAGTTTACAACTCGGACTCGAGTTCAACTTGGAGTCCAGGAGCAGTCCACCTTAAAACAGAAGCCCAGGAGGCATACGGACTCCGTTTTCGACGTTCTACATATGCACGAAAAGAGGAGAAGATAAAATTTCCAATGGTTCTGGTCCCACCTCAAAATTCCTCCGGAGTCATTGGGAATCGTCGAAACAAGTCGAGTCCAGATTTCTGTCCGGTGCTGCGCCACCGAATCGGGCCTTTGGGCCTTGTATCCCGTAAGAGTCCATTAGGGACACGTCTAATCATGTTTTGGTCGAACCCTAGCCTATAAATACTGCATCTGCCGGTCATATTCGGTGGGTTTTGCTTAGATCAATAATATCGCCGTTCTACGGTTTGTGAGACCCCAACTTTACGATTTCCTGATTTTGTCTTCGATGTTCTTGCTCGTGTTCTCGGTTGCACTTGCAGGCATTAGCCTTTTTGGCGAGGTCAAGCGTGTGCAGCACGGTTGATAACCAACAGAGCCGTGGTGTAGTGATTGCAGGGGTACTCGAACCGCTCGAGTATCGCGGATCATCAACGTCGAGTTCTCCATCCCAATCGACATACCTTTCGGAAGATCAGGCCTAAACTTACTCATCAACAACTATCTTACGGATCCAATTAAATTAAAAGCTACGGTCGATACGACATCAGTGGGTTCTGATTTCGTTCAACTCAATTTGAAGCTCAGAGTCCTCTCAAGACAACATGTAACACCGGAGTTGTGACAAGGGCAGTTGACACCGAAGGACGTAAAACTAATTATTATGGGATCATTAAAAAAATCCTTGAATTCATTTTTTGGGGAATAAGGATCTTAAAGTAGTATTCTTTGACTGTGAAACCTTCGTCCTTGCGCACCAAGTCAAGCAAGTGCATTATCTACATTATACATGCGGAAAGCTTAAGGCTTGGTGGGTTGTGCACAAGGTGAATCCTTGTGAGCGGTTATATACGTCAGATAATGTTGGGTACCTTGATGATGAGGTTTATGTTGTTTACTAAGAACTAGAGTTGCCAAACTCTTTTGTCGTTGAGGCTGGTTTAGGATTCGATGATTTAGTTGGAGATGCAGAAGATATAGAATACATGCAAAAGAGACTCGTAAGATGCAAAATTGAAAACAGGCAACAACCACGACAGAAGATTGATAGTCCGCTTTACATAGTAGAATACATGATCATGATGATGAATTTTGAAATTGAGTACAAGTAATGTTTCCTTCATCTCCTCTTTCCTCTTGTATACTTTTCTTTAAATTCATTAGCAATTTTTCCTTTAAATAGTATGTAGTTGAGCAGCAATAGACGACAGGGGATGGGTCCGCAGGGCTTTCTGCCCACGAGCGCCATAAGAGCTGACGAGGTCTTCCAGGGCAGTCAGCTTAGCGGGGGTAGATAGGCTCAGTTGCAGAGCTATCTACAAAGTTGTCACGCAGATCTGTACAGCGGTCACATGTAAGTAACATTTAATTACATTAATTATATAAGTAATTCTTTAATTTATAATATGAATCTTTAAAATTGTCAGTACAACTATATGTCTGAGGACTCGGAGGCCAGGTGTCCTCTTCGGCCACTGTACACTGACCAGGCTCTGAAGCCTACTTCGGAGCACACCTTATAGGCTACTTCAGAGCCTACTGGTGAGCCAGCGCAGTCGAGTAACCCCTCTTCTGGGTCACCTTCATGGCGGCGTACTAGGAGGAGCCACTATGTTGCTCCTCCTCCGGCTTCTGCAAACCCAGACAACCGGATCGTTATTCGTCCGGTTGGCGATAGGTAAGTAAATCTCTAACAATTCAATTTAGATATTTTTAAACTTATATATGTACTAACTGAGGATCATCTATCAGGTCTTGGTACGACTTCTCGTTCACAGGATAGGGACACCACCAGTAGGTGAACGGTTTCTTGGACCGTCTAATCCGTCGCACTACCCCGATGTAGTGAACGGAGTCGCTGCTACGTCTTGCGACGATTACGCTACGGCCCAGGATGTTTCTCACGGCAATCATCAGAAGGTTGCTTGGCACGACATCATGGTAAGTATGAAGAATATTTGTGTAATACAAATCTATTATAGGTTAAATACATTTACTTGTATATTTCTTTTTCCAGGCACGGTACTGTTTGGAGGACAAGGTACAGTAGTTGGATCACACTTGTTCTGTCTTCCATACGAACGCCAGGAAGCTCCTCACTTAGTCAATATCAAATGTTCGCATTCAAGCGACCAAGGCGTACTTCAAGTTCCATCTGGAAGAGAATCAGTCGGGGCAGTACACGGACATTATCGACAAGTACCTGATGGAGGCGCAATACTTAGAGGTAAAGTGGATGCTTCATTATCTGATTTTGTTAACAATCTTTTGAACCAATAATAAATGTGTCGAGGTCGGTGTTGCGTGGCTTGACAGCTGCCCGGACACGTACTGTGCCCTGTCCGCCCATTGGGCGAGCGAGAGCTTCCAAGACTTATCTGTCACCCATCAAGAGAGTCGAGGGGCGGATGGGAAACACCAGTACGTTGCGGGCAGCTACCTACATCTCGTTAAATGGATGGTAAGTGTGACTTGAATTCTATTTAAGTAATTTTAAAATCTTCATTGTGCTAACACATATCGATAGGAGCGCGAGAGCGGTCAGGAGTCGACACCTATGTAGGTGTGGAAGAGGGGTCACTTGGGAAGTAACCCGTCGCAGCTTGACCAGCTGTCCACTCAAGCGGCATCGGAGGCGTTGGTGAGTTATTCTATTAAGATAATTGAATACTCTATAATAGTTTTGATGACGGTCGCCTTTCTGTATTTCTAGGCAAGGTACAAGCAAGAGGCGCAGAGGCTTCAAGGCAAAGACTATGATTGGCAGACTACGGTAATCGTCCTCGAAGCCGCGTACGCATGCGGTGATGGAAAACCTCACGGACGGTGAGTTTGTTATTTTTAAGTTATTGTCACGAACTTTAAATACAAAAATTTAACAATTTTACTTCTTTATGTAGGTTAGCCATCTTCGATGGAGTGGTCAACTCGAGGGAGGCGCAACCTTCCTCGAGAGCCTCTTTATTGCAGGCGGCTGGGTCCAGCAGCCATGGCACCCGCGACCAAAAGCTCTAGAGTGTTTGGGAGGAGATCCAAAGAACGCAGGAAGAGTTGTGTTCAATGAACGAGCGACAAGAAGTTGCCTTCCGGACTAGGGACAAGTATTATAACTCGTACGTGCTACAGCTGCAAGCTTCTCTACATGTAAGTTTTGACTGTTGTTCTTAACAATTCTAGTATCTAAATGTCTTGTATATGATGATTTTTTTTCTTTGTATTTGCAGGCTTTGAACCTGGGATTGTAGGCGGCCTTACCCCAGTGGCAGCCGCCACCGATGGAGGTGTCACAGGTGCCACCGACTGGTGCACAGGTACAAAATCTTACTCAAACCTACTCAAACTTGCTCAAACTTGGTAAAATTTGATCAAACCTACTAAAACATAGCCAAAACTAGTCAAACTTGGTGAAATATGATGAAACTTACTCAAACATAGTCAAAAATAGTTGAACTTGCTCTAACTTAGTCAAATATGATGAAACTTACTTAGATATAGCCAAAACTAGTTGAACTTGCTCAAACATAGCAAAATGTAGCTTGTAATAAGCAAATTTAGTCAAATATGCATTTTTTAACTTATAACTTGTCTAACTACATTTGCACATCACATGGAACGGCGACGGAGGCTCAAACTCCATCGCGGCAAGTTCTGACGCTTGGACGATGACTCGAGGACGACTTTGTGGGCTCCGGAGGCAGCGGAAGGGGTAGTGTTTAGTGTGGTGTGTGTATTAGTGTATAATGTTTGTGATGTACTGTTTATATGCCTGTGTGAATCTGTTTATATACATGTGTGAGTTGGTCATCGAGCCAGGGCTAGCCTTGAAGCCAGGGTAGCATTTTCTGTTTTTTTAAAAAATTATCTTATTTATTGACAACGGTTTATGGTACTTGGCCGTCGCCAATAAGTCATAATAATTGACGACGGTCGGGCCCACTGTTGTCAATAAGCCTTAATTATTGGCGACGGTGCTGCTCACCATCGCCAATAAGCCTCACTTATTGGCGACGGCTAGTAGTACCGTTGTCAATTGATCTCACTTGCCGCCACGTGGCGCGTTGAACTAATTGGCGACGGGCTATTGTGGCCGTCGCCAATTATATTATAGACGATGGTTCCCGTCGCCAATAGTGTTATAAACGACAAATTATTGGCGATGGCCGGAAACCATCGTCAATAAACGAATTCCGTCATCTATAAGTTATAAACGACGGTAGCACTCTTATAAACGACGATTTTCGGCCGTCGTTTATGATCGGAATTCCTGTAGTGGTACTTTAGAAGGAAAAAAAAGACGAAGCTGAAATATGCCAAACGGCCCATAAGTCTCCTCTCGCATCCGTATGAGTGGTTACTCTCATAAAAAACTAGTTCCATCGGTTCATAATTCATTATACGAACAGAGAGACAAGCTGACTCATACTTTCTCTGTTTTCAAAATTTTATTACGTTTTAGTTAAAAATAAACTAAAAAGTGATAATTTTTTGGAGACCGAAGAAGTACTTTAGTGTATAAACAGTACTGTGAGAAATGTTTTTTCCTGAGAAAACCGAAACTGAAATATGCTGTGCCAAACTGCCCATAAGTCTCCTCTCGCTTCCGTATTAGCGGCTAATCCCATGGATAGGAGTTGCTTTTGATGGATATATGTTAGCCGTACGTACAGATCGGAAGAACTTGACGAAAGATGCAAGTACATGTCGTACTTTGAGGACATTATTGTAGCCCTCATTTATCGTGTGTTAAGCGTGAAACTGAAGCTATTAGCATGCATTCGAATCAATTATTCGTGAGAGTTTACGTATTGAAGTATGTGCATGAATACATGATGACGATAGCGGTTATTACTGCGGTATAACGTGAAAGGTGTGAATTTATGCCTTGCGGCTCAAGATGTTGTAGCATTCAATCAGGGTATTCAAAGGCAACCTGACGTGTATTTTTTTTAAAGAAACTTCCAATATATTAATTAAGTACCATTTGTAAAAAGTTCTTCAGGGATACAATCCAGAATTACATCAATCCATATGTTACATATTGAAGAAATGGCAGTGCGAGCTAACTTATGTGCTTACATATTATTTTCACGAACTGCATATTTGATGGAACATGATTCTAAACCAGCCATACACTACAGGAAACGTGAATACTTACGTCGGTCGTGTTAACTTACGTTGGCCAGCCGACGAAAGTAGCATAACTTATGTCGGCCAGAAGAAACCGACGTAAGTTAACTTACTTTCGTTGGTGGCTGATGTAAGTTAATAGACCGACAGGAAAAAACTTAAACTTATGTCGATCAGGACCCCAAGCCGACGTGAATAAACCGGCCGATGTAGGTTAAGCATAACTTACGTCGGCCTCGATGATGGCCGACGTAAGTAACTCAGGCTGACGTGATTAGATTATATAGCCGATGTAAGTTACGGAATTTAACCTACCCGCGCGCGCCTCTCTTTTCCTTACCCACGCGCTGCTTCTTCTTTCCCCACCGCCTGAGCCGCCGCTGCGCACGCTGCCGCCGTCATCTTCCGCCGCCGCCGCCAGGTATGATTCCTCCCCCCCCCACCCACTCCTCCTCCCCCCAACTCCCCCTCCCCGACTGCCGCTGCCCCCCCCCCCCCCCCGCCCCTCTTTCTAAGCGCCGCCCCCCGTCCCCGACTGCCGTAGGCCTGCCCCCCCTGCCCCCTCCCCGAGCGCTGCCCCTCCTCCCCTCCCCTCCCCGATCACCGCCGCCCCCCCACCGCCGTCGGCCCGGCCCTCCAAGCGCCCTCCCCGAGCGTCGCCCCCCTCCCCTCCCCGAGCCCCCCCTCTCCCCTCCCCGGCCCCCCTCCACCTCCCCTCCCCTCCCCGACCCCCCTCACCCTCCCTGTAGAGGCCCCCCACCCTCCCCCTCCCCTCCTAGAGCCCCCCTCCCCTCCTCAGATTCCCCCCCACACCCCCCCACACCACCCCACCCTAACCCTCCCACTGAAATTTGAAATTCAATTGAATTGAATTATTCAAATTTGAATTGAATTGAATTGAAATTGAAATTGAGTTGAATTGTTCAAATTTGAAATTGAATTGAATTGAATTGTTTAAATTATGCTTAAATTGCTTAATTGTTTATTTAATTATGCTTAATTAGTTAATTTGCATACTTTAGATTATGTTTATTTAATTATGCTTAAGTGGTTAAGTTGCTTAATTATGCTTAGTGTAGTGTAGATTATGCTTAATTTGTTTCATTATGCGCCGAGCTCGACCGCCGTGGAGAGGGTGGAGACGGGGGCCGTCGGGGCGCTGCGGCACCGAGGGTGCAATTGGGGCACCGAGCTCGGGCGCCATGAGGAGAGCGGCGTCGGGGGAGGCCGGCTGTCGGGGCACTTAGGTTTTGTCATGGCTATAGATGGCCATCGGGCCGTGCCGGGATAGCCCGACCCGAGCCCGGCCGAGCTCGTGCGTGAAAACATAAGGTTCGGCACGGCCCGCAAATTTGTCGTGTCGGGCCGAGCCGGCACGATGGGCCAGAAGCCAAGGCCAAGCACGACGGATCCCATTTTCCCCTATCGGGTCGTGTTGGGCCCGTTCGCGGCCCGAGCGTGCCGTGCTGGCCCGAAGCCTGGTCGAGCTGTGGTCACCTCCTCGCGCTGTGCCGCCTCCTTCGCAGCTTCTTCGCCAACCGTTTCGTCAGCTCGTTGTAGACCTACTGGGGTCCTCGCCTCGCCTCCTCTGGACGGGAGTCTAGGAGTCGTCGCTCATCGGGCTCGCCTCGCATCCTCATAGATGCGGGGAAGAATCGGGTTGGGCATCGCAGATGGCGGGCGGCGGCCGGCGTCTCAATACGAGGCGAGGGAGAGCGGGGTCCGGGGGACTCGACGGCCGGGGTGGAGAGAGAAGGGTCGGGGATGGGCAGGATTCAGGATGTGGCGCTCGAAGTGTCGAATAGGGTGTTGGGTGCGGGGTAGACGACCGAACAGGAGGAGTGGGAGGTGTTGTAGGGTTTGGAATTTCAGGTTACTACTTTTATATGCTAAGTGGGTTAAACGGGTTATGGTCGGGATGGGCCGGGTCAGTTGGGCTCATCGGGACACATTGACGGGCCGACCGGGCCGCCCTTAACCAGGTCGTGTCAGGCTAGCCCGATGGGCTTGAGGTCAAGCCCGAGCACGGCACGAGTCAGACTTCAGGCTGGCCTGGTCCCGATTTTTTCATGGCGGGTCGTGCTCGTGTCGTGCTTTTTTATCGTGCTTCAGGGCAGCCCATTTGGCCCGGCCCATTTGCCCATCTATATTCGTGGCCCATTTAGTGTAAACTTAAAGTATGTGACTAAATCACTGCACGTGTGTATGGCGGACCTCGACGGACCCAGTTCACTGTCTCTCTCATTATTTTCTCTATCATTTATAAATTAACGAGAAACTAACGGTAATTTTGTTTGGCTTTAAATTGTAGAGTCAAACATGGACGAAGACCGTAGTTGGATGTATACTGGTTGGAAGAGCAGAACTGGGTGTCACTCGGATAAGTGGTTGTAACACCCTCAATTTTTGCATCATGCATCGCATTGCATATATATTCATTCATTAAACATTAATAGAGGAAAAGAAATAAAAATAGCCTAAAACTTGTAATAGGGAAATAGTATAAAAAATAACGGTAAAAAATATATATATATATATATGTATAAATATATATATAAATATATATATAAATATATAAATAATATATAATAACTGTATATAAAAAAAGTAAAATAAATAAATATAAATAATAAAATATATTATAATAATAATAATACTAAAAAAAGAAAAAAGAGAAACCCACTGCTAGCCAGGCCAAATCGGCCCAGCCAGGAACGCCGGCCCCAGCACCGCGTGACCGACGCGCCCGCTCGCCCGGCACAGCGAGCCGCCCCGGCCAACGCACCTCACGCGCGCACGCGCCGCCGGGCCCCATCCGCCTAATCCCGCCCGAGCCAGCCGCGCTCCCGCGCGAGCTCCCGCCTCCCGCGCGCGGTTCCCGGTCCCGCACCGCAACGCCCGCCCGATGCTCGAATCACGGAACGAGTCGGTAACGATGCGTGTCCCGCCGCCTATAAAAGCACCCGTAGCTCCGTGGTTTTTTCCCGAACCGCAGAAAGCAGCGCCGCCAGCCACGGGAAAAGCCGCCGGTACAGAAAAAAAACACCAGAGGTTGCGCTGCAGGGAAGAAAAGGAAGAAAAAGAGGAGGAAAAAGAGGAGAGCACCGCCGTCCGCCGGAGATCGTCGTCGCCATCGCGTCGCCGTCGTCGTGCCGCCGGAGGACCCTGCGCATCTACTTCGCCTACGCATTGTCCCCATCCTGCGATCATCGAAGCCATCGCATCTACGGTAGGCCATGTTCTCGATGCGAATTTTAGCGACCATATTGAATCTAATAGACAAAAATTGATCGTAGTTGCGTCGTCTTTTTATTTTCAGCAGCATTAATTCTCGCTAAAACCCCCATAAACTCATATGAACACGTACGAACTAGTTGCATCTAATTAATAAACAAATGTAGTTAATTAATAATTGATATTTGCATGCATGCATATCATCGCATGTTGATTAATGTGTGTGCATCATGTTGATTGTATATGTTTTCTTGTATGTGTGATCACGAGTAGAGGGAAGTGCTCAAGAGGTCGTGTACGAGGATTTCCAGAACCAAGACTTCGAAGCGCTTGAGCGACCCTATCCGCCGGAGCAAGGCAAGTGTCCTTGAAGCATATTGATCCTGTTTTTAAAATAAATGTTTTGTTTGCAAAACTGCATGCTGTGTCAATTTGATGGGAATCCTATGGTAGGAAGTTTACTAGACTTGTTAAACCACCCTTGTCACCTGGAATTTATGGTAGAGAGTCGGGAAGGGTTTTTACCTTTTTGCTTCGCTTAATTAATTGGGATGGAAAAACCAACACTACACATTTAATTATGTATTAATGATATTCTGGTTAATGTGAACTGGTCAATACGGTATGATGATGGGTGATCTAAGCAAGCCTGGTATGTGGATGGGTTGGATGTCATGGTGGTTTGCTTGCTTTAGATCTAAGGACCAGTTCATGCGAGAATAGGCCAGGACTACAGTGCCACCACGAGGCCAAGTATGGGTGCGGCGTAGCTGATTAATTAGGGCTTTGCTAGTGCTGTTTGGACCATTGTGGATGCTCGGGAAAGGGGTAGTCGGATTGGGTTTGTTGATGATTGGTGGGACTACCCTGGGATCCGAATGGCTCAAGAGGGGGCCCTTGGTTGAAGATGTGCTCAGTTGGAGGCATCGCCACCGGTGAAACATCAGTGGGGTCTAAATACGCTAGTAATCCCTTTGCAAAGGCTATTTTGTGATCTCGTGGCCATACACCAAAGGAAGTGTAATTGGCATAAGGGAGGTTCTTTAGTCGCCGACGGGTGACGAAAATCACAAACACGTGGGTAAAGTGGTACAAACTCTACAGAGTATTAAAACTATCATGATAGCCGTGCTCCCGGTTATGAGCGCCTGGATGACCTACATGATTAGAGGGAAATTGGGATTTGGGATGGTTATGGTTTGATAATGGTTCTGGTTGGTTTATGATTATGGGTTGGTAATGGTTATGGTTGATATTATGATTATGGTTATGGTTATGGATGGAATTATGGTTTATGACATTGATTATGGTTATTGGTAATGGTGATTTATGGACTGGTATTATTATGGTTACATGGTTTATGATGGGTTTACATACACATAATACATATATTGCTTTTCAAATGTTTTACTGTACTTTTCAGCACTTAGCCATTATTATTGTCGTCATTTGAATCAGCCACATGTCATACTTTTCACACTTGCTGAGTACGACATGTACTCACTCTTGCAATCCCCCCCAACAGTTGCAGGTCAGAATTGTGAGTTTAATGGCGATAATGTGGAGATCTAGGCCGTGTCTACCGTCAGCTTTGCCTGTGGTGTTGCATGGAGCTGCGCTATCCCTTTTGCTTAGTTTGCTTAGTTGCTTAATTAGTTTATTTCCGCTGAATTAGTTGAACTTGTCATTAATATTCATTAGAGCTTGTACTCAAGGATAATATGGTTTGTGTAATAAAATTTGATAATTAATCTTGTTCTGTGGTAATTTTCTGTATACTCTTTTGTGATTGCACTCGTGTATGTGTGTTGAACATCCTGGGCACACATATGCGTTAGCTTGGTTCATTTTTTGGAACCGGGCGTCATAGATTGGTATCAGAGCCACAGGTTGACCGTAGGACGCAGCCTAGATAGAATGGACACTTTAGATCACATAGGAGCACTCAGGAATTGATTTGATTTTGTTGGTGTGCTGTTTGCTATATATATTGTTTGCTTGTGTGCTTAATAGAGGATTTTGGGATGCTTTAGCATTGCCATGTCCACCTAGGCTAGTATAGCTAGTTGGTTAGCTTCATATCCCTTGATGCATATAGTTGGGGACGTTTCTAAATTCTTACCTATTGCTCTCCTTCAGATGGTGAGGACTCGCAACCAGAGGGATGTCAATGACGAGGAGGAGAACAATGGAGTGCCTCAGAACAACATTGAACAGGGATCTACTCATGGAGCTATCAACATTGAGCAGCTATTGGCTACGCAGAACCAGCTCATGCAGACCGTGATACAGACAATGGGACAGCTGCAGGCTGGCAGTAACATCAACAATCAGCCCCACATGCCTCCACCGCCACCCCCGCCTCCTCACAACCGATTGGGAAAATTTATGAGGACCAGGCCGCCAACCTTTGCTCAAGCTGCTGACCCTATGGATGCAGATGATTGGCTCAAGTCCGTGGAGAAGAAACTTGCTATTGTCCAGTGCACTGATAGGGAGAAGGTCCTATTTGCTTCTCATCAACTCGTTGGAGCAGCTGCAGATTGGTGGGATGCTTATTGCAGTGCTCATGAGAACCAAGGAAGAATCACTTGGGCCGAATTCAAGGAGAATTTCTGCTCTCATTATGTGCCGGAAGGTGTTATGATCTTGAAGAGGCAAGAATTTGAGAACTTGAGACAAGGAAAATCAAGCGTGAGTGAATATCTCAATAAGTTCACTCAACTTTCAAGATATGCGCCTGAGGATGTTAGTCGGGACAGCCGGAAGCAATATTTGTTCATGAGAGGCTTGAACAATGAGATCCAAGTGCAATTGCTCAATTGTGATTATGTCAACTTCCAAAAGCTGGTTGACAAGGCTATTGTGGTTGAGAACAAGATCCGTGAGATGGAGCAAGAAATCAAGAGGAAGGCGCCATATCAAGGACAGCAACAAGGAAGTAATGTGCGCCCTTGCCTTGCACCACCCAATGCGCCTCATTACAGCTCCTCTATTCCTGCTCAGCGCCCTAGTTATGCACCGCGCCCAACTCAGTTTGTGCAGCAGCGCCCTGTTGTGCAAGCACCTAGGCCTCTGATGCCTTATGCGCCTTGTGCTGATTTTCCTGGAGCCAATGTTCAAAACCAAGCTCGCCCCAATAATTCTGATGGAGTCAAGAAGTGCTATACTTGTGGAGAAGTTGGACACTTTGCGCATCAATGTCCTAAGTCAGGCCTTGGTCAAGGAAGCAATGCGTCGAGGCAAAACCCAAGACCCAATGGAGGGCAGCCACAAGGGAACCGTGGACAGCAGAATTTTGCTCGTGGCAACGTGAACCATGTCTCTACGGAGGATGCTCAACAAGCGGATGACGTGGTCATTGGTATGTTTCTCGCCAACTCCAACCCCGCGACTATGTTATTTGATTTTGGAGCATCGCATTCATTCATTGCATCAAAGTATGTTGCCAAGTATAGTTTGCCTATCTCTCATATGAAGTTACTCTATTGGTTAAGTCTCCTGGAGGAGAGATGAGGACAAATATATTATGTCCAAAAGTAAGCCTTAGAATAAGGGGGGTAGACTTCTCCGCCAACCTCATTGTTTTGGATTCTCAAGAATTAGACATTATACTTGGTATGGACTGGTTAAGGAAGCACAATGGAGTTATTGAGTGTGCCACGAAGATGGTGAAGTTGACTAATGAGGAAGGGATCACCGTAGAATTTGAAGCATCTCAAACCGCACCGAAGCAATTGGAGTTGATGCATCACAATAAATGTCAAAGCTAACCAATTATCAAAGACTACTCCAACGTAGTGAAGCGCATGACTGAGTTGCTAACAAGGAGAAAGCTTCCCAAATGGACTCTATCTTGCTAGGACGACATTGAGAAGGTGAAGAAGAGGTTTATAACTGCACCGGTGCTGTTATTACTAGACGTAAGTAAGAAGTTTGGACTTGTACGATGCATCGAGACAAGGACTTGGATGTGTATTGATGCAAGAGGGTCAAGCGGTCGCCTATGCATCAAGACAATTGAAGAAACATGAGCAGAATTACCCCACGCATGATTTGGAACTTTCAGCCGTGGTACATGCATTGAAGATTTGGAGACACTATATTCTTGAACATAGGTGTGAAATTTACACGGATCATAAGAGTTTGAAGTATATTTTCACACAAACGGATCTGAACTTGAGGCAACAAAGATGGTTGGAGCTCATCAAAGATTATGATTTGGGGATCAACTATCATCCGGGAAAAGCCAATGTAGTGGCCGATGCTTTAAGTAGAAAAGGAGTAAGTCATCAACTCACGGTTCGAGAGTTACCATTCGAGTTATTCAAGCAGTTTGAACGGTTAAACCTTGGATTCATAAATGACATGGGAACGATGGAAGTCAACCCAATATTAGAGCAGGAAATACGGGAAGGACAGACAAAGGACAAGGAAATACAGGAAATCAAGGAAAAGATCCAAGAAGGAAGAGAATTCAGATTTGATTAAGACGAACATGGTACCTTATGGCTTGGAAAGAGAATCGTTGTGCCTAATGTAAAACATATTCGGGAGACAATATTAAAGGAGGCACATGACTCGCCGTACTCAATTCATCCCGGTTGTACAAAGATGCACAAGGACTTGAAGACATGCTATTGGTGGGCCAGCATGAAAAAGGACATAGCCGAATATGTTGCATTGTGTGATGTGTGCCAACGAGTTAAAGCAGAACACCAAAGGCCAGCTGGATTATTGCAACCATTAAAGATTCCGGGGTGGAAGTGGGAAGAGATTGGTATGGACTTTATAGTTGGATTACCGCGAACTCAGTCTGGCTATGATTCAATATGGGTGATTGTGGATCGGTTGACAAAATCAGCTCACTTCATCCCTGTCAAGACCACATACACCACCGCGAAGCTAGCAGAATTGTATATGGAGCATATTGTGTGTCGACACGGAGTACCGAAGAAGATAGTCTCAGATAGAGGTTCCCAATTTACCTCCAGATTTTGGCAGAAATTGCATGAAGCAATGGGAACAAGGTTGAACTTCAGTTCGGCATATCACCCTCAAACAGATGGACAAACCGAGAGGACCAACCAAATTTTGGAAGACATGTTAAGAGCTTGTGCTTTAAAGCATGGGAAAAGTTGGGATAAAAGTTTGCCGTACGCTGAATTCTCGTACAACAATAGCTACTAAGCAAGTCTGAAAATGTCACCCTACGAAGCATTGTACGGAAGGAAGTGTAGGACTCCCTTGTTTTGGAATGAAACCAGAGAGAATCAAGTGTTTGGTCCCGACGTGTTACAAGATGCTGAAAGGCAAGTCCAAATAATACGGGAAAACTTAAAGGTTGCCCAGTCTCGACAGAAAGGTTATGCTGATAATAGGCGAAGGAGTTTGACTTTCGAAGTTGGAGAGTTTGTATACCTCAAAGTGTCACCTATCAGAGGTCAGCGACGGTTTAACGTCAAGGGAAAACTGGCACCTCGCTATGTCGGACCATTTAAGATTCTGAACAAGCGAAGAGAGGTAGCTTATCGACTTGAGCTACCGGCGTATCTCTCTGATGTACACGACGTGTTTCACGTCTCTCAACTCAAGAAGTGTCTTAGGGTACCGGAAGAACAAGTGCCTATGGACGAGTTAGAACTTCAAGAGGATTTGTCCTATGTCGAGCAACCTATCAAAATTTTGGACATGAAGGAAAGGGTCACAAGGAATAAGAGGATCCGTTGGTGCAAAGTGCAATGGAAACACCATACGGAAGCCGAAGCTACATGGGAACGTGAAGAAGACCTGAAGGCAGAATTCCCACATCTTTTCTCCACGCTATCGAATCTCGAGGGCGAGATTCACTTTAAGGGGGGTAGGTTTGTAACACCCTCAATTTTTGCATCATGCATCGCATTGCATATATATTCATTCATTAAACATTAATAGAGGAAAAGAAATAAAAATAGCCTAAAAGTTGTAATAGGGAAATAGTATAAAAAATAAAGGTAAAATATATATATATATAAATATATAAATAATATATAATAACTGTATATAAAAAAAGTAAAATAAATAAATATAAATAATAAAATATATTATAATAATAATAATACTAAAAAAGAAAAAAAAGAAACCCACTGCCGGCTAGGCCAAATCGGCCCAGCCCGCGGCGCCGGCCCCAGCACCGCGCGACCGACGCGCCCGCTCGCCCGGCACAGCGAGCCGCCCCGGCCGATGCGCCTCACGCGCGCACGCGCCGCCGGGCCCCACCCGCCGAATCCCGCCCGAGCCAGTCGCGCTCCCGCGCGAGCTCCCGCCTCCTGCGCGCGATTCCCGGTCCCGCACCGCAACGCCCGCCCGACACTCGAATCACGGAACGAGTCGGTACCGATGCGCATCCCGCCGCCTATAAAAGCACCCGTAGCTCCGTGGTTTTTTCCCGAACCGCAGAAAGCAGCCCCGCCAGCCACGGGAAAAGCCGCCGGTACAGAAAAAAAACACCAGAGGCTGCACCGTAGGGAAGAAAAGGAAGAAAAAGAGGAGGAAAAAGAGGAGAGCGCCGCCGTCCGCCGGAGATCGTCGTCGCCATCGCGTTGCCGTTGTCGTGCCGCCGAAGGACCCTGCGCATCTACTTCGCCTACGCATTGTCCCCATCCCGCGATCATCGAAGCCCTCGCATCTACGGTAGGCCATGTTCCCGATGCGAATTTTAGCGACCATATTGAATCTAATAGACGAAAATTGATCGTAGTTGCGTCGTCTTTTTATTTTCAGCAGCATTAATTCTCGCTAAAACCCCCGTAAACTCATATGAAGATGTACAAACTAGTTGCATCTAATTAATAAACAACTGTAGTTAATTAATAATTGATCTTTGCATGCATGCATATCATCGCATGTTGATTAATGTGTGTGCATCATGTTGATTGTATATGTTTTCTTGTATGTGTGATCACGAGTAGAGGGAAGTGCTCAAGAGGTCGTGTACGAGGATTTCCAGAACCAAGACTTCGAAGCGCTTGAGCGACCCTATCCGCCGGAGCAAGGCAAGTGTCCTTGAAGCATATTGATCCTGTTTTTAAAAAAAATGTTTTGTTTGCAAAACTGCATGCTGTGTCAATTTGATGGGAGTCCTATGGTAGGAAGTTTACTAGACTTGTTAAACCACCCTTGTCACCTGGAATTTATGGTAGAGAGTCGGGAAGGGTTTTTACCTTTTTGCTTCGCTTAATTAATTGGGATGGAAAAACCAACACTACACATTTAATTATGTATTAATGATATTCTGGTTAATGTGAACTGGTCGATACGGTATGGTGATGGGTGATCTAAGCAAGCCTGGTATGTGGATGGGTTGGATGTTATGGTGGTTTGCTTGCTTTAGATCTAAGGACCGGTTCATGCGAGAATAGGCCAGGACTACAGTGCCACCACGAGGCCAAGTATGGGTGCGGCGTAGCTGATTAATTAGGGCTTTGCTAGTGCTGTTTGGACCATTGTGGATGCTCGGGGAAGGGGTAGTCGGATTGGGTTTGTTGATGATTGGTGGGACTACCCTGGGATCCGAATGGCTCAAGAGGGGGCCCTTGGTTGAAGATGTGCTCAGTTGGAGGCATCGCCACCGGTGAAACCTCAGTGGGGTCTAAATACGCTAGTAATCCCTTTGTAAAGGCTATTTTGTGATCTCTTGGCCATACACCAAAGGAAGTGTAATTGGCATAAGGGAGGTTCTTTAGTCATCGACGGGTGATGAAAATCACAAACACGTGGGTAAAGTGGTACAAACTCTGCAGAGTATTAAAACTATCATAATAGCTGTGCTCCCGGTTATGAGCGCCTGGATGACCTACATGATTAGAAGGAAATTGGGATTTGGGATGGTTATGGTTTGATAATGGTTATGGTTGGTTTATGATTATGGGTTGGTAATGGTTATGGTTGATATTATGATTATGGTTATGGTTATGGATGGAATTATGGTTTATGACATTGATTATGGTTATTGGTAATGGTGATTTATGGACTGGTATTATTATGGTTACATGGTTTATGATGGGTTTACATACACATAATACATATATTGCTTTTCAAATGTTTTACTGTACTTTTCAGCACTTAGCCATTATTATTGTCGTCATTTGAATCAGCCACATGTCATACTTTTCACACTTGTTGAGTACGACATGTACTCACTCTTGCAATCCCCCCCAACAGTTGCAGGTCAGAATTGTGAGTTTAATAGCAATAATGTGGAGATCTAGGCCGTGTCTACCGTCAGCTTTGCCTGTGGTGTTGCATGGAGCTGCGCTATCCCTTTTGCTTAGTTTGCTTAGTTGCTTAATTAGTTTATTTCCGCTGCATTAGTTGAACTTGTCATTAATATTCATTAGAGCTTGTACTCGAGGATAATATGGTTTGTGTAATAAAATTTGATAATTAATCTTGTTTTGTGGTAATTTTCTGTATACTCTTTTGTGATTGCACTCGTGTATGTGTGTTGAACATCCTGGGCACACATATGCGTTAGCTTGGTTCATTTTTCGGAACCGGGCGTCACAGTGGTACGCCAAGATTGAAGCTTTTGTGGAACGAGCTTTTTCGTTGTCAAATAGCGATAAGGTGCGGTGCCCATGTACGAAATGCCGAAACGGAACATTTTTGGACAAAGTGGAACTTACAATGCACTTATGTCGAAACGGTTACATGTCACATTATGAGTTGTGGAACTTCCGTGGCGAGACAGCTTCTCAAGCTGTACAAGGAGTGGAAGCGGACAATGATGATACCACGAAGGTTGATATGATGGATGAGATGCTAGAAGCTATACGATCAGAGCTTACAGAGGATTCTCAAACAGCAAAGGTTAAAAAGTTCTTCAAACATCTCAAAGATTCAGAAGAGTCGATGCATGGACACATTAAAATAACAATTCTAAATTTTATGACTAGACTTATGGCAATTAAGTCTAAGTTCTTCTTTTCTAATAACTGTTACAACGAGCTCATCAATTTGTTCAACGATGCCCTTCCACATCCCAACAAAGTGCCTAAAGATATGTATAAGTCGAAGAAAATTCTTTCCGGTCTCGGTATGAAGTACGAGAAGATTGATGTGTGTCCGGACAAATGCATGATTTTCTGGAGAGAGCATGCCAATGAGAACAAATGTTTGAAATGTGGTCAATTGAGGTTTGTCAAAGTTGTTAATAATGATGGTGATACTATGATGACGGAAGTCGCACGTAAGCAGCTTCATTACTTACCCGTGACACCGAGGTTGAAGCGGTTATTCCTTTCAAAAAAACGGCCACACACATGAGATGGCACAAAGAAGGTGAGCGTCAGGACAGTGGAGTCATGACGCACCCGTTCGATGGTGAGGCAAGGAAGGCATTGGACCGGTTCGACCCAAAATTCGGTCGTGAAGCGAGAAATGTTCGCATCGGGTTGGCGACAGATGGGTTCATGCCGTTCAGCACAAACGCCGCACCATACTCCTGTTGGCCCGTCTTTGTCATTCCATACAATCTTCCACCGGCTTTTTGCATGAAGAACGAGTTCATATTTCTTAGCCTCATTGTACCTGGGCCGGATCATCCTGGGTCACGTCTCAACGTGATGTTGAAACCGTTGATCGAAGAGTTGAAAATGTTGTGGACAGGAGTCGAAGTGTATGACTGTTACAAGAAGCAGAAATTCAACCTTCGAGCTGCTTATTTGTGGTTCATCCATGATTTTCTGGCATACGACATGTTTTCTAGAAGGAGCAATCATGGTCAGTTGACGTGTCCGATATGTGCCTCGGATGCCAATTGCTTTCGACTTACCCATGGAGGCAAGATATCTTACTTCGATTGTCATAGACGTTGGCTGCCTCCGAATCACCTGTTTAGACAACAGAGGAATGTCTTTAGAAAGAACACCGTTGTCACTAAAAGGCCACCGAAACGTCTTAACGGGTCAGAAATATCTGATATGTTGGAGAAATTGGTGCCAGATGAAGGTCATCCAGGATATTTTTGAAGGTTACGCGGACAAACACAATTGGACTCACATATGTGGACTTTGGGAGCTACCGTATGTGAAGTCGTTGATTCTAAGGCACAAAATTGATAGCATGCATCAAGAGCATAAAATATTCGAGTGTATCATAAGCACATGCATGGACATGACGGGCAAAACAAAAGACAATTTATAGGCTCGAAAGGGTCTCGCCGAGCTTTGTAACCGTCAAACTCTTGAGCTCTCCGAAAATGGTGGTAAACCACGCGCTCCTTTCTGTCTTCGACCTAAAGAAAAGAAAGAAGTTCTTGAATGGTTGCAAAGTTTGAAATTCCCATATGGTTATGCAGCTAGTCTGAGACGAGCCGTGAATGTGAAAACGGGAAAGCTCATTAGGTTGAAGAATCATGATTAACGCATAGTCATGGAAAGACTTCTGCTTCTTATGTTTCGAGGCTACTTTGACGATGTGGTGTGGAAGGTGTTAGCCGAGCTTAGCCACTTCTATAGGCAACTTTGTGCTAAAGAAATCATGCCAGAGATGATGACTAAGTTGGAGAAGGAGATTCTAGTACTTTTGTGTAAGATGGAAAAAAATTTCCTCCAGGATTTTTCAATCCAATGCAACATCTCTTAATTCATCTTCCATTTGAAGCAAAAGTGGGCGATCCCGTGCAATATAGGTGGATGTATCATATTGAAAGGGCACTCAGAAATCTAAAACCAATGGTTGGTAACAGGGCAAGGGTTGAAGGTTGCATCACCGAAGATTTTACTCTTAAGGAAGTAGGATATTTCTCAAGTGTTTACTTTGCAGAGGAACACAATGTTAATACTTTGGAATGCGGTACAATATGGATGAGCAACCTCCTTGTAACGATCTCTCCATTTTTGCAACAAGAGGCACTACTGTTGGTAGTTACACTTCCTACGATGTTAGCGAAAAAGAAAGGTGTGCTGCTTTCTTGTACATGTACGCTAATATGGAAGAAATGGATGAATATTTCAAGTAAGTGTTTCTCCTACACTTATGCTTTTTACCATCTTTTCCAACACATGTATTCTAAAAGGTTCTCTTTTCGTGTAGTATGTTCGACAAGCAAAATTGGAGACATAGACATCAACCCACGAGCAAGCAAATAGAACAAATTCGACGGGAAGGAATAAATGGGGGATCTAATTTTCTTTCTTGGTTTCGAGATCATGTAACGTTTTCTCGTTAACTTATCAATGTTAACAATGTTTTCTTATAACTTAAGAATGCTTACGTTTTCTAATAACTTCATATCTTGGACAGTGCAAAAAAGATGCCAATGTCCATGAAGATCTGCGACAACTATCCTGTGGAGTGGTTAATGTTAGACGCTATGGTCGATATGACGTCAACGGCTTTCGATTCCGTACAACTCAATTTGAATCTCTTTGTCCTCTCGCGGCAACATGTAATACCGAAGTCGTGATGAGGGCAATCGATTCGCAAGAAAATAAAGCTCAGTACTATGGAATTATTAAAAAAATCCGTGAATTCACTTTTGTCAGAAGCAAGACAACTCGAGCAGTATTCTTTGACTATGAATGGTTTGATTCCATTCGTAGAATTCGAGTAAACGAATTTGGCTTGGTCGAAGTAAAACACAAGGAACGATTGAAAGGATTCAATTCATTAGTTCTTGCACACCAAGTAGAGCAAGTGTACTATCTACCTTATCCATGCAATAAATTCAAAGCTTGGTGGGTGGTACATAAGGTGAATCCTCGTGAGCAGTTATACGCTCCAGGAGATGATGATTACCATGAGGAAGCTGAGGCTGATATGGTCTACCAAGAGGAAGAGTTGCCAGACTCCTTCTCAGTCGAGCCCGGTGTAGGACTTGATGACTTAGTTGGAGACGCTCAAGATATCAAGACTGGCACAGAAGCGGAAACGGAATCAGAATTGGAAACTGAAGATATCGATGACTTAGTCGAACCTACTGATTTGTGCAAACGAAAACGATATGCAGAAGAAGAAGATCGATGGGCTGGTTTAAGGAGTAGGGTGCATGACCGTGATGTTGACGAATTTTGAAGTAACATTTTATTCACTAACTTAACATTAATTTTGTATATTACCTTTTCATATTAATCTTTTATTCCTTGCAACAGGATGTCATCAAAGGGGAAGGGGAAGGGGAAGCCAGTGAGAGTGTTTGAGCCGCCATCAGACCCATGCTCAAGGACCTCGTTACCTTCGAGCCGACGTTCCCTCTTTCTGGCGCACGCTCCACCCTCAGCTGTCGTGTGCTTTCAGCGGACGAAGGTAAATTTTAGTTTACAATAAAGTTATTTTATAAATTGCAGTTGTTAATAATTATTTATTGTCAATCTTTTTCTTTTGTGCAGTCTGACTCAGAGTCTTTTGAGTCTGAGTCAGAGGCTAGGGGGTCGCTACAGGAGCCTGAGTCAAAGGCAGGGCCGCTACAGGAGCCCTCTAGCGCTAGCCTCCCTTCGCAGCCGGTTAGTGCCAGCCTTCCTCTGCAGCCGGCTACCGCTAGCCTTTCTTTGGACTCCGGTGGTTCTGCAGAGCCTTCAGGGTCACAGGACGCAGTGGTGTCACAACAGAGGCGACGGATGAGGAGGACCCACTTTGCGGCTCCTCCTCCGGTTACTTCTCAGCAGACCATGATCTGTCCTATCGGTGACAGGTAAAAATTGTATATAGTATATTTAATATTAGATGTTGTTTTCCTTTACTTAATGATTTAATATATTTTGCAGATGTTGGTACGACTTTTCGTTCACGGGGGCCGAGAAACACCACAGGCAGGTTAACGGTGTCCTGGGTGCTATCATGAGGTTGCACTACCCCGGTGTCATTGACGGTTTCCCTGCCTTGTCGTGGGATGACTACGCTCGTGTCTCTCACCCGGTCCACGGCACGGCTCAGGGAGCCGTGTGGCACGATTTTATAGTAAGTTTAACAGTTTCATTTTTTCAACTTGTTTGAATTGTTAATGCATATCACTTAAATGTTTGTCTGCTTAAAGATGAGGTACCAAGTAGAGGAATCGGGCATGGAGGACCACGCCAGACGCGTGTTCCATTACAATGCTCGGAAGCTCACGATGGCGGCGTTGTCGAATGCCCGGATTCAGGCCGTCAACGCGTACTACAAGCGGCACCCCGGGAGCAGGAGCAGCAAAGGGGTCCATTTAGGAAGGACTCCGACGCGTACTTGACATAGGAGCAGTACGCGGAGGTAATTTTTAATATTGTTAAATATTTATAATATATATGTATGTTAACTGCATTGATGAAAAATGAAATATGTGCAGCTTACTATTTCCTGGTTACAGGGTAACACCGAGGCGTACTTAGCTCTCTGTCGGTACTGGGCTAGCGACGCTTTCATCAATAATTCCACAAAGGCTAGACAGTGTCGAATGGGGTCTGACAGCAAGCACAACTATGGCGGCGACGGATACTTGCGTTTGGCTAAACACATGGTAAGTAATTTTTCAATTTCTTTATGTGTTTCTAATATATTTGTCTCACTAACACGTCTATACAGGAGCAAGAGATGGGTCATGAGCCGATCCCGACCCAGATTTAGAAGAGAGGTCACAAGGGAAGTGGTCGTTCTCAGCCAGGACAGTGTAGTCAGGCCGTAGCCGACCGACTCGTAAGTTTTCAAAGTTTATCAATTTCATTATAACTAATACTATTATTGACATGCTTACAAGATTTCTTTGTTTTGTAGGCAAAGTATGCGCAGGAGGTCGCGAAGATACATGGTACGGATTACGATTGGGAAAGTACCCCGATTGACCCCCAAGACGCGTACGCGAGCGGAGGCGGGAAGGCCCATGAACGGTGAGTTCTTCAGGTGTTTCATTTCTTTTTCAATTTATCTTCTTCTACTTAGTGTTTTCATTCTTTTGCAGGTTTGCCATTTTTGATGGAGTTGTCAACTCGAGGTCGATGCGACCTTTGAGAGGCGCTTCATCGTCGCAGGCCTCATCTGTTGGGACCACCAGTGATCATCTCTCGCAGACCTAGACAGAGCTGGAGAGGTCGAGAGCAGAGGCAAGGGAGGAGCAGCGGAGGACGGCCTTAATGATGGCCCAGATGCAAGCAGCGGTGGCGGTAAGTAATTTAAAGTACCGTAGTTAAATTTCATAGCATTTCAATAACATATATCTTCTTATATTTTGCAATGGCAGGCTCTTTCTCGACACAGCGGTCGGGATATCGAGATTCCTACGCTTCCGCCGCAGCAAACACCGGAGCAAGTAATATATGTATGTCCCCCTTTTTGTTTTCTGTACACCCTGTTATTGTGAGTTTTAGCCTTAGTGTCGAATAAAAACTTGTTAGAGGACTCCTTAAGCTTTCCAGACATCTATATATATTTCTATGTTTCTGTTCAAATTTAGGAATTAAGTCTGTATATAATCCTTGATGACAATTTGTTTTTAGTCTTAGTACAATTTCTCTGTCCACATTATTTTGATGAAACCATAGAAGTAATTAGATCATCACATGCAAATTTATGATAGTCATGAGAAAATGCTTTCAGTCATAGATAAATAATTAGCCAAGAACATTAGAACCTCACTTGTACACACTTGGGGCTTCTAACTTCAAATTTAGCGTTGGTTGAAACTGAAGTTGTAGCCAAAGTCCTGAAAACTTAATGAAGTTTGCACAGCCATTTATAAAGAGCTTCAGTTAAATAAACTTTCTCAGAAGTCAAATTGGTTGGTTTCTTAAATCAGAATATGTTAGTATGATGCTGCGAGAAAATGGATGGCTTCTTAACTCATAATTGGTTGGTTGCTTCTTCTGCATGGTTCGGGAACGCGCCGAAAAGATCCCGGTGGTAGTGGAGGGGCTAGCGTGTAGTCCGATATTGGAATTGTGTTGTTGTAGAAATTTTAAAAATGTTTTGAAATTGTTTTTCTGTGTATGTGTATCTCTGTGTATAATCTGTATTGTTCTGTGTTCTCGCCATCGTGCGAGGTAGTCAGTTTCTGTTTTAAAAGAAAAAATCAAAAACTTAACTTACGTCGGCTATGGCCAAGCCGACGTAAGTTAGCCCCGTTTAACTTACGTCGGTCAGACCATACCGACGTAAGTTAAACCACTTAACTTACGTCGGTTTAGTGCAACCGACGTAAGTTATACTACTTAACTTATGTCGGCCTGCAGTGGCTGACGTAAGTACTCCGGCTCAGCCCGCGGCCCATCCCGGTAAATAACTTACGTCAGTAGTTGGAAACCGACGTAATTAAGTAACTTGCGTCGGCGGTCAACGTAAGTTACCTTAATCACATCCAAACTGCTTCATCGGTCGGAAACCAACGTAATTAAGATAAAACCGACGTAATTAAGTAACTGTCGAAGGTCGTAAACGACACTTCCCCCGGACCTGCCTAGAGCGCAGCCCGCGGAGGTTCTTTGGATTCACGAGGGCTAGTCCCAGGAGATCAAACACAGCAGAATGATGGACACCGGGGATTTACGTGGTTCGGGCCGCCGGAGCGTAATACCCTACGTCCACGGGGGTGTTGTGTATTGCCTTGCTTTCGCGTGTAGAGTCTTGGTCTAATTTTTCGATCCTTTCTATGGACGCTACAGAGCCCTTTTATAGCTTAAGGACTCTGCAGTCACAAGATGGGCTCCAGGACCCGACAGGTGGTCCCGGGGAGAGCCAAATCCTATACAAGATCTATGATTAAATGCTATCTACTCCCATTGTCAGGGGCGTCAATGCGCCGTCCCGCCGCGTCGTGCGCCAGGGCTACACATAGTCGGTGATGATGGCGGTGCACGTCCTGTCCATATTGTCCTTGCGGCCCATTCGTCCGTCTTGCGGCGTGGGTCTGTACCGGCTACTTGGACAAGACAGGACACTGGGGTCTTGACTTTAGCATGCGCGGCATAGCTTGCCTGGGGAAGGCGCGCGCACTTAATGCCCGTCTGAGTAGCGCACGTCTCCTTTACTGCGGCTTCCTACCGCACTGAGTTGGCCGTCCGCCACGTGGTTGCGCCGGAGCCTGCCTCTGCGGGGAGGCGAGCACTTAACGGAACAGGCCACGTGGTGCACTCGGAGCCCACCCCTATGGAGGAGTGGAGGCTCAACCCTGCAGGCCACGTGGTAGTTCTGATGCCTTTCCCTATGAGGACGCGGGCCTGGCCCCGAGGTCCCGATTGACCACGTGGCGGCTCCAGAGCCCACCTCAGCGGGGAGGCGAGCACTTGACGGAACAGGCCACGTGGCGCGCCCAGAGCCCACCTCAGCGGGGAGGCAAGGGTCCAGCTCTGCCGGCCACATGGCAGCTTGGGAGCCTCCCCCGGCGGAGAGGTAGGATCTGGTCCTTCCCTCCACGACGTGGCAGCCTGGGATTCGGCCTCTTAGTAGGGCGGAGTCCTTAGCGGTTTTCTTCCTGTGCGCGGGGGTACCCGGTCTGCGGGGTACCGATAGTGGCCCCCGAGCCCACCTCGGGAGAGTCGTCGATACCGCAGGTGGGGTCTTCTTCCTTTTCTTCCCGCGCAACTTTTTCGGCTCCACTTCGGGGCAGTTCCTCGGGCGACACGCCCCTGCCGTCATGGCGACGTGTCCCCTTCCAGTAAGTGGAGGTTGCTGAACAGGCGCCGTGCGACATGACTTCTGCCTTCAATCGTGCTTTAACTGCGGTGGTTCCTAAGGTGGCTCCTGCACTTCCGCTGCTTTTGCCCTTTCGGAAAACGCCGAGTTACCCTCTGCATAGCTAGTCACCCGGCTCGCCTTCTTTGTCAAGCGACCCGGGCCCTCATGTCATTGCCTACGCGGGACCATTGCTCTTCTACTGGAGTTGTGGCGATTCACACTTTTGCGCCTGTTGGCCTGCAGGGGTGCATAAAAAGAGAACTTTCCCCCTGAGGGTTCTTTCTCCCGCCTCTGCATTCCTGTGCTTGTGTTTCCACCTCAAGTCCAGTTCTTGTGCTCTAGTTCCCAGTCTCCCCATTCAGAGCTTCCAACCTCAGACCTCATGGCGAGCGTCTTGCCCAAGTCCAGGCTGTCCAGGCCCGCCGACCTGGCCCCTATGCGCTGGCTTCTTGGCTGGCACACTCCTGAGTGGGAGTTGTGGCTCCGTCTTGGGAGGCTCCCGTTGAGCCTCTCTGCCGGGGAGATGGTTCTCTTCTCGTCGTACGTGCTGGCTGGCTTTGTCCCGCCGGCATCCGCCTTCTTGGTCATGCTCCTGGAGACCTTAGGCCTCCAGCTCCACCACCTCGCGCCGAACTCGATCACCATGCTGGCGGTCTTTGCTCACTTCTGCGGGATGTTCGTGGGGGTGATGCCGTCGGTAAAGCTCTTCCGGTACTTTTTTGTACTGAGGGCCACCGGCAGGAGTTCGAAGGAGCACCTCGGCGCCTACTACTTCCAGCGCCGGACTAAGGTCCCCACGAGGTACATTGCTTCCTTCAACTCGGCAAGGTGGGAGATGTGGCGCGAAGATTGGATGATCGCCAAGGTTGAGGCCCACGACCGGATGTGCCTCCCCACCGAGATCCCCTACTCCGAGCGATCATTCTGGGAGGAGCGCCCAGAGCTGGAGGAGGTGTTCAACCCGATGCTGGAGAGGATCCAGATGCTGGCGGACCACGGGCTCTCGTCTGCCATGGTGCTGAGGGACTTCATGTCCCGCCGCATAGCCCCACTTCAGCACCGTGCCCGCCCGGTGTCGATGTTCACCGGCCTGTCGGACTGCACCCAGCTCGAAACCGGCTCCGGCTCCAACCTGGACGAGCAGCAACTGCTCGACATGCTGGCCCGGGTCTGCCCCGACGACATCACCGCCGAGGCACTCTCTCTTCCGTCAGCCTGCCGCCCCTTGTGCTCGGACTCCGAGTTGAGGAGGCAGCTGCTGAAGACGATGTCGACCCTCGACGAGTCCGGGCTGGCGCAACGTCAGATCGGGGACCCGTTCCGGGGGGTTAGCATTGCTAACGACGCTGAGGGAGGCGAGGATCCCATAACCGACGCTGGTTCTTCAAGCAGCGACTCCTCGAGCGGCCCCCAGCACCATCCATGGGGTGGCGTCGTCGCCCCTGGCGACAAGGGGAAGGGGAAGGTGCCGGTTCCGGTGCTGGACCCGTCCCCCAAGAAGCGCGCCCGGTTGCCGCCGCCGGCCCCTTCTGCCCTTCGTCAGGGCTCCGAAGCCCTGCCGCGCTCATCGCCAGGGGGCGCCGATGGCGCCACCTTGCCGCCCGAGTCTTCCACACGCAAGAGGGGGAGGCTCCTCAACCCCGACGGGACCCCAGCGTTCCCTCTCCGTTCGGAGGGGCACCAGACCTTGGGGGTGCCGCCGACACCGCCTCCACGGGGGCCCCCAGCACATTCAGCGGCCCCCGCCGTGGGTTCGGGGGGTCCGAACCCCTCCAACCCTTTCGGGAAGCGGTGGAGCTTCAGCGTCCCCCGGTAAGTTTACACAAATTTTACCTTGGGTGCTCTTTGCTGTGTGCTTACCCTGTCATTTTCTGATGATCCAGGTTTGCTTGATTTCAGCGCTTCCACAGCTACTCCACCACCCGCGGGCACTTCTCCTGGAGGGTCTGCCGCTCCGGCCGGCTCACGGGGATCGTCTGCTACCTCGGGTCCTGCTTCGGTGCCCCAGGCTGCTGCTGCTGGGGTACCTCGGGCTCCCATGTCTGAGACCCCCGCAGTGGCTGCCGGAGCCCAACCGCGCGCGCCGAAGACCGCCGCCACGCCTACCAACGACACCGCGTCCACCGGTCACACCGTGTCGGCCGACGCCACCGCACCCTCCGACACTGCTGCATCGGTTGGCGCCTCTGGCCCTGGTGCTGCCGTCAGGGAGGGGGCCCTGGTCCCCGTCTCCCCAGTGGTCCTCCAAATGGAGGACGATTTTGAAGAAGTGGGGAGGCAGGGACCCGCTGCTACGGTGGAGCCTCTCCCCCTGTCTGGGGCCATGGCCGTGGCTCACTCCGGCTTCCGGCAGGCCCAGGCGGCCCTCGCCCGGGAGAAAGGGCGGCTCGAGGACGAAGACGACCGGCTCTGGGAATGGGCGAGGACCCTGGAGGCCCGGACCCGGCTAGCGAGGAGCCGAGCGGCCCAGCGGGAGGCGGTCGTTTGGGAGGAGATGAAGGTCCTCGAGCAGGAGTGCGACCTCATCGCCCAGCTAGACGCCGTCACCCAGAAGCTGAAGGCTGACGCCGAGGCCATCCACGCTGAGGTCGGCTCCCGCCTCCAGGCCTGCGGGGACCTTCAGCACCTGCTGTCCCTCCGGGGGGCTGCTCTAGCCGAACGGGAGCATGAGCTGGCGGCGAAGCAGGCCGAAGTGAAGGCGACCTGCCGCGGGCTCATCCTCCAACAGGAAGGGGCGAGAGTCCGCGCCGCCGAGCTGGATCGCCGGGAAGCCGCCGTTGCCGAGGCGTAGCAGGCCCAGTCCATCGAGCGCCAGGCCCTCCTGGACCGCGAGTTCAACGTTGCCCTCAAGGAGGGTGACTTGGACCGCCGCGAGGCGGGGGTCGGCGAGCGCGAGAGGGCCCTGGCAGCCAAGGAGAAGCGGTTCCTGGACGGCGGACCCCAAGCGTTGGCGGTGGCCCAGCAGGAGGTGGAGGAGCTCCGGGCGGCGCGCTCCGCTGAGGCCCGGAAGGTCTGGGAGTTCCTTGGCGGTGCCGACTCGGCTCTGGTGCTGCTCGGCTTCAGCCCGGCGCGCGTAGGGGAGCCGGCGTAGGAGGTGAGTCAGGTGTTCCCGACGCTCGACTCCACCAGCTCGAGGATGCGCTCACTAGGGGCCATCCTTGACAACCAGCTGGAGGTCGAGGGACGGTTGCTGGTGAAGGAGGTGGCGACGCACATCCTGTCCTGCTACTGGAGCTGGTACCCCGACGTCTCCCTACAGCCGGTCCTCGAGGGGCCCATCGCCAAGAGGGAAGAGGCCGCCAAGTCTGAAGTTTCAGATGCGGTGGCACTCATCGCCTCAAGGTTCCAGCAGAGCGGATGAGGGCTCCCCGGGCGTCTGTTTGAGTTTTTGTCTTTCTGTCTTTTGTCTTGTGGTTGGCTGTGATGACAAACTCTTTATTTGTGCGATAAAAAATCTGTCTGTGGTGCCCTTTTATACTCAGCTTGCTTTTACTTCCAGCAATGTCTTCCGGCTGCTTGTTGTTCCTTAACTTCCAGGACCTGCCGTCCCCCAAAGTATGGCCCCCTGACATTGCGTGGCCAGTTGTTATGGGCACACCTGTCATATACTTAGGGTTTAGGGCGGACCGGTGTAGGAGGAGCCTAGGATTCGGAGGTAGCATTGCCGTAGCTGAGTATGCAGGTATGTCAACAGCGGCCCCCCTGGGGGTGTCGCCGGAGCTTCAGTTCTGCAGTGGCCACCATCTTTATTAAGAGGTCGACAGCAGGCCCCCTGGGGGTGCCGCCGGAGCTTCAGGCCGGCGGTGCTCGCCATTCTTTAGTGAGAGGTCGACAGCGGGCCCCCTGGGGGTGCCGCCGGAGCTCCAGTCCGGCGGTGCCCACTGTCTTCGCGGGTACTTCGATGATGGTTGCTGGAATACCTTCCTCAAAGACCTGCACATAGATCAAAAAAGAGAAGTAATTATATCTGCTGGTCACTTCACCCCTGCTTGTTTTGTAGTGTCACTTGACTTACGATCCTGGGCTGACTCGTGGGGCTTGGATAATTCAGTTCTTCTGCACCCAGGGCTCGTTGTCCAGAATACCCAAGGGTGGTCCATCTGGCCCCCAGCACTTGGCTGTAGCGCTGGGGAGGCAGAACGCACAGGCTTAGGGTACAGGACCAGGCTAAGCAGGCTGTGGCCCTGGACCTCCCGCTCCGCGTAAGCCATTTCCAGGAGGAACCATCTGGAGACACAGGCCCCCGAGTATTGGAACAACTGAGGCCCCAGGCGTATCACAGGTACCTCAAGCAACCCCACCTGCAGTCCAGATAGCAAGGCTCCCACTACTGTTAAAGCAGGGAAAAATGATCGCGCTCATGATAGATCACGAGCTATGGCGGGCTTACAGCAACATCATAAAAATTAAAGATAATTTTTGAATTGACAAACCCTATACCAGGCAGGACAACCTTCTTTCATTGTAGTTTCTCATAAGATGAAGCAGACTTTACAAGGGGAATAACCCGGCCTGGGTGTTAGGTGGAGCCGAGTGCACCTACTTAGGGCTCTGGGCCAGGCTAAGCGGAATGTGCACTCGGGGCCCCATCCCCGATACTAAGTGCTATCCTGAGATAATGTGTAACCCTTACAATGAAATAGCATTGCCCCGACCCTAGTATAGGGGTAGAACTTACGGAGGTGTTCGATGTTCCATGGGTTGGGCAACCGCTGTCCATCCTCCGTAGCTAGGCGAACGCATCCTGGGCGGCAAACCTCTGTTACCCGGAAGGGACCCTCCCAGCTGGGGGAGAGTTTGTTAGACCCTTCCCGGGAGAGTATGCGGCGCAACACCAGGTCGTCTACCTTTAGCTCCCTACTCCGCACGGTTCTCTGATGGTAGCGCCGGAGCGCCTGCCTGTACCGTGCATTTCGGAGAGCTGCTCGCACTCGTCCCTCGTCGACGAGGTCCAGGTGTTCACGCCGGAGCTGGTCCTGCGCGGCTTCGTCGTACCCCCGGGCACGGGGAGAGCCCATGGTAATTTCTGGGGGAAGGACGGCCTCCGCCCCATACACCAAGAAGAAAGGTGTTTCCCCCGTGGCCCGACTGGTTGATGTCCGGCTAGCCCACAGCGCACACGGAAGCTCATCCACCCAATTTACACCATGCTTCTCAAGGTGCGAGAACGAGCGAGTCTTGAGGCCCCTGAGGATCTCTGCATTGGCTCTCTCGACCTGCCCATTGCTCTATGGATGAGCAACAGATGCATAGCAGACTTGGATCCCCAGATCCTCGTAGTATTCTTGGAACGCTGCACTTGTGAACTGGGTCCCGTTATCGGTGATGATTCTGTTCGGGACCCCGAACCGGCAGACGATCGACTTGATGAACTTCACTGCTGACTGCTTGTTGATGGTGACAACTGGGCGGCCACCGGCCACTTGGTGAAGTTATCTACGGCGACGTAGAGATGCCGGAATCCTCCGACAGCTCTGGGAAAGGGTCCCAGGATGTCCAATCCCCATACAGCGAATGGCCATGAGGGAGGGATCATCTGCAGTGCCTCAGCTGGTGTATGGATCTGCTTGGCATGGAACTGGCACGCCTTGCATCTCCTTACCATCTCGGCGGCATCTTGGAGTGCTGTCGGCCAGTAGAAGCCATGCCAAAAGGCTTTACCGACCAGCGTGCGGGAGGACGCATGGTTCCCGCACTCGCCTCCATGGATCTCTGCGAGCAGGTCGCAGCCCTCCTCCCGGGTAATGCAATGCAGTAGGATGTCGTTGGCGCCACGCCGGTAGAGATCCCCTTCCACCAGCGTGTACCTTTTAGCCATGCGAACAATCCTTTCTGCCAGGGCATGTTCTTCGGGAAGGATATTGTCCTTCAAGTAGTCCCAGACCTCTGAGATCCATGCATCAGGACTTGCTTGAGCTTCTGGATCTTGGGCGCCCGGTAGCTCGGAGCCCTCGGTGGTGCATACGATCCTTGGCGGACTCCATGGTAGCAGGGTCGCCGGGACTGCCAGCTTCGAGGTGCTGTGCTCGCCCCCTTCGCCTGGCTCGGCTGCTCGGGCGGTTGGTCGCGGTAATGTCCTTGCAAAGACTCCTTGGGGCACTGGGGCCCCTGTGGAGGCCTTCGTTGATAGGTCGTCTGCGACTGAGTTGTCGGCTCGGGGTACATGGCACAAGTCCAAGACTTCAAAGTCCTTTTCCAGCTTCCGGACGTGTAACAGGTATGCAGCTAACTGAGGGTCGTTGCAGCTGCACTCTCCTCTGGCTTGCTTGATGATCAGTTGAGAATCACCTTTAGCCAGGAGCTGTCGGACATTGAGGGTCAGGGCAGTCTTCAGCCCAAAGATTAGGGCTTCATACTCCGCCATGTTGTTTGTCGCCTTGAAGTCGAGGCGCACCATGTACTTGAACTGCTCCCCAGTCGGGGTGAGAAGCAGGACCCCAGCGCCGGCCCCCTGCTTCCGCGAGGAACCGTCAAAGTAGAGCGTCCAGGGGGTCTCGGTGAAAACCGGAGCCTTCGGCACCGTTTCGCCGTTGTCCGCCCCCCCCCCCCCCCCCCCCCCCCGGATTGCTTGGTGATGGGGTCCATTCGGCCAAGAAGTTTGCCTGTGCTTTGCTTTTGACTGCATGTCGAGGTAAGAACTCCAACTCGAACTCAGCCAACTCCGCCGCCCACTTGGCAATGTTGCCAGTCGAATTGGGGCTGTGGAGTATGGTTTTCAGTGGGAAGGAGGTGACCACTGAAACCCGGTGAGCCTAGAAGTAATGCCGGTGCTTCCTCGATGCTATGAGCACTGCGTACAGTAGTTTGTGTACCTCCAAGTATCTTGTCTTTGCTTCATGGAGGACCTCACTAACGTAGTAGACTGGCCGTTGGCAGGTCCGAACCCTTCCTGGGGGGTCCGGGTCTCCTTGCAATGCGTCTGTCTCTTGGGGTATGTGGCTCCCAGGGTCTGGCTGGGCCTCCGGGGGCTGGGACCCGTAAGGCACTTGGTCACTGGAACTCACAGCGGGGGGGGGGGGGGCTCTTCTGGGTTCGGGCCTTGAGGCTCGGCCTCCCCCTCTGGGGTTCCTTCTGGTACTTGTCGCGGTAGTAGCTCCGGCCGTTCTGCAACCAAGACCATGCTGACCACTTCCATTGTTGCGGTGATGTACAACAGGAGCGGCTCGCCGGGTTCTGGCGCCACCATAATGGGTAGCGTCGTCTGGTGTTTCTTGAGCTCCTGGAAGGACGCTTCAGCTTCCTCAGTCTACTCAAAGGGGCCTGACTTCCGCAAAATCTTGAAGAAGGGCAGGGCTCGCTCAGCCAGTCTTGAGATGAACCAACTGAGGGCTGCCAAACATCCTGCAAGCTTCTGCACGTCTTTGATGCGGGCCGGCGGCCGCATCAGCTCTATCGCCTTGATCTTCTATGGGTTAGCTTCGATCCCTCGGTGCGATACCAAGAAGCCAAGGAGCTTCCCTGCGGATACCCCAAAGACACACTTGTCAGGGTTCAGCATCGTGCGTGTCCTGCGCAGCTTGCTGAAGACTCTAGTTAGGTTGTCTAATAGGGATGTGCTGTCCCTGATTTTTACAACGATGTCGTCGACATACACCTCTACCAAGTCTCTAATGAGGTCCCCGAATGTCTTATGCATTGCAAGTACAAAGGTGGGGAGGGAATTTTTGAGACCATAAGGCATGGAGACATAACAATACATGTCATCTACTGTTATGAAAGCAGTGTGCTGCTCATCTTCCCTAGACATAGGTATTTGGTGAAAACCGGAATACGCATCTAGGAAACACAGAAGGTCGCAACCTGATGTTGAGTCTACTATTTGATCTATCCTAGGAAGAGGGAATGGATCCTTGGGACATGCCTTATTGACATTGGTGTAGTCGATGCACATCCGAAGCTTCCCGCCAACCTTAGGAACGACAATAGGGTTGGCCAACCACCGTGGGTGGTGAACCTCCCGGATGAATCCAGCATCGAGCAGCTTCTTGATTTCTTCACGGATGAAGTTCTGCCGCTCGATGGACTGTTTCCTGGGCCTCTGCTGTACCGGTCGGGCGTCGGGGTAGATCTTCAGATGGTGCTCAATCACCTCCCTGGGGATCTCGGGCATCTGTGATGGTTGCCATGCAAACACATCGACGTTGTCCCGGAGGAAGGTGATGAGTGCGCATTCCTATTTGCTGTCCAGGTTCCCCGCGATTCGGGTCGTCTGGGCAGCCTCAGGGCCAATCTTGACGACCTTCACAGGGACGTCGTCGTCGTTGGCGGGTTGCACACGAGGTGCAACAGTGGAGGCTCGCTGCACCGGGCCTTGCTCTGGCCGACTCTCCGTCGAGCCTCCTGGGACCGGAGCCCTCCCTGCTGCAAGTGCTTGGAGCTGCTCCAAGGCTGACACTACGGCTGAGCAGTCCCCTCTAATCCTAAGGACATCGGAAGGGGTCGGCATCTTCAAGACGAGGTAGCCGTAGTGGGCTACAGCCATGAACCTGTAGAGGGCTGGCCTCCCAATGATTGCGTTGAAGGGGAGGTCGACGTCTGCCACGTCGAATAAGACACTCTCCGTACGGTAGTTCTCCGGGGTCCCGAAGGTCACCGGGAGGTGTATGTTACCATACGGGAGGATTTGCCCAGGTCCGACACCCGAGAACGGGCTCGAGGGTGTGAGCTGGGACATCGGCAGTTGCAGCTTCTGGAAAGCCGCAGTGGAGATGAGGTTGAGGCCCGCCCCTCCATCTACCAATACGTGAAAGACCTTCACGTTGGCGATGGTCGGGGACACCAGCAGCGGGAGCACTCCTGCCCCTGCCATGTTCTTCGGGCAGTCCGAAGCGTCGAAGCTGATCGCCATGCTCATCCACTTGTGGTGGGGAGCTGTACTTGGGGCGAGGGCCACTGCGGCCACTGCTCGACGCAGGGTTTTCACTGCGTTTCGGGACGTGGGGTCGGTGGCTCCCCCGTAGATGACATGGAGGGTCTTGCGGCGCTCCTTATCACTGCTGGAGTCGGAGTCGCCACCCTCAAAGACGGCTTTGACCGCCCTCTGGGGTTCCTGAAACCCCATCTCGCTGTCATCCTCTTTCTCAGGATTAGCCTTCTGCTTGCCCTCCCTCTGGCGGGGGGGTGCACCCTCCTGGCGTTGCTGCCTCTGTCTCTGTTCGCGGAATCGTTCCGCGAATCTCTTCACTTCCCGGCACTCGCTAGCACTGTGGCTATTTGTACGGTGTACCGGACACTTGAAGTCAGGCTCCTCGGGATCAGGCGACTGCCTAGGGTGCTTGTCTCGGCGCGACGCTCGGGCTCCGCCGGGCACCGCAGCTGCCACTGCCTGGGCTCCGGGCTTTGGCCTGTTCTTGCCACCGCCTTTCTTCTTCTTGTCGATGCTCCTCGCAGAGGCCCCTTCCTCAGCCGGGGTGGTTTCCCTTGCTTCTGAGGATGGCTGGGAGTGCCAGTTGCACCCCTCAGCTGCCCTAGCACATCTGTCTGCCAGGGAGAACAGCTCGGAGACATCACGCACCTCGTGCGTGGCTAACTTCTCGAGCATCTTCTTGTCCCTCACACCCTGTCTAAACGCAACAATAACAGATGCGCTAGCAACATGAGGGATGGTGTTCCGTACCTGGGAGAACCGCTGGATGAACGATCGCATCAACTCTCCAGCGCACTGCCTAACGACGTGGAGGTCAAGCTCGGTGCCAGGGCGCTTGTAGGAACTGCCGAAGTTAGCCACGAACTGTCGGCACAACTCATCCCAGGAGGTTATGGACCCCTGGGGCAGGTTCATGAGCCATGACCGAGCTGGGCCGGTCAGGACGACGGGGAAGTAGTTAGCCATAATGGCCTCGTCGCCTCCTGCAGCTAGTATCGCAGTGGTGTAGATCTGTAGGAACTCGCTCGGGTTGACACTCCCGTCATACTTCTCCGGCATGTGTGGCCGGAACTTTCGTGGCCAGACCACGAAACAAAGGTGAGGCGCTAGCGCCGCACACCCTTGGCTAGGTGAAAGTGCATCTAGGTTCCCCGTGGGTTTTGGATGATTGATGACGACAATTAAGTCGCTAATGAGCTCATGTGATCTTAGCACAGGTGTGGACTCGATTGGAGACGCAAACCCCAAAAAAGGAAAAGGAAGGAAACGGAGTCGACTCGAAGCGTAGAAACTAGGGTTTCTAGCATGTTGAGTTAGACTAGCTGTAGAAATAGGAGGGTGTGTGCGTAAAGTGCAAAGAGATCAAAGTAGGAGCTCAAGAGTGGTGGTTGAGGTAGAAATCCTATTTAAAGTTGAAGTTAGAGTAGTCTGGCAGGAGTGGCCGGACTAGTCCACCTTAGGGCCGGACTAGTCCGCTCCTGGCCAGACTAGTCCGTTTTCACACGGACCAGAAGGTCCTGTGTGACTTCGGACTAGTCCGTAGTGGGACGGACTAGTCCGTGGTACCCCTTGGAGTGGACTTTTGGGACTAAGTCCTAGAGGGCGGACTTGTCCGTTTTGGGGCGGACCAAAAGGTCCTGTGTGAGATCGGACTAGTCCGTCTGTGGGCCGGACTAGTCCGTGGTGCCGAGTGCAGAGAGGTTTTGCGACTAAGTCTGGGTAGGCCGGACTAGTCCGCCCTTGGGGCCGGACTAGTCCGTGTTCTCCAGACTAGTCCGTTTTCACACGGAACAAAAGGTTCTGTGTGAGATCGGACTAGTCCGGTGAGGGCCGGACTAGTCCGTTGTCGAAGTTACCGTTTGAATTTGAAGTTTGGCGGGTAGCGTGACGATTGCCGCGCAGTGCGACAGTTGTCAAAGGGGTCAGTGGTCCCCTAGGCCGGACTAGTCCAGGCGTGAGGCCGGACTAGTCCGCCCTTCTGCTGAGGTCAGCAGTTTGGGCTCGGGACCCCTATAAAAAGGGGACCCCCGGCCTCATTTCAAACTCACTCGAACCCTAGCGCCGCCACAGCCAACTTGGAGCACTCTTAAGCCTCTTTCTTGCCAACTTTCCCTCTAAAACTAATTCTTGAGTGGATTAGGGTTTAGTGAGGTGGAGAAGAGGAAGAACATCGCGCTTGTGCTCCCGGTTTGATCTCTTGCACTGATTGAGTCTTTGTGAGCTGTGTGTTGAGTGTGTTTCGTTGTGTTGATCATCTTTGTGGTGTGGGAGCCTCAGATTGTGAGAAGCCCCAACGAATCTTGTATTCACACTTTGAGATAGTGGAGAACCAAGTTAGGCCCGTGCGGTAAACTTGGTGAGGGAAGGGTTGGTGAACCCGGTCCTTTGTGGACTCCTCAACGGGGATGTAGATTCTTGTGTGGAATCGAACCTCGGGATAAAATCCTTGTGTCTCCGTGTTCTTCGCATTTTATTTATCGCATATCTCGTTCTAGGGTTGCTAGTCTTGTCTTGTGTTTCACATTGCTATAATCTTGTTGAAACTTGACATACTATTGTGTTGGTAGTTTCTAAACTTGTCATAAACATATCCTCACTTGTAGCCTCGAGAAAATCCCCTTAAAACTTGCTAGAAACACTTTTTAGGGTTCTTCACGCAGGCTGACCGGACTAGTCCGCCCCCTGTGATTTAACCTCATTTTATTAAGTCATTTGCAGGTCGATTAGCCTATTCACCCCCCCTCTAGGCAACTTTCAATTGGTATCAGAGCAGGACTCTCCACAAAGAGTCTAACTACTCGGAGAGATGGCCGGAGTGGTGTTTGAAGAGGTGTCGACCAATGATTCTCAACCGACACATGAGGAGACAATGGCTTATCAAGACAAGCCAACGGATGATGCGGAGACTCGCCAGCTCAAGGCGAAGCTCTAGGAGAAGTTGAAGATTGTTGTGGTTGAGCCGTCAAGCTCATCAAGTGGTGGCGGCGGGGTCAACTACAACCGACAAGGGTTCAACTATGAACGCCTTGCCGCCAACAACCACTACCTCTCCATCCCATTGGGGAAACCTCCTCAATTCGATGGAACCGACTACGGGATGTGGAAGCACAACATGAAGATCCACCTCGTTTCACTCAATCTGGCATTGTGGCAAATTGTCATGACCGGGGTGGAGATCCCGAAGGATGAGGACAACATCACGCAAGAACAGGCCATCCTCATCCACCGCAACGCTCAAGCTGCGGGTGTGATCATCTCATCCCTCTCAAGAGATGAGTTTAACCGCGTCGATGGTCTTGAGGTGGCCAAAGATATATGGGACACCCTCAAGACGGCGCATGAGGGAAATCGGGTGGTCAAGGAGGCCAAGATCGAGCTCATCGAAGGAGAGCTTGGGAGGTTCGCCATCATGGATGGTGAATCACCCCAAGACATGTACAACCGGTTGAAGATACTCATCAACAAGAGCCGATCGTATGGCTGCACCAAGTGGACCGACCACGAGGTGGTGAAGAGGATGATCCGGGCATTCATGCCTAGGAACGTCGCTCTTTGCTCCATGATTCGAGAAAGCTCGGGGTTCACTAAAATGACCCCAGAGGAGGTCCTTGGTAGGATCATCAACCACGAGATCATGGAGAAGGAGGCGCTCTTCTACAACGACCTTCAAAAGTTCACCGCCTCCAAGATGAAGAATGTTGCACTTAAGGCAACACCCTCTTCAAAGGAGCAAGAGGAAAGCGATGAGGAGAGCCTCGACACCGATGAGGAAGAGGCCTTCTTCATCAACAAATTCAAGAGAATGATGAGGAGGAAGAAAGGCGGATACAACCATGAAGGCAAGGGGAAGGAAAGAGCAAAGCCCAAATCAAAAAGGGCTTGCTACAATTGTGGCGAGTACGGCCATTTCATCGCTGATTGCCCCCGTGAAGAAGAGAAGAAGAAGAAGGAGGGCAAGCCTCAAGAGAAGAAATTCTTCAAGAAGAAGAGGCCCTCCGGACAAGCACACTTGGGCAAGGAGTGGGACTCTAATGATGAGTCCTCCTCCGAAGAAGAAGAGGAGAAGATGGCTACTATAGCCATCGGGAGGATCTCCGAGGGAAGCAAGCTCTTCCCCAACCTCAACAACGACTACAAACCAACTTGCCTTATGGCAAAGGAGGGAAGGAGAAAGGTAACATCTCACTAATCCTCCTCCATTTCCTCTCATGATGAATTTGATAGCGCTAGTGAAAATGAGCATATGTTTAAGGACATAAGCAAAAGTACCCTGCGTAGGATGAAGTTGCTTATGGATGAGATCTTTGAGAAGGAGGATCTCATTAACAGACAAGAGGACATGCTCATCCTTGAAAAGGAAAGATGTCAAGAGCTCAACGAGCTCCTTGAGCTTGAAAGAGAGAAGAGCAAGGCATTGGAACACGAACTTGCTTTAAGTAAGAAAACGTGTTCAAGTCTTGAGGAGAAAACAATTGAGCTCAAGGATGAACTTGGGAACTTGTCAAAAGTTAACAAGATCCTTGAGACTCAAGTTGAGTCTCTCAAGAACAATGTATCCTCTTCCTCTAAGAGCTCAACCTCCTCAAAGGTCTCATCCAATGCAACCCCGCCTTGCAAGTGCTCTAACTTAATCCTTAAGCTTAAGGATGAACTCAACTTAGCGCAAGGTAAGCAAGCACCTAAGGGTGCCATCTTTGACAAGGAGAAGGTGGCGTATGCACGAAGTGCATACACCAACACAAGACCTCCCCATGTCAAGGATGGTCTTGGCTATACTAGAGGTGGAAGGCACAATGCCAAAACCTCTAAGTATGGCAAAGACATGATTGTCTTTGTTAAGGGGAGTTCATCCACACCTAAAATTGAAAAGAACTCACCCTCTAGCAACAAAATGCCTAAATCTGAACCGCATCCTCTATTCCATGATTTTGATGCATCTTATGTGCTTATGAGGAACAAATATGGCAAGGTGTTTGCTAGATATGTTGGGCCACTCCGCAAGAGCCCCAAGCCTTGCGTGTGGGTGCCCAAATGCCTAAGCACTAACGTGAAAGGACCCAACTCCGCTTGGGTACCTAAAAGGAAGGCATAAATTTGTTTTGTAGGCTTACTCCTCCGGCGGATCGAAATGGGTGTTGGATAGTGGATGTACCAACCATATGACCGGAGAGAGGAGTATGTTCATAGAGTATGAGGAGAACGAGGACCCAAGTGAAGGAATCTTCTTTGGGGATAATAGCCAAGGGAAAATCCTTGGCTCCGGTAAAATTGCTATCTCCTCTTCGCATTCTTTATCTAATGTTTTGCATGTTGATTCCCTAGACTATAATCTCCTATGCATATCACAGCTGTGTGATAGAGGATATAAGTGTGTTTTTACTAGTGAGGGTGTGAATGTTCTGAGAGAGGGTAATGACTCGATAGCCTTTAAGGAAGTGCTCAAGGGAAAGCTCTATCTTGTGGACTTTACCACGGATAAGGCTCAACTTGACACATGCTTAATGGCGAAAGCCAACATGGGATGGCTTTGGCATAGAAGGCTAGCCCACGTTGGAATGAGGAACCTTCAAAAGCTCCTTAAATGAGAGCACGTTCGTGGCCTTAAGGATGTGGTATTTGAAAAGGATAGGCCATGTAGTGCGTGCCAAGCGGGAAAGCAAGTAGGAGCTCAACACCCCTCTAAGAATGTCATGACGACAACTAGACCTTTGGAGTTACTACATATGGATCTTTTTGGCCCCATTGCTTACATTACCATCGGTGGCAACAAGTATGGTCTAGTCATCGTTGATGACTTCTATAGATATACTTGGGTGTTCTTCTTGCATGATAAGAGTGAAACCCCCGGTGTCCTCAAGAAATTCCTAAGGAGAGCTCAAAATGAGTTCACCTTAAGGATAAAGGCTATAAGGAGTGACAATGGCACCGAATTCAAGAACATGCAAGTAGAAGAGTTCCTAGATGAGAAGGGCATCAAGCATGAGTTTTCCGCTCCCTATTCTCCTCAACAAAATGGAATTGCCGAAAGAAAGAATAGGACGCTTATTAAGATGTCAAGGACGTTGCTAGATGAGTACAAAACATCAGACCGGTTTTGGGCGGAAGCGGTTAACACCGCTTGCCACATTGTAAACCGATTGTACCTTCATCGCCTCCTCAAGAAGACTCCTTATGAGCTTCTCGTTGGTAAGAAGCCCAATGTTTCTTACTTTTGTGTCTTTGGTAGCAAGTGTTATATCCTCAACAAGAAGCCTAGGACTTCGAAGTTTTCTTCAAAGTCCAATGAGGGTTTCTTGCTTGGATATGACTCAAACACACATGCGTACCGTGTGTTCAACAAATCCTCTGGAATTGTTGAAATAGCACGTGATGTAGTGTTTGATGAAACCAATGGCTCACAAGTGGAGCAAGTTGATCAACATGCCATTGATAAAGAGGAATCTCCACTAGAAGCTCTATGGAGAATGGCACTTGGAGATGTTCGCCCACAAGAACCATCCCAAAGCCCAAGTGACCATCATCACTATGAAGTAGGTCAAAACCCCATTGGACAAGTTGGAGATCCACTAGATGCTCCCCAAAGTGATAATGGGAATGAAGATCAAGGTGGAGGCATGGATCAAGGGGGAGACCAAAGTTAAGAAGATGAAGCAAGTGGCTCAAGAGCTCAACCCCCGCATCCTCGTGTTCATCAAAGTGTTCAGCGGGATCATCCCGTTGACAACATTCTAGGAGATATCACAAAAGGAGTAACAACACGTTCACGTGTTGCAAACTTTTGTGAGCATTTCTCCTTTGTCTCATCCTTGGAACCCCATAAGGTTGAAGATGCCTTAAGAGATCCGGATTGGGTAGTTGCCATGCAAGAGGAGCTCAATAACTTTGAAAGGAACAAGGTTTGGGAGCTTGTCAAGCGCCCACAAGCTAATTTTGTTGGAACCAAGTGGGTGTTCCGCAACAAACAAGATGAGAATGGCGTGGTAACTAGGAACAAGGCACGACCTGTGGCAAAAGGGTACTCACAAGTTGAAGGATTGGATTTTGATGAGACATTTGCCCCCGTAGCTAGGCTTGAGTCAATTCGGATATTACTAGCCTTTGCTACTCATCATGACTTCAAGCTCTACCAAATGGATGTTAAGAGTGCATTCCTTAATGGCCAAATCAAGGAAGAAGTTTATGTAGAGCAACCTCCAGGGTTTGAAGACCAAGACTATCCTAACCATGTTTACAAATTACGAAAGGCTCTTTATGGCCTCAAGCAAGCTCCTAGAGCTTGGTATGAGTGCCTAAGAGACTTTCTAGTTGAAAATGGTTTTAGGATAGGAAAAGCGGATTATACCCTTTTCACAAAACACTTCAACGAGGATCTTTTTGTGTGCCAAATATATGTGGATGACATCATATTTGGTTCCACAAATAAGGTGTTTTGTGATGAGTTCTCCAAGATAATGATGGAGAGGTTTGAAATGTCCATGATGGGTGAGTTGAAGTTCTTTCTAGGATTCCAAGTAAAACAACTCAAAGAAGGGACGTTCATAAGTCAAACTAAGTACACACAAGATATTCTAAGGAAGTTTGACATGGATAAGGCAAAACCCATCAAAACCCCTATGGGAACAAATGGACACCTAGACCTAAATGAGGATGGTCCAAGTGTGGATCAAAAGTTATATAGGTCTATGATTGGTTCACTTCTCTATCTTTGTGCATCTAGGCCCGATATCATGCTAAGTGTGTGTATGTGTGCACGCTTTCAAGCGGCACCTAAGGCTTATCATTTGACCGCCGTTAAAAGGATCTTGAGATATCTAGTACACACACCTTCCTTAGGACTTTGGTACCCCAAAGGATCTAAGTTTAACCTCATTGGATATTCCGATGCGGACTATGCGGGGTGCAAAGTGGATAGGAAGAGCACATCGGGTACATGCCAATTCTTGGGTCGATATCTAGTGTCTTGGTCCTCCAAAAAGCAAAACTCTATTGCTCTCTCCACCACCGAAGCGGAATATGTTGCAGCCAGAAGTTGTTGTGCACAACTTCTTTGGATGCGACAAACCCTTAGGGATTATGGGATTAACTTGCGCAACATTCCACTCTTGTGTGACAACGAGAGTGCCATAAAGATAGCCCATAATCCGGTGGAGCACTCTAGGACCAAGCACATAGACATACGACATCACTTCTTGAGAGATCACTCAATGAAGGGGGATATTGTGATTTCTCATGTGAGGACGGAACATCAACTCGTGGATATCTTCACCAAGCCTCTTGATGAGAAGCGTTTCTGTGAGCTAAGAAGTGAGCTCAACATTTTGGATTCCAGGAATATGGCTTAAACCACATTCCTCATATATCTTGAGCTATATTTTGAAAAACTCTTCTCTATCTTGATTTCTCTTCAAAAACTCCTTGAGAAAACTTTTTCTTAGAAAATGATCATGCATTTATCTATTTTTCTTCAATAATCATGTTTGTGTCGCTTGTTGTCCAAAAGGACCAATAGTGTGTGTGCACCTCAAAGACATTGTTTTTCAGCCCAGTCGGACCGGACTAGTCCGCCCCTGTGGACGGACAAGTCCGGGTCCAGACTAATCCGCGGCTGGTCCGCACACCGGACTAGTCCGCCCTGACACCGGACTAGTCCGGCCCTTGGGGACTTAAACCCCAGTGGCAGCCAAAACCCTTCCTCTCCCCTCTCACTCCCGCTTCTCTCCCTCACGCGCGCTAGAAACCGCCTTCTTCGGCGATTTTTCGCTCCAACCACCAAATCTCGATTCCAATCCGTGCATTGGAGTCTTTGGGAGTGAGGGATCGTTTCCCCGCGCTTCACCTTCGCAATCCATCGTCGATTTCGTCGATTCTCGCAGATTTGAGAAGGTATTCCCTCTTTTTCAAAAACTTTCCCCATTCTTGATTCTTGAGGTTTTTGATAGGAACACCTTCATTGATGTTGCTCCATATACCCTTGTGATCATAGCCTAGGAGTTTTGCGCGCTGATTTGAAGATTTTTCGACGAATCGATTAGGGTTAGGGTTTATCCTACGCAACCCGGACTAGTGCGGCCCCTGGTGGACATGTCCGCCTGGCAGACTAGTCCGCCCCTGGGGCGGACAAGTCCGGTTTGCACAGAGCAAACCCTAGTCCTAGTCATCTCTCGAGACCTCTTCCGCAACACTCCCTCTCCTTGGACTCATACCTTCCTTTCTCTGTATTTTCCTCAGTATATCGAACTCGGAGCATTCCCCTTCTCATCTCAACCCCGCGGGCGAGGAAGAACGCCCTGAGACCTATCGGGGCCGCACCGAGGAGAGTGGTGCGGAAGTGCCCCGGGAGGGCCGCACCAAGGCTCAGATCGTCGAAGAAAGGACGAAGGCTGCCCTCATTAAGGTGCAGAAAGAAAAGGAAGAAAGGCGGCTGAAGGCACTCGAAGCCTCCAAAGTAGCTGCCACCATCTACAATGAAGAAGAAGCCATGGCCCGAGCAACTGCAGAATCCCTCAATGAGCTAAGGAGGAAGAAGAGGCAAGATAGGGAGGCTCACAACTCCAGGGCCGCTGAGGCCAATGCCCCCAAAAGGAAGAAACTCGTCACTGTTGGCGAGAAGGCAATGGGCAAGGAGCAAGCCCAAAGGGAAGATGAGCCTAGGGTCGAGCGTGACCCTAAGAAAGGAAAGGCTCTGGCTCCAGTCGAGCCGAAGAAGAAGAAGCCCTCCATCAAGGTGCCAGCCAAGAAGGCACCCGGAGGTATAGCTATTCGTGACAAAGGGAAGGCCCAGGCCGTTGGCCCTCTCGTGATGCACAGTCCAGCACGCAACCCAAACCGTCAGCCCAACCTCTCAGCCAACACTTTCAAAGGAAAAGGAGCTGAGAAGGCCAGGAGGCTCAGAGATGAGAATGTCTATAGGTATGAGAGGTCCACCGCTGACCCTCGGTTCTGGTGTGACTTCCGTTGCGATTACTATCGCACAGTCTAGCAGGCCATGAAGAAGCCAGTGATCCAGGCTCAATGGGTGGACTGGACCTATATGGCTAGGAAGAAACACGAGGCGTTTGATGCAGTGATTGAGGCAGCTGAGCGCCACGGAATCAAAGACATTCTTGGATTCAAGTATGACTGGAATGAGGAGGTGATAGTACAGTTCTATACCACAGTTCACTGCCACTCTCGTGGTGACCGAGCCATCACTTGGATGACCAATGGTGAGCAGTACTATGCCACCTTTGAGGTTTTTGCTCAGGCTCTTGGTCTGGAGAGTCACCTGGACCATGAGATCATTATCTCCAATCTCAAGGCCATGGACAGGGATGACATGAGCTATATGTACCCTCCTCACGTCTGCTGTGAAGCTGGATTGGCCAGGAACATCCTCCTGTTCTACAGCATCCTTAACAGGATTCTCAGGAGGACAGTGGCTCCGAAGGAAGGGGATGCAGGGATCATCCAGGGTCACCTCAGGCACCTGTTGGCTCTCATTGATGGACATGAGATGTTCAACCTTGTAGATTACATCTTTGATGATATCTACAACATCTCACACACTCCCAACCGTGCCTGTGGCTATGCCCCTTACATTATGTGTCTGATCGAGAAGGTGTCCGGGCTTGTGTTTGTGAAGGACACCACTCACCAGCCTCTCCGACCCCAGATGCCACCTGCCGTCCCGATCCCTCCGCGCCGGAAGAATGCGGATCCTCCCTCTCAGCCGGAGGAATCTCGTGGTGGAGCCTCTCGCTGTGCCTCTCACTCCCCCGGTGGCTCCTCTAGCAGCGGAGTCCTCAAATTTCTTCGGTCCATCTTCACCTCGTGACGCAAAGCCGAGGTTCGAGCTCAGCGCGCTGAGCGCTACATGAGGAAGCTCTGCGACAAGATGGAGATCCCTATGAGCCCTGAGGCCTCCGATGACGAGCTCACTCCATACCCCCTTCTCACCCCCGATGAGTTGGCACTCTTGGGTGAGACAGAGGGTACCTCCGCACCGGGCTCCGACGATGACGACGATCATGAGGAAGACGTCGAGGACCCGGAGGCCACGGAGAGCGACTCCCGCGACGGCGATAGTGATGAGGACGAGGACTAGCTTTTGGGTCCTTGTCCCCCCCCCCTTCTTTTCCTTTTTGGTGCCTTGATGCCAAAGGGGGAGAGTTAGGGGGAGTTAGTCCTTTGTGTGTGTTTGGGGGTGGTAGTATCTTTTGTGTGGTGTGTTCTTGGCATTTGGACTTAATTTGTAACTTATTCATGCTACTTGGATGTTTACATTTGTGCAAGACTTGTTAGTGTTGTTTAATATCAATATAATGTTCTTATTGTCAATCTTATGATTATATTGATGTACTTTATGTCTTGTCACAATTGTTGAGCACATCACGTAGGCACCTCACCATAACGTGTGTGGGTATGAAAGATCTCCTCCACCTCTTTTACATGCTGCATACATTGAGGGGGAGTCATTCATACGCACACAAGTTATGAAAACCAAAATTTATACTCTTAATTGTGAAGGACTTGATGTGTTGTCATCAATCACCAAAAAGGGGGAGATTGAAAGTGCATCTAGGTTCCCCGTGGGTTTTGGATGATTGATGACGACAATTAAGTCGCTAATGAGCTCATGTGATCTTAGCACAGGTGTGGACTCGATTGGAGACGCAAACCCTCAAAAAGGAAAAGGAAGGAAACGGAGTCGACTCAAAGCGTAGAAACTAGGGTTTCTAGCATGTTGAGTTAGACTAGCCGTAGAAATAGGAGGGTGTGTGCGTAAAGTGCAAAGAGATCAAAGTAGGAGCTCAAGAGTGGTGGTTGAGGTAGAAATCCTATTTAAAGTTGAAGTTAGAGTAGTCTGGCAGGAGTGGCTGGACTAGTCCGCCTTAGGGCCGGACTAGTCCGCTCCTGGCCAGACTAGTCTGTTTTCACACGGACCAGAAGGTCCTGTGTGACTTCGGACTAGTCCGTAGTGGGACGGACTAGTTCGTGGTACCCCTTGGAGTGGAGTTTCGGGACTAAGTCCTAGAGGGCGGACTTGTCCGTTTTGGGGCGGACCAAAAGGTCCTGTGTGAGATCGGACTAGTCCGTCCGTGGGCCGGACTAGTCCGTGGTGCCGAGTGCAGAGAGGTTTTGCGACTAAGTCTGGGTAGGCCGGACTAGTCCGCCCTTGGGGCCGGACTAGTCCGTGGTCTCCAAACTAGTCCGTCTTCACACGGAACAAAAGGTTCTGTGTGAGATCGGACTAGTCCGGTGAGGGCCGGACTAGTTCGTTGTCGAAGTTACCGTTTGAATTTGAAGTTTGGCGGGTAGTGTGATGATTGCCGCGCAGTGCGATAGTTGTCAGAGGGGTAGTGGTCCCCTAGGCCGGACTAGTCCGGGCGTGAGGCCGGACTAGTCTGCCCTTCTGCTGAGGTCAGCAGTTTGGGCTCGGGACCCCTATAAAAAGGGGACCCCCGGCCTCATTTCAAACTCACTCGAACCCTAGCGCCGCCACAGCCAACTTGGAGCACTCTTAAGCCTCTTTCTTGCCAACTTTCCCTCTAAAACTAATTCTTGAGTGGATTAGGGTTTAGTGAGGTGGAGAAGAGGAAGAACATCGCGCTTGTGCTCCCAGTTTGATCTCTTGCACTCATTGAGTCTTTGTGAGTTGTGTGTTGAGTGTGTTTCGTTGTGTTGATCATCTTTGTGGTGTGGGAGCCTCAGATTGTGAGAAGCCCCAATGAATCTTGTATTCACACTTTGAGATAGTGGAGAACCAAGTTAGGCCCGTGCGGTAAACTTGGTGAGGGAAGGGTTGGTGAACCCGGTCCTTTGTGGACTCCTCAACGGGGACGTAGATTCTTGTGTGGAATCGAACCTCGGGATAAAATCCTTGTGTCTCCGTGTTCTTCACATTTTATTTATCGCATATCTCCTTCTAGGGTTGCTAGTCTTGTCTTGTGTTTCACATTGCTATAATCTTGTTGAAACTTGACATACTATTGTGTTGGTAGTTTCTAAACTTGTCATAAACATATCCTCACTTGTAGACTCGAGAAAATCCGCTTAAAACTTGCTAGAAACACTTTTTAGGGTTCTTCACACAGGCTGACCGGACTAGTCCGCCCCCTGTGATTTAACCTTGTTTTATTAAGTCATTTTCAGGTCGATTAGCCTATTCACCCCCCCCCCTCTAGGCAACTTTCACTAGGGCTGACTGGTGCTGGCGGCGGCAATGCATACCCTGGGTGAGCAGGCGGGCCTACGCACACCTGGGGCTGGAGTGGTGTTGCGTACGCCTGTACAGGAGGCGCGACGTACGCTTGGTGCAGTGGAGGCACGGCGTACGTTTGGTGTGGTGGAGGCGCAGCATTAGCCTGGGGCACGTGGCCCGGCGAGCTGTAATCGGCCTCGAGGTTGCACCGACGTTCCCTCTGGCGCTTGATGGTGACTCGGCAGTCCTCTCCAGCCCTACGGCGCTGCAGCCCGGTTCTCAGATCCGTCGTTGAGATCCTGGTTGAGCGCAAGTCTGCCGTCCACCGGTCAACTGTCGGCGTTCGCGACAGTGACACATGCACCGGCTGGGCATGTGTTTCCCTCGGCGGAGGCGCATTGAGTGCGGCGGTGACGAGGTGGTCGACGTCATTGATCCACTGCTGGGCTGCTCCCTGAGGGGCATCCCCAGCCGGAGGGTTGTGGAGTAGTGCGCGCGCCGCCGCGAGCGCGCTCTCCGGGCTTGCAGCCGGTGGCGCCGTGACCGCTGTCACGGCAGGAGTATGCCGTGAAGTGGCGTGTCGGCCTACAGCTGGCGAAGTGATTGCGGGGCGGCGCGAAGGTCCTGACCTTCCTGCCCTAGAGCGGTAGCCTGCTCTAGAGCGAGATGACGCCTGGTCCTCTGCCACAGTCTATCGTCGTGACTGCGCCCTGGATGATCCAGCGTTGGATTGGTCGTTCACCATTGCTGCTGGTGGAGATCTTGACTGGGAAAAAGCTCCCTACCTGGCGCGCCAAATGTCGAAGGTCGTAAACGACACTTCCCCCGGACCTGCCTAGAGCGCAGCCCGCGGAGGTTCTTTGGATTCACGAGGGCTAGTCCAAGGAGATCAAACACAGCAGAATGATGGACACCGGGGATTTACGTGGTTCGGGCCGCCGGAGCGTAATACCCTACATCCACGGGGGTGTTGTGTATTGCCTTGCTTTCGCGTGTAGAGTCTTGGTCTAATTTTTCGATCCTTTCTATGGACGTCTACAGAGCCCTTTTATAGCTTAAGGACTCTGCAGTCACAAGATGGGCTCCAGGACCCGACAGGTGGTCCCGGGGAGAGCCAAATCCTATACAAGATCTATGATTAAATGCTATCTACTCCCATTGTCAGGGGCGTCAATGCGCTGTCCCGCCGCGTCGTGCGCCAGGGCTACACATAGTCGGTGATGATGGCGGTGCACGTCCTGTCCATCTTGTCCTTGGGGCTCATTCATCCGTCTTGCGGCGTGGGTCTGTACCGGCTACTTGGATAAGACAGGACACTGGGGTCTTGACTTTAGCATGTGCGGCATAGCTTGCCTGGGGAAGGCGTGCGCACTTAATGCCCGTCTGAGTAGCGCACGTCTCCTTTACTGCGGCTTCCTACCGCACTGAGTTGGCCGTCCGCCACGTGGTTGCGCCGGAGCCTGCCTCTGCGGGGAGGCGAGCACTTAACGGAACAGGCCACGTGGTGCACTCGGAGCCCACCCCTATGGAGGAGTGGAGGCTCAGCCCTGCAGGCCACGTGGTAGTTCCGATGCCTTTCCCTATGAGGACGCGGGCCTGGCCCCGAGGTCCCGATTGACCACGTGGCGGCTCCAGAGCCCACCTCAGCGGGGAGGCGAGCACTTGACGGAACAGGCCACGTGGCGCGCCCGGAGCCCACTTCAGCGGGGAGGCAAGGGTCCAGCTCTGCCGGCCACATGGCAGCTTGGGAGCCTCCCCCGGTGGAGAGGTAGGATCTGGTCCTTCCCTCCACGACGTGGCAGCCTCGGATTCGGCCTCTTAGTAGGGGCGGAGTCCTTAGCGGTTTTCTTCCTGTGTGCGGGGGTACCCGGTCTGTGGGGTACCGACAGTAACTTACATCGGTTTAGGCCTTAATTACGTCGGCCCTAGCCGACGTAATTGATCGAGATTCCTGTAGTGATAATGGATTTGATATCTTCAACAATAATGCCTAAGCTTGATCGATCTTGAATAGGCGAATTAATCCTTTGTACCATAGAGAGGCAATATGAAAATAAATTAATTTTTGAGAAGCCATGTTCTATAGCAATGAATAGACCTTGACGGATTGCAATTCCTTCTGCCATTTCCGGAGAGAGTAGCATATTTACACTTGCATTGCAAGAGAGAAGATGAGATCCCAAATGGTTACGAACAATCATCCCCCAGACCATTTTTTGCTCCGATGGGAATAAAGCAGCATCTACATTAAGATATACATGATCCTCTGGTGCCGAACCATGTGGACTGACCTTCCTCTCTTTTGATTCTTTATTCTTGAAAGAGTTCAAAAATATGAGATCAACATATGCAAATATCTTAGTAGCCAATCGAATGGGTTCAATAAATTTGATATTATTTTTGGCTTGGTTCCGAGACTCCCATATATACCAAAGTGTAACTGCAATAATCATCACATGCAGATTTGATTATCTTCCCAATGTATCGAAAAACCATTGTTTAGCGTCTATCATTTGCTTCATACATAATATGAAATTATAGCGTTCTTTGACATGTCGCCAAACTTCTTTTGCATAGTAGCATTTGAGAAAAATATGATCCACGTCTTCATACTGTTGCAGAAAATACAACCCTCATGGTCTTTCGAAATATGTCTGGAATATTTGCTGGCCTGTAGGTAGACAAATATGTACCATACGCCATATAACTATTTTCATCTTGTTTGGTACTTGAATAGCCCACAATGATGTCCAACGTTTCACATCAGCATACCAAGATGATGTTGATCCTCCTCCGTACTTATCTTTTTTTGAGAAAAAAAAATCAACTCGTGCTAGGTTATATGCTGATTTGACCATGTAAGTACCAAATTTTGCATGTGGCCATGAAACAAAATCGTCACTTCCATTCATACTTACAGGGATTTCGAGAATATCATTTGCTATGTCATCTTGGAAAAATGCCCTCACTATGTTGACATCCCAGGTTGTACCATTGCTGTGGAGAAGTGATTTGACTTTTGCATCAATAGGCATTGGTAATAGTGGCTGAAATCTACCAGCCTTAAAGTTTGGGATCCAATTATCAGTTAATATATCAATCCGGTTGCCATTGCCAATACCCCATCTCAGTCCTTTAATTAGAACTTCTTTTCCAAACAGTATTGAGTGCCATGTGTATGATGATTTTCGACGATTATGGGCATTAAGGAAATCTGAATTTAGATAATATCTCCCTTTCATAACCCTTGCACATAGTGATGTTGGCTCAGTAATCAGCCTCCAACATTGTTTTCGAAGCATGGCTTGATTGAATAGTACAAAATTTCCGGATCCCATACCACCCATTGATTTTGGAGAGGACATCCATTCCCAAGAATGCCAATGCATTTTGTTTTGGCCATTTTCAAATCCCGACCAACGATCCGCAATAAGATTTTTCATTTTTATCACAAATCCATACCAGAACTTGAAAGCAACTCATGGTATAAGCTGGTATAGCTTGTGCTAAAGATTTTAGCCATACCTCTTTTCCTGCACGAGATAGTGGTCGACCGTTGCAACGATTTATGCAGTTCCATATTTTTTCAGGCAAGAATTTGAACGATGTTGTAACATTCTTGCATATTTCTGTCGGCATTCCCAAATATTTATCATGCCTGGTTTCATTATGAATACCTAACCCCATCTTCACTCGACTTCTCACTGAAGTTTTAGATTCGGGGCCAAAATAGATTGATGATTTTTCAACATTTATATTCTGTCCAGATGCTTCACAATATGTGCCAAGGGTTCTTTGAGACTTGTAACACTTCGTGAGTCGCTACGTGCAAAAAATATACTGTCATCTGCAAATAGTAAATGAGAAATGGAAGGACCACTGCGACCATTGCGTAGACCATGTAGTGCCTGATTACCTTCCTTTTTTCACAAAAGACATGATAAACCTTCTGTGCATAGCATAAATAAATATGGACTAATAGGATCCCCTTGACGGATACCCCTCGATGGAATAACAGTTTTTGTTAGATGACCGTTAACTCTTATTGGATATCTAGCAGTGGTGACACATGTCATCACTGATTTTATCCAATTAGGAGCAAAACCGAGTTTAACAAGGCAACCATGAAGATAATTCCATTCAATACGATCATATGCCTTCATAATATCGATCTTCAAAGCAAAATAGGGGCATTTAGTATTCTGAAACCGAATTGTATTTAAGCACTCATATGCAATGAGCACATTATCTTTATCATTCGTCCTGGTACAAAAGCATTGTCGGTACCCTGCAGATTGGATACCCTCGTACACAGGATAAAGACACTGAGACACGTCCAGAGCCGCCACGTGTCCCGTAGGAGCCAAGGCCTTTGCCTCACTCAAAGATCGAGCTGTGGTGCTTCCACGTAAGCCTTGAAGATGGGACTTGGCTCCTACGGTGTAATGGGCTCCCGAGACGCCATGTGTAGGGACGCGACCTCACCCAACCTTGGGGGAGCGCCCCCGGTATAGCCACGTGGCACAGAGCGCAAGAACCAGTGCCCCCAAGGGAAAGGGCCTGGAGCTGTCACATCCCCTAACGAGCCCCAGAGCTGCCACGCATCACGGAGGATCGGGTCTGACCTCCCCAGTGGTGATCAGCCCCGATGCTGCCACGAGACCCGCGGCTCGCCTCGAACGGTAAGATGCGGGTGTTAAGGGATGGTGTGCCCAGGTGGCATGCCACCATCCGAAATGCACGCTACCGATAGGTGTTGAGGTGCTACCAGGAGCGGTTCGTGCGGAGTAGAGAACTCCAGACAGGTGACCAGCTGCTGCAGCGCATACTTTCTCGAGAAGGGTCGCACAAACTCTCCCCCAGCTGGGAGGGCCCCTTCCTAGTAACGCAAGTATCGCACCACGGGTGTGTCTGCCTAGCCACAAAAGAAGGAGAGCCCCTCCCCAACCCTTATAACATAGAGCACCTCTGTAAGTTCTATCCCTAAGCATAAATTGTAGGACAGTGTAGGGTGTCATGGTTCTAAGGAACGGCACTTAGGACAACCAAGCTCTAGGAGGGACAGGTCCAGAGTGTTCAGTCGTTTAGTTTGGTCCCGAACCCTAAGCATGAACACTCTACCTCCCTAGCCAACTGGAGTGGGTCGTTGTCTTATTGTAAAGCCAATCCACTCCTGTGAACACAAATGAGAAGAATTCACTGTCTTACCATATGCTTTCTCTTATGTTCACTTAAATTACCTGTTAATTTTGTGATCAATCAAGCTAGTCTCGTCTTTCTTATATTGTCTTCATATACTTGGTGAAATTTTTTCTATATTGCCCATAGTAGAGTTATGCAACCCTGCTGCAGGCGGACGTGTTCGAGGTACCTGCAAGGTGTCTTGGAACCTCACGGCTGCCCTCTTACTCGGGGTCCTGTGGTGCAAAATGGTCCCCCGCGAAAGGCCAACGCTGAGCTGGAGGTCCAGAGCGCGCAACTTGCTTAGCCTGATCCTCTACCCTAAGCGTGCGCGTTTGCCTCCCAGTGATGCGGCTAAGTACCGAGGGTAAGGACGCTCACACCCCGAGTAAGTAGGAAGCCGGATCCCGAGTGCCAACGCACTGAATTACCCAAACCTCGCGTACCAGCCAGGGACTGTAAGACATAACAATACTCAAGAATAGGAAAATATCACGAGCGAGCAAAACGATGTGCACTCTTGTTATGTGTGTAGGACATACAAAGCAGGTTGTGACGAAACGGTCAGCTCCGGCACTCCCCAAGGGGCCTGCCGTCGATGTCTCAATGACGATGGTAGACGAAGCCGGAGCACCCAGCTTCAGCACCTCCCAAGGGGCCTGTCGTCGACGACTCAATGACGATGGTGGATGGCGCTGAAGCATATAGCTTCGGTGCCTCGCAGGGGGTCTGTCGTCGACGTCCCAGCATGTTAACGACAGCAACAAGCATGGACAAATGAGTAAACTCTCTACCTCGACAGCCTGTGCACCAGGGGCCCGCCGTCAATGACTCTACGATGATAGGGGACGACGCCAGAGCATCCAGCTCCAGCACCTCCCAGGGGGCCTGCCGTCGACATACCTACGAAGATGGTGGGCGACGCCGGAGAATATAGCTCCGGCACCTCCCAGGGGGCCTGCCATCGATGTACCTACGAAGATGGTGGGTGACGTCGGAGCATACAGCTCTAGCACCTCCTAGGAGGCCTGTCGTCGACATTTCTACGAAGATGGTGGGCAATTCCAAAACATCCAGCTTCGGCATCTCCCAAGGGGCCTGCCGTCGAAGTTTCTACGAAGATGGTGCGCGACGCTGGAAAATCCAACTCCGGCACCTCCCAAGGGGTCTGCCATTGAAGACTCAACGACGATGGTGGATGACACCAGAGCATTCATCTTCAGCTCCTCACTGGGGGCCTGCCATCGACATCCCAGCACGTTAATGCAAGCAACAAGTGCGGACAAATGAGTAAACTATGCTACCTTTCTCTTGTCGCTAACAGGAGACTCTTGCGATAGCCTGTGCACTAGGAGCCTGCCGTCGAAAACTTCACGACGATGGTGGATGACGCCAGAGCACCCAGCTCTGGCACCTCCCAGGGGGCCTGTCATCGACGTACCTACAAATATGGTGAGTGACGCTGGAGTATACAACTCCCACACCTCACAGGGGGCCTGCCGTCGACGTTTCTATGATGATGGTGAGCGACACCAGAGCATACAGCTCTAGCACCTCCCAGGGGGCCTGCCGTCGATGTTTCGATTAAGATGGTGGGCGACGCCGGAGCATCCAGCTCCGGCACCTCCCAGGGGGCCTGCCATCAACGACTTCACAATGATGGTGGACGACGCTGGAGCAGCCAGCTCTTGTACCTCCCAGGGGGCCTACCGTCGATGACTCTACAACGATGGTGGGCAACGACGAAGCATCCAGCTCCGGCAGTTCCCAGGGGGCCTGCCATCGACGTCCCAGCACGTCAACGACAGCAACAAGCGCGAACAAGTGAGTACACTCTCCTGCCCTGCTCTTGCTCCTAACAAAGTTCACTTGTGGTATCCTGTGCATCATGGGCCCGCTGTTGACGACTTCACGACAATGGTGGACGACGCTGGAGCACCCAGCTCTGGCACCTCCCAAGGGGCCCGCAGTCAATGACTTCACGATGATGGTGGACGACGCCAGAGCACCTAGCTCCGGCACCTCCCGGGGGGCCTGCCATCGACGACTTCACAACGACGGAGAGCGGTGCTGGAGCAGCCAGCTCCGACACCTCCCAGGGGGCCTGCCATCAACGACAACACTCAAAAAAAGCCTGATGCTCTCAAAAGGGGCACGCTGAGACCAATAACTCATGCTTCCCCACTCCGTTGGGGGCTAGTCGAAGACATCCTGCGTTCAAGTGGCAGGCGTACCCAACAATCTGGCCACGCCTACCAAGGGGCCTCTAAGGGGGGTTCCATAGGCAGAACGTCATCTAGCGACAAACCGGCCATGTCAACTGCGATAACGTTGGTCCCTAAAAGGCTAATGGCATCAACAAAGGCTCTTCAAGACCTTACACAAGAGAAGGAATTGGGGCAACAATTTTAAAGAACATGACAAGCCAACAAGCAAAACAACATGAATCCAAATTCATTGACAATTAGTTTACAAAGGGGTGATCACCGGATACAAAAGCATTCCGCTTTGGTGCCACCAGTCTCAACCCCGCTGGAACGAAGAGGCCACCTGCTTGGCAAGGTCCTGGACTTCAGCCCTTGCCTCTTCCTCTCACTTGTCAAGGGGGCCCTTCTCCACCGGCTCCAGCGGGATCATTGGGTACCAGCTTTGGAAGCACACCAAGACATGGGAGGCCACCAGCTAAGCTAGCTCCCTTCCTTCAACCTCCAGCTGCCTTGCAAGGACGATGTTCACCGACCCCAACGACGAGCAGAGGGAGTCCAAGGCGGGAAGCGGCTGGGCCACCTCCTGAGATGGCTCCTTGCGTGGCTCAAGGCCAAGGCCGAGGGGTTCCAGCATGGCCCCAGCACGGGCCAAGAAGTCCCGGACCCCATGGGCCTCGACTGTGCGGGAGGCCTGGAAGCTCTATGCCTCCCTCCGAGCAGTCTCCTCCCGGTCAGCGAGCTCCCGAGCATGACGTTCCAGGTCATCGTCTCGGTGCTAGATGGCCAGCTCTAAGTCTTGCAATACTTGGTGTTTCTCCTCTAGGCTTAGGGAGATTTCCTCCTCCTTCGCCGCCAAGTCCCATTTCACGTCAGCAATGGCAACTTCGCGGCGGACCAACTCAAGCCATTGATCCTCGCACAGCTTCAGACGGGCGTCGGTGGCAGCATGGGCCTTCAAAGATTTCACCTCAAGCTCCTTGTTCTTGGCGTCGACCAACTTCACTAAGTGTTGCTCCTCCACAAGCTGGTCCCACTCTCTGGCGAAAGCAACCTGCATCTAGCGCAAGATGGATTGGTCTGCAGCAACAGCGTTGGCAAGAGGGATTGGCTCGACCGTCGCAACCGGCGACTGCCCCTCCGCCCCTCCTGTCGACGCCACGGCAGACACCAGCTTTCGAGGACCAGATGGTTCCCCGGCCGGAGCCCCAAGAACCACCGCGCCACTACCCGACGCAGATGTCCCCTCCTCCACTGCAAGGGCATCGTTGTCCGCCAATGGCGAGTCGCTACGTTGCGCACAAATAACGTCAGGCATCAGCGCCGCTTCAACAACCGGCGGGTAAGACCCATCAAGGGAGGCAGCCTCAACCAAGGTAGCCCCCTCCTCGCCGAGCACCTCCTCGCCTAGCACTTCCTCATCGGGCTCCTCCTCGCCAAGCACCTTTTCGCCTGGCACTTCCACGCTTGGCACCACTTCTGCCACACCTGCCTCATCGGATGGGGGTGCAGAGTCATCAATGGCACATAAGGCCAACGCACCTTCGGGCGTAGGATGCGGCACGGCAGACCCATTCCAGCTCCGCGAAGGGAAGGGGCTATCAAGCCCACCCTTGGAAGCACCAAGGGCACCAAGTCGGTTGACGAAACTCTGAAAAAACCGAGATAAAGCTTTGTCAAGAACAAAAAAGAAAAGAAGAGAAATAGCAGAGGGGAGAAGTTGCGACTTACCAGCGAGTCAGGCCACTCCAATGACCCTGGCCTCCCACCCTGCGTGATAGATCAAGGTCGTCGGGGCCTGACAACAAGGTCGGCGACGCCGTCTCTGGTACCGACCCCTGATCAACATGCGCCAGCGTGGTCATCTGCACAGGCCCCTCGGCGCCTCCTATGGAACCAGGGCCACTGCTGGCAGAGACTAAGTCAACGACATAAGCTTCAGTCTCGTCCCCCCGAAATAGCTTCCTCTTCTTCTGTGTAGAAGTAGCAAAGCCCGTGGCCAGCGTGCAGGAATGCTTTCTTGGCTCCAGAGCTAGCGTCGGCTGGCTCACCCCCGCCCTATCAGAGGTAGTTGAGGGCTCTGGCTCTGCCCTTGCTGAAGGACGCAAGGAAGACCCCGACCCTGGCTGCATCGCATCACGACACCGCTTTAGGACCGCCGAGGCCCCAGCTGTATCTTCGGGATGCAGACGAATGAGGTCGAACACGTTGACCTTCGACATCGAGCTCCGCAGTTCAGCCTTCAAGTCGGTAGTCATGCGGAGCGGTTGGCAGTCATCCAGAATGGAGACGTGCTTATCGTCAACAACATCGGAGGTCACTATTTTCAACATCTCCTCCAACATATTAGGATTTGGGGTGTCCGGACCCAGCCGGTATTCGTCATATTCTCCATTGTAGACCCAGGCCCTATAGAGACGATGCTCGAGAGGGGCGGTACGGGGAGCAAGAAGTCTGCCAACACCATCATGGAGGTCAAGCCCTTGTTAGCCAAGAACCTGATCCTCCTCGGGGCAGGATTATACTCCTTTGGCAACCCCTGGGATGACTCCCAGGTGGTAAGGTCGGAGCCTGGACTGTCGGACGCCATCTTCAGCGAGGGATGCGGGTCTGTCCTCACGATCGCCCAATATTCCCTCCAGTCGCTCTATTTTCCCCCTTTGAATGAGGCAATGTAACCCCGGGAGGTATTGTCCCGATGGCGGAAGTAGTAGGCCCCCACTTGAGTCATCGCACTCCTTCCATTTGTCTTCATCATGAAGAAATGCCGGAACAGCTCCACCATGGGCGGGCAGCCCACGAACACCTCGCATAGGTGGACGAACACGGCGACCAAGGCGATGGAGTTCGGCGACAGGTGGTGAAGTTGCAACCCATACTCCCCTAGCATTGCAAGGAAGAACCTTTACAACGGAAGTGTGAGCCCAACAGTGGCATAGAGTACGAGAGTCCGTGGGCTGGACGGCTTCTCTTTTGCTTATTAGACTAGAGTACGAGAGTTGTAATCTTATCTTCCGATGTAGTTTATTTTTATAAACTATTTGTAAACTGAATATCTTTGTAAATTTCAGCAAATGATTTATATAATACGCGTTCCTTTACATGTGTGTTGTTGGGTATCGCATCGCACGACACCAGCCAATGAGATTCCTGGAAATTGTGGACTTCGGTCCCCACAATCATGGTATCAGAGCCGCAATGGGAATAGCACACTAAATAAGGATCGTATTAAAAAAACATAGGATACAGTGAGGATATGGTACTAGGCCCACATAAGGACTATATTAGTATAAGTTATTAAAGTGGCAAAACTAACTTATGTGTGATTATATTCTGTAACGACGCTCCGACGTCAGGTAAGAGGTAAGGTACGCCACCGCAAGCGGATCAATTGTTGTAAGCTCACCATGCACGGAAGAGTCAATATGAGTCTCTGAAACTTTCCATATTTTTGAGAACATATGACACACGGTACCCCAGCGTGCTTCAAAGTTAGTGGGAGCCCCCGTCGGGTGGGACATAATCCGATGTGCCTCCTACTGGTGCAACACTATGCAAAGATGTGGGACCCCGTTGGGTGGTAGAAAACCCGGTCATGTACCTCGAGACGTGACTTAACTCGGGGCGGCCCATATGGAATGATACGGGACGAATGTTTTTACTTTCATATATATTATTGTGATTGCTCGCCCGTGCGGGCTGTGTCGTACGCCACCATATGATTGATCAGTAGTTTGTGTGTAGTGACAGGTACACTGACCCACGTGATCGTATTGTGTTAGAAATCGTTTGCGAGTGAACGTCATTAAGGCCACCATTGAGACGTATGTCAGAATACCGGCTTAGAATTTTTACTTTGTGAGGCACGTAATACCGACATATACTCCATTGATGCATTAACCACTTTCTGTAAAATGGAACTGAGAAGATGTAAAACTACTTATTTTGGCTATCAAGCTCTGATTTTGAACTAAGTTTTCAAATTTGGAGTAGGCTTTGAAGTCATCAATTCAAAAACAGAGTGTTCTGTTTTCTCCTAGAAAAAGACCTGATTTTGAGAAACCATATCTCCCAGTAGAAAAATCCAATGAAGGTTTATAATACATGGATGGAAATTTTAGGAAGTCCTTGAAAACTGTTATGTTCAACTCCAGAACTGAATTTCCATCTAACCTGTTCAAAATTTCAAAGTTCTGAAATCTGCCAAACTGGACAGAAACTGGAACCCTCTTTGGACTCCTGATTGTTTTCACCATATCTCACTCCATAAAATTCAAATCGGGTCGTGCAAGACATTTCTGGAATCCTTGTAATGTTTATTACAAATTTGTAGTTTCTGGCTTTTGTAAATTCTGCTGTTTTATATATGGGAATTGTGGCCCAAATTCACCATAAACAAAGGAGATGCTGTCAAATTTTTCCAGAAAAACTGTCAGGTTTACAATACCATATATTCTCAACTAGAAATTATATGGAGACAAACCAATACTTTTTGAAAGTTCTTGAAGTGTACTTCAACTTTGTAGTTCACCTCAAGGTCTGATTCTGCCATTTACTGGGTTAAATTTGTGTTTGAGTACAAACTGGTCAGGTTTCAACAGAAACTTTATCAGTTTGACATAATTTGGTCTTGTTATGAATCTAATCCTCGAATTCACTTGGAGAAGTGTCGTAACGGATCAGTTGTCGATACTCAACTATTTACCAGTGGAATTGATGGTTCGACCCACTCGAACCTCTTTTCTTTTATGGCCATGTTTGTGTCATATTGAAAATAAAAGTGTGTGTTCGCACGATAACGTGCATAACGTCTCGTCGCGACCAACAATAGTTGAAATGAACTTCGATCCATGGGGTTCATTATTTTGGAACTCGCTATTGTAACATTGGTCCAGGGATGATGTATTGTGTATAAATTTTATACTTTATCAATATATGACTGTTATGCGAATTTGGTTATCAATACACACACTATTGTTTTCATCCTAGTGTGATCTTGCAATATCACGTCTCATGTTGCATTAATGACTGTAACTGCAGAATGGTGTGCACTCGCACAACTTACGAGGTCAGTGGTTCAAGTCAAGGAGGGGATGACTCCCGAGTGTCGGAACAACCGGTGCAACAACCACCTCCATCTCCACTTACATTGGCGGATGAAATCGCGGCCATGTTGGGTTCGCACGACGAGCGGACCGAACTGTTGCGAACCCTTGTGCAGATTACATCCAATCAAGGGGGGCGTCAAGCCGAAGGCAATCGTCAACCTCAGCTAGCAATCTATCAAGAATTCATGGCGACTGCACCCCCCGTGTTCAGTGGTGATGGTGAACCTCTAGATGTGATCCATTGGCTCCGCACCATTGAAGCTAAGTTCGGACTGCTGCAGTGCAGTGACCCTATGAAGGTTTTATATGCGGCACAACAACTACATGGCATCGTTGGTGCTTGGTGGGCGAACCACATCGCCTCCTTTGCCGCCGGACAGCAAGTCACTTGGACAGAGTTCCGGAAGGCATCCCATGCCTATCATGTTCCTCCTGCCATTGTGAGAAGGAAGCTTCAGGAATTTCTTGATTTGAAGCAAGGAGAAAGGAGTGCTCAAGAATACTCCAAAGTCTTTGTTAATCTAGCGCAATATGTGTCGGAGTATGTGAGTATGGAGGATCGGAAGCAAGAGTACTTCTATCGGGGTCTAAGCCCCATGTTGAAAGACAAGCTTTTGTTGTTCAATCATGGCTCTTTCAACACTATGCTTAATACCGCAATTACGCAAGAGGATTCCACACGTGAGCGGATCGCGGAGGGGTCAAAGAAGAGACTTTCTGTGCAGGACAGCACACATACTGTTCCTAAGAAATACCGTATGGTGTACCGATCACCGTCCGGTCAGATATGACAGCCGGCTGCACAACCGAGTTTGTATTGGAGTCGTCCGTTTGAAGTATCAGATTTCCAACCAGCAGTACATCAACAGAAAGAATCGTCCCAAATTGTTCCAGGGGCATTTATCTCACAGCGAGATGCAGGGCAATTCAGGCCTCAAGTCAGTGGGATGTTGAATCAGTATAGGTGTTCCACATGTGACCGTGTTGGGCACTATACCAGTGATTGCCCAGAGAAGATCTTGAGCAGCAGGCAAGTACTAGTACAAAGGTGTATTCAGTCCCGTATTCAATCAGAGGAGACAACACGGCAAACCGGAAGTGTTTAACACATAGCAATCGAGAGTGTTCCGGAGGGAGCACCGGTGTTAGTGGGCATGTTTGCTATCAAAGACATACCCGTCCTCGTACTCTTTGATTCCGGTGCTACCCACAATTTTATCAATAAATCATGTGTGATCAGCACCAATTGTCCACCAATACTCCCAAGAAAAGTTATCTTATAAGCTCACCGGGTGAAAGTATCTCGGCTAGTCAGATTGTTCCCCGAGCAGCTTTATGTTTGGGGGGAAAAATATATCCAACGTCGCTGATTATATTGGATGGACAGAAGATCGACGTAATATCGGGGATGTCATGGTTGAACCATCATGGTGCCGTTCTTAATATCGGTATCCGGACTATCCAAATTGACTCTCGGATACACGGACAACATGAACTGGTATTGGGCAGCATGGAGCGGGACAGTGCCGCTGCATATAACACGGAGGAAATTAAACTTGAAGATATTTCGGTCGTCCGTGAGTATCCCGACGTGTTTCCTAATGACCTAACGGGCATGTTGTCCGAACGGGATGTTGAGTTCAAGATTGAACTTGTACTGGGAACCACACCGATCTCTCGAAGACCGTATTGAATGGCGCCTAATGAGCTAGCGTAATTAAAGGAGCATTTGAAAGACCTTTTGGACAAGGGTTTTATTCACCCAAGCTCGTCACCTTGGGGTTGCTCGGCGTTGTTTGTCAAGAAGAAGGATGAAACATTGCGGTTATGCGTGGATTATCGACCGCTCAACACCGTGACTGTAAAGAACAAGTACCCGCTGCCCCGCATCGACATTTTATTAGATCAACTTGTTGGTGCGAGGGTGTTCTCAAAGATGGATCTTCAGTCCGGATATCATCAAATCAAAATCCGACCAGAGGATATACCGAAGACGGCATTCTCGACGCGATATGGATTACATGAGTATCTTGTCATGCCTTTTAGTCTCACCAATGCTCCAGCTCACTTTATGTATCTCATGAATTCGGTATTCATGCCGGAGTTGGACAAGTTCGTCGTGGTCTTCATCGATGACATATTGGTTTATTCCAAGTCAGAGGAAGAGCATGCTGAACATTTGCATATTGTGTTGCGACGGTTGAGAGATCACAAGTTATACGCAAAATTCAGCAAGTGTGAATTTTGGATCAGCTAAGTGTCATTCTTGGGACACATTATTTCAGCTGAGGGCATCGTTGTGGACCCAAGTAAAATTGTTCAAGTACTGAAATGGCAATCTCCGAAGTCAGTACATGAAGTCTGAAGTTTCTTCAGTTTAGCGGGATATTATCGGAGGTTCATCCCGAGCTTTTTAAAAATCACTAAGTCGATGACGAAGCTGCTGAAAAAGGGCACCAAATATATTTGGAGTTCAGTTTGTGAAGCAACATTCAAGACATTAGTACATCACCTTACAACAGCCCCGGTTCTTGCTCAGTCGGACACGACAAAACCGTTCGACGTTTATTGTGATGCATCCGACATCGGACTTGGCTGTGTTCTTATGCAAGGAGGACGTGTGGTCACATATGGATCTCGACAACTCCGAAACCATGAGCAGCACTATCCAACCCATGACCTTGAGCTCGCTGCCGTAGTATTGGCATTAAAAATGTGGAGGCATTACTTGCTTGGAAATCTTGTACACCTCTACACCGATCACAAGAGTTCAAAATATATTTTCACGCAGAAGGAGCTAAATATGAGACAACGAAGGTGGTTAGAGTTGATCAAAGATTACGAAATTGAAATTCACTACCACCTCGGTAAAGCGAATGTGGTTGCCGACGTGCTGAGTCGGAAAGCCCATGTTCACAATATCACCATGGCTGAAACAGAAAATGAGGAACCAAGTCTGTGTGTGATTCCATATGGGGCTCTTAATAATCTTGCTCTCATTTCCACCATCCGAGAGGAAATTATTGAAGCCCAAAAGAAGGACAAGGGCATGTCACACATACGAGAAAGAATGGACAACGGGGAAGTAAAATGTTTCTGGAAAGATGATCATAGTACATTATGGTTTAAGGAACGGATAGTTGTACCCCGAGATGTTAAGCTCTGGAAGAAAATATTAAATGAAGCTCACATATCAAAATTTTCTATTCATCTGGGCAGCAATAAAATGTATCAAGATTTGGTGGACACGGATGAAGCGGGAAATAGCGAAGTACGTATTCGAGTGTGATATGTGACGGCGAGTGAAGGCCGACCATATGAAGAAAGCGGGATAGCTACAACTGCTGAATATTCTGGCATGAAAATGGGAGGATGTGAGTATGAATTTCATAGTCAGATTGCCACTCACATTCCAGAAGCATGATTCGATTTGGGTAATAGTCGACCGACTAACCAAATCAGCACACTTCATCCCAGTAAATCTCGGATTCAACGCCAAGAAATATGCAGAGTTGTACATATCAAGAATCATGTGTTACACGCCATTCCTCGCACGATTATTTCAGATCAAGGCTCGATGTTCGTTGCTCATTTATGGGAGCAACTGCATGCCTCGTCGGGTACTAAACTGATTAGAAGCTCCGCATATCACCCCCAGACCGATGGACAAACTGAGAGGGTGAACTAAGTCCTGGAAGACATGTTGCGTGCATGTGCCATCCACCATGGTAAAAATTGGGACGATCATTTGCCGTTGGCGGAATTCTCGTACAACAACGGTTATCAAGTGAGTATCAAGATGGCACCATATGAAGCTCTCTATGGACGAAAATGTCGCACCCCACTGAATTGGTGCGAGTCCGGCGAAAGAGTGACATTCGGGATTGATCTAGTCAACTAAGCCGAGGAACAAGTTAGGATCATTCAAGCAAATCTAAGAGCGGCTCAATCTCGACAGAAGAATTATGCGGACAAGCGGCATAGCCCGCTGCACTTCGATGTCGGGGATCACGTGTACCTTCGTGTGTCACTGATGAAAAGAATTCACCGGTTCGGAGTAAAAGGAAAGCTAGCTCCCCGATTTATTGGCCCGTTTGCTATCACAGAGAAGTGCGGACTTGTGGCTTATCGATTGGAATTACCGGCATCTCTCATTGGTATACACGACATTTTCCACGTATCTCAGCTCCGGAAATGTCTCAAGTTCACAGCTGCAGTCCACACCGACGAAATCGGCGAATTGCAGCCGGATTTGATGTACTCCGAACATCCGGTTCAAATTCTCGACGAGAAAGCTCGAACAACGTGGAACCGCACTCTGTGGTTTTATAAAGTGTTATGGAGCAACCATACCGCTGAAGAAGCGACATGGAAAACTGAAGAATATATCCGCTCCAACTATCCGGATTTCTTATCGTCTCACATCCGATAATTTCTCTCCTACTTTCGTCTCTTCATTGTAATCTCGAGACGAGATTCTTTTAAGGGGAGAGGAATGTAAAAGCCCTAATTTCCATTATTCAAAGTTCAGTTAGGACAAAATTTTTGAATGATAAAAGGCAATAAAAAGGAAATGAGAAAAACAACTAAATTCAAACTCCAAATGATTCAAAAAAATAAACTTAGCTACTATTTAAATAAAGTTAACATAAAGATTTTAGTTGACCAATGGATTCCAAATATTCCAAATAGCATCCCTGCAAAGTTTCATAATTTTTGAAGCAAGTTTGCTATTTAATTCAATAGCTTCATTAAATTCAACTCAAATTCAAATTCGAATTTAAATTCAATTGAACTGTATCAAATCAACAATCTGATTTCAGAATCAATTTCTACACCTTCAATTTAGTCCACCATAAAATTTCTAGAATTTTTGGGCGCAAGTAGGGTGGGCTATTTTAGTGTCCAGAGAAGATAGAGATGAATAGAGGGGTGGGACCCACTGGTCAGTGGGTCAAATTCGCCCCTGCTCTTCCCATGCCGCCACCTCCCGGCATGCAACTGCCACAGAGCTGCTTGCCTCCTTGATTCGACTCCAGCTGCCTACAGCTCATCCCCAGGCTCCTCCTTATCACCTCATCAACCCCCAAGTCGAGCCTTTCCTCTCTATTCTTCAGTTGGGCGCAGAAACTCATCCCGGTGAGTTCTTTCCCTCCCCCTCGAAATCCACCACGGAGCAACGGTATGGATCCAGTTTCTTTGCCCTGGGTTATTCCCCAACCTCTTGCGCAGCTCCTTGATCATTCTCCTTCACAGTTTGAGGCTCCCCATCGACGGGTTTGAAGATTTTCAGACCGCCGGCGTGCTCCTCTGTTCTTGCCGCCCTCTGTCCCTCGACGCCCCGGCTATACAAGCATCATCTCCCCTCAGTCCTTGAAGTAAAAAGGTGTGCACTTACATGTAGAACATGCTCGTAACATTTCAGCCCATGCCATGCTTCCTAGCCCTCATATTTTCATTTCTTCCGACGATCTTCGAGTATGAGTATAGTCTGTTCGCGCGCGAAATTCTGTTTGCACGGTTGTTTATTATTTGTGCACCTATGCCATGTTGTTCTATATGGCCAGGCGCATCACCTCGAGCAAGAGTCATCGAATTTCATTGGGTATTCACACCGAAATCCCATTTTTCCCCAGCCGCGGATTTTTCCCTCCTCGGTTCGTAGTCGCCACCAGTTTCCAAGCCTTTTCTATCCCTCTTATGGTCAGATTCTTGTTCCCCATGCTTCCATGAATCTTCCTGAGGTCTTCCTGATCAGTTTCACCCGCCAGTTGAACCTTTCCGGCCATCGTCGGTGTGCACTGACCCTACTGGCGTGCTCAGCACCCCGAATTAGGGTTAGGCGGCAAGTTTGACGAGGAGACGTGTCGTGGATCAATGGGCGGCGAGAGCTCCGAGGAGGCGCCGCAGCGGTCGCGCGCGCGCGGCGAGAGGTAGACGACGACCCTGTGGGGCCCAGTCATCAGAGAGTGTAACGTGCGCGCCCAGATCTGGTACGGCCGTGGATTGCATGTGGCTACATCCCTGAACCATGGGGCCCGGTGTTGTTTAATCCCGATTGGTCCATTTTAAACCCATGGGCCCCCTGGGTTATTCAATCATTTCCCATTTGAAATTTATTCCAGATTTTGCCCCAACTTGGAAAATCTATAACTCCTAGGATACTTGTCCAAAAATTTCCAAATAAATTTTGTTAGAACCAGCATGAAAAGTAATTTTCTTGGATTTGTATGAAAGTCCATATGAATTTCTCCATAATTCAAATAAGCAAAATGCTTATAGAATTAATTCATATAGTTTTGCTCTTTGGAAAATACCAAATTTTTCTAGAACCTTCATTTGAATATCCTTGAACTCGAGTAAAAATGTCAGGGTCATTAGACTTCATTTACATGGTCTAATCACCTGTGTATTCTTTATGCACATAAAAATAGTCAAATTCATTTAAAAATTGTACAAAAACTTGTGCAAACTTCTAAATTGAATATCTCTCACTATAAAGCTTCAAAATTTGTCAAACAAACTTTGTTGGTTTTATTTTTATCCACACTAACCAGAACTACAACCCAATCTTTATGAAAATCTCTAGATTTTCCTGTAGAGCCCTTTAAGGCAAAATCATGTGATTTTTATCTGCTGATTCACTACATAGACAAATCTGAAATTTTGACAAAATGTTCTTTAGTAAGTCTCTGAATTTCTGTAAAAATTTCAGCTTCATTGGACTTTATTAACCTAGTTAAATTTGAAGATTTTCCTAACTGGTCATAGAATAACCCAAAAATAACAGAAACATTTCAGTAAATTATCCTAACTTGTAAATTCAATATCTCACAGTATAATGCTTAGAAAATTATGAAATAAATTTTCCTAGAACCAGTGAGACTCTCTCTTCATGGTACAACCACTGGTAGCCATGATAGACCTCCAAAAATACAACCAAAATTCAAAGAAGAATTTTAATTGTTGGAATTTTAGAGACAACAAGCTTCCTTTAACATCTCCAATTTTTGGTCCAGATCTTCCCCATAGTACCTAGCGCCCCCTGTAAAATTTCCAGAACCATTGGGCTTAAATTAATATACTTAATTGTCTTTCCATTAAACTATATCATAATACTGGTATTGATTAACTTGCATAATTCATTGCATATTGATTAGTTGCCGAGCTCAAGAGGATCCCAGAGCTACTTGAAGTCATCCCTCTGGAGATTAACTTTGACACCATCTCGCAACCAGGCAAGCCCCAGTTTGCATCTAAGCGCTATTACAAAATTTTGATTTGTATCACCTATGTCTAGGGTGAGTATTGTGCATTAGGGCTAAGGTGATTAAAAACTCACTTGCATGACCAGATCAACCTATGGAGTATTTTGGTTAGTTGTCAAGTCATCATGTAGACTATGCTATGCTAAATGTTGTATAAGATTCTGTAGAAGTCGAGTAGTTGGAATCTACTCGCATGGCTAGGACTTTTTCACACGGGATTGGTTCAAAGAAAATGGAGTAGTAATCCGAAAATGAGACCGGGCAGGGGCGTAGGATGCAGCAAGACGTGGTCTTGGGCTCGTAGCCCTGCCTGTGTGGTTAAGGACCGATCCGTATACCGCCCTGCTGACCAAGTTTGAACTGTACCGGAGTCATACTAGATATATGGGGTTCAGGAAACCGATGTACCTTGGGAAGCTTTTGTTGAGACTTTTTCGATCGCCTCAGGCTTTCGGCCGCAACACAGTAGACGAAAACTCGCTCATGACATCTTCATAGCGGAAGGGTGCACCGTGAGTGAGAATACTGTCCAAGACGATTGAATCGATTCAACTTGGGCGGAACTTGAGAAAGGTGGTTGTGTATGACGTCCGTGGAGTGCACGTAGGTGACTTCCAGTACGAGCGTATGTGTCGTGTATTCCAGTTATCATTGATTTGAATCACCGTCCCTCGCAGATATGAGTACCACTTGTTCACTGAGTTGTGACGTAGACATACTTGCACTTGAGATGAGAATTAATTGCTGCTGTTATGAACATTATCTTATCATGATATTGCTATGTTGTATGTATTAGTATAGTGCTCACTAAATTTAATTTCCACCTTGGGCATGCATCATCGTGATGAAGTGTTTCTTGTTTGATTGTGGAGTTACGATGTTGCCCCGCACAAGGTTCAAGTTGTTGCTATAAATATGAAAATAAGGATCCACATTTAGGCGAGTCCATTATGCAAATTTGTCACCCTATGTTTATGTCTTTACCCTCATGTAGAGTTTAATGTTTAGGTGAGAAGGTTAAGTCTTGCTGAGCCTCCGTGCTTACGGTTACTATATAAGTTGTTTTGCAGGTACTAACCTCTATGCTTATGATTATGGTTGTCCGATGAGACTCGGGACTCTCCGAGTAATATACTCATGTGGGAACTATGTCGTTGCTGTTTGGTTTTCGTGGCTAGTGAGGAGCGTCGTGGGCTGGACGGCTTCTCTTTTGCTTATTAGACTGGAGTACGAGAGTTGTAATCTTATCTTACGTTGTAGTTTATTTTTATCAACTATTTGTAAACTGAATATATTTGTAAATTTCAGCAAATGATTTATGTAATACGCGTTCCTTGACATGTGTGCTGTTGGGTGTCGTGTCGCACGACACCACCCAATGCGATTCCTGAAAGGTTTGGACTCCAGTCCCCACAAACAATCCAAACGGTCCCCACAAACAATGGCTACGTATCTGACGACGAAACCACATTTTCATGTTGAGGTTGACTATTAGATGTGTGTATCATATCCTCGGGAGATCAAGTGCAACTTAATTACATATCATTCAGATTGGGTGTTAAAATAGAAAGTCATGTATACACTTGTGTCTACATACCTAGATTTTGTTCATGGATTAACGAAAATGTGCAAGAGTCTGCCATTATGAGTCACTTCCTTTTTGCGTATTGCACCCCCACTCCCTTTGGCAGCATCAACTAATTTGGAACTTAATTTGAAAGCCATATTTCGACCTGGACGCTTTTGGGATGGTAAGTGCTCTTTCTTGTTTAGATCCTATTTCAGTCAGAACTTTCCGCACTATTCATAGCAAGTGATATTGACTACTAATTGCCTACCATGTATTCTTGATGTACACCCCCAATTTCTTATTGCCAACTAACAAATTTCAATCTATATTTTTCGAACTGTGACTGCCGGCAGCTTTCAATGAAACATCGACTCCAACGTTCGTTCTCAGAACAGGATATGGCATCTGCTGTTATTGAGGACGTGCCTCGTAATAATGAAAAAATTGAGAAATTCTTAGAACAGATATCATAGACTCATAAGAAAAGAATTGCTACAAACACATGAACACACAAACACATTTGCTCGGGGGATGGACACTGAGAACGGTGACTTGGCTTCCCTCAAATTGTGGAGAATGGAAGCATACTTGGAGGGGCATTCTACCCTCTGTACACGCCGGAGGGGTCTGCATTCTGAACAATCCAAGGGTGCTCGAGCACCTTGTGAAGAGGAAGTCGGGTCGTGGAGTTTTTCACGAGCATCTGCACAACAACATCCATCAGATCCAGAGGTCTCTGAATTCTAAAGAACCATTTCTGGTTATGACTGAGGCAAAGAGACATCGAGATTACCTGTGAAATCAAGTCCTTTGCAGCAGCCGAAACGTATGGTTTTAACGGGAACTTGAGGTCAACGTTCACTATCCTGTATAAAAAGAAGATAAACAACAGTTGCCCTACAAGTTCTTTTATACCATGAGAATAAAAGGCGAGTATTAATAAACTCAAACATATATTCTGTAATCAATTAACTTATGCAGATATGTGATGGATTTTAGCATGGTAATTGTGGTGATTTATTTAGTTTCCCATTTAAAATTCGCTTTGGGATCAATAACACTTGTCATGGCAGCATAAAATTTACATCAATTGGCAGAGTATCAAAAGTCAGAAAAAACAGATCTACATCGTGAACACAGAAGGTGGCAAAAACATTTTGAGATTCATGATTGTGAATTTACCTTCTATATGTCTCGGAGTGTTCTTTGGCTTCAAAAGGCGGAACTCCATAAAGGAACTCATAACACAGTATTCCCAAACTCCATATATCAACATTGTAATCGTGTTCTGTCTTCTCAACTGGAAAAACCACAATAGGTATAAGCGGAAAAGAAAACAACTAGGCCAGTAGAAAATGAGGAAAGTTGTGACAGTTGCAGTAATTTTTATAAGGTATTAATTGGTTCAGATGGAAGTAAATGGTTAGCTAATTACCCATTTCTGGTGGAAGGTAATCTAGTGTCCCGCACATCGTCCGTCTTCGATTGAAGGTATGAACAGACCAGCCAAAGTCTGCAATTTTCAGCTCGCCCTGAAGATAACAGCAATATAAGCACCTGAGAGGTACATATTGCCGAAGAAAACAATGGTTGACTAGCTGGGTTCCAATCAACAGGAGCAGAAAGAAACCTGGGTTCCAATGAGAAGATTTTCTGGTTTAATGTCTCTATGGATGACATGCTTCCCATGACAATATATCAGTGCTCTTGCCAGCGATGCGATGTACTGGGATAGAGGAAAAATCAGTACAGATGGACTGCAGTTAAATTTACAATGCCTAGAATGTCACTTACAGTTGCTGATCTTTTTTCATTAAAATGCTTGCATCTTGTCAGCTCCTTGTACAGCTCTCCTTTGGCAGCATATTCCAAGATCAAGTAAACACGAGTCTGGGTATCCGCAACAGATAAATGATGACTAAACTGGTGTGTAAATGGATCAATGATTGCACAGTATTAGAGCTATAACATATCTGACTGTGAGTACCTGATCATAGAAGTATCCATACAGGCGTAGAATATTGGGGTGCCTGAGGTGACTCTGGATCTCCACCTCACGCCGAAGCTGATGCTCAACTTGAGATTGTTTCAGTTGGCTCTTGAAAAGAACTTTCAAGGCAACAATCTGGCTGCTCTGTTTTCATGGAAAGAAGATATTTTAAGCGCTAGGCAAGCATTATAAAACATGCACTGTATGTTTCCGTTGTTCAGAATCAACATGTTTATTGTTGATGCAGTTAAGGCCACATGAACGGTGTGTCGGTATTAAAACACGACATAATGAAGTTGTACAGAACACGGCGGGTAGACTTATATTTTATACTGTACAGCATAAAAGGTTCTAGAACAGGGATAAAATAGCACCACATAGTGAAATCTGAAATGGTTGCATGCAACAGTGGCTAGACATATATGTTACTGTACAGTATAAAAGTTTCTAGAACAAATAATGTAGCAGTAAACTAAACCAAGAAGGTTCAGGAGTCAGTCTCTTCTTTATCAACTATTTCACTGTGTAGCAAATATTAAGCCTCTGAACTCATGCGGAGAATAGATGCATGGTATTTTTACCCTCTTTTCTCTGGCCAGGTAAACATGGCCGAACTTGCCCCTCCCAAGTGGCTTCCCTACCTCGAAGTCGGATAATACCCACCGCTTCTCCTCATTTGAATGCGGCGCAGCCTGCAAAAGACAACAAAATAAAATAACATTATTGGCGTAGGAAAGCTGTGTTCAGTTCAGTCGACTATATTTCAGGCGACTGAAATCGCTGGTTCAGTTAAGTAGACGGTTGTTAACCGTTGGATGCCCATCCAGCGAACAAAATATCATCTTTCTCTTGCCGCCGGCCACTTGCCTCCCGCCCCCTCCGCCGGCCGGCCTACCAACCCCCACAGCCTCCTCTACGCCCAACACAGCCATGGGAGCCCCCAAACACTGAACCCTTCCCGTCCCCTAAAACCCCATTGAAAACCTTCGTCGACTGAAATAGATTTTAGTCGATTGAAGCAGAGGAAATCCGAAATCATAAATATAAGGCCCAAAGTCGATGGGTTTGTCCACTTAATTAACCCTAGACTGAGTATCCAACGAACCAACAAAAGGGGACACGAATACTTGGAAGAATTCAGGATCAAACCCTAACCATTTTACGCAGCCATAAAAAATCGGGAGAAAAACGAAGGGGTGGAACAATTAAAGCAACAATGTCTTAATCCAAGCAGGAAAAAAGTATTCCTCCTTGACCATGTCGCGTCAACGAGCCACACGACCAAAAATTCCAGTGGATTTGGCAGGACAGAGACCAAAAATCCCCACCGATCCATCCACGACCAGGATAATCCCCATCGAGCTACCAACGCGCTCCCCAAATCCCCACGGATCTGGACCGGTACGCGGTTAGGCACCAAGGTACGGTACGGATCTAACCTGGGAAGAGGAGGAAGGGGAGGAAGAGAAGCATACCTTGTCCTCGCTGCTGCCGCGCGACTCGGTGGCGACCGTCATGGCTGGAGCAGCGGCGCGGAGGAGGAGAAGTCGGAGGGAGCGGCGAGGCCAGGCCAGACGAGGCGAGTTTTGGAAATTGGGAGGGGGGATTTGTGATGGGCGCCTCTCGGACACGCGAGGCTTTTTAACATTTGGGCGAACAACGCAACGGTCGAATCCTCGCCTCGCCCTGCTGGACTGGACCGGACGCCGCTCACGTGCGACGCGAGCCGTTTGCTCTCGTCCAGGGCGCGGTGTGCTGTGTGCAGCGTGCCTCGCCAGGGCGTCGTTGGATTGGATCTGGGCTTCCTTTTAATGGACCAAATTGGGATTATGGGCTTCCAAGGTACTGGTGTTAGCAGAACCAGGCACCAGAAAGAGTGGGCCGTAAATTTTAGTGATCTTTTTGCGAGTAAACTTGATTGGATTAACTCCCGGAAAACTCGAGAAAAGAAAAGTTTAAAATAATTTCAGAAAAAAAAAGTATTTAAAAAAAAATTATCTGATTTTCTTTTCTCATACTGTCTGCACTTATTACCGTTCATCAGCATTTAGAAACACATCACTGAAACACTTACCAAGTCCGAGTGCACAGCGTAGTTAATTAGCTCAGTTGTTTTATTCATCCTGGAGAAAATTATTTTACAGTACTGTAGTAGTAGTACATAGAGAAAACAAGTGATGAACCGGCTCAATGACGACGACACGACACCATTCAGAAAAAAAAGTCGTTTAATCATGAAAACTACGTAGTCTTTCTATTCCAAAAAATTATCATTTTGTAGTTCATTTTTTAAACTACCAAACGACAAGTTTTTTTTAACGGAGGAAGTACATCTAGAGCTGCATCCACCGGAAAACCAGTGCAAAAAAAATGCAACCTGCGCGTCTCAATATGCATAATCACAGTCACAGCCTGTGGTGTGTGCGTCGTTAGTGCTGTACATCTTGCTACAAGCAGACAGGCCCAGATGCTCATGTTTACATATATCGAGGTACGTTACACGCCGCAAGCCAAGAAGCTGCTAATCCACCAGTTATCCCGCGGATAACGACATGACACGGTGGATTGCGATCTTCTGATAATGAAATGAAATTTCCTCGCGTCTTATCGTTTGGGAGCTAGGCCAAGCCAGACAGACGAGTTTCCGGCCTGACTTAGATGTACTCTCCCTGATCGCAACGGGCGAACTGCAGAGTGTTTTGGCGTTTTGGAACGTTCCACAACATTAACTATTATTATTATTATTATTATTATTATTATTATTATTATTATTACTATTATTATTATCTAGAAGGAAGTACTCCCTCCGCTCCCAAAATTTGTTGTTTTGTAGTACTACGTTATTTTTCTCTCCTGGCCGGAGTGGCGAAGGGCGATGAACCCTGCGCTAAAAAATTCTGAAGATGGCACAAGTGCATCCAGCCGACATCAAAGAATTATCAAAAGGAAAAGAAATGTAGATTCATGATTGAATAGGTTTAGATGGTTTTACCTCCTCAACAATTCAGCAATGCAAGATTGAGGCTAATTGGTTAGGGTTTCTACGCTCATCGATTAGAAGCGAGTCAAAGGCATTGAGGATGGGTCAATTCTTTCTTTTTTCCTTTTTTGAAACATCAGACGGGGTCAATTAGTGGAGTGAGGAAATACCATGGTGTGTCATTGGTCAAAATTTGAAGAGGTGTACGACTGATAGATTGAGAGGTTTTCAAAGCAGCTGGGAATCCTCGGAATGATTCCGAGGTTTTGTGGTTGGTATTAGCAGACCGGAAAAGGGTGACCCACACAGGTTCTACTACAAACAGAATTTATTTTTATGAAAAGATCGACCATATCATAGGCTTACGACCAGGATATAAGCAAGCAAAGACTTGTGTGGTAAGTAGAACGGGCTGAAATTCTATACCGTATGCACTGCAGTTGATATGAACCTAAGTAGAACCGACTGCGGGGTGCACAGGTCCATGACATGGTAAGGTAGTTCTTTGACGATTTTTTCATTTAACATCATTTTTTAATCATTTAATATTAATATCCCGCGAAATTTTTTTACCAAAATAACCACCTAACCTTCCACTGACGACTTGTTAATGTGCCAGCCACGTTACCGCCACCTCACTGTGTTATTTAATTACAAAAATGATGCATCAGTTGGAACTCGAGCACACAACCTCATGAATTAGACTTGCATAGTCTACCGACTGGCATAGAAAACTTATTTATCTATGTTGCTAATTTTATTTTATTTGACATAAATCTGGATTTTAAAATCTACTCCGAACATATAAATTGAATTTGAGATTTCAACAAATTTTTAAATTTGATTTTGAATTATCTTATTTTTCCAAGTAAAAACTTTAGAATTCAAAAAATGAACTTTTAAACTCGAGATTTTGGATTTAATTGCAAACTTTAATTTTTAAATTACAAATTTAAATTTAAACTTTAAATTGAATTTCAAACTTTCAAGTTCGAGTTTTGGAGTTTGAAGTTAAATACAAATTTAAATTCAAATTTAAAATTTGAAATTCAATTTCATATATCAAAATAAGGTTCGAGATTCAAAATTTCGTATTTCAAATTTCCAGAAATTTTCATTTAAGGAAATCTTAAATTTGAACTTTATTTTGAAATATGAAATTGAATTTCAAATTTGAATTTAAATTTCTATTTAAGTTCAAACTTTAAACTCGAATTTGAAAGTTTGAAATTCGATTTGAAGTTTAGATTTAAATTTGGAATTTAAAAATCAAAGTTTGCAATTAAATTCAAAATCTCGAGTTTGAAAGTTCATTTTTTGAATCCAAATTTTTTTACTTCGAAGAAATATGGTAATTTAAAATGAAGTTTCAAAATTTGTTGAAATCTCAAATTCAGATTTATATGTTTGTAGTCTAGATTTCAAACTTCACGTCTATGTTAAATAAAATAAAATTAGAAATATAGATAAAAAACTTATCTAGTTGAATTGGTAGAGTGTGTGAGTTTGATTTACGAGCTTGTGAGTTTCGAGTCAAAATTGGTGCATTATTTTTCGCGAGTTAAACAACACAGTGAGGTGACGCTGACGTGGCTGTCAGGTCATCAAGTCATTCACAGCGTGGACGGCAGGCGCTGACGTGGTTGCCACGTCAGCAAGTCGTCCACAACATAAACGGTTAGGTGGCTATTTTGCAAAGAAAAAATCCCACATGCTATTAATATTAAATGATTAAAAATGATGTTAAAATGAAAAAAAAACGTTGTTTGACTTGATGGAAGGCACACACTTAGACGTATGACGAGCTGAACAGTGAGTTGCTAACACATTTCGCTTTCTTGTGCACAAATATTCAGAAAACAAAGTACAATTGTTGGTACCCTAGAAACCGTACACCCCTTGGGGTTATAAAGATCTCAAAGGAAAATCATCTACTTGGTTTGAAGACCCTCGAAGGCCCACATGTCAGACATAACCGGACCTGCTTCTCCAACATGGTTAATCCCTGGGTCGCCACGTGTACTACCAAACCGGAGCTACCGCCCACAAGGGGGAAGCTCCGGGCCATGTACCGAAATGGCACCTCCGGACTTAGCCCCAGACCGAGAGAAGCTCCGGGCCTGACACGTGTCGGGTAGCCACGGAGTTTCCTGTTTCCACAGTATGCTCCGGAGCTGCCACGTGTCCAACCGTCGGATCTTCAACCTCTAACCTCCGGAAGACCCCACAACGGCTCCGGATCTTCAAAGGGGAATCAAGGACTTCAAGACCCGATTAAGTGTCATTAATACCATATTAATAACACTTAAACGGACGATCTTAACGCCAATAACGGTGCTGTCAAAGCCCGTTACAGGGTCATTAAGAGTGATTAAATGTGTTAAATAAGTGTCAGTACTAGTAACCGCAGGGGCCACATGTCGGGCCAGGCTAACTTGTAACGGCCTGCCCTTGTACTATAAAAGGACAGGCCGACGACACGTTCAGACACACACAGACATACGCCAGAGACACACACGTACGCTCAACACAAGCTCAAACAGCTAATACAACACCAACACACCCGTGGAGTAGGGTATTACGCTCAGGCGGCCCGAACCACGTAAACTCCTGTGTCTCCTGTGTCAATTCCTACTCACCTTCTTGAATCTTCGCGCGCCCATACCGAACATCAAACTCCTCTATCACTTTAGCAGTGTAGGGAGATCTGCCGGTTCCAAACCACCGACAGTTGGCGCGCCAGGTAGGGGGGCGCCTGAGATTTTGAGAATGGTGAACTCTGCTCCTGGATCATCCAACGGCCAACCTGCTGCTCAGGCTGTTGGGGGCAATCCCTCCAATAGGCAGCCACCAGCAGGAGCCTCAGCACCAGCAGGAGTCACACTCCCACCACCACCGTCTCCTCCAGCAAATCGTGCTGGGCAGCGTGATGGTGCACCGGCATCAATCACTGCGTCGGCAAATCATGACAACCCGGAACACGCGCTTCATGCAGCGCGTGCTCTTCTCCAACGCCCACCACCTCCGGATGCGTCCCGAGATGCACTGGAGCAGTGAAGGGCTGATGTGGAGCATTTGGTTGCAACAGCAGCCGAACGCCTCAGCAACTAGGGTCCTCCTCCTTCAGGACGAGCCCCGTCGCAGCGGCGGACTTTGTCTGGTAGACTTGGTCCGCACGTTTCCAATAGCAGGAGACGTGCTGCGTCCCAACAAGTGATGTCATTACCCTCCGGGGCACGACGTACTCACACGGTATCCAAGCTTTCGACTCATGACCTCCGGGCGGAGCTTGATCGCCGATACCGCTAGCAGGATGGCCGAGTCCATATTGAGCGTGCCCGTGAAAGACGGGAAAGCTCAGGACCTTTCTACTTCTGAAGGAGTAGGAGGAGGCTGTTCAGCCTTGGCCATGCACTTGCGCATGGTTAGGTGGCCACAGAAGTTCCGGCCTCACCTGCCGGAAAAATTCGACGGGACTGTCAATCCCGCCGAATTTCTTCAGATATACTCCACTGCAATCTTGGCAGCTGGAGGAAACGAGGCCGTGATGGCCAATTACTTTCCAGTGGCCTTAACTGGGACTGCCAGGTCCTGGTTTATGAGCCTTCCACCCAACTCTATCAACAGTTGGGAGGAGCTGTGCCATCAGTTCACTGCCAACTTCGGGAGTTCATACACCCGACCAGGCACTGAACTAGACCTTTTTGCGGTCGTGCAAAAAGGGGGAGAATCCTTGCGGTCATTCATCCAGAGGTTCTCTCAGGTACGAAACACTATCCCTTCTATATCTAGCGCCTCTGTCATTGTGGCATTCAGACAGGGCGTACGGGACAAGAAGATGTTGGAGAAACTGGCGATCAAGGAGATCACCAGTGTCACGGAACTCTTTAGCTTGGCTGACAAATGTGCCCGAGCTGTGGAGGGCCGTGAGATGCACTCCAAACCAACCTCGGAGGGTCACAAGAAATCCTCCAAAGAAGAAGCCGCTACCTCCGGGGGTGGCAAGAAGAAAAAGAAGACCAACGGCAAGAAGAAGCCGTCGGCCGGCACATCCAACGTTGCAGCTGCTGCAGCTCCGGGTGGCCGGGGGCCACGCCCTAAGAAGCGACCTCGACCGTCCTCTGAAGACGGTGGCAAACCCAAAGTGTGGTGTCCTATTCACAAAACGGGCAGCCACAGTTTGGAAGACTGCCGGGAGGTCCAAAACCTTACCGAGCGCTACAACAAGCGCCGGGAGGAATCTCCTTTCCGACAGAGGGAAGGAAAGCAAAAAGTCGACGAAGCTCCGGCAGAAGAGGAGTTGGGGTTCCAGGACCCCAAAAAGGTCCTGAAAGCCGTCTACACCTCTGTCGACGATGATTCTGACGTCTCCGACAACTAGCGTCGGAAGACCATGAACACCATTTTTGGTGGATCATGGGATATCACCTCCCGTCGTGTCATCAAGACTATGCGTCGGGATATGGCCGCTGTAGCTCCTACAGTCAGGCCGGAACCTCACCGAAAGTGGATGGACACAGCCATCACTTTTGATGCTTCAGATTATCCCTGGAGCATGGTTGGAGCAGGACAGTTACCCTTGATGGTATCTCCTACCATCAACAACATCCAGCTCCACCATGTCATGGTAGACGGAGGTTCGGGGCTTAACCTCATCAGCTTCGAAGCTTTCACTAAGCTTCAGCTCCGACCTTCGGATCTCCACCCCTCTCGACCTTTCTCCGGAGTAGGTCCGTGGGCCATTACCCCACTCGGAGCTATTACTCTCCCTGTTACCTTCGGGACATGGGAGAAGTACCGCACCGAGAAGTTGGTCTTCGACATCGCGCAGATCAACTTACCCTTCAATGCCATCTTGGGTAGACCTGCCCTGTACAAATTCATGGCGGCCGCTCATTATGGCTATCTGGTATTGAAGATGCCAACGCCAGTAGGCGTTCTCCGGATCCGCGGAGATCGCACTGCTAGAGTAACTGCACTAGAAGAACTCCATGCGCTCACCACAGCGCAAGAGGAGGACTCTAGGCAGGAGCAAGCTCCAAAACCCCCGAGCATTCGCCAACGAGGCTCGACTTCTGCACCTCGAGTGCAGCCAAGCGGCGACACCGACATTCCTGTCAAAGTCGTCCAAGTTGGTTCCGATGCCGCTCAAACCACCCGTATATCGGGAGGATTGAACGACAAATAGGAACTCGCGCTCATCACTTTCCTCCGGGCTAACGTCGACGTGTTTGCTTGGCAACCGTCACGAATGCCTGGGATCCCCAGGGAAGTGATTGAGCAGAATCTGAAGATCTACCCCGATGCTCGGCCTGTGCATCAAAAGCCTTAGAAGCAATCCGTAGAGCGACAGAACTTTATCCGACAAGAAGTAAAGAAGTTGCTCGAAGCCGGATTCATCCAAGAAGTCTTCCATCCAAAATGGCTGGCAAACCCAGTCGTTGTGCCCAAGGCCGGCGGGAAGCTTCAGATGTGCATCGACTACACCACACTAAATAAGGCATGTCCAAAAGATCCATTCCCACTACCTAGATAGATCAGATAGTGGATTCCACCTTCGGGTGTGAATTACTGTGTTTCCTAGACGCATATTCCGGATATCATCAAATCAGGATGTCTAGGGAAGATGAAGAGCATACTTCATTCATCACAGTAGATGGATTGTATTGTTACACAGCCATGCCCTTTGGTCTCAAGAATGCAGCTTCAACTTTTGTACGAGCTATGTACAAAACTTTTGAAGAACTTATTAGAGACATAGTGGAAGTGTACGTCGATGACATCGTGGTCAAGGTCAGGAACAAGGAGTCACTCCTTGACACCTTGCAGGCTGTCTTCGACAAGCTGCGGGCCACCCGCACAAAGCTAAACCCAGACAAGTGTGTCTTCGGGGTTAGCTCCGGAAAACTTCTTGGTTTCCTGGTAAGTCACCGGGGCATAGAAGCTAATCCGACGAAGATTAAGGCCATTGAAGACATGCGGCCACCAACCCGCATCAAAGACGTCCAAAAATTAACTGGATGTCTAGCAGCCCTCAGCCGGTTCATCTCAAGACTGGCGGAACGGGCACTCCCCTTCTTCAAGTTATTAAGGAAGTCCGGACCATTCCAATGGTCCGAAAAAGCAGAAAAGGCATTCCAAGAGCTGAAACAGTTCCTCACCACCCTACCAATTCTGGTAGCTCCGAACCCTGGTGAGCCTTTGTTGCTTTATATTTCAGCTATTGACGAAGTCGTCAGTATGGTTCTGGTTGCGGAGAGACCAGAACTACCCCACACTCAGGAATCCAGGTCCCTTCGGGAGGGTCCGGAGGTTCCTGAAAGCGAGTCTGGGTCACAGCTCCCAGACCCGAATCCACAAGAAGTCGCTTCAGGAGACCTAGACCCCTCCGGGAGGGTCCAGGTCATTTCTAAAGAAGCTCCGGGTTCCTCCAGTCAGAACCCGGAGGTCCCCAAAGAAAATCCGGTCTCCTCCGAGAGGATCCGGGTCAGTGAAGAGGAAGCTCCGGACCCCTCCGGGAGGGTCCGGACCATTCAGCGCCCAGTGTACTTCATTAGTGAAGTACTACATGATGCCAAAACTCGATACCTAGAGGTGCATAAGCTGCTCTATGCAGTTCTTATTGCTTTCAGGAAGCTTCGCCATTACTTCCAAGCTCACAAAGTCTCAGTGGTGACTTCTTACCCACTTCGAGCAATTTTGCATAATCCCAATTCAACTGGGAATATTACAAAATGGGCAGCAGAATTGGCTGAATTTGATCTTGAATTTATTTCAAGGCAAGCAGTCAAGAGTCAAGCATTGGCAGATTTTGTGGCAGAATGGACTCCCTCTCCATCAAACCCTGGGGGCCCCAGTGAGCAGAAGACGGAGCATCAAGCTCCAACCTTCACCGAGCCTCACTGGACCCTCTACTTCGACGGCTCCATGCAGAAGCAGGGGGCCGGAGCTGGAATCCTTCTCCTCGCACTGACTGGGGAGAAGGTGAAATACATGGTACACCTTGACTTCAAGGCAACCAACAACATGGTAGAGTATGAAGCACTCATCTACGGACTAAAGGTGACACTGTCATATGGTGTCAAGCAATTGCTGGTCAAGGGAGATTCACAGCTCATCATTAAGCAGGTGAAGGGTGAATGCTCCTGCAATAACCTCCAGCTAGCTGCTTACCTCCTCGAAGTCCAGAGGCTTCAGAAGGACTTTGAAGTCCTAGATCTCCACCATGTTCAGCGTGCCCACAACGCTGAAGCCGACGAACTCTCGACAAAAGCGTCAACCGGAGCTCCGGCTCCTGATGGAACTTTTGTCCGGAGATTGTCGAAACCCACAGCTCAGCCTGCCGAACTGAGCGAAGGGGGCGAGATCAGCATCCCGAAGTTGACAGTCCCGATGGCCCTGTTACCATGGCAGCCATCAAGGGTCGTAGGTGCTGCCGGAAGCTCCGAGCAACCCAGCACGCAAGACTCAAATGCTCAAGTTAGTTCTGATGCATGGATCTTGGAGATCCGGAACTACTTGAAAGACAACATCATTACTGATGATGATGTATCCGCTGACCGGGTAGTCAGATTGGCTAAAAGATACACGTTGGTAGAAGGGGATCTCTACCGGCGTGGTGCCAACGACATCCTAATGCGGTGCATCACAAGGGAAGAAGGATGCAAGCTCCTCGCAGAAATCCATGGAGGCGAGTGTGGGAACCACGCGTCTTCCCGCACGTTGGTTGGTAAAGCCTTTCGGCATGGCTTCTACTGGCCTACAGCACTCCAGGATGCAACTGAGCTGGTGAAAAAATACAAAGCATGTCAATTTCATGCAAAGCAAATTCACACTCCAGCTCAGCCCTTACAAATGATACCTCCTACATGGCCCTTCGCTGTGTGGGGGATGGACATCTTGGGACCTTTCCCAAGAGCCGTCGGAGGTTACAAGTTCCTGTACGTCGCCATTGACAAGTTCACCAAGTGGCCGGAAGCAACTCCAGTTGTGACAATCAACAAACAATCTGCTATCAACTTTCTGCAGTCCATTGTATGCAGATTTGGAGTCCCAAACAAAATCATCACTGATAATGGGACCCAATTCACAAGCTCTGCATTCCAAGGATATTGCGAAGACCTCGGCATACAAGTTTGCTACGCCTCCGTAGCTCATCCAGCCAGCAATGGCCAAGCCGAGAGAGCAAATGCTGAAATCCTTAAAGGACTTAAAACGCGCACTTATGAGCGCTTGAAAAACATGGACCCAACTGGATCGAAGAGCTTCCGCCCACTCTATGGGCCAACAGGACATCTCCAAACCGGTCAACCGGAGAGACACCCTTCTTTCTGGTGTACGGAGCTAAAGCAATCCTTCCTCTGGAAATCACCTTGGGTTCACTCCGGGTCCGGACCTTCGACGAAGCCGCGCAGGACCAGCTCCGGCGTGAAGACCTAGACCTCCTTGAGGAGGGAAGGTGCCAAGCAGCTGTTCGGAATGCCCGATATCGTCAAGCTCTACGGCATTATCACCAGCGACATGTACACAACCGACAGCTCGAGGAAGGCGATCTGGTGCTACGGAGAATACAATCCAGAGAAGGGTTAAACAAACTCTCCCCTGGCTGGGAGGGACCCTTCCAAGTGATTAAAGTATCCCGTCCCGGAAGCGTTCGCTTGGCTACCGAGGATGGGACACCTCTCCCAAATCCTTGGAACATCGAGCACCTCCGTAAGTTTTACACTTAATACCACGGAGGTGAGTCTTGAGTAACTTGAGATGTATGTTATAGAGTTATTGTACAGAGTCGTGTAGTTCCTCCGGGAGAACAGCCGGACCTTTCCCGAAAGGTCCGCAAAGTTCATGCAACACTTGTCACAGTCTCCGGACTAAAAGTGTGACTAACTACCCTAGGTCAAACGAGAAATGAAACACGCTTAGCCTGGTTCTGTACCCTAAGAGTGTACTTGTTTCCCCTGTACCCCGGACCTATAATGAAAGACATTTTCATGTGAAATAGACTCCACATGTATTTATTTTGTACAGACTCAACATTTTTATTTTTCTCTTTCTTGTCTATAACAAAGACGTGCAATTCTTAAGAAATTTTAGTTCGACCGGTTTATATACGATTCGAGTTGTATTGTCAATTCTTTTGGATTCAAAAATTGTTCATGGCCAACTCGCCTGAAAGACGCCAAACCAATCTAGGGCTGGAGTGTGCTATCGACTTAGCCTGGTCAAGCACCCTAAGTACGCCACTCTACCTACACCCCGGCAGGCCGAAGTAAGGCGGGTCCGTGCACAGTTGGATCTAGAAGAAAAGACAACACATTCGGTTGTATTTAGAATCGCGTTTGACTTAAAATCTTCTTGAGAGTCATAAGCCGCGACGAAGTTATAGACAAGAAACAAATTTTACTATTTTTCTTGGCTTAAGTGTGCAGGAAAAATAAAATCTACGTTGATGGAGAAAAGACGGAGCTAACTAAGCTCCAACTCCCCTAAGGGGGCCAGCCGTCGACGCTGAATAAAAGATGGTGAGAAGACCCTGTAAATGGAGTCTGCTGCCAACCAACTGAGTGTTGGCAAAGGTCACTGCCAGAGCTACTAAGCTCCGGCACCTCGGAGGATTAACTATCGATGCTCTACGCGTTGATAGAGACTATTGCCGGAGCTACTAAGCTCCAGTGATAGACAATGCCGGAGCTTCTAAGCTCTGACAACCTTAGGGGGCCTTCACTATCGAAGACTTCAAACCTAAATTCTACAAGTTCGGAGCGAAAGAGTCTTCAACAAAACACAATATCCTCTTGGTACATGTTCACAATCAAATTGTGTACATCTACCAGGGGGCCAGGTGAAGATAAAAGTGTTGAAGACAAAAAGCGAAATTCACAAAAATTTGGGGATTTCATTTATCTGGAGACAAGGGATTACATCTGGAGACAAGGGATTACAAAATTGAGGAGGAGAAGAGAAAATACAAGTGAGAACTGTAGAGATGGTCCTAGACCCTATGGAAGAATTGGGCGACCTTCTGGGCAACCTCTTATACGCTGGCTCGGGTAGCTTCGCCTTCTCCTTCGACAGGGCCTTCAAGCACCGGGTCCAGAGGAAATTGGGAGTTCTGGCTGGTGTAGCACGTCAGCACATACTCTGCGACGTTCTTCGTCAGGGATTGCCCCTCAACCTCCAGTTGGTCCGCGATGACATCGCCCACCTTGGAGAGCTTGCTACCTGCTGCGCTCAACGCCTGTAGCGCTAGGTCCGGCTCCGGCTCCAGATCATCCGGGCGCATGGGGCTGAAACCCATCGGTGTCAGTGCATCATTGGCCTTGCTCAAGAACTCCCAAATCTGTAGGGAGTCCTCAGCCCTCAAGCCCTTCATCTCTTCCAGGGATCTTCTGGCCGCCACCAGTTCAGAATTCTCACGGGCAAGGCGCTCAACTTCTTTGGCGTTTTGCTGAATCTTTTCAGCAACCCGCCTTTCGAGTTTTCCGAGCTCCTCCTCCCGGAGGTGGATCTTGTTCCGGCGGTCAACTAGGTCCTTCTCTCTACCTCTCACTTTCTTCTCCCTGGCAGTAAGGGCACACTCTTGTTCGTAGAGTTCCTGCCCTCGCACCCAGGTCTTCTCCTCTTCCTCTTGGCAGCGCTCTTCCAATTTCTTGGCACGCTCCTCGAGACCCTTGTCAGCCAGAGCCACCTTCTCGGTGAGCTCCTCCTCCCTCCTCAGGACATCATCCCGCAGCTCTAGGAGTTTCTGCTCTTCATCCTCGAGCCGTTTCTCCCTCTCTTCAAGTGCCTCTCGGCGCTTGATGAGTGCGGTGTTAATGGCCTCAAGCTGTTCGTGGCGTGCATCAGCCGCATTATTGGCAGCTTTGGCCTGATCGTAGATCTCCCGGGATTGAGCGTTGAGGGCACGAGTCATACTCTCCCTGTCATCCAGTAACTTGCCCCAGTACTCCAGGCGGATCTTCTCCCGTTTGATCCACTCCTTGTCATCCGCTAGCCTCGACTGCGCCAGCTTGGTCTCGAAGTAGAGCCGATTACGCCACCGCCTAAGGGTTTGGCGCTCCTCTTCAAGAGCCTTGCTATCGTGGAATAAGGCGAGTTGGACTTGACGCAGACTGGAACATGCGTTGTCAATGGACAACGACAACGGGATTGGTTCCGGACCTGCTGGGGTCTCCTCTGCTGGTTCCAGCGGGTCTTCAGATACAAAAATTGGGTCCCACTCTACAAGACTGGTCCCCTGAGTCTCCATGGCGCTAGGGCCGTCCTCCGGGATGGCCTCAGTCGCCATCGAGGAAGGCCCCGCCGCCAAATCTTCGTTCACCCCCTCAGGCTGGGGGCCAGCGACTTTGCTGGGGCACTCCGGCTCGGCCGCAGGTACCTCCGACGTCGTCGCTCCAGGAGCAGGAGCCGCTACTGGCTCCGGTCTGAGCACCTCTTCCGATGAGGGCTCAAGCTCCGTCACCTCTTCAACAACCGGCTCAGGAGCCGGAAGACCTTCAACATCGACCGACCCTGTGGCCGGAGCTCCAACAATGACCGGCTCAGCGGCCGGTGCTTCGGAGGTAGCCGGCCCAACTGCCGAAACTACCTCAGTCTCCGGCGCGCGCGCCGGAGCTTCAATCACCTCCGACTCAATCGCCGGGGCTTCAACAATTTCTGGCTCAGAGGCCGGGATTACTGCTTCCTCCGGCTCAACAGCCGGAGCTTCCCTCATCACAGCATCAGAACCCGGAGCTTCAACCTCCGGGACAGGTGCCGCTGGCGCATCTTCACTCCAGCGGTCCGACGCTACCACGGGAACTTCTGGGGATGAGTCGAGGTCCATGACCACGACAGCCGGCGCCGGAGCTATCGCAGCTTCGGCCACCACTTGGGGCGGCACCGGGACAGGAGCAGAAGCTCCCGCTCTCACGGCTTCAGCCACTATGGCCGAGGGTGGAGCCTCACTCCCCTTCTTGGAGACGCTACAGATGATGAACGAAGAAAATTAAAAAATAGTTGCTACAATAAAAACAACCATCCAAGGTAGAAATCAAAAATTACCTTGGGAGGCTTCCGCACCAGCTTGCGCGGAACCTTTTTCCCGGTCGTTCTGGGCTAGCCATAGCCGGCGCAGAAGCTCCGGAAGGCCCCCCGGAACTCGTCGCGACCACGGGTGTTTCCCGGGACGAGGCTCCCCTCGATCGGGAAGAACCCCCGGACCTGGAGGCCTCCACCGGCCCAGGAGCTGGAGTTGCACGCCCGGAGCTAACACCCTGGGAGGACCCTACTGCGGGGACAGCCGCGCTCTGAGAGGACCCCACTGCGGGAACAGTCGCGTTCCGGGATGACCCCACTACGGGAACATTCGCCGCAACTGTTGAGGACCTTCCCCTCCGGGGAGAAGGAGCCGACGCAGAAGTAACGGGCCCGACAGACCTTCCGTCGGCGTGCTGCAACTTCCTCTTCCGGCTCACTGGTTCATCTGCCAGCTCCTTGCCCTTGCCGACGACTTCTCCCCTCGGCTTAGGAGCAGAGCCGGAGCCATCCTTGGGTACTCCGGGGATCGCTACCCCGGAGGTTGGTCTTCTCTCGACGACACCAAGGTCGTCAAGCATGGGCATCTTCCGTCGGAGCTCCCTGCTGAACTCCACTTCTACGTTCAGAGGAAGAAAAGCAGACGGCGGAGTCAAGTCATCGCCGTCGATGTCGTTGCCGTGCTGGAACTTCTTGAGGTGGAACTCCAAGGTTTTCCCCACCATGTTGGACTTCAACCCGGTCTCAACTCGGTTGTCGTCCATCACGCTGTTGAGGGCCCAAGCGAGTTTCTCCCTCCTCTTCAGCGGCGCCCATCTGTTGACCAAGAAATTGCAAAATACCGCCTGAGGAGTCAATCCTCCTTCCACGCATTGGCGGATCCTGGTCAAAGCAGGGTTGAAAGCTTCTGCCAGCACCGGAGCTTCACTCTAGATCGTCGTGTCGATGCCGGGAAGACCATCGGGCAGCTCCAACCTCTCGTGCTCCTCCACCCTCACGACTATCCAGTCTTTCTTCCAGTCATCCCACTTCCCATAGGGAAATGACCGGAGGTACTTGAATGGGCACTTCTTGCGCTTCACGAAGTAGTAGAAGCCAAGGTACTCATTGCTCCGGCCAGTGGTGTGGACGGTGAAGAAGGTCCGGAAGAGTTCAATGCAGGGGGGATGCCCACCCACATCTCACAGAAGTGGACGAAGATGGACACGAGGAGGATGGAGTGAGGGCCAAGGTGGTATAACTGCAGACCATAGAAGTCTAGCAGCATCAAGAAAAAGGAAGAAAAAGGTGGGATCAACCCCACCATGGCGTACGAGGAGAAGTACACCATTTCGCCGGATTGCTCCTTCTCGAATGGGAGCTCTCCACCGGCGCGAACCGAACGGTTGAAGAAGTCCGAGGACCACCCCATGAGGGCCCGAACCTTCTTCAGGTCGCCATCGGTCTTCAAGCGACTCTCGCGGAGACCCAACTCCATCGCGGCACAGCTAGGCAAGAGAAGAAAAGTGAAGCACAAGTTGGGAGTTTGATCGCAAGAACAGATGAGAGGCGTAAAGAACTCCCGACGGTGCGCACTTTCCTTCTTAAGTAAGCCCTCGCAACGCTTGGATGGAAACCGCAAGGAAGTCGAAGGTACCACCCAAAAATTCCACCCAGCCGATGACAAGCGGGCCCGGGACCACCCCGACGATCAAGTCGAGGTTCTTACCCAGGTGAACGGTTGTCATCAAGAGGCGGGAAGCCCAAAGGCGGCGGCCTGACAAGGCGCGCGGAACCGATACGGTTTTCGTATCGGGAACCGGCGACCTTCAATTGCGTGAGATCCGCACGCCAAAGATCTCATCTGCCGCACGCGGGATACGCCACGCGGCGGGGATTTAATTCCAAGTCCTTGCCAACGGCACCCTCAAAGACCCTTGAAGACTCAGTTCAAAGGTCGCGAGGATGGACCCACCTCCGGCGGAATGACTTCCCTGGAGGTAGGTCCAGGGGGCCACTGTCGTTACCCTAGAAACCGTACACCCCTTGGGGTTATAAAGATCTCAAAGGAAAATCATCTACTTGGTTTGAAGACCCTCGAAGGCCCACATGTCAGACATAACCGGACCTGCTTCTCCAACATGGTTAATCCCTGGGTCGCCACGTGTACTACCAAACCGGAGCTACCGCCCACAAGGGGGAAGCTCCGGGCCATGTACCGAAATGGCACCTCCGGACTTAGCCCCAGACCGAGAGAAGCTCCAGGCCTGACACGTGTCGGGTAGCCCCGGAGCTTCCTGTTTCCACAGTATGCTCCGGAGCTGCCACGTGTCCAACCGTCGGATCTTCAACCTCTAACCTCCGAAAGACCCCACAATGGCTCTGGATCTTCAAAGGGGAATCAAGGACTTCAAGACCCGATTAAGTGTCATTAATACCATATTAATGACACTTAAACGAACGATCTTAACGCCAATAACGGTGCTATCAAAGCCTGTTACAGGGTCATTAAGAGCGATTAAATGTGTTAAATAAGTGTCAGTACTAGTAACCGCCGGGGCCACATGTCGGGCCAGGCTAACTTGTAACGGCCTGCCCTTGTACTATAAAAGGACAGGTCGACGACACGTTTAGACACACACAGACATACGCCAGAGACACACACGTACGCTCAACACAAGCTCAAACAGCTAATACAACACCAACACACCCGTGGAGTAGGGTATTACGCTCAGGCGGCCCGAACCACGTAAACTCCTGTGTCTCCTGTGTCAATTCCTACTCACCTTCTTGAATCTCCGCGCGCCCATACCGAACATCAAACTCCTCTATCACTTTAGCAGTGTAGGGAGATCTGCCGGTTCCAAACCACCGACAACAGTATATGATGACTCTTTTTTATTCATGCTCGACGTGACCTGTCTAGCTTAACGGGCATCGATTCGAGTGGACACCATTAGTTATCTTCTTTTTTTTCTTCTTAAAATGTACTCTCTCCATCCTAAATTACTTGTCACAAGTAATTTGGAATAGAAGAAGTATTATATGACAAATGATGCTTTGCGTAGGTCCGGCTTTGTGGAATAATTAAAGCTTGTGTTGTTCTGGCTGCTTGAAAAGGGCTCCATGCTGCTTCCGAATTCCCGGTGCCTTTGATGGATGCATAATTAGTTTCTTTAAGTCGACGATGAAGACTTCAGACTGCAGATGACAACATCAGCTTCGTGAGTAGAGACTAGAGAGTACTGAGTCTATGAAAATTAAACTAAATTGGCTTAAATTTCCATTCACTACAGGAAAAGCGATCATTTGCGACGGTCAGCCATCGCAAATAGAATAAATTGCGACGGCCTGCCTCTGGCCATCGCAAATAACATGGCCGTCGCAAATAACAGCTTATTTGCGATGGCCAACTCCAGTGCCGTTGCAAATAACAACTTATTTGCGACGGCCAACCTTAGTACCGTCGCAACTAAGGCCGCCGTCGCAAATAAGTGTTTATTTGCGACGGCTGCTAAAAGGGCCGTCGCAAGTAACATTAATTGCGACGGCCATATGATCGAGCCGTCGCAATTTAGAGGGCCGTCGCAAATAAGGGCCTTTATCCCGACCCGACACTTCATTCTCGTCCACTCAACAACTCACCAGTCCCGCCGCCTGCCCGTCGCCTTGCCGCGCGCCGTCACCTGCCCGCCGTCATCGCGCCGCTGCCGGCCCGCCGCCCCGCCGTTGCCGCACCGCCGTCGCCGCGGCTCGCCGCCCCCGGTCCGTAGCGCCCCCGGTGTCGCCGCCCCGGGCCTCGGCTCGCCGCGCCCCCGCCGCCCCGGCCCGCCACGCCCCCGTCCCTGAGCCACGTCGCTGCCCCGCCCGCGGCGCCGCCCCACCGCCGGCCCGCCGTAAGTGGCTTCACCAATATTGTGTTTACCTTTCAGTTCTGACATCTCTATTGTTACTGCTTCTTTGTGCATTTTTTTGTTCAGTCGTTAGTGTTGTTTTGCTGGGGGAGTAGAACACCTAGCTTGTCGTCACAAACTTTTGACTGGGTAGTCGGCAATGAAGTGTTCTGCAATTAGTTTGTGTGGTTCAGTTTTGGTTGTGACACTGATTTCACCAGTAGCTTCAAAATAGTTCCGGTGTAGGTGTACCACTACCAATAGCCGCTCCGTTCTGCCGACGCTGCCGCTCGCGCTCCCGCCGCCGCCCTGTCGCGCCCCCGACCCCCCGTCACCTCCTGCCTCGCCGCCCCCGGCCCCGCCGCCACCAGCTCGAGCGTAGGGCGCGCACCAACAGCTATGCTTACGTTGAAGGGGTCCTCGGCGATGAACGCTTTGACGACATGGACAGCCACGGTGCACACTGCGAGCGGGTGGCGGAATTGCGAGCGAAGCCGCCCTTGGCCGGCCGTGCCCTGACCGCCCGCGCAATGCCACCCTTCGCTAGTCGCGCCCTAGTCGCCTGCGTGACGCTGCCCTTCGTCAGCCGCCAACGGCCAGCGCGGGGAGCTGGGACATCTTCAGGCGCTCCCCGGGAGCGCCCCACGTTCTTGCGCATGGGTTCCCCGGGGCGAAAGGCACGCGGGAGGACCGCATATGTCGCGAGGTGGCCGCATCCGCGTGCGGGCGTACAGGGCAGTTGACGGCGTCGGAGTGGGATGGATCGGTTCGCTTCATTTTGGGTGGATGGTTTCGTCCCAGATCTAGGAGGAATATTCCTTTGTAGGGATGACTCCGTTCCACTTGTCTCTGAAACAAACACCATTTAAAGTGGGTTCACCCCATCCTATCCCACTTTGTCCCTTGAACCAAACCTGGAAGGTGGAGGCGGCGGCGGTTGGGTCAGAGAACGTACCTTTAGGGTTAGTAGTAATATTGGGCCAGGCCCAAAGGAAAAAAAAGATCTGCCAGTACACTTCAAAACCCTACTCCCCCGACCCCATCTTCAGCCGTAGATTCAGCTGCCGCCCCGTGCTGCTCCTCTCGATGGCGTCGCCCCGTGCTACGCCGTCGCCCCGCGCTGCTCCTCTCGATGGCGCCTCCCCGCTGGACGACAGAAGACTAACAAGTCGTCTCAATCGGGTGCCTAGACCGTTCCAGGCGAGGCGAGGAGGCATGGCGTCTGGTCTGAGGCGACTGGACGCCTAGGCACCGCCTAGGCGACGCCTGGACAACACTGAATGTAATTACTAGCAATTTTTTCTATTTAGCACTAGAGTAACCTCTTAAAGCTGAAAAATAGGTTATTATCCATTGTGTTTTAGCGAGTGAGGGACTTGCTTCTGGATCAACCAAAAGCATCATAATATGGTGATCTAGCTGGTCCAATTATATTTAGTTCTTTGAGTGTTCTAGCTGTTTTATCAAATCAGTCTTGACATAATGCATTTTTTTTACATTGCTCAGGTCCCCTCCCCACCATGCACACTCAGATCCACTTCACTGCTCAGGTATGACACCATCATTCTTCTCATATTGTATATGACAGAGTACAGTGCTTTTAGCTGTATATGATGACTTGTTGCTCTTATAGTAGCCGCCCTGATATGTATAATGTTTCAACTGTTTTTTTTCAAACTTTTAGTGATGTAACACATTTTCTTTAGATTTGCATCACCATGTTACTAGTTCAGCCTATGTCAAGTGTGTGATCTAGATGTTGCTAGATGATTATGTTTTTTTAGGTTTAGATAACTTTTTGTCATGCTTTGGTAAATATGTTTATTATGCAGGTTACTAGAATTAATAATTTTTTTTCTCTTGTTCTTTTGATTGCATGAGTGTTTAGAATTAATAATTTTTCTATTCTATTTAGTGCATTCATATAATGTTTTTGAGTGACTACTTAATATATATAAATAAAGGGGTTTTAGGTCAGCTCAGACCAATCAGGAAGGGCACGACACATAATAAGTGTGATCGTGCCGTGTAGACCATTGTAGTGGTACCTTATGCGTCAAGTCGACACGGAAGCGAACGGGTTGGTAAGGACGTCAATGACCCGCGATTGCGTGGACGGTGGAAATGGATGTGGAATTGTCATCTAAGACCAACTTTCCTCTCACTCTTTCTCTAGTTCTTTCCTCTCTTTTAAATGACCTCAAAATGAAAATGAGCAAAGTAATCTATAGCAATGTATTATCCGTTTCGGATTGGCACGTGACGTGCAGGTTCGGAATTGTCCCTTTTTGGACAGCCTCGGAGTGACCGAGGGGGCATGGCTTGTGACGAGACGCGGGTCCGGATTTGGACGAGATTTCGGTGGCGTAACCCTGTTGTTCTCTGCTGTACCATTTTTGGGCGTGCAGTGGAGAACAGCGGGGTTATGTTGCCGAAATTTCGTTCGAATCCGGATCACGCATCTCGTCATGAGCACGCTTCGCTCGGTCACTCTTGGGTGGGTTTAGGATCTATCTGCCTAGGTTGTAGGGCCCTGACATAACACAACAATACATTAACGACAATTTCTTTCGCATTAAACTGCAGAGCCAAACATGGGTGAAGACCGCAGTTCGATGTATACTGGCTGGAAGAGCAGAACTGGTGGTCACTCCGATGAGTGGTTTATCAAGTTAGATCAGTTTTTGGATCGAGCATTTTCGTTGTTAATGGAAGATATGGTGCGGTGCCCATGTACAAAATGCTGGAACACCAAGTTTCTGAGAAGATTGGAGCTTTCGTTTCACTTATGTTGAAACGGTTTCACTCCACATTATGAAGTGTGGACCTTTCATGGCGAGACTAATTCTCGAGTCATAGCCGAAGTGGATGAGGATGATGATATAACAGAGGTTGATAGGATGGATGAGATGCTAGAAGCTCTGGAAGCGGAGGATCCTCTTACAAATGAGGCAGAGAAGTTCTTCGAGGAGCTGAAGAAATCACAAGCGTCGTTGCATGAACACACGATTGTGACCGTACTTGCTTTCTTGACCAGATTTATGGCAATTAAGTCCAAGTACTTTTTTTCCATCAACTGTTACAATGTCTCATGAAATTGATCTGCGATATCCTTCCACAACCTCACAAAGCGCCACCAGATATGTATCAGTCAAAGATCAAGATATCTGGTCTCGGTATGAAGTATGAGAAAATCGATGTGTGCCCAGACAACTGCATGCTATTCTGAAAAGAGCACGCCAATGAGAAGATGTGCTTGAAATGTGGTAAATCGAGGTATGTCGAAGTTGTTAATGACGATGGCGATAATGTGATGACAGATGTCGCACATAAGTAGCTTCATTACTTGACTGTGACACCTCGGTTGAAGCGGATGTTTCTTTCAAAAAGAACCGCAAGACACATGAGATGGCATAAAGAAGGTAAACGTGAGAACAAAGAATTCTTGACGCATCCGTCCGACGGTGATGCATGGAAGGCGCTAGACCGTTTCGATCCAGACTTTTCTCGTGATGCGAGGAATGTTCGCATCGGATTAGCGACAGACGGATTCTCACCGTTCAGTACGAACATCACGCCATACTCATGTTGGCCTGTCTTTGTCATTCCGTACAACCTGCCACCTGCTTTTTGTACGAAGAACGAGTTCATGTTTCTCAGCCTCATTGTACCTGGACCTGATCATCCCGGGTCACGTCTCAACGTGATGTTAAAACCGCTGATCGAAGAATTGAAAGTCTTGTGGACAAGAGTCGAAGCGTACGACAGTTACAAGAAGCAGAAATTCAACCTTCGAGCTGCTTATTTGTGGTCCGTCCATGATTTGCCGGCATACGACATGTTTTCCGGATGGAGCACTCACGGTCGTCTGACGTGTCCGATATGTGCTTCAGACACGGATTGCTTTCGACTAACTCATGGAGGCAAAATATCTTACTTCGATTGTCACAGACATTGGCTGCCCTCGAATCATATATTTAGGCAGCAGAGGCATGTCTTTCGAAAGAACACTGTTGTTACTAAAGGACCACCGAAGCGTCTCAATGGGTCAGAAATTTCTGATATGTTGGACAAACTGGTTCCTGATGAAGGTCGTCCTGGATATTTCGTAGGTTATGGAGAGGAACACAATTGGACTCACATATGTGGACTTTGGGAGCTACCATATGTGAAGTCGTTGATTCTAATGCACAACATTGATGTCATGCATGAGGAGCGTAATATGAGCGAAAGTATCATAAGCACTTGCATGGATATGCCTGGCAAAACGAAAGACAATTATAAAGCTAGACTAGATTTGGCATACATTTGTCACCGTCCAACTCTTGAAATCTCTGAAAGTGGTGGAAAGCCACGTGCTTCTTTCTGTCTTCGATCAAAAGAAAAGAAAGAAGTTATGAAATGGATGAAAACTTTGAAATTCCCAGATGGTTACGCAGCTAGCCTGAAACGAGTCGTAAATGTTAACACAGGAAACCTCACTGGGTTGAAGAGTCATGATTATCATATTATAATGGAAAGACTCCTACCTGTTATGTTCCGAGGCTATCTAGATGATGCGGTGTGGAAGGTTTTAGCCGAGCTCAGCTATTTCTATAGACAACTTTGTGCTAAAGAAATCAAGATCGGGATGATGGATAAGTTAGAGAAGGAGATACCCATACTTTTATGTAAGATGGAAAAAAATTTCCACCGAGTTTCTTCAATCCAATGCAACTTCTGCTTATCCATCTTCCATTCGAAGCTAAAGTTGGTGGTCCTGTGCAATATAGGTGGATGTATCACATTGAAAGAGCGCTACGATATCTGAAACCAATGGTTGGCAACATGGCAAGGGTGGAAGGGTGCATCGCTGAAGCATATGCTCTTAAGGAAGTAGGATACTTTTCAAGTGTCTACTTTGCGGAAGAAAACAATATCAATACTTCGGCGATGCGGTACAATGTGGACGAAACACCCCCTCTAAGCGACCTTTCCATTTTTCAAACGAGAGGCGCCACCGTTGGTAGCTACACGACCTACGTGCTATCCGAACATGAAAGGATTGTTGCTTTACTCTACATGTACGTAAATATAGAAGGCGTGCAGGAATACTTCGAGTAAGTGTTTCTCCTATGTTTATGCTAATTGACATATTTTGCTACACATGTACTCTAAAAGATGTTTTTTCATATTCAGCGAGTTCCACAGATAATATTGGCCACATAGGCATCACCCTACAACCAAACAAGTAGAAGCGATGCGAAAGGAAGGAATAAATGGGGGCAGAGTTTTCTATCTTGGTTTCGAGAATATGTAATATTCTCTCGTCTTCTATGTATTATAAATTACTATAATTAAAGAACTATTATTTTAACTCACGATCATTTATGACAGTGTCGGACTCACAATGTCCATGAAGATTTGCGGCAGCTATCTTATAGATTGGTGAATGTTAGAAGCTATGGTCGATATGACGTAAATGGCTTCCGATTCCATACAACTCATTTTGAAGCTCATCGTCCTCTCGCGGCAACATCAAATTCCGGTGTTGTGATGAGAGCAGTGGACACTCAAGGGAATTTAACCGATTATTATGGTATCATTAACAAAATCCTTGAATTTACTTTTACCGGAAATAAGACCCTTCGAGTTGTCTTCTTTGACTGTGACTGGTTTGATCGTACTCATGGAACTCGAGAAAACCAATTTGGAATGGTGGAAGTAAAACATAAGGACCGACTACGAGGTTACGATACATTTGTTCTTGCGTATCAAGTTGAACAAGTGTATTATCTACCTTATGCATGCACGAAGCTCAGTGCTTGGTGGGTGGTATATAAGGTGAATCCTCGTGAGCGGCTATATACTCCTGGGGATGATGGTTACCATGATAGCGAAGACGTTGAAGAAGTGTACCAAGAAGAAGAGTTGCCAGACACTTTTATCGTCGAGCTTGGTGCAGGACTCGATCAATTAGTTGGAGATGTTGAAGACGTTGAAGATGTAGAGGCAGATGATACGAGAAAACGAAAATTAGAACAGGCCACGATGGAAGATCGTTGGGCTGGTTTAAGGAGTAGGGCACAGGCACATGACAATGATATTGATGAATTTTGAAAGTGACTACAAGTAATGTTTTCTTGAAGATAGTAACATGAATTTTGTATATTTTATTTGCATATTTACTAATTATCTAATTACAATAGGATGGCGTCAAAGAAGGGTAAGAAGGTGCCGCGGACGAGGGGGTTCTACCCCTCTAGACCTGAGGACACTTTCGTTGGTGCCTCGTCGACTGGCAGCAGACGCTCTCAGCTGCTGGCGCACTTTCAGACCAGCTCTAGAGCTTCGTCACAGGTAAATTTCACTCCTTTTTGACAAATTCTTTAAATTCAAATTCACATTAAACTTACTTATGAATCATTTGAATGTTTTAGTCCTCACCGGCTGACTCAGAGGCTGCGGCGCCTTCGGTGAGCCAGCCATCGGCCAGCCAGCCTCCGGCTGGCGATGAGTTTGTTCCTGAGGTCTTTGACTCGGCTGGTGAGGAGCCGTCTGGGTCACCTGACGTGGCGCCCCAGCAGACGCGGAGGACGAGGAGGACTCACTTTGTTAGTCCTCCCGCGGTCCCTTCACAGAGGATCGTGATTCGTCCAGTCGGAGACAGGTAATAAAAATTATAGTGTTCAATTTTAGTTTCTTTTGATTACTTAAGTAATGAATGAATAAATATCTTGCAGGGCTTGGGACGACACGTCTTTCACCGGTGAGAGACACCACAGACCGATGAACGATGTCCTCGGGTCCATAGTGCGTTTGCACTATCCCGAGGTCATCGATGGGGTGCCTGCTCTTTTGTGGGAGGACTACGCACGCGTCCATCACCAGGAGCACGGCAACCTTCAGGAGGCCGTATGGGCCGATTTTATGGTAAGTATGTTAAAAAAGTTTCTAAGTTTCAACTCTTAAACTCTTTTAGTGAACATCTCTTCAATATATTCTTTATCGCAGGCAAGATATACTTTAGAGGACCCGAACGACCATCGCCAGTTTGAGGATGCGAGGCGAGTGTTTCACTACAACGCTGCCAAGACGCTTCGACAAGCTTTGTCGAACACCCGCGTTCAACTTGTTAATGAGCACTTGAAGGCGAACCAGCAGCCCGTGCTACACTTCCGGCAAGCGAGCGAGATGCACCTGACGGAGGATGAGTATGCGCAGGTACGTGGAGTGTAGTAAGTATTTTTTTATAATTTCCTTGATGGTATTTTTAACGACTTCCAACTATGTGCAGGGCCACGTGAGCTGGTTGCAGGGTCGGACCGATGCATTTCGGGCCCTTTGTCGCTACTGGGCTAGCGATGAGTTTAAAGCTAAGTTTGAGAAGGCTCGAGACTGCAGAGGGGTCGAGGGGAAGAGCAGGCACGGGCAAGATAACCACTTGCGTTTAGCTAAACGCATGGTAAGTGTGTGTAACTTATGTTTATATATTAATAATATATTGTTCGTACTAACACGTATTGACAGGAGCGCGAGACGGGGGTGCCGCCCACCCCTGCTGAGGTCTGGAAGAGAGGTCACAGGGACCCTTCTCAGCCGACGGGGTGCAGTCAGGCTGCAGCCGAGCGGTTGGTAAGTTTAGAAATCATTCATATTAAATATAACTATATAGATTGTTGAACTTACACGGTTTTCTTGTTTTGCAGGCTAAGTACGAGGAGGAGGCTAGGAAGATACACGGCGAGGATTTTGATTGGGAACGTCAACCGATCGATCCTCAAGCCGCGTATGCAACCGGTGGTGGAAAAGCACACGGAAGTTGAGTTTACAAGTCATTTTATCGTTTTCAATTCAAAGTATTCAAGATATTTCAATTTCATATTACTGACTCTCTTTTTTATAGGCTCGCCATATTCGACGGAGTTGTCGACTCGAGGGCGGGGAGACCTGCGAGAGGCAGCTCCACGCAGGCTTCTTCGGTGGGAACGACTAGTCGTCGCGCCTCGCAGAGGGACATTGAGATGCAGTACCTTTTCAGGCGACATGAGGAGTTGGAACGCCAAAGGATCATGATGGAGGCCACGATCCAAAGCCAAGCAGCAGCGTTGGCGCAGATGCGGGAAGCAATGGAGGTAACAAAATAAAAACTAAAGTTCTCATTAATTCAGCGTAAATGACTTACTAATAGATAGAATTTAATGTTTGCAATGACAGGCCATGGCTCGGGCGCAAGGTCTGGGGATCCAGCTACCGGTACTACCACCGGTCCTTCCAGGCGATCCTTCTTCAGCGGGTCAGGTAAGTTTCTATGTAATCCTTCTTCTCCAGCGTAATAAGATTGAGATAGATGAAAGAGAGAGATAGTTAGATAGAAGAAAATGATTGAGATAGAAGAAAGAGAGAGATAGAAGAAAGAGAGAGACAGAAGAAAGAGTGAAAGATAGTTAGATAGAGTAGGAGGGGAATGAAGAGAGAGAGTAAGATGTAGATGGAGATAGAGAGAGGGAAAGATAGAGGGAGGGAGATGTAGATGGAGATAGAGGGAGAAAGATAGAGGGAAAATGATAGCAATAGAGAGATAGAGTGAGAAAGAAAGATAGAGTGAGAGACAAAGAGAGAAATAAAAAGAGAGAGGAAGAGAGGGGGATCTAGATGAAGATAGAGGGAGAGGAAGGGAGGGAGAGAGATGTTGATGCATTTATATTCTAACTCTAAGTTTCATTAATTGCAGAGATCCGCGAGGGCTAACGCCGTCGCCGTCGCTACCGCTGCCTGGAATGAGGCGCGACGACGACTTTGACTTCGGAGGTGGCTCCGGAGGTGGCTACGGAGATCAGATGGGCGAGTGAGCTCTTTTGTTTGCTTTGTTGATGACGATGTGAGATGTATCGGAACTTATTAGTTTGTGATTGTGATGATGTTTGTGTGTTATATAGCGTGTGTATTGTACCTGTTCTGTGATTCTGGCCCTCGAGCCGGGTAGTATTTTTTGTTTTTAAAAAAATAAAAAACCTTATTTGCAATGACTTTTTATATAGTACCGTCGCAAATAAGATTCCAGGCCGTCGCAATTAAGCCACTGCTATTTGCGACGGCCCGACCGTCGCAAATAAGATTTAATTGCGACGGTCGGGCCGTCGCAAATAGCGGCATGGGTCCCGGAGGAGGACACATGGGCCCTGCCCACTGAACTTATTTGCGACGGCCCATCCGTCGTAAATAGATGCACTTAATTGCGACAGTCTGGCCGTCGCAAATAACCTTTAATTGCGACGACTTGACCGTCGCAAATACTGTGGCAGGGCCCACCGGCCCGCGGCAATAACTTGCGATGGCCGCTGCTAGCCGTCGCAATTAAGCTTATTTGCGACGGTGGCCGTCGCAAATAAGCTTAATTGCGACGACTTATTTGCGACGGCAAAAATCGTCGCAAATAAGAAAAGCCGTCGCAAATAGTTTATTTGGGACGGCATTTGGCTTATTTGCGACGACCTTGGCCGTCGCAAATCGTCGGGTTTCCTGTAATGATTAAAAGAATAAATGACTTATGGTAAATTACATGAATGAAAAATAATAATCACAGAGAAGAAAGGAGCAAAGTCAAATTTTGGGAGAGAAGTCAAGAAGCACCATGACAAAACCTTGTTTATTTCTTTATTTCACCTACCTGAAATTTGAGAAAATTTCATACATCATGTAATTAGCAGGTAATTACTATCATTAACTACTAATTCTTGTAATTAATCATTAATCGTTAATTATATATGTTACTCAATCATAAAATTATTTTATCTGATTATTTTATAATTAGTGTAACCCTTACAAATTAACAAATTTACACTCAACAAAAATAATCTAACCTGTTCGTCGCTAGTAGCCTGTTGCTGCCACGGCTACCGGAGCTCGCCATGCGTAGCCGCATCGCACAGCCGCCCGCCGCCACCTCCCGCAGCCACGCGCTGCCCTCGCCCCGCCGCAGCTGCCCGCAGTCCGCCGCTGCGCTGCAGCTCCGAGCCATCACTCCACCGCTACCGCCGATCTAGATGTAGAGGAGTCAGGTACGCTGCCGATGGATGAGTTGAAGGGCCGTCGATGGTGGAGGAGTCTGGCCGCCGCCGCCGGTGGAGTCGTCGGGTTAGAGCTGGCGCGCGCTAGGCAAAGTATAAGGGGAGTTGCACGAATCGTAAAGTCCGATGAACGGCCCATTGTTGCCTGAAATTTTTCAGTTTTTCATGTGCATGGAGAATAGTATTACTGATTTCTTTTTCATGCAACGACTCCCATTTTGAATTCACAAGACAAGATAGCAAAACATAAGTAGAGTAGCACTGAAACTGGAACCTGGCAACAATTTTATAAAGCTCCCTTTTAATAATTGTACAAAAGGAGCAGAACATAGCGTGCAGAGATGGAGTAAACGAGGGACGTGCTACGCCTACTACATCGCGTTGCAAATAGAAGAACAGTTCTCGCCTCTGCCGTCGGGTGGGGCGGAAGCCGGCAAGGACCGATCGCAGGCAGTGCCACCGCGGTTGTTTGCACTGCCGAGATTTTTGGCTCCAGGGAGCAACCGATTCTCTGACAGGTTCCGAACGGTCGGCCGGCCGGCAAGGGGCAAGATGGTTGTAGAAAGTGTACTGGATATGTAGACTTACTAAAAGTATAGATTAGGTCTATAAAGTGACCATAGTGGAGGAATAGAGGCCATAATGGAAGAGTATAGTATAGAATATGTGTTAAGAATAAAGGAGTACGGATAGCCTACTAAACATGCATTTGTAACAGATGGAGCATAACCACGTCTCTAAACACCATTTGACTGCTGAACTGCCGCAAACTACAATCACATACAAGTGAACCAGATTAGTTTTCTCTGATAGAAATATGTGGAGAAATAAAAATTGGATTGAATAAAACCCCTTGTGCTAACCATGCCTCTCATCTATTATTTGCATGGACCCATCCATCCATTCTGTTTACTAGCACTGGCAGGACTACTTCCGTCTCTACCTGATTTCTGAATTTCCAATTTTTTTCACCAAGAGAGGGACCTTGTTAGTATGATCTTATCGGTAACATGGAGACCTTATTTGCAGAACATCCTCCACATGCAGAATTTGTGCAAGGAATTAATACAACCATTCACATGGTAAGCACCAGAGAAAACAAGCACGGGAACAGCCAACGGCACTCGATTTTGGGGCACTGCAGGGAGACGCTGGATTAACCGTTTTGTTGAACAGTTTCCTATTAGATGGACTGGGGCGCTCACAAGATTCACTACTGTGCAACAATTGAATGATTGAACAAACACCATCGCCAGCAGAAGACAACGTACAACAATGGCTTCGCATAAGCACGATCTCTATAAATTGAAATAATGCAATGAAAACGGATAATAACGAGTGCATAAAGCATGCGAGAATTTTTGCTAGTGGCCACCAAAGGACAACGCTTGCAACCAATGAGCACAACATTTGAATCACAAGCAAGTTACTTTTCTTCCTGGTAGAAGCTGAAATGTTCTTCACCTCAAACTTTTGATGAAGATTGGGGGTCGAGCAGGGGCTCGACTGGCCGGATTTGAGCGATGCTCGCTCCGAGGGCCCGCCTCCTTGTTAAATTAAAGCTCCTGACCGTCTGGATCAGCTCGCTTTCGAAAAAGAACTTCTGTTGAAGATAAGGCGCGACTCGCACTCGCAGTCAGCGTACCACCAAGTTATCACTTTGCTAAACATGCGCGGTTGATCGATCACAAGAACATGAGAGTATACTGATCTTGTTTCTACTACTGTTGTTCGATCACGGAAAGCTACACCAGTGACAAGCTCGGATCGAGAGGGTAGTAGTAGCCTCCGGGGAGCTCGAGTTGACCGGCGGCGCCGACGTCGGAGCCGCTGCCCGCGCAGGTGTCCAACAAGAACCCCTCGCAAGCTGTGGCGGCGCCGTTGTCCGTCGACCAGTTGGACGCCGACGACGCCGCGGAAGCTGGAGTGGAGCCGCCGCCGTCCGCGCACCCGCCGGCAGCCAACGTGTCCCCGAACGCTGCGGGCGTCAAGAAGTCGTCGCAGGTGTACGTCTCGGTCTTCACGGTGGGTATGGCGAGCGACGGGAACAGCGACGTGGGCGAGTGCGCGGCCACAGGTGATGGAGCCGGCGGCCGCGCGAGCGGTGGCGGGCACATGATAGAGACGGCGGCGGTGGCGGCGGCAAGGCGCTTCTTGAGCTTGGTGTTCCAGTAGTTTTTGACGTCGTTGTCCGTCCTGCCCTCCAGCTGCGAGGCTATAAGCGACCACCTGCGCGTGCGGCGTTGGTCAAGCACACGGCGAGAGGAGATGAGGAAAAGCTCCATTTGCTTCTAGGCCTCGAGATGGAGGAGGAATAACTCACTTGCTTCCGAGCTGGGTGTAGAGAGAGACGATGACGGCGTCCTCCTCGTCGGTGAAGCCACCGTGCCGTATGTCGGGCCGGAGGTAGTTGAGCCACCGCAGCCTGCAGCTCTTGCCGCACCGCTTGAGCCCTGTGCCCGGGGAACGCATGTCGCAGCCGTCAAGATCAACAACAACTGCGGGGAACATGCGCTTGGTACGGTAGGATCAGTGAGGAAGGAGGCTGCTCACCGGCTTTCTTGGGCAGAGCAATCCAGTTGTGGCCGCTTGTAACACCCAAAAATTGTAAATAAAATGAATAAAATATAGAACATTTTTTTTATGTGCATTTTTTTTAAATTTTTGAATTCAAACGAGTGGAAAAACGTTGAAATTTAAATTTGAAATCAAATCAAAAGAAAAGAAAAGAAAAAAAGAAAAGAAAAAGAATAAAACCGCCCCTAAGCCAAAATCCCACCCCGGCCTAGCTCCCCTTCCTCTCACCCGCGGCCCAGCAGCCCTCCCCTCCCTCTTCTCTCTCTATTGCGCGGGGTCCGCGTGTCATCTTCCTCCCTGTGCAACCGCCGCCCCTCTCCCTTAGCCACGCCACGCCATGCCTCCACCCCCTCCAACCGCCACCCCACGCGTGGGATCAAGCCACGGATCCGCCCATCGCGCGCGCCGCCAACCGCCACCACTTCCCTCTATAAATTGTCGGCCACCCCCTCTCTTCTTCTCCCTTCGTGCCAAACCCTAGCCACACCGTCGCCAAGGTTTGTCTCGCTCGTTCCCGACGCCTCGACGGTTGTCTCCCTCCCCTTTCCCCTCTAACCTCCTTGCCGTGACTCCAGGAGTGCGTCAGGCAAGGTTTCGCGAAGAAATTGGCGAGGCTTCGTCGGAATCGACGGAAGTCGCCGCCGTCCGCCGCAAGCTATCATCGTCGGCCTCTTTCCGATCTTCACCGGACTCCGTAGAAACCCGAAGTGTGTTCCTTATCTCCCCCTCTTTCGTTCCACGTAGAAAACGCAAGGATTAGGCGACGTTTGGCCGATTTGGCCAACGCCAGCGAGGTTGCCGCCGCGGGCGCCGAGCGCCGCCGCGCCGCGCACCGCCTGCATCGCCTAGGGCGACGTGGCAGCGTCTCGGCCGTCGATTTGAGGCCGGCGGCCGAGATTAAAACATGTGTACCGTTTCGTTTTAATAAAATTCGTCGCGTCCATCTCGGATCCAACGGCCCACGTTTAAAATTCATTTCCCGCCTCCGTTTTTGCGCCCAGGCCCTCAGAAACTTAGGCACTACCCCCTAGACTTCAATAAAATTATGTTTTAGCCCTCAATTTAACGATCTACCCCCTGTACTTACTGGAATTAGGTTAAAACAAAGGAATTAAGTGATCTAGCCCATAGAAATTTACTAAATTATGTTTTAGCCCCTATAAAGTATAGAAAATTTATCAGCTAGCCCCTGATGTTTTATTTAATCGCTGAATATTGTTTAAAGTTGTATTTAATGTGTAGAATTAGATAAAAATAGTAAATAAATATGAAAACAGTAGGAAAATTTGTATAAAATGTTTTTATGCTGTAATAAAAATTGTAGAGTGCAAATAAAATATATTTTGACCATAGAAATTTATTAAAAATGTTTAAAATATATTTTGTCCATAGAAAATTCAATAAAATGACTTTATACCATAAATAAATCTTAAAAATGTAAAATAAATGTTAGATGCGTATTTTTGCTATGTAAAATAATAAATGCTTCGTAGGGACGCATTAGTGTAGAATTTTATGCTTATCTGAATGTTGTGCTGCCATGCTTTGTGTGCTATATACTTATTTAGCTTTCATTTCTTTTTGCCATGTTTTGGCAATATATTTAGAGTCGTACTACGACCCCAACTTTAATCTTCAAGACCAAGACTTCAACAACTACCAGATCTTCGAAGAAGGCAAGTGCCCTTGACCATCTTGTACCAATTTTAGGATGTTAGTTAGTTGCATGCTACATAAAATGATGTCCTATTTCATGTTACATGCCCCGTTCCACATAATTCCTTGTTACCTGTTTGGGTTGGGAAGTAGATATGTTATAATTATGCTTAGCCATGCTTAAACTTTGGGAATGAGATTTCATACACGTGTGACATATTATACTTTATGATTATTTTAATCATGATGGACACACAATAGTAGTTGATAGGAATCTTGTGATTGGATATATTTGGTATGGTGCAGTTTGCACGAGACCTGGGATTGGGTTTGGCACCACTGGATTCTAAGGACCAGTTTATGGCGGAAGCCACTAAGCTTTATAGTACCACCACGAGACTGAGATGGGGCGGCTTGGTAAATTAATTAGGTTTCTCCCGATGAAATGCTAGTAGTTGGAAGGTGTGGGGAATGATGCAGGGGTACTGCTCTGGGAACCGCAAGGCTCAAGAGGGGGCTTCTGAGGTAGAGGGTTACTCTAGGAATATCTCAGCGGTGAAACCTCAGTGGGCTAGCATTAGTTGGGAGTACCTTTGTGAAGACCATGTAGTGACCTCCTCGCCTCACACCGAAGGAAGTGTGCAATGTGGTTAGCTACCACGGGTATTCAGGGAGGTTTGCTCAGTCCACCTGGTAACAGGGGATGAAATCACTACTTGTGGGTGAAGGGTACACTCTCTGCAGAGATTTGGTAAAACTGTCATGACAGCCGTGCTCACGGATAAGAGCGGCTTGGGGCCAGTTCATAATTAGTCTATGGTTGGGAAATGATGGTTATTTATGATTCAAGTTACATTCATCATCATCATTATGTGTTGGAATATTTGTCTGTTATGATATTGATAACTGAAAGCTAAGGTTAGGATCTAAGCATAGTGCTTATGCCATAATTGGCCTATCCTTGGTTATCTACTAACGTGCTGCGACGAGGATGCGTAGCCGCCTTCGCTCCCTCCTTCGTGCTGCGGGGTACCGTGAGTACCGTGTTCGCTTCGTCTACCACACTACTAGGGTCTCTGTACCTTCTACTGGTGGACTGGAGTGGACTAGCCAGCTGTCGATCTACTACGACTCAGAGCTGCTGCACGCACACTACTCTCCGACTTGGAGGAGCTCCCAGTGTGCTGCTGAGGAAGATGCTACGTGGGAGGTGACTACATATTGGAGTCACACCCACATGTTCCGTCTTGAGCGCACGGAGCACGCGTTCACCCCTCAGCGCCCTAGTGGCACAACCGACTTCACTGGACGCGATGTTGAGGGGCCTCTGTACCTCACTCAGAGCGAGAGGCTTGTTGACGACGTTGTGGAGTTGTCCTCACAACTCCAGCGTTGTCAGCAGGAGCTTCAGGACTGCATGCAGCTCATTGATCGCTCCGAGCAGCTTCGTCGGTGCTACTGGAGGATTATTGCGACTGACCCGGACTCCCCTCAGTACACGTCGGACGGTGAGCGTTGGGACCCAGACTCGCCTGACCGCCGCGAGCGCTCACCAGCGGACTCGAAGGAGGACACAAAGGAGGACCCAAAGGAGGAGACCGAGGAGGACGGACTCCGGCGAGGACCCAGACGAGTAGGAGTAGACTTCCTACCCTGTTGGACGCCTAAGGACACCTACCCGTAGTGTGTAGGAGTGTGTAGCTACGCCCTCTCTAGTCTTGAGTCGTGTTATCTATGGTATTGTATTAGTGGTTTGCTTCATGGTGTGTGTGTGTGCGACGTGAGTTGTGGGATGCCTAGGCATCCTGTCCACATCCACGTCTCGCCTGACCGCCGCGAGCGCTCACCAGCGGACTCGAAGGAGGACACAGAGGAGGACCCAAAGGAGGAGACCGAGGAGGACTCCGGCGAGGACCCAGACGAGTAGGAGTAGACTTCCTACCCTGTTGGACGCCTCAGGACACCTACCCGTAGTGTGTAGGAGTGTGTAGCTACGCCCTCTCTAGTATTGAGTCGTGTTATCTATAGTATTGTATTAGTGGTTTGCTTCATGGTGTGTGTGTGCGACGTGAGTTGTGGAATGCCTAGGCATCCTGTCCACATCTACGTCATATGTATATAGGCTTGTTAGTGTGTTGTGCGGTGGAATGCCTTAGCATCCTGTCCACATCCGCACTAGTTGATTAATGGATTTGCTTACTATATATATATATATATATATATATATATATATATATATATATATATATATATATATATATATATATATATATATATATATATATGTTTCTTTTGATGCATGTAGTTGGGACTGTTTACCATAGTGTACTCTTCTATATCTCGCCTATTATCCTAAAAATTTCAGTTATTCCCTATACAGATGGCTGATAGAGGCAGAGGTCGTGGACGGGGTGTCGTACCCCAAGATGATGGATTTGGAGGAATACCAGGATGGATGGATAGGGGTGCCCGGGGAGCCCCAGCGGCACAGCAGATGCAACAAATGATGGCCATTCAGACCCAGCTGCTCAACAATCTCACCTAGATAGTAACCAATATGTAGCAAGCACCACCACCATCACCACCCAACCCTCCACCACCACCACCCTTTCAACCGAGGTCTTTCCTAAGGGACTTTCTTAACACCCATCCACCCACCTTTGCCACAGTTAGTGAGCCAATGTATGCTGACGATTGGCTTAGAGCAGTTGAGAGCAAGTTGAGGCTTATTCAATGTGAAGGAAAGGAGAAGGTACTGCTAGCTTCTCACCAACTCAAGGGACCTACAGCCGACTGGTGGACTACTTTCATTGAAGCCCATTAGAATCCAGAGAATATCACTTGGGAAGAATTCAGGACTAACTTCCGCAATCACTTTGTGTCTGAAGGAGAAATCCAAGTAAGACGTGAGGAGTTTCTCATGTTAAAGCAGGGTCGTATGACTGTGCGAGCTTACTTGAATGCATTCACACAGTTATCTCACTACGCACCAACAGATGTGGATACTGATTCTAAGAAACAGTTCTGTTTTAAGAATGGACTTGACAAGGAGTTGAAGTTCGCCATGTCTTTCAGTGACTACAACAGCTTTCAAAAGTTGGTTGACAAGGCCTTTGAAGTAGAGAGGACCAAGAAAGAGTTGGATGATGATGACAGAAATAGGAAGTTGGCTCAAGGACATGCTTCTGGTAGCAATGTACGCCCTCGTTTTGCCCCTCAGCCTGCTATACCCATGACCCACCCTATGAACTCCTACTCGGGACAGAGATTCCCAAACCCCACCTACAGGCCACCCACACCATACAACCAGCAGATGCGCCAGCAACCGCAGCCTCCACACCAACCAATGCAACCCCCTCGCTAGCAAATGCAACCACCCCACCCTTCAGCACCATCCAACCAACCCAATGGGCAGCCACACAGGAACCAACCAGGAGGTAACAAGGGTCGGAACGATGCGGTAGGAGTTCAGTGCTACAAGTGTGGAGAAATGGGACACTACTCTAACAATTGTCCAAAGAAGCAGCAAAACCCACCAGGACGTGTCAATCATGTGACATTGGAGCAAGCTCAAGAAGCACCTGTCGTGATGATCGGTATGTTTCCTGCTAATTCACACGTCACCACAGTGTTGTTTGATTCGGGTGCTACCCATTCTTTCATATCCAAAGATTTTGTAAAGAAACATGGCATGATAGTTACATTCTTGAATCGGGTAATGGTAATAAACTCTCCTCGAGGAGAGATGGTAGCAAGGCATGTATGCCCTAATGTGGGTCTAAATATAAGGGGGTAGTCTTTGTGGCCAACCTAATAGTACTGGACTCACAAGGACTAGATATCATTCTGGGAATGGACTGGCTGACAAAGAATCAAGGAGTAATTCACTGTGCAAATAGGACAGTTTGTTCAACGCATCCAGATGGCACTACAATGGAGTTCAGGCCAGATCAGACACAAGAGGCAGTTGTACAACTCAACCATCTTGAGAGTACAGAAGGCATCAGGGTTGTGAGTGAGTTTCCAGATGTATTTCTAGATGACTTACCAGGTATGCCCCCTGATCAAGAGATTGAGTTTATCATTGAGTTAGTACCTGGGACAGCCCCAATATATAAGAGGTCGTATAGAATGAATGCTAAACAACTAGCTGAACTAAAGGACCATATTGAAGAGTTACTAGGGAAAGGATATATTCGTCCTAGCTCATCGCCTTGGGGAGCACCAGTTATATTTGTACCTAAGAAGGATGGTACCCAAAGGTTGTGTGTGGATTACCGTGCCTTGAATGCGGTAACAATCAAGAATAAGTACCCACTCCCAAGAATTAAAGATTTGTTTGATCAGTTTCGAGGAGCATGTGTGTTCTCTAAGATTGACCTTCGCTCAGGTTACCACCAACTGAAGATTCGACCCTCAAACATCCCCAAGACCGCATTTGTCTCTCGATATGGACTATATGAGTATACAGTTATGTCATTTGGGTTGACCAATGATCCTACCTATTTTATGTATCTGATGAACAAGGTATTCATGGAGTACTTGGACAAGTTTGTGGTGGTGTTCATCGATGATATACTTATCTATTCCAAGACTGAAGAAGAGCATGAGGAGCACATAAGGATGGCTCTACAGAAGCTTCGCCAACATCAATTATATGCCAAACTTAGTAAGTGTGAGTTTTGGCTAAAGGAGGTATCATTTTTGGGTCATGTCATATCAGAAGGAGGTATAGCAGTGGATCAGGGAAAAGTGGCAGATGTCCTTAAATGGAAACACCTGAGAGTGTACATGATATATGAAGATTCTTGGGCATGGCTGGTTATTATTGTCGATTCATCGAGGGATTTTCAAAGATATCTCGGCCACTAACCAAGTTGCTTGAGAAAGGAGTTGTTTTCAAGTGGACCCCCGAATGTGAAGTGAGCTTCGCCGAACTGAAGAAGAGGTTAACCAGTGTGCCAATATTGGTGATGCCTGATATGCAGAAGGAGTTTGTGGTTTATTGTGATGCATCCGGTCATGGTTTAGGATGTGTCTTAATGCAAGAAGGACATGTTGTAGCCTATGCTTCAAGACAACTTTGGAAGTATGAGAAAAATTATCCAACCCATGATTTAGAGTTGGCAGCTGTTGCCCATGCACTGAAGATATGGAGACACTACTTAATGGGAAAAAGAACCTATATATACACGGATCACAAAATCTTGAAATACATATTCACACAACCAGATCTCAATCTTAGACAACGTCGTTGGTTGGAGTTAATAAATGATTTTGATGTGGGAATCAACTACCATCCAGGAAAAGCTAATGTGGTCGCTGATGCTCTAAGTAGAAATGGACAATGTAATAATTTGTCAGTACAAGCTCTTCAACCCCACTTATGTGAAGAGTTTGCAAGGTTAAACTTATGCATAGTATCTAGCACTGAAGCAGTGGCTATGGAAGTGGATTCAACCCTTGAGCATGATATACGAGAAGGACAAAAGAATGATGAGAAGGTCAAGGAGATCAAGCAATTAATGAAGAAAGGAAAAGCTCCGAACTTTAGAGAGGATGAATAAGGAACCCTATGGCTTGGAAAAAGGATCTGTGTTCTAGATATAAAGGAGATTAGAGAGTTGATATTAAGAGAAGCTCATGACTCATCATACTCCATTCATCCCGAAAGCACAAATATGTACCAAGATCTTAAAGACAGGTATTGGTGGCGTGGAATGAAACGAGATGTAGCAGAATATGTGACTATTTGTGATACATGTCAACTAGTTAAAGCAGAACATCAAAGACCAGCAGGGTTATTGCAACCAACCAAAGTGCCACAATGGAAGTGGGAAGAAATCAGCATGGATTTCATTGTGGTACTGTTGAGGACACAGTCTGGATATGATTCTATATGGGTTATAGCGGATTGTTTGACTAAAGTTGCCCACTTTATCACTGTGAAGGAAACCTATAACGGTCCCAAATTGGCAGAATCATATATCTCCAGGATTGTATGCTTACATAGAGTTCCCAAGAAGATCATCTCAGATCGAGGCACTCAGTTTACCTCAAGATTCTGGCAGAAGTTGCATGAATCAATGGATACCCGTTTAAATTTCAGCTCGGTGTATCATCCTCAGACTGATGGTCAGATGGAACGCACCAACCAGATATTAGAGGATATTTTGAGAGCGTGTGCTTTGAAGAATAGCCAAAGTTGGGATAAGAATTTGCCATATGCCGAATTCTCTTATAACAACAGTTATCAAGCTAGTTTGAAGATGTCTCCTTTTGAAGCATTATATGGGCGGAAATGTAGGACACTGTTGTTTTGGAATCAGACTGGAGAAAGTCAAGTTTTTGGGCCTGACGTGTTGAAAGAGGCTGAAAGACAAAAACAAGAAATTTGGAAGAATCTAAGGGTAGCTCAAACAAGACACGAGAGTTATGTGGATACTCGAAGACATGATTTAACATTTGAGATTGGTTCTTATGTGTACCTAAAAGTGTCACCTATGAGAGCGTTGAGAAGATTTAAAGTAAAAGGCAAGTTGTCACCCTAATACATTGGTCCGTTCAAAATATTAGAACGACGAGATGAAGTGGTTTATCAGTTTTAGCTTTCACCGCACTTGTCAAATGTACATAATGTGTTCCATGTATCGCAACTTAAGAAGTGTTTAAGAGTACCTGAAGAACAGTTACCTATGGAAGCGATAGATGTACAAGAAGATTTGTCCTATGTGGAACAACCTGTCAAGATACTTGAGACATTAAAAAAGGTTACCAGAAACAAAGTCATTCATATGTGTAAAGTGCAATGGAAACATCACTCAGAGGCAGAAGCAACATGGGAACGAGAAGAAGATCTCAAGGTCGAATTCCCTCATCTTTTCTCTTAGGACGTCCAAATCTCGAGGGTGAGATTCCTTTTAAGGGGTAGAGTTGTAACACCCAAAAATTGTAAACAAAATGAATAAAATATAGAACATTTTTTGTGTGCATTTTTGTGTGAATTTTTAAATTCAAACGAGTAGAAAATATTGAAGTTTGAATTTGAAATCAAATCAAAAGAAAAGAAAAGAAAAGGAAAAAAGAAAAAGAAAAAGAATAAAACCGCCCCTGGGCCAAAACCCCACCCCGTCCCAGCTCCCCTTCCTCTCACCTGCGGCCCAGCAGCCCTCCCCTCCCTCTTCTCTCTCTATCGCGCGGGGCCTGCGTGTCATCTCCCTCCCTGGGCAACCGCCGCCCCTCTCCCTTAGCCGCGCTGCGCCATGCCTCCACCCCCTCCAACCGCCGCACCACGCGTGGAATCAAGCCACGGAACCGCCCATCGCGCGTGCGGCCAACCGCCACCACTATTCCCTTTATAAATTGCCGGTCACCCCCTCTCTTCTTCTCCCTTCGCGCCAAACCCTAGCCACACCATCGCCGAGGTTTGTCTCGCTCGTTCCCGACGCCTCGACGGTTGTCTCCCTCCCCTTTCCCCTCTAACCTCCTTGTCGTGACTCCAGGAGTGCGTCGGGCAAGGTTTCGCAAAGAAATTGGCGAGGCTTCGCCGGAATCGAAGGAAGCCACCGCCGTCTGCCGCAAGTCATCGTCGACGGCCTCTTTCCGACCTTCACCGGACTCCGTAGACACCCGAGTTGTGTTCCTTATCTCCCCCTCTTTCATTTCACATAGAAAACACAAGGATTAGGCGACATTTGACCGATTTGGCCAACGCCGGCGAGGTCGCCGCCGCGGGCGCCAAGCGCCACACGCCGCGCGCCACCTGTGTCACCTAGGGCGACGTGGCAGCGTCTCGACAGTCGATTTGAGGCCGACGACCGAGATTAAAACATGCGTACCATTTCATTTTAATAAAATTCAGCGTGTCCATCTCAGATCTAACGACCCTCATTTAAAATTCATTTACTATCGCCGTTTTTGCGCCCAGGCCCTCGGAAACTTAGGCGCTACCCCCTAGACTTTAATAAAATTATGTTTTAGCCCTCAATTTAACGATCTACCCCCTGTACTTACTGGAATTAGGTTAAAACAAAGGAATTAAGTGATCTAGCCCCTAGAAATTTTCTAAATATTATTTTTAGCCCCTATAAAGTATAGAAAATTTATCAGCTAGCCCTTGATGTTTTATTTAATCGTTGAATATTGTTTAAAGTTGTATTTAATGTGTAGAAATTAGATACAAATGGTAAATAAATATGAAAACAGTAGGAAAATTTTTATAAAATGTTTTTATGCTGTAATAAAATTTGTAGAGTGCAAATAAAATATATTTTTACCATAGAAAATTTGTTAAAAATGTTTAAAATATATGTTGGCCATATAAAATTCAATAAATGACTTTAGACCATAAATAAATTTTAAAAATGTAAAATAAATGTTAGATGCATATTTTGGCTATGTAAAATAATAAATTCTTCGTAGGGACGCATTACTGTAGAATTTTATGCTTATGTGAATGTTGTGCTGCCATGCTTTGTGTGTTATATACTTATTTAGCTTTCATTTCTTTTTGCCATGCTTTGGCAATATATTTAGAATCGTACTACGACCCCAACTTTAATCTTCAAGACCAAGACTTCAACAACTACCAGATTTTCGAAGAAGGCAAGTGCCCTTGACCATCTTGTACCAATTTTAGGATGTTAGTTAGTTGCATGCTACATAAAATGATGTCCTATTTCATGTTACATGTCCTGTTCCACATAATTCCTTGTTACCTGTTTGGGTTGGGAAGTAGATAGGTTATAATTATGCTTAGCCATGCTTAAACTTTGGAAATGGGATGTCATACACATGTGACATATTATATTTTATGATTACTTTAATCATGATGGACACACAATAGTAGTTGATAGGAATCTGGTGGTTGGATAGATTTGGTATGGTGCAGTTTGCACGAGACCTGGGATTGGGTTTGACACCACCGGATTCTAAGGACCGGTTTATGGAGGAAGCAACTAAGCTTTATAGTACCACCACAAGACTGAGATGGGGCGGCTTGGTCAATTAATTAGGTTTCTCCCGATGAAATGCTAGTAGTTGGAAGGTGCAGGGAATGATGCAAGGGTACTGCTCTGAGAACCGCAAGGCTCAAGAGGGGGCTTCTGAGGTGGAGGGTTACTTCAGGAATACCTCAGCAGTGAAACCTCAGTGGGCTAGCATTAGTTGGGAGTACCTTTGTAAAGACTATGTAGTGACCTCCTGGCCTCACACCAAAGGAAGTGTGCAATGTGGTTAGCTAACACGGACATTCAGGCAGGTTTGCTCAGTCCACCTGACAACAGGGGATGAAATCTCTGCTTGTGGGTAAAGGGTACACTCTCTGCAGAGATTTGGTAAAATTGTCATGACAGCCGTGCTCACGGATAAGAGCGGCTTGGGGCCAGTTCATAATTAGTCTATGGTTGGGAAATGGTGGTTATTTATGATTCAAGTTACATTCATCATCATCATTATGTGTTGGAATATTTGTCTGTTATGATATTGATAATTGAAAGCTAAGGTTAGGATCTAAGCATAGTGCTTAAGCCACAATTGATCTATCCTTGTTCTAGCCATTCATGTCATCCCATTCCCACACTTGTTGAGTATTCTATGTACTCAAGCGTTTACTTTCCCTTTAGAGTATGAAGAAGAAGCGACATCGAAAGATTTCTTCATCAACCCGGAGGACACGGTCTAGGCGGGCGATCCTTCGCGCGACTGCCTGTGAAGATAGAGCCCTAGCTATCTATCTAATCTTCCGTTGTAGTATGGATTATGTAAATAGTTTAGATGATATAAATAGGTTAGTTCTGTGTGTTTGTAGACCTTCGGATCATATTGTAAGATTTATTATGTAATCGAACATGGCTATGTAATGATATTTCACTTTCGTCAACACATGTACGATTTAACTGATCCTGGCGTACATGTGATAAGCGTCTGTTCGTCCTTTGGATGACCGGGTGTGACACCGTTGTCGTGGTGCTGAACGTAGCTGCACATCGCCTCGTCCTCCTCCGGCGACCACGGGGCCAGCTTCACGGCCGTCCGGTCGCAGCACGGCGTCTGCCCCATGGGCACCGCTACGGCACACCACACCACCAATCCAACCCAACCCAACCCGGCGGTGCGCAGGAGGAGAAGCAGATGAGGACGGGGGCGAGGACTGGCTGTTATACCGGGAGAAGGTGATACTTGTACCAGTCGTTCGTTGGGGCCATTGGTGATTCAATTGGACCGTCTCTTTCTCTCTTCCTTCTAGTACTAGCATCACTGCATAGTCTTTAAAAATGGCGTTCTTGGAAGAAATCAAACAGGCTGAAAAGAGCATGTTGGAGAAAAAGCTGCGTGGACTGACCGAGGACGCATTGTGGTTTCCCAGTTCGATGGTGATTCTCCTTTTTGCTCCCCCTACCTGCGTTGTTGGTGCCGTACTGCTGTTTCGTCCTGTCCATTTTTACAGCCTCCTTTTGCAGGGCAATCAGGACTCGTGACCAACTTTTGGTGCTGCGCACATGATCGCGAGCAAAGGGACATAACTAGACACGCTCACACGCAGTGTTAATCAGTGTTATCCGATTTACTGATATATTAACTGATTTAAAGTGGTGGCATTATGGCTAATTAGAGCTACTGATTTAAAGACTTCTACATGTTGCCAGTTTTTTTTTTAAAAAAAAAGTGGCAGGAGCGCTGCCTTTCATTAAGAGAAGATATAATCCTAATTCAAACTACCTGAGTACAATATGTACATTAATAGCACCCAACATACTCACACCAACTAACTATTCTGGGAGATCAAACTTGGCACCAAGAGGTCCTCAATTTTGAGCTTGGCAACTTGAGTATAAGAGGACTCCTGCTGAAAAATCATAAGATTTCGTTCCTTCCATAACTTCCACTAGAAGGAAATGAGAACGCTAGCATATTTGCGCTTTTGGGCAGTAGAACCCGAAGCTGATATTTGGGATATCCAAGGAATCACACTATCTACTATGATCTCTTGATGTACTTCTGAAATGGTTAGTGAGTCAATTACCTTATGTCAGACCGCTTCAACGAAATTGCATTGTGACAGTATATGGTCCACCGTCTCCGGGAAGCACAAGCAAAAATGACAAATAGGATCACACAGTCAGTTCCTTTTCATCAAGATATCAGCAGTATCTTACCATGATCAAAGATTCATGCAATGAAACAGCATTTTGGTTGTGTTTTTGCCGTCCATATATCCAGTCCGCCCATGAGATGTCAATACTTCCTACAAACTGAGCTTCATATGCTGAAACCACTGAGTAAGTCCCTTTTGGAGTCCAACGGCACATGATACGATCCTTTCTCAATGACAGGCTAATGTCACTCAAGGTCGTGGCCAAAAGCACAAACTCATCTAACTGATCTTCGGTATTTATCAAAGACAAGTTACTGACTCAGCGCGAGTGAGACAATTCCTTGGCAACGCTTCTATGCTTGAATTTTGCCTGCTTGTAGAGTGCAGGGGCCAGATTTCTCGGGGCCTTCCCATTCAGCCAGTTGGCCTCCTAAATGGAGTGTCCTTGCCATTTCCGATTGATATGATTGTGGAAGCAAAGAAGAGATGTCGGTCCGAGGCATGCTGGTGCTTGATTAGGTCCTTCCAAGGCTTCTCCCATTCATCCCAGTTATGCCACAACCACCGTAAATGTAATACCCTGCCAAATTTTGAAAGATGATACTGAGTCCCCCCCCCCCACTTCTTAGGCCTCGTACAAACCTTCCACTTAACCAAGCATGGTCCTCCTTTAACCTTGTTCGGATCCTCTCCTTTCCAGAGAAACGATCTTCTTATTTGGTCAATAGCCTTGATCGCCAACGCCGATAATTTATAAATCGTCATAAAGTAAGTCGGTACTGCTGAGAGGACCGACTTTATAAGAATATCATGACCTGCATACGACAGCAAATTTCTTCTCCATCTTGCAAGTTTAACTCCTATCCTGTTTACCAGTGGTTGTATCATAGAACGAGGTAGTTTCCCAGTGTGTAAAGGAATTCCCAAATAGGAGCAGGGAAATGAAGCCAAGGCCACTTGGTGACCACCGATACTTTGAATATCAGCATTAGAGCAGTGAATAGGATATACCTATGTTTTTTCTAAATTAGTGGTCGAACATGTGGCTTCCCCAAAGATTTGCAAGATCTTTATGGTAACCAACATGTCCTGTTCCATCGGCCTAAGAAAAACCGCAACATCATCTGTGTATAACGATGCCCGAAGATGTTCCTTCATTCCAGGGAGCACACCGAGTAGACCTTCATGCTGCGCCGCTTGAAACAACTTAACAAGGGGTTCTATTGCCAGGAAGAACAACATGGGGGAGAGGGGGTCCCCTTGACGAACTCCTCGCGCATGAGCTATCATCCTCCCTGGTGTACCATTCAGTAAGAAAGAGGAGGATGATGTGCACATAGGGCAACAATCCAGTCTGCCACCTCTGTCCAAAACACAAGTGTTTCATGGTATCAAGTAAATAAGCCCAGCTGACAGTATTGAATGCCTTTGAGATATCCAATTTGACAAGGAGTGTTGGCATCTTCTTGTGGTGTAGATGCCTGATGGCCTGCTGCACAAACATGAAATTATCTTGTATATACCTTTTCTTAATGAAGGCATTCTGGTTGATGGATATGATCTTCTCAAGCACAGGTGCTAACCTGTTGGCCAGTACTTTCGGAATTACCTTTGCAAAAGTATGGGTGAGATTGATTGGGCAATAGTCACTTATTTTTCTAGGATCCGGCTTCTTGGGTATAAGCACTACATTTGCCTCATTCAGCAAATTTAGCCCCTGCATATTAAGTTGATTGAACTGTTCTACTGCTCTCATGAAATCCAATTTAACTAAGGGTGGAAAAAAACCAAAAACCGAAACCGAAAAAACTGGAACCGAAACCAAATTAACCAAATTTTACTAAACCGGACAGAATTTCGGTTCCCAGACTAAGAAAACCAATATTTTTTCTCGGTTTTCAGTTTTTAAACCCGGTTAACCGATTAACCGAAATATGTTCTCTGCGCAGTTGACATAGCCCATTTACACATTCGAAACATATGGCCCAGCGCATTTAAAGTCTTTCGGCCATAAGGCCTGCTTCATCGCCAGACTACTATATGGTCTCCAACCCCCAACCCTAACCCACCCGCTGTGTGGCCCCCGCGCCCCGCTCGCCTAAGCCCTTGCACCCCTGCCGTCGTGTGCTCTGCCAGCCCGCACACGGCAAACCTTCGCTTCGCGCGACGCCACACACCGCCATTCAGCTCCGCTACTCCCCTCTGTAGTTCTTCCTAGTGGCAACGCGATGCCCCGTGGTCACGATCCCTGCCGCTCTGGCCCCCGTCAGGCGCCGACACCAGACGCGAACTCCCGTCCTTCTCGCTCTGCCGCATCGGCGACCCTTCCCCTCTGCTGCGACCTCTGCCAACGTGCCCTGACTCCTAACGCCGCCACAACCGATGCGCCGCTGATGCCCAACTCGCATAGGTGGTGATCCCGATTCCCATATCGATGAAACAATGGAGGCACGGGTGAAGTCCATTTTTTTTTGTTTAACCGAAAACTGAACCGAATTTCACTGTTAACTGGGGTGCCAGTTTTTTGTTTCACAGATAGTATTTCAGTTTACATTTTTGGATAACCAAATTTTAAAATAAACCGAAAAACCAAACCGAATTTGCTTGGTTAACCGAATGCTCAGGCCTAAATTTAACAATTTCCCAACATGCTTTCAAGAACTTGTCGTTGAACCCATCTGGGTCCGGCGCCTTGTTCTTTGGCAAAGCTTTGATGACTGTTGTTACTTCATCTTCAGTTATGGGATCATCTAAGTGGTGCAGAACCTGTGGGGGCCAGTTGAGATTCTGTAAGTTCAGTCCATGTCTACGGGGGCGATTTGTGCCAATATGACTGGAAAACTGCTTAAATATTACTTCATGTTTCTCCTCCTGGGTGTTGGCTATGCCCTGGTCCTTCTTCAAACTCTGAATAAAGTTCCTTTGCTTTTGTATGTTGGCCACCGTATGAAAGTAACTTGTGTTGGTGTCTCCTTTCTTGAGCCAATTGATACGCGATCTTTGTTTAGCATTAGACTTCTCAATCGCTGCTAGCCTGAGTATGCGTTTCTTAAGCAAATTCTTGGTCTCTACTTCTCCTGGTATGAGCTGTCTAATTTCATGGGTCTCCTCTAGCCGCATGATGACTTCTCGACAGATAGCTAAAGCCAAATTACCTTGGGAATTAATGATTTTGCCCAAGCCCGAAGTGCCTTCGCAACCCACCGGAATTTTATGTGCAGAACAGTCATAGGGCTATGCTGGTGTTGTACTGGTTTCTACCAAGTCAGACTTACACATTCCTGAAACCCGAACATACATGGCCAATGATTTTGAAACTTGAATAAAGTGCATCTAGGAGGGCTATCCATCAGTTGTGGATAGTTGGACAATGGTCCGATGCCGAGGAAGACACTGCATGGACTATAGGATTCATATACATTTCCTACCAAGTTATTGTTGTGAAAACTCTGTCAATTCTCGTAGTTGTTGGTTGAGCCTGCTCATTAGACCACATAAATCGCCTTCCAAGGAGCGGAACCTCCAGAACCTCCATGTCATTGAGTGTTCTTCGAAAGCGCACCATCATCCTTCGGTTTAACCCGCCATTGTTCTTGTCTCCATCCATGTATATGAGATTAAAATCACCCAGCACCAGCCAGGCCGAATTAACTTCCTGCTTCACTTGTCGAAGCTCAGCCATGAACAATTGTTTTTCTAAATCAGACTGTGGACCATACACCCCTGTGATGGTGAAAGTCGCCTGCGTACCGGTGTATGTGACCATAGTTGTGATGGTGTATGCCATGGTATTGAAGTCCGATAATCGGAAGTAAAACTGATTATAGGCTAGGATAATTCCTCCTCTGGTGCCCTGGGATGGTAAGAAAATGTAGTTCCTTTCATACTTCATTCCCAAGGTATGCCGGATTATGTACTCGTCAACTACTTCCACTTAGTTTCCTGTATGCAAATGATTCAAGGTTTATGTAGCTGAATCACTTGGTCTACATCTGCCCTTTTTAGCTATGTTCTTTAGAACCCCCCCCCCCCCCCCCCCCCCCCCCCGCACCGGCGAAGTTGGCACAGATATGACCCTGGTGCATCACCATAAAATTCATGTATTTTTAAATAATATTCAAACAAGATTTCGCTATTGACAAAAGGAAACAATTTTTTTGCCCTGGTGCCTGTGCACCAAGATAACATAACCTAGCTACGCCACTGCCCCACCCCCAAACATTTCAGGGCATAAAATTAGAAATCACTTCAGACATTGGCACACCTGGAAACAACTGCTGCTGGAAATAACCCGCACAGATCAAGCAGTGAAATACCCAAAACGCTTTTCCAGACAAAATACATTTCGGAGCCCTCCAACTCCCTGCACTCCATACATTCCAGGAGCATACAATGCATCTTGACTAGACTGTTGCTACCCTCCCAGCCAAAGTAACCAAAATCTCTCACCCTTGCACATCCCCATCCCCAAAAGGGACAGTTGGATTGTCCAACAAAAGACAACATCGGGCATACAACTTTTGTCCAACACCAAAATAAAATACACACTAACATGAAACTGATCATCGGTAAGGGAGAGACTACTATCAAGGACGCATAGTGCCGTAAGTCCATCATTTGCCTATCTCCACTCCTGCTTCACCAGTCTTCTTAGACTTCTTTCTGGTGTTTGTCCCTTTCTTTTGCTCTTTGATCCTCCTTTTCTTCTGCTTATCAGCTACAACGGAAAGGGCTCTAATCGCTTCCAGTGCAGCAGGTGATAAAGGCTTCTTGTACTTGTTCATATATTACTGCAAGATCTTACTGTCCATCTTACCATCAGTTTTCAAAATGCCCCATTTCTTAGCCAATAATTCTTGGACCAATCACATCGCCGATTTATTGCCTTTTGCTTTGAGTCTAGGGCTACGTCGCTCCTCTCTCGGTTCTCCGATATCAACTGCAGCTCTCTGCACATTTGTAAGAATCTGATCCTTCACGGGAGTGGAAAGCAGGGGCGGTTCTAAATCTTTAGTGATCTCCTTTTCAAAGTTGGTGAGTGTTGTCAGAACTGTAACATGTTGTCAGTTTATGTCTTCACAAACATAGTAGAAACATCTGTTTTTTAGTTACATTGCTAACTACAGGAGCAGTGAGGTGGAAGCTGCTCAATCCACTCTTGTTGTCTTCTATGGCTATGGCATGACAGTTGTGATGCTAATTTGTGCAAACTTGAATGGGCACACTGATTTTGTATAGCATTGGAAGCTGGTGGTGGTATGGGCCGGGTACTTGAGGTGAAAACTTGAACACGATAAATACTAGTATGATGCTTCTCAGAAAATGGGTTAAAGATGTGAAGGTTCAAATTGATACTTATTTTTTATTGGAGTTTTATCTTCAATAGAACGGGTCATTGGATCTGTTCCACCCCATGTAGCACCCTGATCGGGGCGTTGATCATGTTCGTGGTTGTGGGGCCCCCTCTCACGTAGCGTTGTATAAAAGGGAGGCTCATCAGGGGCACGTGAATCAAGGTTCACCGTACCTCTAAGTCCTTCAATCCTCCTCAGACCTGACCCAATCTAGGAGGCGGCGGAATGAGGGGAAGACCTCATCATCAATGTCCACCTATAGAGAGAATTCAGCTCATCATATTCATTGATCATTGTAGGATTTGTACATGCCAGTACCAACAAACATTACCTAGACTTGTGCTAGTGATGAGGATGGATCGGGAGTCTCGGCAGACTCGGTAACAGACTCATGCGCACGCTGGAGTAGTGGCAAACTTGGTGTTGTCGCTGATGCAGAAGTACCATTGGAGCCTGCAGTCGATCAGACAACCATTAAGACAATGTTTGCCTCCACCTTTGCAATGTGCACCTGATGTTGTTCTTCATGAAGATGATAGTCACCAACAAACAAAAATGATGGTAGGGGCTTGTGTGCAGTCACGACGGAGATGGCGTGGCTGAACTTGGAGCTAAGGCCGCGAAGAGTATTGATCACCATGGACGACTCTGTCACTGGATGACCAACATCACGGAGAAGATCAGACAACTCCTTTAGACGACCGAAGTAGTCGAATACTGACAGATCTCCTTGGTGCAGGCCTTGAAATTGTTGCAATGCATAAACTACACATTGATCTGCATTGTCAATAAAAAAGCCTCGTACCACAGACCAGAGCACATAGGTTGTCGGTCGTGAAACTTGTATCATCTTCATGAGGTTCGTGGAGATGGAATTTTATAGCCAGGAGACTATACATTGGTGGATCTGCAACCACTCGTAATTGTGCCACATATTATGGGCATTAATAGAACCATCCACATGTTCAATCAAAGCCGAATTTGGGTATCATGGCATCGAGAAAAGCACACCAAATTGAGAAGTTGGACTCGTCATAATCTAAGATGACAGACACGTGTGCACGAACATAGACATATTGAATGGAGGAAGCAGAGATGATGTTTGAGTGTGGAGTTGGATCCCCGAAAGGGTTGAAGTGTTAGGATGCCGACGATCCGGCCAGAGAAGAGGTGGAGCTGCTCGGCATGAGAAGAAAATAACGCAAATAGCTAACTAATACCATATAGAGAGAATTCAGCTCATCATATTCATTGATCACTATAGGATTTATCCATGCCAGTACCAACAAACATCACCTTGACTTGTGCTAGCGATGAGGATGGATCGGGTGTCCCGACAGACTCGGTAACAGACTCATGCACACGTTGGAGTATTGGCACGCATGGCTGAACAGTAGCTGCACGTGTACACTGGACTGGGTAAATGACTTATTTGTTTCTACACCGCCACTGCCGATTGTAGACGCCGACCTTCAGCAACCATCACCGACACTGCCACATCAAACTCCTCAACAACGAGAAGGTATAATATATAACAAAAGTATGTCCAGACCTACACTCATGTCTATTTATGTTTTAGTTCTCATTATGATTAGAACTATGAACTCTATGTTTGCTCCTACATAATTTGATTTCCGGTAGATCTAGCCGTAAGGGGTCATAAGAAACTCAACAGTTGTCTCTCCTACAATACATTATTGTGTTATTTACCTTATACACTCATACACATTGTCAATCCATTCCCAACATTGCTTATTGATAGTTGTCTTTGTTATTGTTTGCCATAGTATAGTTAAAGTTTGTAGTTTCCATGTACATGTCAAATATTTGTTGTCAACGGAGATAATATACCAACGCATTGATATTCATTTGCCTGTTACAGGCCCATGTACCCCAATACACAATCCATATTCTGTTTGGTCCTTGCTTATGATAATTACCCATCTAGATAATTCTATATTTATACATATATTTAATGCGCTTTACATATCCCTTTTTCATCATCAGGCGCTTTAAATATCAAAATATGAACAATCACTGAAGAGAGAATGGCGTTTAATTGTTGTATTGTATCTGAAAAGGAGCCTGAACTTTATTATCTGCATGTTGCGCTTTATGGAATTCCTAAATCCCAAAATATGGATCTAGAATATATACGGTGATGATAGAAAAGCTTCTTTTTGTGAAATTGGAGAAACTGAGTCAAGAGAAGGAGCATTCTGATTTATCTGATCTCGACCTCAGTGATATCACTAAATTCGATGAAGTGGAGGAACTGAATCATGGGAAGGACCAAAACTCTCTCTGACGGTACCCTGCGTACCGGGTATCCCACGATACCGCAAGTAAACTCACGGAGTTCCACCTGTCCGAGTTGAAGACCTCCGAAGGCTATAAGTGTCTCGTAGCACAGGACAAGCTCTGACGTGAAGACCTTGACCTCGTCAACGAGGGAAGGTGTCAAGCAGTTGTTCGGAATGCACGATATCGCCAGGCACTCTGGCACTACCACCAAAGGCATGTGCGCAACCGACAGCTTGAAGAAGGCGATCTGGTGCTGCGGAGAATACTAACTCGAGAAGGGATGAACAAACTCTCCTCCAGCTGGGAAGGTACCTTCCGAGTGATCAAAGTTTCCCGCCCCAGATGCATTCACTTGGCAACAGAGGATGGGACTTCGCTTCCCAATCCATGAAACATCGAGCACCTCCGTAAGTTTTATGCTTAGTTTCACGAAGGTGAGTCTGTAATTACACATAATGTAAGTTATAGATTCTATGAACAGAGTCGGGTACATCCTCAGGAAGAACATCCGCACCGCTCCGGGAGGGTCCAGGCAGTTCAAGCACACATAACTTGGTCCCTGTACTTTAAGTGTAGCTACTTACCCTGGGTTAGAACAAGATGAATAGCACACTTGGCTTGGTTCCATACCCTAAGTGTGTCCTTGTCTCCCCTGTAATTCAGATCTATAATGAAAGACATCATTGTGTGAAAGCAGACTCCACATGCATTAATTTTGTACAGGCATGTTTCTTTTATTTCTTTTCCTTCTTGTCTATAATGAAGTTGTGCAATTCCTTTTGAGATTTAGTCAAAATTATTCATATGATATACAAGTTATATTGTTGATCTTTTTTGGATCTTAGCATTGCTAGATGGTCTACTCGCCTGAACGCCAAAGTCAATGACAGGTCCGGAGTGCAGCATAGACTTAGACTGGTCCAACACCCTAAGTATGCTACTCTACCTATATTCCAGCAGGCCTCAGTAAGGCGGGTCCAGAAGACATTCAGATTTGAAAAGATTACATCAATTTACTTGCTATCATGTTTCCTTTGGATCTAAAGTTCAAATAAGAACAGTAAGCCGCAAACAAATTATAGACGAGAGGATGAATTTCATTGTTTTTATTGTCTTTAATATGTAGGAAAAATGAAAAACTCATGGCGATGGTGGTCAATGCTGGAGCTGCTAAGCTCTGACAACTCCCAGGGGGTCCGCCGTTGATGTTTTATACATTGAAAGTGGGCATCCTCAGAGCTACCAAGCTCCGAAAACACCCTTGAGGGCCAGCCGTCAACATGAAGAATCAATGGTGAATCTAAACGAAGATGGTGGAGAAATCACCCAAAGGGAGTCCGCCGTCGACGTATTATATGTTGACAGTGGACACTGTCGAAGCCAGGAAGCTCCGACAATCCTAGGGGCCCCGCCGTCGACGTTTCTAAGCGTTGACAGTGGGCGCCGTCAGACCTACCTAGCACCAACAACCCCAGGGGGCCTGCCATCGATGTTTCTAAGCGTTGACAGTGGGCGCTGTCGAACCTACCTAGCTCCGACAACTCACAGGGGGCCTACTATCGACATTTCTAAGCGTTGACTGTGGGTGCCGTCGGACTTATCTAGCTACGACAACCCCCTGGGGGCCCGCCATCGACGTTCCTAAGTGTTGACAGTGGGTGTCGTCGGACTTATCTAGCTACGACAACTCCCAGGGGGCCCGCCGTCAACGTTCCTAAGCATTGATAGTGGGCGTTGTCGGACGTACCTAGCTTCGACAACTCCCAGGGGGCCCGCCGTCGACGTCACAAAGGGTCACTGGAGATGTCGAAGATAAACCTTAGAATCCGGAGCTATCGTTGTGGCTACGAGCGAGAAGTGAAGTCATCAAGACATTGTCAGATCCTTTTGGTTTATGTTTGCAATCAAATTGCGTACATCTACCAGGAGGCTAACAATATAAAGGACAACGCATTGAAGACAAATACAAAATGGAATTTATTCATTCAAGAAGATTGGATTTCATTCATTCGAAGGATTGGATTACAAAATGAGGATTATAAGTGAAAGGTGGAAGAAAAAGGTCCTACCTACTGGAGGTCCTAAGTCCTATGGAAAAATGAGGCAACTTTTTCGGTAGCTTCTTGAACGCTGGCCCTGGCGACATCTTCTTCTTCAAGGATGGGTCCTTAATTGGGGGTCCTAAATTTCGAAACACGTCAGAACATATTCGGTGACGTTCTTGGCCAGAGACTTCCCCTCCGTCTCTAGTTGGTCGATGATGACGTCACTCATTGTGTCCAGCTTGTTACTGGTAGAACTCAATGCCACCAGCGCCTTGTCCAACTCTGGCTCCGGTTCAGCCGGACGTATCGGACTGAAGCCAAGCGGCACCAAAGCCTTGTTAGCATGCCCCAGAAAGTCCCAGACTTGCAGGGACTTAATCGCCCTCAAACTCCTCAGTTCCTCTAGCGATGCGCTCGACCTCCTTGGCATGTTGCTGAATACTTTTAGCCACCTGCTTTTCACGGTCGGCGAGCTCCGTCTCCCGGAGGTGGATGCAGTTTCAGTAGTTCGCCAGATCCTTCTCCCTGCCCCTCACTTTTTCTCCCCTGGTGGAGACTTCAATCTCTCTCTTCGAGAGCTCCTGTCCCACCTGCCAATTCTTCTCCTCTTATTGCTTGCACCGCCCTTCAAACTTTTTAGTGCAGTCTGCCAAGCTATGCTCCCACAGAGACAGCCTCTGGGCGAGCTCCTCCTCCCTCCTCAAAATGTCCTCCTGCTTCTCCAGGAGCTTCTCCTCCCTCTCGTTGAGGGCCTCCCGGCACTTGAGGAGCACTTCATTTAATTCATTGAGGCTGTCCTGATGATCGTCAGCCACCTCATTGATCTCCCAAGCATGCACGAAAATCTCTGGAGTCTTCTGGTTGAGAGCGTTAATGGCAGCCTCCCGCACGTTCAACAAGCGGTCCACTAGCGCTAGTCGAGCCTTCTCCTTGGCCACACATTCCCGCTGGTCTGCAAGCCTTGACTGCATCAGCTTCGTCTCTAAGTGAAGTCTGTTGCGCCAACGCCTCAAAGTATTGCGCTCCTCTTCGAGAGTCTTGCTTTCATAGTCGAAGGCAAGCTGAACTTGGCGGAGACTAGAGCAGGCGTTGTCGATAGACAACGCCGAAGGAATTGGCTTCGGGCTCCCCTGAAGCGCCTCTGCAGGCTCGAGCGGATTTTCAAAAAAAACAACTGGGTCCCACGGTACAAGCATGGTCCCCTGCAGATCTACAGCGCTAGGTCCACCCTCCGGGGGCTCTTCTGCATCTGTCATGGCTGAGGAGGGTCCTGCGGTGGGAACTTCAACCTCCGGGGCTAACGAGGAAGGTCCCTCTGCTAGATCATCAATCATCGGCTTTGCGGGTGGAGGACCTGCCACCGGCTCTTTAGGGTGCTCCGGCTCTGACATGAGCACCTCTGCAGTAGTTATCTCTCAGGCTGGCATTGGAGCTTTGTCCGAAGCCCCCACCACCTCCGGCTCAGAGGATGGTACCTCAAACATCTCCGGCTCGGGGGTCAGAGCTTCAACTACCTCCGGCTCAGGTGCCAGAGCTTCAACTTCATCCAACGCAGGTGTTGGAGCTTCAACTATTTCCGACTCTGGATCCGAAACTTCGGTTACCTGCGGCTTAGATTACGGAGCTTCTACCATCTCTGGCTCCGAAGCAGGAACTTCAGCCGCCGGCTCTGAGACCCAAGGCGCTTCATCACGAACATCTCCCCCGTTGTCCGGCGCTACCACGGGAGCTTCAGGTGTTATCTCTAGATCCTATAGGATCGAAGAGCACGTGAAAAGCTACCAGAGGGGGTGGTGAATGGTAGATTTAAAAATCTTACGCAGCGGAAACAGTTAAACCCCAAACCCTTTCGGCAGAAAAACAATCTATTGAAGAAATCGTTTGTGAGACTAATCTAAACGTGTTTCACCATGACAAAAATGATAGATATCAGAGAGAATCAAGTCACGAAGACAACACAAAAATAATCACTCAAATCCGTCGAGAAAAACTCAAGTTATGATCGAAAGATCAAACAATGGTCAATCTGCCCTACCTGAAAAAAACAGTTCTGGAATGCTGCAAAGAAACTCGTGTAGATCATAGACCACAAATCCAATGACCGTGAAATTTTGACAGATGATAGAAAATCAAGTTGTGAAGACAACCCAAAGAGAATCACGTCAATTGGATCTGTAAAACTCGAGTTATGATAAAACCACAGATGAAAGGTAGTGCTGTCCAGAAACTCGATGAGTAAAACTTGTCTGGAACAAGTCGGACAAACAAGGCACAAAAGTTCCTTCAAACTACGAATTTTATTCAATAGAACACAAGAGGAACAGCCTCAAAGTCGTGCACCACGAGCTCTGGGCTCCCTTGCTTATATAACCAGCCCTTAGGCCTACCCAATATCAACTAGGACTCCAATCCTACTCAGATCACGAATCGTAACTTTCCATAAGTGCTCAAAATTCTTCTATACGCAGATAGAAGCAATCTTAAGACTTCCAAACACCTTAGGAACGTATCCCGCATTCCTAAACAACTCAAATTCGTGACCCACACGAAATCCTATCATAACCAACTCAAATCTTTCCATATTTGAGTCAAACCCGACTCAGCCGCAGCCTGAGTCCATAACCTAGTCGGTTGGACCTTTCCGACCAATTCTTTACGTCCACATCTCTTCATCATGCCTCAGAACCATGTACCAAGTCCATGCACTCCTTGCACACGTGCAAACATCTTCCAACGACATCCATGATACCTTCACATACATTGTTCTTGATTCAATCATGCTGCGCAACCTCCTGATCAGCTCAACCATAATTCCTCCTGAATTAGGTTGTTGGAACCTCATCTCCTCCCTGAGACTAGTCCAATGGATCCCGTCACCAGCCATGTCTTGAACTCAAGCAACACCTGCACATGAATAAACAACCAATCCATACGAGCCCAAGTCCTTGACTTGACTCAAGTTAGTTCCGAACACAACACCCTATGTGAGAACCTCACATAAGCATGTTGCAAAACCACAGTAACATGATATCATCCATATCAACCAAAACGCACCAAAAACTTAGCAAATGAATACTAAGTAATCTTTCCAACAATGTAAAGCAAGTTCAAAACTTTGCGAATGAAAAGCAGAAGTATTGCGGTCAAGTTCCAGACCTTGCCAGAGCAACCCGGAGCTTGAGCCGGAGCTAACAAGAGCTAGTAGAACCTAGCACCGGAGCTTACCAAAACTAGTACAACCAAGCTCCCGCCAGAGCTTACAAAACTAGCAAGACCTAGCGCCGGAGCTAACCAGAACTAGTCGGAACTAGTAAACCCAAAAGCCGGAGCTAGAAAAATCAACTTCGGAGCTTAGCAAAAACATGTCGGAGCTATCAAAGACATGCCGGAGCTAAAGACAACACCTCACCGGAGCTGACCAAAGCTAGTCGGACCTAGCATCAAACGTAACCGGAGCTACCCAAACCAAGCCGGACCTACCGTCGGACCTTGCTGTAGCTCAGAGCTAGAGTCAGACCTTAATAAAAAGGTTTTTGGTGATATTCAAAACTTTTATCATCAAAGCCAAGTGTATTCACTACAAGCCAATGTATTCAGCACACATAGGTCTTACAATCTCCCCCTTGATGAATGCATTGGCAACACCATTTAATATCCGAACATTGGCTTATTTTCAATAAAGGTTTTGAAAACAATTTCTCCCCTTTTGTAAATCAGAAATAAAATGAGAAGAAAAGCAAAAATTCAAAATTCAAAATTCACATATATCTCCCCCTTTATCATCTCTCCCCATGCACATTATCTTTCCCTTTTTGAATGTGTGATTAATCTCTCCCCCTTTGACAATGTATTCAGCAAGGTAAAAGAGAAATTTTAATTGTTATGAGCATATTATAACATATACATATAAAACAAAGCTCATCCAAGTCATACTATCAAGTAACTTACACTATCACATCAATGAGATACATAAAGTAGTGTAAGTCATGCTAGAGATCATATGTAATTTTCAATTTAAGCAAGTCATGATCTCACAAACTTAACTATTTTATAACTTGAAAGCATGACACTAGTTGCTGCATTTTATTATTTTTCAAAGCACAAATTTAGATCATATGATATTTGCAAGAGATTATATGCGCATATGCCTTATTCTAACCAACCAAGCCAAGCCTATGTCATTTGACAATCAGAAGCTTAAGGACATGGTTTTAGTCATACACAACTTCTTCCAAGTTCAAATCTAAGTGCAATGATAAGCTATCTCAAAAGAAGAAGTGCGATGCATACATATTCTCTTGATCTTTTCTCAATTTATATTTGTTCATAAAAACTCAACATTTGAGTTGATTACTTGATTAATTCTTTATGATTAAAAGCACTTGTGAACATGTAACAAGTTCAAAACAGCAAGAAAGTTCAACCATGACCAGTTTTAGTGTAAGTAATTATTCCAATTACTAGACATGGCAAAAACTACAAAATGTATAACACGAGTAATGTAGTAAGAACTTTCAGCATGTAAAAGGAATCACAGAGTCATATCTGAAATACTATGCTCATATTATTTTAATTTCATATTCACACAAAGACTTCCCAAGTTTCAAAAACTCCCTCTCAATTTAAGCCATGAGGATGCAACACCCCTATTTCACTATGAATGTAACAAAAACGAGTGAAATCCAAAGGTTTTGTAAAAATGTCAGCCAATTGTTATTCGGTATCTACATGGTGAAGCACAATGTTTCCTTTTTCAACATTGTCTCGGAGAAAGTGATACCTAATGTCAATGTGCTTAGTTCTAGAATGTTGCACGGGGTTTTTAGCAATGCAAATGGCACTAGTGTTATCACAAAACAGTGGAACACTATATAGATCAACCCTATAATCCTTAAGTGTTTGAACAATCCAAAGAATTTGTGAGCAAGCACTAGCAGCAGCTACATATTCAGATTCGGCTGTGGATTGTACAACTGAATTTTGTTTTCTAGAGGACCAAGCAATAAAAGAATTACCAAGAAAATGACAAGCACCAGAAGTACTTTTCCTATCAATCCTACAACTCCCAAAATCAGCATCCGAAAAAGCTTTCAAAGTAACGGTTGAGGAAGAAGGAAGAAAAATGCCAAATTCTTGAGTTCCATGTAATTACCTGAGAATCCTTTTGACGGCTTGACGATGTGAAGCACGTGGGGAGGCTTGAAACCGTGCACAAAGACATACGCTAAATTGTATGTCCAGTCTTGATGTCGTGAGGTACAAAAGTGATTCGATCATGCTTCTATATTCTTTTTGATCCATGAGTTCACCATCTCCATCAAGTTCAAGTGTTGTTGCTGTTCCCATTGGTGTCCGAAGAGGCTTGCTTTTGTCCATGTTGAAGCACCTTAGGAGGTCTTTGGTATACTTCGTTTGATGCACAAAGGTACCCTCCTTGGTTTGCTTGATTTGCAGCCCCAAAAAGTAAGTGAGTTCACCCATCATACTCATTTCAAATTTGGAACTCATCATTGCCGAAAACTTGGACACAAGATCATGAGAAGCACAACCAAAGATAATATCATCCACATACACTTGAACGAATAATGAGTCATTGCCATGCTTAAGCACAAAAAGAGTTTTATCAACCTTGCCCATGGTAAACCCCTTTTCAAGTAAGAATGTTTTTAGCCTATCATACCATGCTCTAGGGGCTTGTTTGAGACCGTATAAGGCTTTGGACAGTTTGTAAACATAATTATGAAAATCTGGATTTTCAAAACCCGGTGGTTGTTTGACATAAACCTCCTCATCTATGTAGCCATTAAGAAAAGCACTTTTAACATTCATTTGATATAGCTTAAAACCTTTAGATGCTACAAAAGCTAACAAAATTCTTATGGCTTCTAATCTAGCGACAGGAGCAAAAGTTTCATCAAAATCTAGACCTTCAACTTGAGTGAAACCTTGAGCAACCAATCTAGCCTTATTCCTAACCACAACCCCATCCTCACTTTGTTTATTTTTAAATACCCATTTAGTTCCAATTAAAGTGTGACCTTGAGGTGGAGGTACAAGTTTCCAAACATTATTTCTTTCAAAATTTTCTAACTCTTCTTGCATGGCAATAATCCAAGATTCATTAGTGAGTGTGTGTGATATATCTTTGGGTTCAAAAGAAGCAACAAAAGCAGAATGAGCATGAGAGTTTGGATCGCAAAACCTGGACCGTGTGACTTGTTCGTGCAAGCTTCCAATCATATGTTGTGGGGGATGATCTTTGTAAAAACGTAGGGGAACAGATGTCTCACAAGCTTCTTCTTCATTAGGTTCATCGTAGATTGATGAGCTTGTGACTTGTGGACGATCAGGACCAGCATAGGTGATAGCCGGAGCTTGATCAATGTCCGGAGCTGGACACGTGTCAACTTCGGAACTACCAGGCAGTATCACCGGCTCTTCTTCATCTTCGAAAATACCCTCCCCCCGAGGATACGGATCTGGTCCTGCAACACCGGAGCTAGTACCTGGGCTAGCTTCATCAAAAGACACTTCACAAGTCTCCACAATTTTGTTAGTGTCAAGTAAAAGCACACGGTAGCCTCTAGTATGAGATGGATAACCAAGAAACATGCCATCAATGGATCGAGGTTCAAATTTATCAAGATTACCATGTTTCTTAACAAAGCATTTGCAACCAAAGACCCGAAAGTGTATAACACTAGGCCTATGTCCAAACCGAAGCTCATATGGTGTTTTACCTAGCTTAGCACGCAAGAAAACACGATTTGAGACATAACAAGCGGTTGCTAACGCATCGGCCCAAAATTTCCTAGGAGTTTGATATTCATCAAGCATAGTCCTAGCCATCTCAACTAAGGTTCTGTTCTTTCTTTCTACAACACCGTTTTGTTGAGGTACATATGGTGAAGAGAATTGATGATCTATTCTATTTTCAGCACAAAGGTGATCAAAAGATTGATTTTTAAATTCAGTTCCATTATCACTTCCAATTGCTTTTAATGACCCTGGGTGATCAATTGATAATCTAAGAAATAAAGTTCTAAAGTGACTAAAAACCTCATTCTTAGACGCCATAAAGTAAACCCAAGAGTATCTAGAATAATCATCAACGATAACGAGAACATACCATTTACCTCCGAAGGATTGAACACGTGACGGTCCTACGGTGTCAAGATGCAAAAGTTGACATGGTTCAGTTGTCATGATCATTGTGAGAGGAGTATGTGAACCTGCAACCATCTTAGCATGTCTACAAGAAGAGAACACAATTTCTTTGTCCCCTTTAAGCTTAGGCAGCCCACGTATACGATCAAGAACACTAACACACGTTAGGTGATCAAAGCCTACGTGACCAAGTCTACGATGCCAAAAATATAAGTCCTTTGAATCATTAGCAACTAGACACCTATGCTTAGAGTAAGACATCAAAATCAGCTTTAAAAACTCTTCCAAACTGAGACATGTTAAAAATAAACTCACTATTTGAACCTACAACTTTGCAGCAATTTTTATTGAAAATAATTTCTAGATTTTCATCTAGTAATTGTGCAACAGAAAGCAAGTTGTATTTCAAATTTTTGACAAGTGCCATGTTCTTCAAAGTTTAGTGATCATTTACTCTAGCCGAACCCTTAGCAATTATAGGAGTTGAAGAATTATCGGCAAAAGTAACATTCTCTACACGTGACACAAAAGAGAGGGAGGAGAACCAATCTTTGTTACCGGTCATGTGGCGTGAGCAACCTGAATCCACAATCCAAATGTTCTCCTTCCTCAAACGTGTAACCTACATAAAAGAAAATACGTCGATGACTCAATACTGAGGTTAGTCAACAGGCATTTAGGAATCCAGTACTGAGTCACGCGACGTGCAGCAGTAAAAACACGCGAAAGCTGAGACAAAACAGCAGATTTATGAGTCAAAGTTTGAGATTTTTTATTCTTGACTACTCACCTATAAGGTGTTACTTGTGTAGCACAAAAGTCAGTAGCTCCGGAGGCAAAAATAGAAGGTCCGGAGGTAAACTTTGAATGTTTTTGACTCAAAACAGCATGTTGTACATTCGGTTCAATGTGGGCAGCAAATTTTGCATGAAAGTTATCAGATCTAGCAATCATTCTTTCCCTTTTCTGTTGTTTAGCTAGTCTATAACAAAAATTTATGACATGACCATCTCTACCACAGAAGGTACAATGAAATTTAACTTTGTGTTCATGTCTAGATGAGCAAGCAATATTTTTATTTGAAACCGAATGAGGCAACACTCCTGCAGATTTGAAAACCACTACTTTTTTTTTAGGAACTGTTTGAATCAAACAACTTCCTAATGACTTTACAATTTTAGGTGGATGTGCCTTAGCATGAGTATGAGAATCAAAACCTAAACCAGTTTTATCATTGCAAGACTTGGAAGAATTCAGCAGTAAGTTTAGGTTCTTATTCCCATTACAAAACCGATCTAATGTCCTATGCATGTCATCAAGTTTATTGGACAGATCAAGGCAATTTTCACATGAAGTTTTTCCTTTTAGTTTGCAATTGGAACAAAATTTAACTTCATGAGAACGTAAAGCATTGTTCAATGTAGAAATTTCATTCATAGCATCTTGTAGTTTCTTATCAAGATCATCACAAGTAGAACAATGCAAATCAATTGTAGAACAGCTAGCATCTTTCAAGTTTTTATCATTAAGTCCAGCAAGCTCTTTGTTCTTTTCAATTTCTAACTCAAGTTTATCTAGAGTGGAGGAGTGTGCACTTCTTAATGTGGACATTGTTCATAGATTAAGTCACATGAGGGACATGCATCATCACTAGGAATCAAAGTTTTTAAACGGTTAATTTCAGATTCTAGTGATTCAATTTTAGCAGCATTATTCCTAAGTTTTTTGTCCTTTTTCTTGACAATAATAGTTGCACGAGAAATAGCATCACACATTTCATTGCAGGTAGAACATACCTCATCGTCTTCACTGTTGTGTTCTGCATCCTCCTGACTTGATCTTGATCTTGTTTTGCCCGCCATGAAGCATAAGTTGGCCAGATCGTCATCATCTTCATCACTTTCAATGTCTACATCACTTGAACTAAGTTCTTGAAGTGCGGTGATGAAGCTGTTAATCATCTTGTGTCCTATGGTACCCTTCTTTTTCTTCGTATCTTTTGCAGAGGAGTGCTTCGTTCTTGTTTTCTTTTATCCCGGGAAGTAGGACCTGAAAGGTTAGGGCAATCTGAACGAAAATGTCCTGTCTTACCACATTCGAAGCATCATTGAGGTTCGGAGCTTCCTCTCCTTCTAGTTCTCACATTTTGCAATGCTTTTGAGAACCTCGTAGAGAGAAGTGCTAGCTCCTCCTCTGGAAACTCCTCAATCTGTTCAAGGGTTAGAGAGGACAACAAAGCAAATGTACTACAAGATGAAGATTGCCCGGAGCTAGGCATATCACGTTGAGAAACAAAAGCAATAGACTTGTTGGGTTCTTACGTGATATTATATCAATTTCATGAGTTTTTAGCTTGGAATATAGCGCATCTAAAGTAAGTGTACTCATGACAGTAGATTCACGAATAGATGTAACTTTCATCTCCCAAATTAACATGTCTAATGCACTTAACAATTGCCTAGCATTTTCAGCATCTGAAAAATTAACATTGACGCTACGCAAGTTGTTGAGAATTTTATTAAAGCGAGCAAAGAGATCATCAATTGACTCACCGGGTTGCATCTCGAAGCGCATGTATTCTTTCTTGAACATGTCTTGCCTTACCTCTTTGATCGTATTGGATCCTTCGTGGTAGTCACAAAGTGCTTTCCACACATCGTATGCAGATCGGAGGTGTGCAACACGGTCGAAGTCGCTTTGTGTTAATCCTTGTATGATCAAGTTTCGAGCCTTGTTGTTGTTGTCGACATCTCTCAGATTTGTAGCTGTAACTTGATCATTTGACGGCACTTCATATGGCTTGTACACCTTCTCCCATATGGAAAAGCCTTGCGCCTGGATGAAATCCTCCATGCGTGCCTTCCAAACCTAAAAATCAATACCAGCAAACACACAAGGTTTGGCGGAGTATTTCTCCATGATGATTAGTCAAAAACACGTGCAAATCACAAAGATTAGAGCAACCTGGATCTGATACCAATTGTAGGATCGAAGAGCACGTGAAAATCTACCAGAGGGGGGTGAATGGTAGATTTAAAAATCTTACGCAGCGGAAACAGTTAAACCCTAAACCCTTTTGGCAGAAAAACGATCTGTTAAAGAAATCGTTTGTGGGACTAATCTAAACGTGTTTCACCATGACAAAAGTGATAGATATCAGAGATAATCAAGTCACGAAGACAACACAAAAAGAATCACTCAAATCCGTCGAGAAAAACTCAAGTTATGATCGAAAGATCAAACAATGGTCAATCTACCCTACCCGAGAAAAAACAGTTCTGGAATGCTGCAAAGAAACTCGTGTAGATCATAGACTACAAATCCAATGACCGTGAAATTTTGACAGATGATATAAAATCAAGTTGTGAAGACAACCCAAAAAGAATCACGTCAATTTGATCTGTAAAACTCGAGTTATGATAAAATCACTGATGAAAGATAGTGCTGTCCAGAAACTCGACGAGTAAAACTTGTCTGGAACAAGTCGGATGAACAAGGCACAAAAGTTCCTTCAAACTACGAATTTTATTCAATAGAACACAAGAGGAACAGCCCCAAAGTCGTGCACCACGAGCTCTGGGCTCCCTTGCTTATATAACCAGCCCTTAGGCCTACCCAATATCAACTAGGACTCCAATCCTACTCAGATCACGAATCATAACTTTCCATAACTGCTCAAAATTCTTCTATACGCAGATAGAAGCAATCTTAAGACTTCCAAACACCTTAGTAACGTATCCCACATTCCTAAACAACTCAAATTCGTGACCCACACGAAATCCTATCATAACCAACTCAAATCTTTCCATATTTGAGTCAAACCCGACTCAGCCGCAGCCTGAGTCCATAACCTAGTGGGTTGGACCTTTCCGACCAATTCTTTACGTCCACATCCCTTCATCACGCCTCGGAACCATGTAGCCACGTCCATGCACTCCTTGCACACGTGCAAACATCTTCCAACGACGTCCATGATACCTTCACATACATTGTTCTTGATTCAATCATGCTGCGCAACCTCCTGATCAGCTCAACCACAATTCCTCCTGAATTAGGTTGTTAGAACCTCATCTCCTCCCTGAGACTAGTCCAATGGATCCCGTCACCAGCCATGTCTTGAACTCAAGCAACACCTACACATGAATAAACAACCAATCCATACGAGCCCAAGTCCTTGACTTGACTCAAGTTAGTTCCAAACACAACACCCTATGTGAGAACCTCACATAAGCATGTTGCAAAACCACAGTAACATGATATCATCCATATCAACCAAAACGCACCAAAAACTTAGCAAATGAATACTACGTAATCTTTCCAACAATGTAAAGCAAGTTCAAAACTTTGCGAATGAAAAGCAGAAGTATTGCGGTCAAGTTACGGACCTTGCCAGAGCAACCTGGAGCTTGAGCCAGAGCTAACAAGAGCTAGTAGAACCTAGCACCGGAGCTTACCAAAACTAGTACAACCAAGCTCCCGCCGGAGCTTACAAAACTAGCAAGACCTAGCGCCGGAGCTAACCAGAACTAGTCGGAACTAGTAAACCCAAAAGCCGGAGCTAGAAAAATCAACTTCGGAGCTTAGCAAAAACATGTCGGAGCTATCAAAGACATGCCGGAGCTAAATACAAAACTTCACCGGAGCCGACCAAAGCTAGTCGGACCTAGCATCGAACGTAACCGGAGCTACCCAAACCAAGCCGGACCTACCGTCAGACCTTGCTGTAGCTCAGAGCTAGAGTCGGACCTTGATAAAAAGGTGTTTTGGTGATATTCAATACTTTTATCATCAAAGCCAAGTGTATTCACTACAAGCCAATGTATTCAGCACACATAAGTCTTACAGATCCAGATCCACAACAGCTGGCGCCGGAGCTGTCGTGTCATCTTTTGCCACTTGGGGAGGCGCCGGGATCGAGGCAGGATCCTCTGCCTGCACAACTTTAGTTGCTGCAACAGGTGCCGAAGCTTCGGCTTTCTTCTTCGACATCTTAGAAGCAAAGATAAAAAAATTCAAAAAAGGAAAATAATGGAAACAACGACTCAAGGTGAGAAGACAATGCTTACCTTGGGAAGCTTCCGTCCCAGTCACCGCAGAACTTCTTCTTCTGAGGTTCGGAGTCGGAGCCCACCGGACCTGGTGAGGCAGAAATCTCAAACCTTTATCGGGAGCTTGCCGCAGTAGCTGGAGTCACCTTAGTCGGGACCTCCTTCGGCTGGGAAGGATCTCTGGACCTGGAGCCTGAAGCTGGCACTAGGGTCGAGGTCGATTTCTCGGAGCTAGTGCCCCTTGCGGAGGATGGCTCCGAAGAGGGCCTGGCCGCCGAAGCTCTGCTTGGCTGGGGAGAAGAGTTTGCTTGAGATGGAGACGACGTGAGAGAGCTCCCATTAGCATGTCTCAATTTCCTCTTCCGACTGGAAGACTCGGCGGCTCCTTGTCCTTGCCCTTGCCCTTGCTGGCGTCGTCAACCTTTTGGCTTGGAGTAGTGGTGATCACCCTCTCCGAAACTTCGGGAATTGCAACCCCGGAGGTCCTACGCCTCTTTACCAGGACAAGGTCGTCCAGCTCTGGCATCCCTCTTCGGAGCTCCCTCCTTATCTCTGGAACCATGTTCAGAGGGAGGAATTCCGTCGGCGGAGTCAATGTGTCGCGGGTGATGACTTCGTGTTGAAACTTCTGGAGATGGAGCTTCAAATCTTCATCGTCCAAGTTGGTGTGAAAACTGGCTTCTATCCGGTTATGGTCCATCTCATTGTTTAAGGCCCATGCAGGCCACCCCCTTGTCTTCAGCGGAGCCCACCTGTTCACCAGAAAGTTGTCGAAGACCATCTGAGGGGTCACTCCACCCTCCACACATTGCTGAATCCTTGTCAGGGTGAGCTTGTATGCTTCAGACAACTCCGGAACTGCATTCCAAGCATCGGTGTCGACATTGGGGAGGCTCTTGGGAAACTCCAACCTGTCGTGCTCCTCGAGAGTGATGACCACCCATTCCTTCTTCCAGCTGTCCCACTTCTTGGAGGGGAAAGTCTTCAAGTACTTGAAAGGAGAGTTTTTGTGCTTCACGAAGAAGTAGAAGCCGATCAACTTCATCCCCTTCTCGGTAGTGTGGAACATGAAGAAGGTCTGGAAGATTTCGATGCACGACGACACACCCACCCACATCTCGTAGAAGTGAACAAAGGTCGCCACTAGCAAGAAGGAATGGGGGCCGAGGTGATGAAGCTGGAGTCTGTAGAAATCCAGCAACATCAGCAGAAAACTTGAGAAAGGCAGGATCATACCTACCATGGCATACGTCGAGAAGTAGACTATCTCTCCGGTGCGCTCCTTCTTGAAGGGAAGCTTGCCGAAGCGAATCGTGTTGTTGAAGGAGTCGCTGGACTACCCCATGTAGGCCCGGACCCTCGACAAATCTTCGTCGTTCTTGATCTTGTTGCGGGGAAGACCCAAATCCATCACGGCAAAGTGGAGCAAAGGATGGAAGGGATTTGCAAAAGTTGAGAGGCTCTGAGCGCAAGTTCGAATGAAAGCGTAAGGAGTCCTCAAACCGTGCAGACTTTCCTTCTTAAGTAAGCCTCCCCAACACTTGTATGGAAACTGCGTCGAGATCAAGATTTCATTTCAAAAGATTACCCCGTCAATGACGAATGGGCCCGGGTACACTTCGATGGAAGAGTCGAAGTTATCACACCAGGCGAACCGTTGTTATGATGGGAAGTTGGAGGCCCGAGGGCGGCGGTCTGACAGGGCGCTCGATACCGATACAATTTTTGTACTGGGAACCGGGGACCTTCAATTGCGTGAGATCTGCACGCCAGGATCTCACCTGCCGCGTCAAGAAAAGCCACGTGTCGATGGTTTAACTACAGATCGTCGCCTCAACGTCACATGGAAAGAACATTGAAGCCACAGTGCGGGAATCGAAGATGGCCCCACCCTTGACAGAATAATTTCACCCAAAGGGTTTCTCCCAGAGGTGGGCTCGGGCACCACTATCGGTACCCTACATACCGACTACCCCACGATATCGCAAGCGGAGTTCCACCTGTCCGAGTTGAAGACCTCCGAAGGCTACACAAGTCCCGCAGCACAGGACCCGCCTCCCTCTTTTGGGTAGCTCCGGTACTGCCACATGTAATGCAAGACCGGACCTAACTTCCTGTATAGGGAAGCTCCAGTCATGCCATGTGTCCAGTGGTCCTGGACCTAACCCCAAATAGAGGGAAGCTCCGGTGCTGCCACGTGTATAGCAGCTCCAGACCTGCCTCCCCAGAGAGGGAAGCTCCGGAGTTGCCACGTGTCGAGCCTTCGGACTTAAATCACAACTGGAAGACTGTCGGATCTCCAACGGCACGGACATTCAAGGGGCAGTAAAAGCAGCTGCTATAAGACCTGATTACGTGTCATTAATGCCATGCTAATGATACACGATCACAGGACCTTTAGTACCGATAATGCCGCCATTAAGGCGCGTTATCGCACTGTTAAATATACTTAATACATACAAATCATGTATTAGGTAATTAAAGACTGTTGGGGCCACATGTCAGGCCAGGCTGACAATGTAACGACCAGTCCTTGGACTATAAAAGGGTTGTGTCGCACGGTACAAAGGATAAGGCCGATCGACCCAGCTGATACACACACACTCAACAATCAACAACCACCCCGTGGAGTAGGGTATTACGCTCAGACGGTCCGAACCATATAGAACTCTCTGTGTCACCGTCTTGTTCTAATCTTACGCACGCCCAAACTGAATAGGAACCTCCGCGGACAACGCTTTAGTAGTATCGGGAGAAGTGTCGATCACACACTTCAACACTCTCAGATGTTGATATCAGCAATATTTCTGAATTCAATAAAGATGATACTGGTAATGCCAAGGGTGATGCTATTGAATTAGTACCGATGAAGAAATTATTATTTCCGATGATTGGGTTTTACTCTATAGGGGTGTAATGCGTGATTACTTGTCTTATAGCACATTATTGAGTTGAAAATAGAAATTGATTCAACAGCTAGAGCCCTTTCTCACAAATATTTTTTAATCACCCCTTACAATAATACATATATACTTCAAATGCATCAGGAAGTCCCTTTTATTTTAGATTAGTCTTTCTATTACTTCTTCCATTTCGAAATAAATAACATTGATCAGTTCATTTTGAACTAACGAGGATCATTTATTTCGAAAGATGGAGTAGTATTATGTTTGGAAAATCCGTTTAAAGTTTTTCAGTTCCTATCTAGAACTTTTATACTCTTTTCTGGTTCGAAATATTTATCACTGATTAGTTCAAAAATGAACTAACCAGTAACAACTGTTTCGAACCAGGAGGAAGTAATTTGTTTTCTTGTGTAATATGATATGAAGACACCTTACTTTGGGCATACTGTCCTCTCAGAAAGAAAAATAGACATGTTGTGATGAAAGAAACATGTTGGGCCTAGTTCCAGCCCAGTCAACCCAGCCCACCCTTCTCTTTCGTGCCGCCCAAGAAGAGGCCCTAACCTAGCCCGGCTCAAAGCCGAACACGGCTTCAGGCTCCAGAATCAGAAGCCGAACTCCACCACGCAGGAGCAGGACTAGAGAGCCACACGGAGCCGCCGCTTCTCTGACGGAAGCCATGCCGGCCCGTGTGCCCCTCCGTATCTGACACTCGCCGCCGCCCCCGTGCCCCTAGGTCCTAGGGTTCCGACGCCGTCACAGGAGGAGGAATCGAACACGCCGCGATGGTACCGAGATTTTCTGATTTCTTCATCGATTCGATTTAAGGCTGTCGCCTTGTCCATGTGATCGCTACTCTTTTGTAACCACCCTTGGCCGCCGGGATCGCCAGTCCCGGGACGTGAGCGGAGACAACGGCCCGCCGGCGAGCACACGGCGGAAGCGGATAGAAACGGGAGCGCACGCAACCGATTCAGTTGGAGTTTGTTTTACTTTTCGATACCCTGTTCGAGGAGCGTGTCTCCATACATATACTCGCAGGGGCATACCCCCGGGACCACTGGTCAGTTACATGAGCGCTTGGACCCACTTGTCAGAGCAACACACACACACCTTATCCTCTCGCCTCTGCATCTTCTCCCTCACTTCACTTCCCGCACTCGACTCCCAGGCGCAACCCTAGGTAGCCTCCGTCGATGCTCCTGGTGTGACATCTCCCCCCCCTTGAGCGGATGCTTGTCCCCAAGCAGCAATCTCTGGAAATCGCTTGAGCAGCACATGCCAGTCTTCCCAAGTGCAATCTTCCGCCGACCCTGTCGACCATTGGACGCGGATTTGTGGTACCACCTGATTCCCCTTTTTCACCGATCGACGCTCCAAGATTTGTATTGGTTTCAGCTCAGCAATGTCCAGATTGATCGATGCAGGTAACTCTGAGAAGATCGGGGTGTATTTCGGGATGAAATTCTTGATCTGGGAAACATGAAAGATTGGATGGATTTGGGCACTCTCTGGTAGCTCCAATCGGTAAGCGACTTCCCCAATTTTCTCTAGGATCTTATAGGGGCCATAGAAGCGGTAGGATAGCTTAGGGCAGGATCGACTCACCACTGAACTCTGTGCATAGGGTTGAAGTTTTAGCAGTACACTATCCCCCACTTGAAATGTCTTCTCAGTTCTTTTCTTATCAGCTTGCTGCTTCATTCGATTTTGTGCTGCTGCTAAATGTGTTTTCAACAATTTGGTGTGGTTTTCATGCTGGTCCAGCCATTCAGTAACTGCCTTGTCCATTTCAGGAGTCACAGCAGGAGCAGCCATCATGTCTGGATCATAACCATATAGGGCAGCGAAGGGAGAACACCCCAATGAACTGTGATAAGATGAATTATACCAGAATTCAGCAAGAGGGAGCCAGACCTTCCATTTCTGAGGTGAGTCAGCCACTGCACACCTTAAATATTGCTCAAGGCATTGATTTACCCTTTCACTCTGGCCATCTGTCTGTGGATGGTATGCAGTACTTAGCAGAAGTTTAGTGCCCATAAGTGTAAATAGTTGCTTCCAAACAGCACTAGTGAAAATCCTATCCCTGTCCGATAACATAGTCCTAGGTAAACTATGTAACTTGATGATGTTCTCAAACAAGACAGTAGCTACCTGAAGGGCAGTAAAGGGATGCTTCAATGGAAAGAAGTGGGCATACTTAGTAAAACGGTCAACAACCACCAGAATAGTGTTGTACCCTTCAGACTTAGGTAACCCTTCAACAAAATCCATTGTTATATCCTGCCAAGCCCCTTGAGGAAGAGGTAGAGGTTGCAGCAACCCTGCTGGATGAGACTTGTCCCCTTTTGCTTGCTGACACACTTGGCATTGTTGAATAAACTCCATTACCTCCTGCTTCAATCCTTTCCAATAGAATCTCTTCTTAATTCTGTGATAGGAAGCATGGGCCCCTGAATGTCCTCCCACGGGACTGTCATGAAATGCTGAAATCAACTTAGTCCTCAAGGCTGAGTTGTTGCCTATCCAAATTTGATCCCCTCTTCTGATAATGCCTTGATGAAGTGAAAACCCCTGTTCATCAGGATTTTGAACAGCCAACCTGGTCAACAATTGTTGAGCATCTTCATCAGTCACATAAGAGTTTATCACCTCTTGAATCCACCTGGGTTGGACAGCAATGGTACTGGAAGTGGACATTAACTGGGCCACCCTTGATAGAGCATCTGCAGCAACATTTTCTTTTCCCTTTCTGTACACAATCTTGAACTGTAAACCCATCAATTTAGCCATAGCCTTGCGTTGCAATTCAGACTGTAGGGTCTGCTGTCCCAAGAAGCTCAAACTTTGGTGATCAGTCTGAATGATGAATTCATTTCGTTGTAGATAAGGGCGCCATCTATCCACAGCCATAATCAATGCAAGAAATTCCTTCTCATAAATGGACAATTGTTTAGTCTTCTCATTAAGAGCCTTACTGAGAAAAGAAATGGGTTTGTCTTGCTGCATAAGGACTGCTCCCAGTCTTGTATCACTAGCATCCGTTTCGACCACAAATGTAGCATTGAAATCAGGTAAGGCCAATACTGGGGTTGAAATCATAGCTTGCTTCAAAGCCTCAAAAGCTATTGCAGCCTCCTCAGTCCAGAGAAACTGCTTCTTCTTTAATAGAGATGTTAAAGGTTTGGCAATAGATCCATAGCCCCTGACAAATTTTCTATAATATCCAGTAAGCCCAAGAAAAGCCCTCAATTCAGTCACATTCTGTGGTGTGGGCCAAGCTTTCATGGCCTCTGTCTTACTGGGATCAGTAGAAACCCCTTCACTGGAGATGATGTGGCCCAAATATACTAAAGACTTCTTAGCAAAAGAACACTTGGACTGTTTAATAAAAAACTGATGCTCCCTTAATTTAGTCAAAACTAGTCTGAGATGCTCTATGTGTGTCTCCAAAGTAGGACTATAGATCAATATATCATCAATGAAGACTAACACAAACTTCCTCAAATAAGGGCCTAAAACAGAGTTCATAGCACATTGAAAACTAGCAGGGGCATTAGTTAAGCCGAAGAGCATTACCTTGAATTGAAAATGACCATTATGAGTCTTGAAGGCTGTTTTAAACTCCTCCCCTTCCTTCATTCAGATTTGGTGATAACCAGCCCGCATATCCAAACTGGAGAATATTGAGTACCAGCCAGTTCATCCAAGATCTCATCCACCAAGGGCATAGGAAACCTATTTTTGATAGTCAGATCATTCAACTTGCGATAATCGACACAAAATCTCCATGATCCATCTTTATTTTGCACTAAGAGCACTGGGGAAGCAAATGGACTCACACTATTCTCGATTAATCCAGCAGCCAACAAGGCTTGAACTTGCCTTTCAATTTCATCCTTATGAAGGGGAGAGTATTTGTAAGGCTTGGAATTAATAGGAATTGCTCCAGGGACCAAGGAGACCACATGGTCAAAGGGTCTACTAGGAGGAAGAGTCTTTGGATCTTCAAATACATCTCTGAACTCCAGCAAAAGGTCTGTTACTTGCTGTTCCTCATTTTGCCCAGTGCTATGCTTCTGAACAGCTTCACTGCATTCCACCACAGCCAAAGCCCAAATTTCATTCCCTAAAATCCACTTTTGAAGTTGAGCTGCGGACAACTCCGGCAACATATGTTGTTGCACCTCCTTGATCCCATGCAACTTTACAGTCTTGCCATTGGTAGAGAACTCCAAACACTTTTCAGCCCAATGACACAACATAGGACTATTCTTAGACAGCCAATCATACCCTAGGATTGCATCATAAGCACCCAAAGGAAGTATATGCATATCTGTTGTGAAAGTTGTACCTCCACACCACCATTCCAACTGAGAGATCATGTACTCACTTTCCATAGTTTGTCCATTGGCCACCTTCACTGACACAGGGGTGCATCTGGTTGACTGTAGACCAGCTCGAGCTACAAATGCTGAATTAATGAAAGTGGCAGAACTACCTGAATCAACCAGGATTAGAAAAACTTGGTTCTTCACTATGGCTCTCAATCTCATACATTCCCTTCCTTCAGTTCCAGCCAATGCATGAGTAGACAGCATGAGACACTCTTCCCCTTTATCTTCAAGGCTCAATTGCTCTAATATCTCATCTGTTAATGTCATCTCCAAGTCCTCTGTTGCCAAAGTATTTAACTGCATCGGCACTCTCTTGGAACACTTTGCCAGATGCCCAGGCTCATATTTATCCCCACATGTATAGCATAACCCATGTAGGCGCCTATAATCTCTGAGTTGCCTTTCTTTAGAGAGGTCAACTCCAGCAGTCCCAAGTTTTGACTCTATTCCCCCCCTAGTATCCTGCTTGGCCACAGAAGTTGATCGAAGCAGATTTGGCCTCAGACTCTTTGGTTTAGTTCTCTCATTGACATCAGTTTGCATCTTCGCCAGAAGTGCTGCCCTTGTCACAGTTGCAGGCATATGCACTAGGACTTGATTCTGCAACTCCATCCTGAGACCCTTCACAAACTGGGTGACAAAAAAAGTCTCATCCAAGTCAGGATTATGCATAGCTGCAGCATATCGTAACTCATCAAAGTCAGAAATATAATCCTCCAAAGACCCTTGTTGCCTGAGATGCAAAAGATCATACATGGCCTGGGGGTACTCATATTGACCAAACTTGTGTTTCACTGCTGTGGCAAACTACAGCCAAGTGCCAAGCCCTTCAGTGATCTTGTAAACTTGCAGCCATTTAGAAGCGTTGCCCTCCATATGAAGTGATGCAGCCCGCACCCATAATGCCTCCGGGACCTGGAATAAGGAAAAATAGTCGAGGCACTTATCCAACCAGATCGTGGGATTGTCACCTTGGAACTTAGGGAAGGACAACTTCATCAGAGATCTATCACTTCCACCACCAGGATCCTGACGTCGCTGATCGGCATCCAGTCTCACACCCCTTCCCTGATGAGCCCGCGAAGTCTCTGGGATCTCCATTCTCCTTCCTCTTCGATGAGTTCCAGAAAAACTATCATGACCCCTACTGTCCACGCTAGAGTAGCGATTATGCTCCTCTCTCTCCATCTCATCCGCCATTCTCTCCAGGGTTAACGCTGCCACCGCCTTCCCTGTCTCCTGCACTTGTTTGGATAACAGATTCTGATCTCGCGCCGTACGATCTGCCAACTTGGCTGTTAACTCCTGCTGCACCAGGCTCTGCTTCTGACCCATCTCCAAGGAATCCAGTCGCAGCGACATGTTGTCCAACATCGATAAGATCCTCTCCAAGCGATCTTCCTCCGATCGTGCAGAAGCCGCCATCGCCTCGAGCACCAAGCTTGTCTGCGCCGAAGGCTTGGTAGGCGCCGTCTTGACCGATCACCGTCGAGAGTCACCAGAGAGGAGTTCTCCAGCGACCAGAAGAAGGGCACGACAAAACCACCCCGACGTACCTCTGTGGACAAAAAATTTCGGGTCAGGATCCTCCACAAACGCCGCCCCGTCACCAGGAACGCCAAGCTCTGATGCCAGATGTAACCACCCTTGGCCGCCGGGATCGCCAGTCCCGGGACGTGAGCGGAGACGACGGCCCGCCGGCGAGCACACGGCGGAAGCGGATAGAAACGGGAGCGCACGCAACCGATTCAGTTGGAGTTTGTTTTACTTTTCGATACTCTGTTCGAGGAGCGTGTCTCCATACATATACTCGCAGGGGCATACCCCCGGGACCACTGGTCAGTTACATGAGCGCTTGTCCCCACTCGTCAGAGCAACACACACACACCTTATCCTCTCGCCTCCGCATCTTCTCCCTCACTTCACTTCCCGCACTCGACTCCCAGGCGCAACCCTAGGTAGCCTCCGTCGATGCTCCTGGTGTGACATCTTTTCGAGCTTTAACCCCCCATGCCTGATGCTACTGATTTGGGCAGGCCGGTAGGCTCCTCGCGAACCTGGTCGTCATGGGCGGAGCCGTGGTGGGCAGGTCCATGCTCCAGGCCTATCAAAAAGCCATCGTCAGTGAGTGCTCGCCCCTCTTTCCTTTTTTGTCAAATTAGGAACCCCTTGGCGCTGTTACGATTGTCTGAGCGGTGCCTCAGAGACTGCGGTTGTGAATGATGCAGACAGTAATCAATAGTGTAATCAGATTTATCTGCTACTCTCGTTTTGGTCAATGGTATCTAGCTTATGGCCATCCTCCCAATAGGGAGTTTTCGAGTCCTCGTGCAGTTATGCTGCCTGTGTCCTGTGGCATATGGTACCCCAATTACTGCTAGCACGAAGGTTCTGCTCATCTTTTTTATTTGGTTCAAGCCAATTGCTATTATAGAACTCTTAAGAAGTGGCTTCGACAGAACGACACTTATATCGTGGGCTTCGATAAAATAACCTTCTTAACACGAGCCCACCGTCAAAATAGCATTACCATACATTTTAGGTCTTTTTCTTTTTTCTTTTCTGTATTTTTTATTTTATGAGCTCCGAAAATGTCCAAAATGCCCTTGTTTCCTTTTTTTTCCTTGTGCGGCCGATTTCCTTCGTACTGTTTAAGCAGCGCTCGTGAGAATATGGGTTTCCAACCTAACAACTACCAACCCCTCGTGTTTTCCTGTATTTGGATGACTAATCGAAATGCTAATCCAAGTTTGACGATCATCTGATCTATGCCCAATTGAAGGCCTCGACATTGACATCGCATCCCCTGTTCTCTCGCATTTTCCCCACTGAAAATAAAGCTAGGCTGTTCTGTATCGTTCTATCAGACTGCTGTGTCCGTTTTATTTGAAGCTAGCTGTGTATAAAACCCAACCACGTCTCAGTTCAGAGCGTTGTATTTGTAGTTTTAACAGAGCAACCACCTCAACATCGCTGCCAAGTGAAGAAATTCAAATGATACAGCAGCTGGAATGATGCTGCCAAGTGAAAAAAATTCTTGTAACCGACTGAAAAGCATGGAGATTGAGCGGCAGCACCTCGACAGCACGTTGGCAGCGGCAGAACGCGTGGTGGCGGCATATCAATTGCGGGGCTACACGAGGAGGGCGGCGACGGCGGCTAACGCCTGGAGCGGCGATGAAAGCATCTAGGCCTCCATGAGGTATGATTTTGGTGATTAATGACAATCATTGAATTTTACTAATGAATTTGTGGATGCAAGGTCTCTCAATCAAATGAAATCTATAAATATGAATGTCAACTACTGATCATTGGAAACCCCTAAACAATCACTTTATGAAATCAATCAATGTTATGAAGATTAGAAGTAAAAGCTCATATGTCAAAGTCATTTAACCTTAAATGACAACACTTAATGCTTGACAATCATCAGAAGAATATTTACAACAACTGTCTAAGAGGTCAATCGAGAAAATTCCAAAAGAGTCACTTAAAACAACTCAAAACAAACAAAATCAACTCACCGGATCAACCGATGTTTCCAGAGAACAACACATCGGTCGAGTTGATTCAGCAGAAGAAGAAGACCTCAGAACAAAGCACTCACCGGATCATCCGATGTTAAGGGCAATGTTACATCGGTACATCAGTACAGTATGCAATATCCTTGGACCAAGTGTGGCACCGGATCATCCGATGTACAATCTTAAACACATCGGTCAATCACTCCAGTAAGCATCAAGTTTGAACTAATTCTGGAGGAAGTGTCACTGGATCATCCGATGAGAAGATAAGTGCAACATCGGTCTAACAACGGTCATATCTGACACAGTGACATCAGCTAATTTGACTTTAACCGATGATAACTGAAGGGGAGACATCGGATCATCCGGTGTTCGCAGAGCAATGATGTCAGCCTACTTTTCCAACGGCTATTTCGTGGAGGTTGGCTATTTATACCCCTTCAACCTGTCAAATCGACAAATCTTGATCACCAGACATACTCTACACATCCTCAAGCATTCAAGACATTGAGCCATCACTTCTACATCTTTTTGACCACTTACACACCAAGAGATAGGCTAGAACTAGCTAGAGAGAGAGCTTGTGTGCCTTCATTCTTGGTGAGTGGAATCTCTAGTATAGTGAGAGCTGTAAGGGAGTGTCCCTTGGTGTTTGTAACTGAGAGTTACTACCGGAGCTTGCCAAGAGTATTGTGGAAGCCCGGAAGATCAAAGTTGTACAAGGCTTGAGCTCCACCTTCCCGAGGTTGGCGAACGGATAAGAATAGTGAAGATCACTAGTCTCGGTGACTTGGGTGTGGCAATACCCTTTGGTGGGTGCCACAACATGGATGTAGGAAGATCTTGACGATCTTGCCGAACCACGGGATAAATCCTCGTGTCTCCTTGGGAGTTTGCATTCTCTTCCTCTCCCTTACACTTATGCATTTTATATACCGCGAAGTTGCTATTTACTTGGATGCATAGGTTGTTTGCGTAGGGAATTGGGCTTTTAGCAATTAAGTTTTATTGCCTTAATTTTTGAAAAGAAGCCCAATTCACCCCCCTCTTGGGCATTCGATACTTACAATTGGTATCAGAGCAAGGTTGCTCATAGGATCATTCTAGCTTCACCGCTAGAGAGCTAAAATGGTCAAGGTTGAGGGTTCGGTTACTATCTTCGAGGGCAAGAACTTTGCCTATTGGAAAGCACGCATGCGCGCTTATCTAGAGGCTATTGCTCCCGAAGTATGGGAAGCGACCCACGCGGGGTTCGGTGAGCAAAATTATATTGGTAATCAAATTAAATGGGATGCTAAAGCTAGGAATGCAATTTATAAATGTATTAGTTAAGATGTGTTTGCTAGGATTGCTAGCAAAGAAAAGGCTTGTGAAATTTGGGCTTGCTTAATAGAAATTCATGAGGGCTCTTCTCGAGTCAAGGAACTAAAATATCACATGCTTAAAGCCAAATATGATGAATTTAAAATGCTACCTCATGAAAATGTCAATGAAATGTTCTCTCGCTTGAATGTGCTTATTGAAGAAATCAATGCTCTTGACATTGCTTCTCTTGGCAAGGGACTCATCAACCGCAAGATCCTCATGCTCCTTCCCAAGCCAAAGTACAACATCATCAACTCCATGCTTCAAAAAGAGTCTCTTGACCACATTGAAGTTTCGGAACTCATTGGAAAAATTCACGCTCATGAGATGAGTGTACTTGGGATGATGGAGCAATCATCTTCAAAAACAATTGCTCTAAATGCCTCCACCAAGAAAACAAGCCTCAAGAAGAAGAAGGTGGTTGAGCCTAGCTCAAGTGAAGAAGAGCAAGCATCAAGTGAAGATGACGATGATGAGCTTGTATTGATGATGAGAAAGTTCTCACACTTGAACTCCAAGATTACTAAGAAGAGATACACATTTGATCCCAAGAAGAAAGCGTTTCTACCAAGGAGAGATGATCACAAGACTTGCTACAATTGTGGTGATCAAGGCCACATCTCCTATGATTGTCCAAAACCGGACAAAAGAAGAGAGAACTACAAGAGCAAGCATCACAAGCTTGAAGATAGTGAAAATGATGAAGAAGAGGCTAAACCTAAACCAAGATCCTTTGGGAAGAAGAAGCATGACAAGGGCAAGAAGGCAAAGCTCTTCCCAAAGAAAAGAAATGACCCACAAAAGGTGTTCATTTGTGAGGCAAATGAATGAGTCACCGACGAAGAAACAAGTGATGAAGAGAGTGAAGCAGAAGAAGAAAGTTTGGCCGGCCTTGCCATTGCCAACAATGATGACTCACCTCTTCATCCACCACCCATGTGCCTCATGGCTAAAGGTAACACCAAGGTATGTGATAATTATAACGGTGATGAGCTTTCCCCCGATGATTTGACTTCATTAATAAATGAATATCATACTATCATTAAGAGGGAAAAGAGTAAGGTTAAGGCTCTTGAAGAAACTCGTGCTAAGCTTGAGAGTGCTAACCTTGATTTGCTTGACAAGTATAAAAGCATACTTAAAGAGCATGACACGCTCAAATCCCATGTCAATCAAGTTGAGGAGGATAAGACTCAAATCAAGCTAGATCATCATGAGCTTGACTTAGCCCACCAAGCACTCTTGGGAAAGCACAATGAGTTGATCCAAGAGCATTAAATACTTAACCTTGCTCATGAAACGCTTGATCAAGAATTGAAAAACATAAAGAAACAAACTCTTAATGATAAGGTATTCATTACTTCTCATGTCACTAATGCTTTGCACAAGTCTTTGCCTTTGAAAGAAAATGCTAGGGAGAAGGACTTGTTGGAGGAAATTGAGAGTCTCCGCACTAGTGTGGCTAGACTTTCAAAAGGAGAAGTCAAGCACAAGGAAATCCTCTACCAACAAGCAAAGGTCTTCAACAAGAGAGGACTTGGATCCTTCCCGGTGTCTAACAAAGGAAAGGTGCCCTCACTGGAGCTTAGAACAAGCTTCATCAAGGAAGTTGGTTCTTATTGCCAACATTGTGAGGTCACCGGTCACCACACAAGGGAGTGTCCTCTTCCTAACCGACCTTCACCAAAATTGCCTACTAATTACAAATCTACTTTCAATGATCGTTATTATCTCTTGAGTAAAGTAGATGGCAAGGTGAAGGCAAGGTTCATTGGCAAAGACATGAAGGGCATGAAGGGGAAGCTCCCCAAGCAACTTTGGGTCCCAAAAACACTTGTATCACACATACAAGGACCTAAGTTGGCTTGGGTGCCTAAAGTCAAAAATTGAATTCATGTGTGTAGGTGAACTACAAAGCCGGAGGAAAGCATTGGGTACTCGATAGCGGGTGCACTCAACATATGACCGGCAATGATAGTATGTTCACCACCATAGAAAACCTCGGCAATCATGAACAAGTCACCTTTGGTGATAACTCTAAGGGTAAGGTAATTGGGTTAAGTAAGATTGTCATCTCAAATGACTTATCTATTTCTAATGTTTTGTACGTTAAGTCACTTAGTTTTAATTTACTTTCTATTGCACAATTATGTGATCTTGGACTAACGTGCACTTTTAGCAAAAATGATGTTGTTGTGAGTAGTGAAACAAACAAAGAACTAGTCTTCAAAGGATTTCGGCATGGACATCTCTACCTAGTAGACTTCTCCAACAAGGATGCTAGCTTGACCACTTGTCTTTTCACTAAGACAAGTTTGGGTTGGCTATGGCATCGACGCATAGCGCACATTGGGATGAGCAAGCTCAAGAAGTCATTCAAACTTGGGATGGTGACCGGCGTGAAGGATGTCACATTTGAGAAGAACAAGCTTTATAGCGCTTGTCAAGCCTGGAAGCAAGTTGCTTCACACCACCCGATGAAGACAATGGTGTCAACCTCCAAGCCACTTGAACTACTTCACATGGACCTCTTCGGACCGTACACATATCAAAGTCTTGGCGGTAACCTCTATTGTCTTGTTATAGTTGATGACTACTCTCGCTATGCTTGGACTTTGTTTCTAGGTGATAAGAGTGAAACTCCGGAAGTGTTCAAGACATTCGCTAACCGCGCTCAAAGGGAATTTCAATTTCCCATCATCAAGGTCCGGAGTGACAACAGCACCGAATTCAAGAACTACAACATTGGGGAGTGGTGTGACCGTGAAGGCGTGAAACATGAGTTTTCGGCCACATACACTCCTCAACAAAATGGTGTTGTTGAAAGAAACAACAAGACTCTCATCACTCTTGCGCGAGCAATGCTTGATGACTATGGCATGTCGGAGAAGTTTTGGGCCGAAGCAATCAACACAGCGTGCCATGCCGCAAATAGGGTCTACCTACATTGACTACTTCAAAAGACCCCGTACGAACTTCTCATTGGGAGAAAGTCCAACATCTCCTACTTTCAAGTCTTTGGGTGCAAGTGCTACATCTACCGAAAGAAAAGGCTCGGTAAGTTTAAAAGAAGATATGATGTTGGTATATTTCTTGGTTATGCATCAAACTCAAAAGCATATCAAGTATTCAACCAAACCTCCGGGTTAGTTGAGGAAAGTTGTGATGTTGAGTTTGATGAAACTAATGGCTCCCAAGAGGAGAGTTTTGGTCATGATGAAATAGATGATGAGCCTCTACGAGAAGCTATGAAGAACATGACCGTTGGAGACATCAAGCCTAAAGTTGAGGAGAGCCATGATCAAGGGGGAGCTTCATGTTCCAACATCAACACCTCCATGGCGCCTCAAGTTGACGAAGAAGAGAAGGATGATCCATTGCCAACTCAAGACTCACAAGCTACACAACATTAAGAAGAAGAAGAAGTCCATGATCAAGTCCAACCACAAGATGGGCAACACGCATCACCACCGCCAAGTGCTTCACAACCACTTATGAGGCATGGACGCATCTCCAAGGCGCATCCGATGGACCAAATTATTGGAAGTTCGTCAAGGGGAGTAAGTACACGTTCTCGCCATTTCGCTTCGTTTTGTGAGCACTACTCATTTGTTTCATGTGTAGAACCCGCTCACATTGAGGAAGCACTCCAAGATCCAAATTGGGTGATGGTCATGCAAGAAGAACTTAACAACTTCATCCGCAATGAAGTTTGGGTGTTGGAGGAGCGACCCAAGGACAAGAACGTCATCGGAACAAAGTGGGTGTACCGCAACAAACAAGACGAGAATGGCGTTGTGGTCCGCAACAAGGCAAGACTTGTGGCCAAAGGGTTCTCGCAAGTTGAAGGACTAGACTTTGGGGAGACATTTGCCCCGGTCGCCCGGCTAGAAGCCATCCGTATACTTCTTGCCTTTGCATCACATCATAATATTAGACTTTATCAAATGGATGTGAAAAAATGTCTTTCTTAATGGTTACATTAACAAGCTTGTTTATGTTGAACAACCTCCCGGGCTTGAAGATCCGAGGAATCCTAATCATGTGTATAGGTTGCACAAGGCGCTCTACGGGCTCAAGCAAGCACTTAGGGCATGGTATGAACGACTACGAGATTTCTTGATCATGCAAGGATTCAAGATCGGAAGGGTGGACACTACACTCTTCACCAAAGACATCAATAGAGACTTATTTATTTGCCAATTTATGTTGATGATATTATTTTTGATTCAACTAACGAAACTCTTAGCCATGAGTTTGGCAAAATGATGTCTAGGGAATTCGAGATGTCAATGATTGGAGAGTTCAACTTCTTCCTTGGATTCCAAATCAAGCAACTTCAAGAGGGGACCTTCGTCTATCAAGAGAAGTATACCAAGGACCTCTTGAAGAAATTTGAGATGGGAGATTGTAGCTCAAGAAACACTCCAATGGCAACAAATTGTCATCTCGACGTGGATAAGGACGGTAAACCTATTGATCAATCTAACTACCGTTCTATGATTGGTTCATTTCTTTACCTTACCGCATCTAGGCCCGATATCATGTTTAGTGTATGCTTGTGTGCTCGCTTTCAAGCGACACCTAAAGAATCGCATCGGAAGGCGGTCTTTAGGATACTTAGGTATCTTAAGCATACCCCTAGTGTGGGCTTGTGGTACCCTAAAGGTTCAAAATTCCATCTCTTGGGATACTCGGATTCGGACTTTGCCGGATGCCGTGTGGACCGCAAGAGTACCTCCGGTGGGTGCCACTTGCTTGGGCGTTCCCTAGTATCTTGGTCTAGCAAGAAGCAAAATTCTGTCGCCTTGTCCACAGCGGAAGCGGAATATATTGCGGACGGTGCATGTTGTGCCCAAATTCTTTATATGAAGCAAACTCTTTTGGACTTTGGTGTTAAACTTGGTTGTGTGCCTCTCCTTCGTGACAATGAAAGTGCGGTTAAGATAGCTAAAAACCCCGTTCAACACTCCCGCACTAAGCACATTGATATTCACCATCATTTCTTGAGGGACCATGAAGCTAAGGGAGACATCTCATTGCGAGGTGTTAGGTCTGAAAAACAATTGGCGGATATCTTCACTAAACCACTTGATGAGAAAACTTTTTCTAGGCTAAGAAGTGAATTGAATGTGCTAGATGCATCAAACGTCATGTAAGTTGCCATGATCATGTAAGAATGCATCTCATATAGGTCTTGTCTAACTTTCAAAGGATATGGGTGAGCAAGGGTTAGCTTGGGATAGAGGTTCTTTTGGGTTTACTTAAGGCTTGGAGAGTAGCTCTCCCTGAAGAAGCCTTTGAAAGGTTCAAACTTGGCAAGATAGATTTACTTTATGTCTTGCATGATGCCTGCTATATAGACTTGCACTCATATTTAAATCTCTTGCATTATAAATTGTTTGGCATTGCTTACGGTAGATTGTCACAAAGGGGAACCCACCTCATGAGAAAGAGACTTGTTTGAAATGCAATATCTCAACTTATATGATGTGGGAAGAACAAAATGTTAGGTGCGTTAATGCCTAAAGGAACATGCTTTAAAGAGATAGAAGTCTTCATCCTCTAGCTCACAAAGCATGGGTCTTACATTTTATTTGGATAATTTCCTCCTTATTTTCTCGGTGTTCCATTTGCTTTAGGCCTAGCCAAGTTATTGGCATATTAGCATTTTTGAGGGGTAAGGGGTTGCCCAAAAAGTCCTAAGATATGTGTTTCTCATTGTTTGTTTGTTTGGTCAAAGGACATATATGTGATGTTGCTGTTTAGATATATGGCTCAGGCCAGACCATCATCGGATCAGTTGGTGTTCAAAAGCCAAGGGTCAGTTCAGTCAGTATCTCAAATCAACCGACGAGTTCATTCTGAAAAACATCGGTCCATCCGATGTTCACATTTTTGGAACTGTGCCAAATTCCACTGATGCAAATCAGTTCAACGTCGGTCCATCCGGTGTCAACAGTATCTTTTTGAATACCCTTACTATGCCATTCGACCGATGATCCTAACATTCAACGTCGGTCCATCCGGTGTTAAAATTTCAACTAGGGTTTGGGATCCACTTTTTAAACGGCCCTTTGCCTCCCGGCCCTTCTCTCTCCCCGACCCCGATTCACCCGCGACTCAACACAGCGTGCCATGCCGCAAATAGGGTATACCTACATCGACTACTTCAAAAAACCCCGTACGAACTTCTCATTGGGAGAAAGCCCAACATCTCCTACTTTCGAGTCTTTGGGTGCAAGTGCTACATCTACCGCAAGAAAAGGCTCGGTAAGTTTAAAAGAAGATGTGATGTTGGTATATTTCTTGGTTATGCATCAAACTCAAAAGCATATCGAGTATTCAACCAAACCTCCGGGTTAGTTGAGGAAAGTTGTGATGTTGAGTTTGATGAAACTAATGGCTCCCAAGAGGAGAGTTTTGGTCATGATGAAATAGATGATGAGCCTCTACGAGAAGCTATGAAGAACATGACCATTGGAGACATCAAGCCTAAAGTTGAGGAGAGCCATGATCAAGGGGGAGCTTCATGTTCCAACATCAACACCTCCATGACGCCTCAAGTTGACGAAGAAGAGAAGGATGATCCATTGCCAACTCAAGACTCACAAGCTACACAACATTAAGAAGAAGAAGAAGTTCATGATCAAGTCCAACCACAAGATGAGCAACACGCATCACCACCGCCAAGTGCTTCACAACCACTTATGAGGCATGGACGCATCTCCAAGGCGCATCCGATGGACCAAATTATCGGAAGTTCGTCAAGGGGAGTAAGTACACGTTCTCGCCATTTCGCTTCGTTTTGTGAGCACTACTCGTTTGTTTCATGTGTAGAACCCGCTCACATTGAGGAAGCACTCCAAGATCCAAATTGGGTGATGGTCATGCAAGAAGAACTTAACAACTTCATCCGCAATGAAGTTTGGGTGTTGGAGGAGCGACCCAAGGACAAGAATGTCATCGGAACAAAGTGGGTGTACCGCAACAAACAAGACGAGAATGGCATTGTGGTCCGCAACAAGGCAAGACTTGTGGCCAAAGGGTTCTCGCAAGTTGAAGGACTAGACTTTGGGGAGACATTTGCCCCGGTTGCCCGGCTAGAAGCCATCCGTATACTTTTTGCCTTTGCATCACATCATAATATTAGACTTTATCAAATGGATGTGAAAAGTGCCTTTCTTAATGGTTATATTAACGAGCTTGTTTATGTTGAACAACCTCCCGGGTTTGAAGATCCGAGGAATCCTAATCATGTGTATAGGTTGCACAAGGCGCTCTACGGGCTCAAGCAAGCACCTAGGGCATGGTATGAACGACTACGAGATTTTTTGATCATGCAAGGATTCAAGATCGGAAGGGTGGACACTACACTCTTCACCAAAGACATCAATAGAGACTTATTTATTTGCCAATTTATGTTGATGATATTATTTTTGATTCAACTAACGAAACTCTTAGCCATGAGTTTGGTAAAATGATGTCTAGAGAATTCGAGATGTCAATGATTGGAGAGCTCAACTTCTTCCTTGGATTCCAAATCAAGCAACTTCAAGAGGGGACCTTCGTCTATCAAGAGAAGTATACCAAGGACCTCTTGAAGAAATTTGAGATGGGAGATTGTAGCTCAAGAAGCACTCCAATGGCAACAAATTGTCATCTCGACGTGGATAAGGACGGTAAACCTATTGATCAATCTAACTACCGTTCTATGATTGGTTCATTTCTTTACGTTACCGCATCTAGGCCCGATATCATGTTTAGTGTATGCTTGTGTGCTCGCTTTCAAGCGGCATCTAAAGAATCGCATCGGAAGGCGGTCTTTAGGATACTTAGGTATCTTAAGCATACCCCTAGTGTGGGCTTGTGGTACCCTAAAGGTTCAAAATTCCATCTCTTGGGATACTCGGATTCGGACTTTGCCGGATGCCGTGTGGACCGCAAGAGTACCTCCGGTGGGTGCCACTTGCTTGGGCGTTCCCTAGTATCTTGGTCTAGCAAGAAGCAAAATTCTGTCGCCTTGTCCACAACGGAAGCAGAATATATTGCGGCCGGTGCATGTTGTGCTAAAATTCTTTATATGAAGCAAACCCTTTTGGACTTTGGTGTTAAACTTGGTTGTGTGCCTCTCCTTTGTGACAATGAAAGTGCGGTTAAGATAGCTAAAAACCCCGTTCAACACTCCCGCACTAAGCACATTGATATTCACCATCATTTCTTGAGGGACCATGAAGCTAAGGGAGACATCTCATTGCGAGGTGTTAGGTCCGAAGAACAATTGGCGGATATCTTCACTAAACCACTTGATGAGAAAACTTTTTCTAGGCTAAGAAGTGAATTGAATGTGCTAGATGCATCAAACGTCATGTAAGTTGCCATGATCATGTAAGAATGCATCTCATATAGGTCATGTCTAACTTTCAAAGGATAGGGGTGAGCAAGGGTTAGCTTGGGATGGAGGTTCTTTTGGGTTTACTCAAGTCTTGGAGAGTGGCTCTCCTTGAAGAAGCCTTTGAAAGGTTCAAACTTGGCAAGATAGATTTACTTTATGTCTTGCATGATGCCTGCCATATAGACTTGCACTCATATTTAAATCTCTTGTATTATAAATTGTTTGGCATTGCATACGGTAGATTGTCACAAAGGGGAACCCACCTCATGAGAAAGAGACTTGTTTGAAATGCAATATCTCAACTCATATGATGTGGGAAGAACAAAATGTTAGGTGTGTTAATGCCTAAAGGAACATGCTTTAAAGAGATAGAAGTCTTCATCCTCTAGCTCACAAAGCATGGGTCTTACATTTTATTTGGATAATTTCTTCCTTATTTTCTCGGTGTTCCATTTGCTTTAGGCCTAGCCACGTTATTGGCATATTAGCATTTTTGAGGGGTAAGGGGTTGCCCAAAAAGTCCTAAGACATGTGTTTCTCATTGTTTGTTTGTTTGGTCAAAGGACATATATGTGATGTTGCTGTTTAGATATATGGCTCAGGTCAGACCATCATCGGATCAGTTGGTGTTCAAAAGCCAAGGGTCAGTTTAGTCAGTATCTCAAATCAACCGACGAGTTCATTCTGAAAAACATCGGTCCATCCGATGTTCACATTTTTGGAACTGTGTCAAATTCCACCGATGCAAATCAGTTCAACGTCAGTCCATCCGGTGTCAACGGTACCTTTTTGAATACCCTTACTGTGCCATTCGACCGATGATCCTAACATTCAACGTCGGTCCATCCGGTGTTAAAATTTCAACTAGGGTTTGGGACCCACTTTTTAAACGGCCCTTTGCCTCCCGGCCCTTCTCTCTCCCCGACCCCGATTCACCCGCGACTCACGTTCCGCCGCCGCCGCTCCTCTCGCCCTGCGCCACCGCCGCCTCCGGCCGCCGCCGCACCACAGCAGCCGCGCCGCCGCACCACAACAGTCGTGCCGCCACCGCCGCTTCCTCCACCGCTGCCGCCGCTCCACCCAAGCGCCGCCGACCGCCGCTCGTGCACCACCGTCGCCTCCCCCAGCAGCTGCTCCATCCCGTGCACCACAACCACACCACCCTCTCCATCGCCGTGGTGCCTCCCTACGTCGCTAGGGTTTTCGACCGCGACAAATCTTCACGTCGCCGTTCCGTGCACGTGACATCATCAACTTCATTCTCGCACATCGTCTCAATGGCTCGTGACAAGAAGAACAAGGGCAAAGCCATTGCGGAGCCGGCCGCAAAGAAGCAAAAGCTTTCGAAGGAGGAGAAGAAGGCGTTGATGGCCGCTCGCGCCGTCGAGGAGCGAGAGCGTGGCCGAGGAGGATCACTGAGGATCCGCGAGGCTCGTCCGAGGCAACCTCCCGTGCGGGATGAGTCCGAGGAAGAAGAAGAGCCGGAAGTGCCACTTGTTCGCCGGCGCTCAACCAGGACCCGTGGGGGTCATCCGCCCGCAGCACCACGTTCACGACCGTCAGCTACCGAGCTTCGAGAGGACAGAGAGGCCCAGAGGGCCATCTACGAGATGGACACCATCGTCCATGTTGGTGAAGGTGTCCGGTTGACTGATTACCGGAAGATGAAGGCCAAGCAACTCAGAAGACTCAGATGGAGTGTTTTGCTTGAGGAGTGGTACCCGCAGCCCAGAGAGGCTCTTGTGGACAGTTGTTTCTGGACTTTGACGCTGGCGTCACTGTACGAGACGTATAGACGCCGAGGCCACAATCTCTTCTAGCACAACTTCTTGGACTGGGATCAGTTGCTCTAGCAGCCGAGAGGGAGATTCGCCCCTTCTTTGCGAGGTATCGAGGGCTTGTGGAGCTGGTGTCCTACGAGAGGAGTGCCTACGTGGAGGACTGGGTCCGCATATTCTACGCCACCCTCTACGTCTCTGAGGGCCGCAGGTCTATAGACTTCATGTTCATGGGCCAGCACCATCACCTGACGAGACAGACGTTGGCACAGCTGCTAGGAGTGGACCTGCACGACACTTGCGTGCATGAGAGGGTATATGGACAGGCAGACCCGCCGAGGAGGCCGCTCACTGGAGGAGTGGCACCACCACTGGAGGAGATACGCTCTCTGTTTGGACCGTCCTTCTCTCCAGACCAGCCGAGGGTACCGGCACTACTGACTCCAGCTGCGTGCACAGTGCATCTTGCCTTGCGCCGCACACTCTTACCGAGGTCCGGATACCTAGAGGGGTTCACCAGCCTGCAGCAGACCCTCCTGTTCTACATCATGAACGGGATGGAGTTCGATATTGTGGACATCCTCATATGTGAGATGGAGGATGTGATCACTGATGGAGTGGGCATGATGAGGCAGTTTGTGTTTGGACACTGGATCAGCTACCTGCTCTCCATGATGGTTCCTGAGAAGTCCGCCATGCGTGACCGTCTCACTGACGAGAGTGTCACACGGTTCAGCCACTACCGAGCTCCAGCTCTTGGAGACTGCCGCCTTGGCCGTCCAGTCGAGCGTCAGGTCCGTGCTCGGCTATCCGAGGAGGATTGGTCTGATCTGGAAAAGGAAGATGAGAGGCTGGCAGAGGCAGAGGCTCAGGGTGAGGACCTTCAGCATATATGGTCCGAGAGCGACACAGATGACAGTGTTGAGGAGTACTTCCCACCTCCTCCCTCACCGAGGCAGCACGACGCGGAGGCTGGAGGCTCGACAGTGCCACCCCTTACTCCACCTCCCGTCTCAGAGGCACAAGTCTATCAGCCGTCAGAGCTCACCTCACTCCTGCAGCAGATGGTTGAGTAGCAGCACTTGGACCGGCTTGCAGCTGAGCAGACCCGAGCTGAGCAGGTAGCACGTCTATTGGAGCTCCAGCAGCAGCAGCAGGAGATGCAGCGCCAGATCGCCCGTGAGAGGCGAGAGGACACAGACCGGCTGACGGGGCTGATAGACCAGATGCACCAGCGCTCCCTCGACCAGCAGCAGCAGACACAGCAGGCGATGATGGGCATCCTGGGGTTGATCACCAACCTCTACACCCAGACCGGGATTGCCCTGCCGTCGCAGTTGCCAGGCGTTGCTCCACCCCCGTCTGTCCTTGCTCCAGCTGCAGCTCCAGTGCCAACCACGCCGATCCCATCGATCAGCATGTCTCCACTGCTGGCTCCAGGCACACCGATCCACTCTCCGCTGCCGGCGACGACACTGTTCCAGCAGACGCCGGCATCCGTCGTCAGTGCCCCGTTGCCAGCAGCTCCGACTCAGCAGGCACCGACGGCGGCTCCTACGGCACCTACAGCTCCTTCCACCTCTACTCCAGGCAGCAGCTCCGACGACAGCACCCCCGACGGTGACCAGTTCGTCATCGCTCCGAGCACTCAGGGTTCTTAGGCACTTGGATCCCTTTTTGGTGTCTTGATGCCAAAGGGGGAGAAGAGTTAGAGAGTCAGGGGGAGGGTTGCTTATAGGTGCTTAGTCTCAGGGGGAGTTTATCTATATCTTTTGTAATTTTATGTTCTTGCTAATCATTTGTTATTCATTATGTGTTCATGTGCCACTTATTCTCTTGTGCTATTAATCGATTGAGCTTTCGCGTTATTAATCTCTTTTGAGTCTTATGCCATATCTTGTACTCATTGCATATCTTCTTGAGTATCGTACTATCAAATTCATTATCATTATGTTTCACTCGTTGTGTTGTCATCAATCACCAAAAAGGGGGAGATTGAAAGCATCTAGGCCCCCATGAGGTCGGTGATTAATGACAACCATTGGATTTTACTAATGAATTTGTGGATGCAAGGTCTCTCAATCAAATGAAATCTATAAATATGAATGTCAACTACTGATCATTGGAGACCCCTAAACAATCACTTTATGAAATCAATCAATGTTATGCAGATTAGAAGTAAAAACTCATATGTCAAAGTCATTCAACCTTAAATGACAACACTCAATGCTTGATAATCATCAGAACAGAAGAATATTTACAACAAGTGTATAAGAGGTCAATCGAGAAAATTCCTAAAGAGTCACTTAAAACAACTCGAAGCAAACAAAATCAACTCACCGGATCAACCGATGTTTCCAGAGAACAACATATCGGTCGAGTTGATTCAGCAGAAGAAGAAGACCTTAGAACAAAGCACTCACCGGATCATCCGATGTTAAGGGCAATGTTACATAGGTTCATCAGTACAGTATGCAATATCCTTGGACCAAGTGTGGCACCGGATCATCCGATGTACAATCTTAAACACATCGATCAATCACTCCAGTAAGCATCAAGCTTGAACCAATTCTGGAGGAAGTGCCACCGGATCATCTGATGAGAAGATAAGTGCAATATCGGTCTAACAACGGTCATATCTGACACAGTGACATCAGCTAATTTGGCTTTGACCAATGATAACTGAAGGGGAAACATCGGATCATCCGATGTTCGCAGAGCAATGATGTTAGCCTACTTTTCCAACGGCTATTTCGTGGAGGCTGGCTATTTATACCCCTTCAACCTGTCAAATTGACAAGTCTTGATCACCAGACATACTCTACACATCTTCAAGCATTTAAGACATTGAGTCATCATTTCTACATCTTTTAGACCACTTACACACCAAGAGATAGGCTAGAACTAGCTAGAGAGAGAGCTTGTGTGCCTCCATTCTTGGTGAGTGGAATCTCTAGTATAGTGAGAGCTGTAAGGGAGTGTCCCTTGGTGTTTGTAACTGAGAGTTACTACCAGAGCTTGCCAAGAGGATTGTGGAAGCCCGGAAGATCAAAGTTGTACAAGGCTTGAGCTCCACCTTGCCGAGGTTGGCGAACGGAGAAGAATAGTGAAGATCCCTAGTCTCGGTGACTTGGGTGTGGCTATACCCTTTGGTGGGTGCCACAACGTGGATGTAGGAAGATCTTGACGATCTTGCCGAACCACGGGATAAATCCTCGTGTCTCCTCGGGAGTTTGCATTCTCTTCCTCTCCCTTACACTTATGCATTTTATATACCGCGAAGTTGCTATTTACTTGGATGCATAGGTTGTTTGCGTAGGGAATTGGGCTTTTAGCAATTAAGTGTTATTGCCTTAATTTTTGAAAAGAAGTCCAATTCACCCCCCTCTTGGGCATTAGATCCTTACAGGCGAGGACAGCGGCACCTCAAGCCTGAGGACACGACGGCCTTGGCTCCAAACGCTTGGGACGCCGCCGCCTCATGTGCGGGACAGCACTGGCGTCGCCTCTCACGAGCGCTCCTTCAACAGTACGAAGGAAATCGGCTGCACCAAGGAAAAAAAGTAAACAAGGTCATTTTGGTCATTTTCGGAGCTCATAAAATAAAATAAAATAAAAGGAAAAAGAAAAAGTTGTAAAATGTATTGTAATGCTATTTTAACGATGCGTTCATTTAAGAAGACTGTTTTATTGAAGCCCACAGTATAAGTGTCATTCCGTCGAAGCCACTTATTTAGAGTTCCATAATAGCAATTGGCTCAAGACCTACATAATCATTTGAAATGTGCAGTTGTTAAATACTTAAAATGTGAATTGGAGATGCTAAAGTTTGTTCTTTCTATTAGGGGTGTCACCAGTTCAGATATACAACAACAACAACAACAACAACAACAACAACCAAGCTTTTGTCCCAAACAAGTTGGGGTCGGCTAGAAATGAAATCCAACAATTTTTGAAAAAAAGTAATAGAAAATAAGATGAGATATACGATGTATCTTATATAATATCGATCGCAAAAGGGAGCCTTTTTATATCTTAACCCTCGTTAGCATGTGCTTTTGTGTTTTTGCTAGCCGTGAAATGAGTGTGTTGGGGTAACTATTATCATATTTTTTTATGTCGCTTGGTCATCAGATCCATGGGCATCATTTCGAGTGCTATGCAATCGTAGATGCAAAATTATATTCCTTTCTTTCTAATTCTGCAACTCCGCCTATGTTATAATGACATAGCCGGTCCCAAGCCCGGATAAAGGAGGAGGGGTTGTGATAGGCTTGGCGAGCCAGCAATTGAAACCCATTGGAAATTCGTTGGGGCGTAACCCTCTTAGCGACGCGCCATATCGGAACTCGGGTATGGTGTTAAGTGGGCGAGGGCCGGGTCGCCACCGCCTTAGTGGCGTGCCATATCGGAACCCGGATGTGATGTTAAATATGTGAGGGTCGGATCGCTATCACCTTAGTGGCGCGCTACATCATCGCCCGAATGTAGTGTTAAGTGAGCAAGGGTCTTTGCATCTTCCTCGACGGATGCGAAGGGTAAGGAAGCTAGCCGAGGAAACTAGGTTTCAGGTGGGTAGTTGGAATGTAGGATCCTTGAGTTAGTGGACGTTGCGATTAGGATGCGTGTAAATATCCTTTGTGTACAAGAGACTAGATGGGCAGGTCAAAAGGCGAGAGAGGTTGAGAATACCGGTTTCAAGCTTTGGTATTCTGGCTCTACTGGGACTAGGAATGGCGTAGGCATCCTAATACATAAGAATCTCAAGGATGGAGTAGTGGATGTCCGTAGACGAGGGGATAGGATCATCCTAGTCAAGATAGTTATGGGGGACCTTATCTTGAATGTCATTAGTGCTTATGTCCCACAAGTTGGGCTCAATATAAGCACTAAGAGACAATTTTGAGAGGACTTGGAGGATATGGTTAGTAGTGTACCTATAGCCGAGAAGCTCTTCATAGGAGGAAATCTCAATGGCCATGTAGGTACAACTAACGTAGGTTTTGAGTGGGAACACAGTGGTTTTGGATGTGATGATAGAAACCAGGAGGGTAAGGATATCCTAGACTTTATCATAAGCTATGACCTATTGGTAGCTAACACCCTCTTTAAGAAGAGGCTATCTCACTTAGTGACCTTTACTAGTGCCCAACATTCTAGTCAAATCGACTATGTCCTCACTAGGAGAAGGGAGAAGGGGCATGTTTAGATTGTAAGGTGATTCTTGGGTAATGTGTTGTTCCACCACATAAACTTGTGGTAGCCGACTTTCATTTTTACGTGCGTGTGTCACGAGACAAAGGTGTTAAAACCGCTAGAACAAAGTGGTGGAAGTTGAAGGATGAAGCGCAACAATCATTCAAAAGGAGGATTCAAAAAGAGGATGATCGCGGAAGGTCCTTGGAGCTAAGAGGAAAATGCGGATAGTATGTGGGTGAAGATGGCGACTTACATTAGTAAGGCAGCTAGGGAGGTGCTTGGGTGGACAAAAGGTAAGAAACTTGTAGGTAAAGACACTTGGTGGTTGAATGAAGATGTACAAAAAGCTATTAAAGAGAAGAAAGAGTCTTATAAGAGTTGGCATCATGAAAGAAGCGCAAGTAACATGGCGAAGTATAAAGAGGCTAAGAAAAATGCAAGGCATGTTGTGAGTAAAGCAAGGGGGCAGGCCTATGATGCGCTATATGCGAGGCTGGAGACAAAAGAAGGCAAAATGGATATATACAAGATGGCGAAACTTCACGAGTAGAAGGTGAGGGATCTCAACCAAGTCAAATGTATTAAGGATGAGGCGGATCGAATTCTATTGAAGGATGAAGAGATTAGGAACAGATGGCGGGACTACTTCAATGGATTATTCAATGATGGGAATGAGAGCATTAGGTTCGAGTTGGATGACTCATTTGATGACACCAACAGACGATTCGTGCGGAGGATACAAGAGTCTGAGGTTAGAGAGGCCTTAAAAAGGATGAAAGGAGGAAAGGCCCTCAACCCCGATGATGTCCCCATTGAGGTGTGGAGATGTTTGGGGGATGTAGCAATAGTATGGCTCACTAAACTGTTCAATCGCATTTTTTAGTCAAACAAAATGTTTGAAGAGTGACGGAAATTTAGTACCCATCTTCAAAAATAAAGGAGATGTTCAAAGTTGTACTAATTACCGAGGAATTAAGCTTATGAGTCATACTATGAAGCTCTGGGAGAGAGTGATTGAACACCGCTTAAGGAAAGTGACCAATGTCACTAAAAACCAGTTTGGTTTTATGCCTGAGAGGTCCACTATGGAGGCGATTTTCTTACTCCGTCAGCTTATGAAGAGGTATAGGGAGCAAAAGAAGGATCTACATATGGTGTTCATTGACTTGGAGAAGACATACGATAAAGTACCAAGGTCGGTCATGTGGTGGGCGCTAGAGAAACACGAAGTCTCAACAAAGTACATTAACCTTATCAAGGATATGTACGATAATGTGGTGACAAGTGTACGCGTAAGAGATAGTGAGACCGATACTTTTCCTATCACAATAGGGCTACACTAAGGATCAGCCTTAAGTCTATGCATCTTCTCCTTAGTGAGGGATGATGTGTCGAAGGATATACAATGGGATATCCTTTGGTGTATGCTCTTTGCTGATGATGTAGTGTTGGTAGATGAAACTAGGGATGGTGTGGATAGAAAATTGGAGTTATGTAGGCAGATCTTAGAGTCTAAGGGGTTTAGACATAGTAGAACCAAGATAGAGTATATGAGATGCAACTTTAGTGATGTCGGGTGCGAGGATGGAAATGTTAGTTTACAAGGACAAGTAGTACCTAGAAGGGACACATTTCGATATTTAGGATCAATGTTACAAAGTAATGGTGATATTGATGAAGATGTTTGCCACAAGATCAAGATCGGGTGGATGAAGTGACAAACATCTGGAATCTTATGTGATAAGAAAGTTTCACAAAAATTGAAAGGAAAATTCTATAAGACGGTGATCAGACTTGCGATGCTGTATGGAGCAGAATGCTGGCCAACTAAAAGGCAACATGTCCAACAAATGGGTGTTGCGGAGATGCGCATGCTATGGTGGATGTGCGGTCACACAAGAAGAGACAAAATTAGGAACAAGGTGAAACGTGATAGATTAGGAGTGACACCGATTTAGGAGAAGATAGTCCAACATCGCCTACGGTGGTTTGGGCATAACCAGCGGAGACCTCCAGAAGCACCGGTTAACAGTGAGATTATTAAGAGTAGAGAAAATTTTAAGAGGGGTAGAGGTCGACCAAGGTTGACATGGCAGGAGGCGGTGAAATGAGACTTAAAGGAATGAGACATACCTAGAGATTTGGCTCATGATAGGACCGCATGGAAATTAGCAATTCATGTGCCAGAATCTTAGTCTATTCGAATTTTGTTACCCTTATCTTTTTTCTTATTAATCCATTTCTAAAATAAATAAAATGTAGAATTTTATTTTATTTGTATTTTTTTATTTTTTATTCATCTTATTTTCTATTACTTTTCTTTTTAAAAATTGTTGGGTTTCATTTCTAGCTGACCCTAACTTGTTTGGGACAAAGGCTTGGTTGTTGTTGTTGTTTCTTTCTAATTCTGCACCGCTGAACTAACATGTTGTATGTTCCACGCTATGCCTATTTCCATCTTCTCACTTCCTTTTGCAGGGTCTACTAGATACATGTGTAAAAAATGTAATAATGGTAACAATTATCTACTGAGATTAAAAATCATACCATGCTCTTGGTCTATGGTTGCATTGCATGAGCATCACGAACAAACTTTAGTAATAAGGCTTGGTTTTCTTGCAAGCATCATAAAGTATTTTCAGGCTCTGTGTGTTTTGGGCTTTCAATGATCCATGATTTTCGCTTAATTGTTTATGTTCTAATATCTATATGCATAAGCCCAAATTTATAAATAGAGTGATTCAAACATTGAGTGGCACATTCAGTAAGTTTAGGGTCCCAGATCTGCAGTTCCTTTGAGAGTTTAGGTACCTAAATGATACAATAGCAACAAATTTTTGTTGGGTTTCATTTCTATGAGAATGTCAGTGGTTAAGTATAGTTGTTGGCTCGCCAAGCCTATCACAACCTCTCCTCCTTTATCCGGGCTTATGCATTTAGGGACCTAAATGATACCGTGCTAAATCTTAAAGGACTGTTGGTGTACTATACTCTTTTGGAAAAAGAAAATGTTTTTATAGTGTAATGTTTCCAAATAAATATAACCTTATAATGTTGAACCCATAAGGAATTTGATAAGACCATAGTAACCAAGGCGTCGCTAAAGCGGTAAAGTGGTCCGTCAGCCTAAGGCTTCATCATTGCCTTGTTTTTGAGGGTAAGGCGGGTGGCGGCAGGGGAGCAAGGGAAGCCGACGGCGGCAGGGAAAGCCTGCGGCGCGGGAGCAGGGGGACTTCGGGCAGGGGCCTGGCGACGGCAGATCTAGGAGCAGGAGGCGGCCGCGGTTGTGGCAGGAGCAGGGGAGGCGGCGGGGATCTAGAGCATGGAGGAGCAGGAGTGTCGGGGATCCGGAGGAGCAAGGGCGGCAGAGGATCCGGAGGAGCACGGTCGACGGGGGATTGGAAGAGCAGGGGCGGCAGGGCGGGGGAGTCGAGCTCCTCCCGGTCGGATGGCGGTGGCTGGTGTGGTGGGAACATGAAGACACGCTGCCTGCTAGGGTTTCACATGAAGACATGCTGCCTGCTGGGCCTAAGAACGACTGGGCCTTTGTGGTTGCTGCCTGCTGCCTGCTGCCTGATGGGCCTAAGAAAGACACGCTGTCTTCTGGGCCTAAGAAAGACATGATGTGTGTTTTCACAAGAAATAGAGCAGAGGAAGTGATCTAGTTGGTCTGGGCTACTTTTATTCTATTATATTTCAGATTGTATTTCTATATTTTTCTATTTTTAAATATTATTAAGGCGTAGCTTTGCCTTACGCCTTATCGCTTAAAAAGTAAAAAGAGGAACTGTCGCCTTAAGTCGCCTTACCGCCTTAATAACTATAGATAAGACCTTTGTCACTGGTAGCCTGTGGTGTCACTATTTGGTGGTGGTGAAATGAAAATGGCAAGTTAAACCATGTACTGCCTGTCATGGTTTGGTCGTCAGATTTGGCGACATCTTTTTGGTAGCTCCATTTTTAGGATGCAAATCATAGAGGCACAAATGTTTGTTCTTTGCCTAATTCTGCAACAATGAGATAACAAACATGTGGTACTTCCATGCTATGTCAATTTTGGTCATTAAGGCGTATTGATATTTCTCATTTGCTATCGTGGGATGTAATACTGTTGGAAATAATCTTGTGATAAGAGACTTGTACACGCATCTATATATGAGTTGTCCGAGTTAAGAGAAAATTAGCTTGTTCCATGAACTAGTGCTTTGCTAGCATTAGCTAGTAAAGTTGGATTTGAACACTTGAAGTTTCTAGTTAGTACTTTAGTTATATTACTGTTCAAAACAGATGGTCATGAAGATATCAAACTCAATTTGACTAGATATGGTAGTGAAATGATATAATTAAAATTGCATCTTAAGTTAGCTTTATGAGTTGTAGCTTAACTTGAAAGGCAGAATTGCACAAGTGATGAAGTGAATTAGAAATAGCCTGGTAGCTAGTGCTTAGGTAATTGTGAGCAATACTCTGGGTATTATGGTTTGCAAGTCCTAGCAAAGGACATGTGCCCCTCCTATGTAACCATAATAATTTTGCAATAGGTATATGATGATATCAATAGAGTTTGAGTAGTGTCCTCTCATGCTAGTGCAAAACAAGAAAGAGCAAACAGAGGAACGAGTATATCATTTCCAAATTCGGATTGAACGATTCAATTACCAACTATTACATGTTAAAAAATAATTATGACAACAACAATATACTGAGATTATGATATACCCTGCTTTGTTTAATAAGAAGCCTTGGTTTTGCTGTAAGCATTACAAAGTAGTTTCAGGCTCTGTTTTTGGAACATTTTATGATCCCTGATGATGACTAAACTGGTAGATCTGCGGGCACCTATTTTTTGTAGATGCAAACAAAACTGGAGCTGCCCAGGAAGCTATAAATGGTATTAAAAGGGCTAACAATGCCATAACAGAGCAAGAAGCCCGGCAGGTACTTGGCATCTCTGAACAATCGACTTGGGAAGAGATAATTAAGGTCCGTGACATTTTTCTACCACTAAATATACCCTTGCGACATCTATTTTATTCTTTTTAATATTAATGTCATATGTTATCAGAAAGTTGAATCATATTCTCTATCTGGGCCAAAACCTAGTGTCAGTGTTCTTTCTACGTTGCAGAAGTATGATACGATGTTTGAGAGAAATGCAAAGAATGGGAGCTTCTATCTGCAGTCAAAGGTTCATCGGGCAAAAGAGTGCCTGGAAGCTGCATATAGAAAGCCTGAAGCAACAAACTGAGCTCACCTAGATGCCTAGCTTCATTTGAAGCACTAGGTTTAATTGATGAATTTGCCAATGTGGCTAAAGATCATTCTGTTTTGGTAACTGTTGGGTGCAGCAGGTAGTTGTAGCCCGGAGCACAGCTTTACTGGAACAAAGGAAGAATGTTCTACAGTGATACGGAGTTCTGAACGATTTTTGTTCCTGGTGTCTGATGTCTCATTTATATTTGTAAATGCATACGTCTATTGGCATTTTTCCCTGGGTGGAGCAGCCAGCGGACCAGAAGCTGACGCCGGATCAATCCTGTCTTGTTATGCAGTATTGCAAACGTGTTACTTTTGGCTCGTTTCTGTCTTGGTTAAATTGCAACTCAGAAGGAGAGAGTTTTCATATGTTATCAATTAACATTTTACTGTCATATGCAGACAAAGCGCCCGTGGCCTAATGGATAAGGCGTCTGACTTCTAATCAGGCGATTGTGGGTTCGAGTCCCACCGGGCGTGACGTATTTTTTTTACCTTTTTGTTCCCATTTACTAATGTATTTTATTTTTTACTAGTTGCACCAACAAGAAAAAATTCCTTAATAGCCAGCCAAAAGATGTACTCGATGACAACTATAGCTCACCGATGAAGTCTAAAATATGTTACTCCCTCCGGTTTCGAAAAAGAAGTCGTTTTAGACAAGATTTCGCATACCAAGAAGTCATTAATTTTACCACAGTTTTTCTTCTTTACCCATAATAAATACAGTTACATCTACATACAAATCTTAGCTGATTGGTTGAGCACGTGGAACGAAGAGAACCATATAGGGGTATATTTGACAAAAATGCATTGGAAAATGAAAATGACTTCTTTTATGTAACTTTGAGTACAGAGCTAAAACGACTTCTTTTTTGAAAGCGGAGGGAGTATATGGGTCCTATATGGCATTTACTATGCCTGAAGTTTAAACAACATACTCTCTTCATTAAAAATAAATGACGTTTAGGATGAAAAAATCAGTTTAATTTGAACTAAATCAGTTGTGTCAAATGTTATTTATTTCAGAACAAAAAGAGTGTATATCATACTGTTCTAGAATATTGTAATCCTTCTGTCAGCATCACCAGCATGAGTTGAACCCTAGGCCGGTTATTATTTTTTTAAAACTTTATCTATGAAAATGCTATTTTTCTATTGCCAGAAATTACAAATTAGCATCTTCTTTCAACTTAAGCCCTGAATCATCGGGTCTATTTCAAAATTTATGTGCTTATCATCAGTTGCTTTTCTGTTGGTATATGATCATGTATCGATTATAAAAAATGTCAATGTGTTGCTTATATATGTTTGATTTATATCTGAAGTTGAAAGGAGATGCTAATTTCGATTACCAGGAAACTAACAACTGCACTTTATTTATGTACTCCCCTAAGTATTCCATGTTTATTGTTGAACTATGCCTCTAAGATGGCGTCATCTAACAAGTTGGAACTAAGAAAGAGTGTCACTAGAGCAATTTCATAAAGGAGTAGTGTACGGGCATCAATTTCATGTTTTATAAAGTGTTCATAAATAATTTATGTGCAATGTAAAATAGGCAGAATAGTTAATTTAATCCCTCATCTCTAGCTATAAGCTCTCAATTTTATCTTCCAACTTTCAAGATGGCCAATTTAGGCCCTGAAGTTTTTTGTTTGAGTTCCAATTTGTCCCTAAGCTGAGTTCAAATTTGTCCTCATCTTTAGACCAAAGCGAAAAAAAAATTCATTGAGACTGTCACCTCAGCTTAGAGATGATTTTGAATTCAAACCTAAACATTAGAGACTAAACCGGCTATTCTAAAAGTTGAAGAATGCAACTAAGCTTATGGTTAAAGATGAGGGACTAATGTGGTTTGACTTTAAAATATACAGTTCCAGTTCGTAGCAAGAATAAAATTTGAGGAAGGAGGACCGTCGAAATAATCTGCAGGAGTCCAGGGGTCATTCTGAACTATTTTTTTTCTCCTCCATCAAGACATCTAGAGATGAAAACGGTTGGACGAAAAAATGGTCAAATTCTTTTCATTTTCATATTTAATTTTCGAAAATGGGTCAGAAACGGTATAGGAACTTCAAAAAAAATTATAATGGATATATCTGAACAGAATTATATCGATATTGGAATGGTTTCGAAATTTATTTAGGAACCAACACCATATATTGTCCATCCATAATAAAATAAATATTCATCCAAATCAAAATATGTCATCAAATAAGAAACATTCATTGAGCCCACAAATTCCATAAATTCTACATTTATCAAAACATTCAACAAGAGCACTAAACTGCACAACAAGTACATAATTTGAGTTTCAAAACACACAATAATTCATTACATTGTTTAATATTAAAAAGCACGAAGACAAAAAAACAGATGTTCAATATTAGTAGCCAGCGCCCGCCTCCCCTCCGTCGTTGACCTTGTGACCACCCCCAAATCCAGCGGCCTCGCAAGGCGTCTCGAGCCTCAGCGCCGATGGTGGGGTCGTCGACGACGGGCTAGAGGAGGACGAGGAACTCTGTCTTGAGGCGCAACGCCTCGGTGTTGGGCGTGGAGGGGAGGGCCGTGAGCTCGAGCGCGACGAGCCAGGCGAGGTGGGACAGGGACGGGCAGGTGGGGCGCGCGGACAAGAGCACGTCAGGGACGCAACCGCGCGGAGGAAGTCCGCAGCGAGCTCCGGGTCGGCGCGGCGGTGGAGGCCGAGAAGCGTGGAAGAGGTGATTCATCGCCACAGGACCCAGGAGCGCTGCCTCCCGCTCTGATGCCGCCATGGCGAAGGAATACGACTGCGGTGCCGACGAAGGAGTCGGGCACCGCCGGCGCGCCGCACTCGAGAGTCGAACACGAGTGACGGGCGAGTGAGCGTAAGGCTCGGGCAACAGGGTCATACACAGACATACTAGGGTTTCGCCAGATTGTCCAGAGCATGGGCCGAACCGTTCATGCATGGGTCGGATCTCAGTCCTAACTCCTAACGGGCCAAGCAACGTTCTAGTTACTTGGAATTATTCGTAAAATTTTCAATTAAATATGGTATTCCAACAATTCGATACGGGAAACTGCCGTAATCGTTTTTGTTCTGATTTTCGAATTATTTCTGAACATTTCCGATCAAAATGATAAATGTTTCAAAAAATTTCAAAACAACGTGCGATAATCCGAAAATTACGGTACTATTTTCATCCCTAACGGCATCAAAGAGCCACAGCCGCGAGAGTAGCGATAGCTCTCTCCCACGACAGCCATGCTGCTCCGCCTCCGCCCGCCGCCGCAGCCGGTAACTGCGGCAGCAGCAGCAAGCGCAGGCCTCTCTTCCTTCCTCCCCTCCCGTTCCTTCCACCGCCTCCTCCCTTTGCCGCCCTCGTGGCCTCCTCCGCGCCGCCGCCTCTGCACGGCTGTTGCTACCTCGGCAAATGGTAACGTTCTTCTCCTTGTACCTTCCTAACTGTGACTGGTTCGTGAGATTGAGTGCAATGCGCCGTTCATAGATGGCTTAAATGATTTTTGGACCAAGCTATTCTGACGAGTAAAAAGGAACAAGAGATGATTTTTGATGGGTTTCTGCTGTCGTATTAGGTTTGGGGAGCCGATTGCATTCGGTTGAGGAGAGATTCGACGTCATTGTGGTCGGAGGTGGCCACGCCGGATGCGAGGCCGCTCTTTCCTCAGCTCGCCTCGGAGCACGCACCCTTCTTCTTACGCTCAACATTGATCGGATTGCATGGCAGGTCTGCACCGAGTTTTGTTCCTGTTTCAAATCCGAATTTTCTAGAAATCGTTTTCCTAGTTGCTTTTTACCTTGTCCTTGGAACCAACAAAATCATGCTTTCTGAAATTTACATCATTGATAAAAATCTATCAGACCGTAACCGAATTCATGTGCAAAAAGGGAGGTGAAAAAATTGAGTCCTGTTGTCGCGTTGTAGAAAACTGTAGCAAATCCTTTACCTAACAATTAAAACTGCAGCAATAAGAATTGAACGTTGTCAAGTATCCTGTGACGATATGGCTACAGGACACTGGTTTTGTTCTAAATGTTGATGTGGTATTTAAATCTGATGAGAGGTCAAAATATTCAGAAGCTAAACCTGTCCTGTCATACAGAACGAGGACAAATTTTGCTACCATATCTTGCAGATATCACTATGTTTCAAGAAGAATCCTTTGTCATTTGTCAGGGTGTTGCCTGAGATGTTGTGGTCTTTTAAATGCACTAGAAGTGTGGTTTTTCTTCCTGACTCATTTTGTGTTCAATGTTCTGCAGCCTTGTAACCCTGCTGTGGGTGGGCCTGCAAAGAGTCAACTTGTCCATGAGGTAGATGCCCTTGGTGGTGAAATTGGAAAAATTGCAGATAGGTATCTGTTATTCTGTTCTTTTGTTTTTTTGTGTTTTTATCTGGAGAAATGAATTATATCTTTTTCTTTTGCTTATACCTAGGGTATTGGGCTGAGAATTCAAACTTCGATTAAAGTGAAGCAATGATATCTTAGTGTATTACCTCTTCCTCTAATAGGTGCTACTTGCAAAAGCGTGTACTGAACAGATCAAAAGGCCCTGCTGTTCGTGCACTGCGTGCTCAGACTGATAAGAGGGAGTATGCAGTAGAGATGAAGAATATTGTGGATAGGTCAGTGTATAGTAAATTGCACTTATCATAATTTGCAAACTTTACTCAACTTTGTACTCTTGGAGTCTTGGTTGGCATTGGCAAAAGTGGTTAATGCTACAGAAATTCTGATGTGCTTCATTTTGATGGCATCTCAGTTAAGCAATATTGACTTGATCATTTCAGACATTCTCAGTTAAGCAATACGAACTTGACACCTTCATGAATTTGACATGTGCAATATTGTTGTTTCCCTCCTAAGACTGTGGGACTACTTGAGTAGTTCTTGGGTAGAGCAAAATATATTATTCTGCATAATAGTCCTGGCACAGAGCTTAATGTTTTTTCACTTAACAAATAAACAATAGATATGAAATGTTGTAATGCAATGTTGATAGTTACTGCTGTTGATTGCATTCTCTTTACTCACTGATGGTTGCATGTACTATTTTCAGCACAAAAAATCTTTTCATTAGAGAGGCAATGGCCACAGAGGTTTTGATTGGAAAGAATGACAGTGTTGAGGGTGTTCGCACTTTCTTCGGCATGGACTTTTACGCACCATCTGTGGTACTTACCACCGGAACATTTATGAGTGGTAAGATTTGGGTTGGTCGGACATCCATGCCTGCTGGGCGCGCCGGAGAGTCAGCTTCTCATGGACTTACTGAAAATTTGCAGCATCTGGGTTTTGAAACTGATCGCTTAAAAACTGGCACACCACCACGAATTGATTGCAGGACAGTTGATTTTTCTGGTCTGGAACCCCAGCATGGTGATGAAGAGGTATGTGTAGCTGCGGTAAACTTTATGCTTGCTATTAGTATTTCGTTTTGGTTATCTGCATCCATATAATTCTTCCATTTGTATCGTAAAATGCATTCAGTTCAGTGGCTTTGATTACTGTCCTTTACATTTGGCTTTTTTACATTGCATATTGAGAAAGGATTAAGATCCAGATATTTCAAACTAAATGCTGCATTTAGATACTTTGGTATGGATATAGCAAAATTGCATTTCTGGAATGACCCAGTTCATCTTTTTCTTTCTATGATTATTCATTACTTAGCATGATTTTCGCTGCTTATAAATATGATGATGAAATATACCATGAATAGAATGTTTCTTGTATGAATAAGGTAGAAAGGACCTTTGAATTAAGTATTCTATCAGACTGTGACAGAATAACGTATATGCATTCAGTAGCTAGTCAAACCATTTCAACTGTGTGGATGTATTTTCTTAACAATTTTCTCTGTCTAGAATATGATGCATAACATGCCTTTTAGTTTTGCATTTTTGCAACCATATCGTTGGCTTTGGAAGTTTGAGGCTTCCAGAAAGGGTTAAGCTTGACGTTCAAGTTGTGTATATATATTGTTTAAAAATATGATACATTTTGAAACAGGTTGGCTGGTTTAGTTTTGATCCTGAAGTTCACATTGAGAGAGAACAGATGTGCTGCTATTTAACACGAACTACAGAAGAGACACACCAAATTGTTAGAGACAACTTGGACGAGACACCAACTTATGGTGGCGGGGTTGATGCCAAGGGACCAAGATACTGTCCATCAATTGAAGACAAGGTATGTATCACTGGCCTTTTTAGTTTCTTACATGAGAGTCCTTTTTATTTTGCTTCCTGGATTGATAATCCAACTTGTAAATATGTTGCAATAATAAGATATACCTTTAAGGACTGATTCTTTCCATTATCCTAAATATAACTAGGTTCATTGTTTCAGTTTGTGAGGTTCAAAGATAAAGAGTCTCATCAGGTCTTTCTAGAACCTGAGGGTAGGAATGTTCCAGAACTTTATCTGCAGGTATATTGTCCTTCTCCCTCTCCATTCTTCATCTTCATATTTCCTTCCATCAAATTTGTTAACCTTTAGACGCTAGAACATATGTCACTTCTTTACTAACCTACAACTTATGATCTTTTAATACATCTTAATCAGGGCTTCTCGACTGGGCTTCCTGAGAGACTGCAATTGGCGCTTGTGCGAACACTACCAGGGCTGGAGAACTGTCTAATGCTAAGGCCTGCTTATGCTGTTGAATATGACTACCTACCTGCTTATCAGTGCTCAAGATCACTTATGACAAAGAAGTTTGAGGGCCTATTCTTCTCTGGCCAGATCAATGGAACAACAGGATATGAAGAAGCTGCAGCTCAGGTTTATTCACTGTTCCTGCTCTCTTTGTCATGAATTCATTGCAATGTGAACAGTTAGTTAAACTCTATTTGCTGGATCCTGAGCTTGCTGACTTTTTTGCAGGGTATAATTTCAGGAATCAATGCAGCTAGGCATTCTGATGGGAAACCACTAATTATTCTCGAGAGGGAAAGCAGCTTTATAGGGACTCTGATTGATGATCTTGTTACAAAAGATCTTAGGGAGCCTTACCGCATGCTAACAAGGTAGATAATTATTGTAGAAAGTGTTATTTTTACTAATGCTTAAAGAAACCGGTGCAGAAAAATGGTTGTAAGCCTAAGCAGTAGGCGAGAGAATTTTTCAGTTGATAGTTGATCTCTCTTTGAAATGCTTAACATCTGAGGTCAGCAATTTATGAAGACACAGGCAGTTGAGATTTTGTCTTTGGAAACTAAACATCTGAAGGCAGCAATTTACCATAACATTCTTATCAGGCAACGTGTATCGGAAGGAGCTAGTTTAAGTGTTTAACAATATTAAGCATCATAAATTCTTGAGTACCGAATATTACATTGAGACGTCGAGTAAGGAGTATTATTGAAATTTCGTTTCATTTCACTAACATTGAGACTTTGAATTTTATTTCATCCTTCAAACAACATAGCATCCCATTAATTCAATATATCTCTTCCTGACCATAAATTAATTCATTTATTTATACTGATGAGATGCTTATGGACATCCAGCCGGTCAGAGCATCGCTTATTGCTTCGAGCAGACAATGCTGATAGCCGTTTGACCCCTTTGGGACGAGATATTGGGTTAATAGACGACAGACGATGGGAGCTTTATCAGTCAAAGCAAGCCCACATTATGCAAGAAAAAGAGCGGTTGAAATCTACAAAAATGCCAGGCAAGCGTAAATTTCTTAATGGCATACCTAGTTCATCAATTATTTTTACTTATATACAATATAAAAAGTATTTTTCCTTATCATCCTAAATTAGTATAATTCCATGACATCAAATCTACTTCAAGACTATAGCAATTATATTCTCACTGAATTCTGCTAACATACATAACAATCGTCAAGTATGTTTATTGGAGACTGTGGTTTCCTAATCATAAGTAGGTTTAAATAATTTAGTGGCCGAAATTTTTGAAAGATTGACTGCATACAATCTGGGGCAATATGTATTTTCACTGGAGGTTGTATTATTAACATGTGCTTACTGCTTACCCAGTGTGGTTGCCAGCTTTGCTTGAGGCTAATCAGTATTTTTGTTAATAGGAGGTGAATTTGCTGCTGAAGTTACTGCAGTATCCAACCAACCTGTAAAGGATTCATCTACACTTGAAGCCATACTGAAGAAACCACATGTACAATATAAACTTCTTGATAAGCATGGCTATGGAAATGAAAATTTATCTCAAATTGAGAAGGAATGCGTGGAGATTGATATCAAGTACGAAGGTTTCATTGCACGACAACAGAGTCAGTTAGAGCAGGTAATTTGCTTTATGGTTATATACTTGTGTTTTTGCTAGGTAAGTTTGTTGAACTGCTAGAAATATAATGCATCTATCATTTAGGATGTCCAACAATAATGCATATCACAACCCTTGCACAGAATATTACCAACCATTTGGCATGTGTTATATTTCCTTCAGTAACTTGTGCTGTTTGGTAGCTGGTTCTGTTAAGACTCCTAGCATGTGAGTAGTGGTTGTTCTCTGTTTTTTTTTTCATACGAAAGGGGTCTTAGCCCAGTGGTTAAGGACTATTAGTAACACTTCTAAAGTCCCGGGCTTGACTCCCCATGGGGGTGAATTTCAGGCTGAGGTTAAAAAAGTCCTCTCGTTTGTCTCACACCAAAGCACAGTTCTAAGGACCGACCAGGTCGTTGGTTGTTCTCACATGGGCTACGCTGTGTAAGGGCGGGGCAGGGGTTTGGGATTTTTTTTTGGCCTGCGTGAGAAGGGCTTCTTAACAAAAATGCCCGGGGGTGTCTTCCCCGGCAGGTCAAGTTTTTTCTTTTATCTTTTTCATTGATTAGACAACATCGTTGCAACATTTTTATTCTTTTTCATATGAAAAGATTCACGTCCATTGATTTTGATGACTTTATTTATTTGCTTATCTAATTGAAAAGCCTGCTAACTCTTCATTGTTTCTTCCCCTCTGTTAAGATTGTAAACCAAGAACACAGGAAACTTCCTGAAGACTTGGATTACCACTCAATGATAAATCTATCACTTGAAGCTCGTGAGAAACTTTCTAAGGTAAGTATCTGCACATGAATCATACAAAATATAATTTGCAAATTTAAGTGAATGACAAGCATTGCGCAGTTTCATTTATTAAGAACCCGTTGCCTGTTGCCCAGTCTCTTTTTCTTTTTCTCTCCATGCAAATAATATCAGTATTTTGTGATCAGTGTTATCCTAAACGGTCTGTTTAAACGCGTTTAACGCTAAACAGAGGGCAACTGCACAGTTTAACGGTCTGTTTAGCCCCTAAACGGTGGATTAAACGGTTGACCGAAACGGATTTTAAACGTGTTTAGAACCGTTTAGGCAAAGTGAATTTACACTTCTAAGTCAGATGCAAGTTTAAAATTAATATCACCAAATTGATTAGAATCAATATATTTTCTAAGCTTCACTTAAACACTTAAACACATCAGAAGTAATATTACTCGCATTTCAAAAAATATAATAAAACAACCATTAGCAGCAGAAGTTCAAAATATTTGTTTAGAACACCACATGTACTTTTTTCAGTCTTGATATTATTATTTGATGGTGTGGTATTGTGATCGTCTCTTTAATTTTATATGATATCGAAGTTAAATTGATCCCAAATATAAGTTTAAACTTGATTTGAACATCTACCGTAGTGCAGGACAGTAAAAAATATTTTTTCTTACTGCTACAGTACACATCGTTATGTTTTATTACTTTTCATCTTATTTTCTATTACTTTTCTTCAAAATTGTTAGGTTTCATTTGTAGCCGGCCTCAACTTTTTTGGGACAAAGACTTGGTTGTTTTGTTGTTGTTGCTACAGTACACATCGTTTATCCGTTTAAACACCGTTTAAACGCCGTCTAAACCTTCTAAACGGTAAACAGAGCTCTATTGACTGTCTACTGTTTACCGTTTAGGATAACACTGTTATAAACTCATGGTTCAGAATTCCAAATATAACAGTTACTATAGGTTTTCAGTGCTTGGCACATTTATCTGAAACTTTTTGTTGTGTGAAGTATGAGCGCAGAGTTTAAAATACTCCATACATGAAAACATAGAGCTGACAGATCGCAGTTACACCTTATTCAATGTTTGCAAAAATGCAGCCTGGGATTGTGGTTTTACGGCTTTATTTAATTTACAAGACATTTGCAGGTAAGGCCGCAAACAGTTGGCCAGGCTACCAGAATTGGCGGGGTCAGCCCGGCTGACATGACTGTTCTTCTCATTTGGATGGAGAGCAGCCGTCGCATGGCTAACCACAGGAGACAGCCAGACCAGCTAAAACCCGCTGCTGTAAATGCAGATGATTCTTCAGAGGAAGTGGTCCATGCCACCACTGGATAATTGGTTGAACAGTGAACTTGTTACTATTTGAGGCACTTGAATTGGAGCGGCAAGGGCTGTCCTGATGCTTTATATTGTAGAGACTTCTTGATGCTTTATTAGAATGCAAAGGGTAAAGAAAGACTACAATGAAAATGTAGAATGATAATGGAAAGCCGCCCACTGTACATCTATGCAGCATGAATTTCCGTTCCTGAATGTAATAAAGTAAATTTTATACAGATAAATGATGTCTGCATATTTTTACGCACGGAAATATATTCCACTTCCAAACCATATCAGTGGCCGGAGATCACAAATAGGTTTAATACAGTCAGGGAAATCTTTTCCCTCTAACCCACACACCATAGCATTTTCATCCAAGTCCTGATACTACTCTGACAAAACATAGCTCCAGCGAAAACAAAGTCTCTAAACCATAAACGACAACTGATAAGACTCATTTTCCAACACGAAGTGTTCAACCCATCACATGTCAGCACGTGAGTCTTGAACATCCTCCAACACCGGCGCAGGTAACAACAGCCTCCCCTGGTTGTGGCCCAGTACCTGCAAAGCCGCCTTAACCAGCGAATCTGCTGTCGTCTCTATGATATGTCCATATCTCTCATTGTATAAGCCTGCCCAATATTTAAGAAAAGAAGTAGCATGACAAATTATTTTAGAAATATTTTTGATCAGCTTTTTTTTTTCAAAACAGAAACTGTTTCTCGCCTTCTATATTGCCCATGGTATTGCACCTGATCCCATTGTATGGAATGAAATCCCCTGCAGTAACTGCACTACAGTTACTGCAGCTGATTGGTGGGACCAGGGGTCGTGGGGCCCACCTGTCAGATGCAGTAACTTTGAGTCCCCATTATATACATTCGTTCCCCACCAGACAAGAATTTTTTAACCCAATACCAGTATTGACTCAATTTTTTTGGTCTCATATGGGCACCGATGCACAATGCCACTATACCCCAAATCACTTTAGCCACTTTGCACTCAAACATGAGATGGTCTAGTGTTTTACTCTCTTCACAAAAAGGACAGGTGATAGTACCTTTCCATATTTTCCTGTTTAACACATCATTTACCAGTATTGCATCATTTTCCATCAACCATAAGAAGACCTTAATCTTTGGTGGGATTTTGGCCTTCTAAATGTGCTTATAATCAAGACCTACCACATTATTAGTAAGTTCTTCATAAACAGACTTGACAGAAAAATTCCAGATTTGGGCTATACCCAAACAACCCTATCCTGACTATTTGTCATGGCCACCTTATTCAACTTGGGAACCAGCTGGTACCATTGATCATGTAAGAATCTAGGCAAATTATACTTAAACTGTAAATTCCACCCGGAATTTGCACAATCAGCAACAGATAAATCACTATTTGAACTAAATCCATAGAGCAGAGGATAAATCATACATAAAGGTTTACTCTCCAACCAAGCATCAGTCCAAAACTTCGCCTTTTCCCATTACCAATGATATATCTTCTACCACGCACGTAAATGTCTCTAATCTTTAAAAGATCAGACCACACAGAAGAATCCGAAGCCTTATGTTTAAAGTTACCAATAGGATGCCCCTTAACATACTTAGCATTAACTAACTTTTGCCAAATGCCATCTTCTACTTCTAACTTCCACCACCACTTAACCATAAGACTCTTATTCATTTTTCCCAAATTCTTTATGCCTAATCCACCTTTCATTTTTGACCTACAAACTTTCTCCCATTTTATTAAATGGTAGTTTTTCTTCACCATCCCTCCTTGCCATAAGAATCTTTTTCTACAAAAATCTAATCTTTCAATAGTTGTTTTAGGGATATTGAACATTGACATATGATACAAAGGAATGCTAGATAAACATGAATTTATAAGTACAATTCTCCCAGACATGGACAGGTGGGAACCTTTCCACCCTGCTATTTCTTATTAAATTTGTATTCTAAAACTTTCCAGTCTTTAGCATGCAATCTATTTTCAGAAATTGGTATCCCCAAGTATTTCATAGGCATTTTCTCCACTTTACAATTAAATATTGCTACATAGGTATTTGACAAAGAGTCATCACCTCCAATAGTATAAACCTCACTTTTTTCAAAGTTAATTTTAAGGCCAGATAACTTTTCATATATGGATAACAACAAATTCAAGTTTCTAGCACCTACGAAATCATTCTTAATGCAAAGCACAATGTCGTCAGCGTACTGCAATATAGCAATACCCTTGACCAGGTCATCACCTAAACTGCAAAACAAATCATTATTCTGAGCCTTGTAAACCATTCTAGTAAGAGCATTAGCAGCTATATTAAAAAGAAGCGGAGATAATGGGTCTCCTTGTCTTACCCTTTTAAAGCTTTTAAAGTAAGGACCAATCTCATCATTAACTTTCACACTCAAAGTGCCATTGCCAACAATATTTCTAGTCCAGTCACACCAAACATTATTAAAACATCTAGCCTTCAGACAAGTGATTAAAAGGTCCCAATTAATCTTATAATACACTTTTTCAAACTCTAGTTTTAACACAATACCTATTTCATCTTTCCTCTTCTTTGCGTGATGTAAAATCTCATGCAATAAAAGAATACCGCTCATAATGTTCCTATTTTGATAAAAGCCGATTGAGCTTCATGAGTAATTTTATCAGCAACCAATTCTAATCTAGCAGTTAAAACTTTAGAAAACCATTTATACAAGCAATTGAGAAGACAAATTGGCTTAAATTGAGTTATTTTTTCAGCCTCCTTACATTTAGGTAATAGTGTAATCACCCCAAAATTAATCCTCTTAATGTTCAAATTACCACAGTGAAAATCATTAAATATCTCTAAAATATCTCTCTTGATTATATCCCAACAAGTTTGATAAAATTCAATTGGTAATGCATCAGGTCCAGCTGCTTTATTTTTTCCATTTGGAAAAGAGCAGACTTGATTTCCTCTTCCTCAAAAAGTCTAGTTAGACACTTATCCTCTTCACTAATATTCAAAAGATTCCCCTAAAGAAGAGGATCCAGATTAAACAAGTTCCCTTCCCCCTTACCAAACAAATCCTTATAAAAACTAGTTGCATGCCTCAAAAGGCTATCAGTTCCAGATATACTTCATTCTCCATCTTTTAAACACTAAATAATCTTTTTTTATCCCTTTTCCATTAGCTATTGTATGATAATATTTAGTGTTCAAATCACCTTTTAATAACCAGTTTTCCTTGCTTCTACTGTACCAGTGAATTTCTTCCTTTTTCCATTAAAATGTGGTTCTCCTTCAAAAGTTTAGATTTCTTTCAAAATATTCATTATCCAGAAGACCTATTGAAAGTCGCCTAGAGGAGGGGGGGGGGGGAGTGAATAGTCATTATGATCTGAAATTGTTTAATCAAACGAGATTAAATTCCTAAGGCTGGACTAGTCTAATCAGGACCGGACTAGTCTGCTCAGCACAAGGTAAAACCCTAAAAACTTGATTTCTACAAGTGATTTTCGCAATTTAAGTTCATAGATGAAAGATACAATATCTAGCAACCTAGTGCAACTTAGATTAACCAATGAAAGCAATTAGATTGCAAGATTTCAAGATGATCAATATGAATAATGATATGAACCCTAATTGCAAGTCTAGTGATTACGAAAAGTAAAGAGACAAGCAAGACACGATTTATCCACTGGTTCAACTCCACAAAGAAGCCTACATCCACGTTGAGAAGTCCACATAAGGATCGGGTCTCACTTGACCCTCTTCTCACCATGCCACCACAATAGTCGGCTTGGTTTCCACTATATCAATGGGCAATCACCAAGTTTGTTTGGGGCTGCTCACAAGTTGAGGCTCTCACGAATCAATATAGCAAGGAGCACTTGAAGCTCAACTCACACAAGCCACAAAACACAACACTAGTGCAAGAGATCAAACTGAGAGCCAAAATACGATGATCTTCCTTCACTCTCCTTCCCAAACCCTAATCTCTTCAAGATTTGATCTTAGAGGGCTAGAAGGTTAACTAGAAGGCTTTGAAAGCGTCTAGGTTGGTTGTGGCGGCGCTAGGGTCCAGTGTTATCAAATAGGGGCTGAGGGCCCCCCTTTTATAGGGATCCCAACAACTAACCGTTGTAAACAGTCCAAACCCGAACTAGTCCGACCCTGTACCGCGTACTAGTCCGACCTCTTGGGACCACCGACAATTTCACGTCATTGATCGACAAAACAGATGATGTGCACGCCAAACGTTTGAGTTTCAAACGGTCTTGGCAACCCAGACTAGTCCGGCCAACAACGGACTAGTCTGAAGTAGATCAGAAAGGTTTAGTCCGGCTGAAAACAGACTAAACTGGGTAGGCCCGGACTAGTCCGGCCATAGGGGCGGACAAGTCTGACCTCCTAGGGTTTGGCTAGGTTTTACCACTAAGTTACAAACGGACTAGTTCGTGTCAAAAAGGACAAGTACGAACTCATCCAGAATGCTTTGGTCCGTCCCAAAACGGACAATTCTGGGGGCCCGGACTAGTCTGGACACTGTGGTGAACAAGTTTGGCCTCCTAGGACTTAGCTCCAAATCCACTCACCAAGGAAAGAACGGACTAGTCCGTACCCATACGGACAAGTCCGAACTCATCAAAAGACGTTTAGTCCGACCCAAAACAGACTAAACTGGCTACCCCGGACTAGTCCGGCCTTAGGCCCGGACAAGTTCGACCTCTGTGTGTTTCCTCTCATTTTGACTTCTCACTTAGGTTTTTCTCTCAACTACCACTTTGAACCCTCTTGTATGATCTCAATGCACATGATACAACCACCCTCACACATGATATAATTAGTCTAAACTCAACACAATAGAAACCCGAATTTCTATGCTTAAGTCTTCAACGCCTGTTTCAACCTTTTCCTTTTTGAGGGATTTTGTATCATTTCAACCATTACACAGTGCTTAAGATCAGCTCAACTCATTGGTCTCTTAATTGTCGTCATCAATCATCCAAAACACACGGGAATGTCTAGATGCGCTTTCACCTATCCTCCCTTCCTTTGACTCTAGTTCACTCAATCTACTTTGAATGAACTGTTTATTCCTTTTCTCTTGACCAGCCAAATTATACCCCCAAGCTTTCAAGTACCTTTTGACTTTTTTTTTAAACTTGCAAAAAACTCTACTTAGAGCATCTTTATCTCTGGTAAGCACACACCAAATATTAGAAATTTTGTCTTTAAACTCAACATTTTTTAACCAGGACAGCTCAAAGTGAAAAGAAAACTTCTTTAAATGTTTTTTCTCCCCGCTCCCCCATGGTCAGACAAAGTCGGTAATTTTATCAAAGAACCCAAAGGAAAATAATTCTTCCACTTCATAGACATCAAGACTCTATCTAACACTTCTAAAGTAGGTTGTGCATAGTTGTTAGACCATGTAAAATGACTCCCAGAAGATTTCATCTCCCTTAGATCAGTAACATTGATGATATCATTAAACGAATCAGAGTACTGATTAGGGACAAAATTAGTATTTTTCTCTGTAGAATTCCTCACAATATTGAAATCACCACCAATGATGTCTGCATATGTGCAATGGTATCATCAGAATTTTTTGTAGGCTACAAATGACTAATAAGCGTCAAACATTGGTTGCATTAAGCGTTTAATTTGACTTCAAGGAAATCTCAGATGAAACCATGAACGCACAAAGACATGAATCAAATGAACAAATCACTAGTTTGTGTCATGTACAAAGTATACGAGTAACCTCTAAAATCACTGAATATTCACCTGCTTTTCAGCCCCCGACAGCATGAGTCAGTGCAGTACAGCACGTCAGTAAAGCATTGTCAGGACTTAATAAGCCTATATATATATATATATGTATGTATACAAAAAGAAAAGAAATGCAGGACTATCTCCAACCCTCAACAACCACAACAGTTCCCTTTGCATCATGAAATGGCTCAGCTCAGTTAAATCGTGCATTCATTCTGGTGGCACGGCTAGGGCCTTGGATTGTAATTTGCATGTTAACCTGCAGATTTCCCTGAAGAAAGAAGCAGCGTTGCTGAGGCAGCAACAAGAAAATGGTTAGGATATTGCCATGCCTGGCCCTCACCTGGTCCCTTCTCCTTGCCTTTACGGCTTTACCAGCTCCATTACACGGTCTTCATTCATGGCAGCGGGGGCTGTCCATAACTGAAACCACATCCTCACTCGCTGCAGTCTCCGGAAGCGTGATCAGCTTTTCCCTTCTGCCGCAGCTCATCTTCCCGGAACTTGACGGAATCACGCACAAACTCTCAGCACTCCACCTTTGTGAGCTGAGCTGATCCACTCGTTGGAGCAGCGGTACCATATCGTGAGGTCCCACTCGAGCTCCAAATCCTGTGAAGCCATTGGAGCAAAACTTTAGGTCATTGCCTCAAGTTTTGACAGGCTGTAAACAGAAGAATAAAACGTCGTAGAAGTCTTCGTAATTTCGTATGCGATTAACAAGGCCAAAGTTCTTCTTCTTGTACCTTTGACGAGAAGGCATTCGATATTCTAATGCTGATACTAATCTTGGACCGCACAAGCCTTACCACAACAGTCGTGTGGAGTCGATTCTACTCCTGGTTCGTCCAGAGATTTCAACCACCTATACTTCTTTTCATATTCCATCCGTTTCTCTTCATCCTTGAACAACCACCTAAGCAGTTTCTTGCGCCTATTAAATTTAAATTGTACAGCATTCACACAACACTATGTGACCGAAGTTATTATAACTACAAGTTAAATGCTGATACTAAAGCGGCGATAGCTCAGTTGGGAGAGCGTCAGACTGAAGATCTGAAGGTCGCCTGTTCGATCCACGCTCACCGCATGTTTTTGCTCGCTGTTGTTCTCTTTCTCTCTCTCTCTAGAAACACCTTATCTCATGAACGTGCGTCACTGAAAGGGACTTCTTAATTCCCGAGCAACATATTATTTTTTTAATTCTCTTAGCTCACTATTTGTTTTTCTCTGATTCATCTCCCTCTCTCTGCAAACACCTATAATCATTTATTAGTTTGGCAAAAGCATGTCGTGAACGTGCGACACTTTTCCTATTGAAAGGGAGTTATGAATTCCTGATCAACTTACTTCATTTGCAATTTTCAGTTTTTTTGAACGGAAAATATGAACTCGCCAATACACGTCATTGATCCTTCTTTCTACACACGGGCTACAATAAACTTTAATCTAACCTGTCACTAATATATACTCTATCTGGATCTTTTTATTTGTCACCGCTTAATTAACTTTTTAACTAATTGATGACAAATAAAAGGATCCGGAGAGAGTGTTACATTACAACAAATGGTACCAAGTCTCAGGACGATGAAAACTAGCTTTGCCAGAGGTAAAGCAATGTTGGAGTGCAACCACAATCGGTGAGACAGTAAAATGGTCAGGGCAGATCTGAAGTGAGGATCTATCTCATGACTCCCGATATGTCAAGCTTATCAGCGACATTATACATTACTAGATCATTCCACACCGGTCCAAACAACCTCTCGCCTCCAACTGAAAGTAGTAGCCCAGGTGATTAGAACCATAGAGATGATGGAAAAGCCAATTGCAGAACGCACAACATCTGCACATAATATTCATGTATCGGAAACTATGAAGAATGGCATATGCCATCACAGGACGTGTAATGGCATCTAACCAGGATAAAGAATGTACTACTAGTTAAGCTAATAAGGAAGCGGTGAAAGAACAGAAAAAAATGAAGAAATGCATCTCCGATGGTAAGGCAGGCGAGGAAAAGGGCTACAGCATGTACTTGAACAAACCCAAATATCCACTAATAGAGATATGTTCTTTCATTCTGTTTACCCTGCCGTTTAAAAGAAATTCTGGCATATCCAAACAGCATACAACATCAAATGAACTAAACTGTTTAACCTATCATTCGATTCCGTCCGTGGGCTGATGAGCTTCAACCTGTAGTGTACTCCTAGACAAGACCATCAGCGAATTTGATTCCGGCCTGCTGGAGCACGAAAACTGATCGACAAGTAAACTGCAGACGAGCAAAGTGGCCTTTTTTTTTTTCCGGATAGTGTGACTCGTTGCTTCCTTACGCAAACATAGGGTGACCATGCTGACGTACCGATGCTGTCGGGTCGTCTGGTCGGTACGAGTACAAGGACAACACACCGTGCGCTTCCACTTCCATGGTATCCCTTCAATTTAATTTCATCACACTGCCTAACAAACGCATGGGACATGGCCACACATTGTTGATTAAATATTTTGTTGAAAACATAATTTGAGTTATGCACAAGTTCCTCCAAAACCAGAAAGCTGAAACGGCCATAAATTCAAGCATTTTTATATATATATATATTAATATATCAGAAATCCTATACACCAGGTGCCTGAAAACAACCTTTACATCAGGCAACCCTTGGATGTGCTTTTAGATTCGTGCACTTAACCCTATTTATTCCTATCCTCTTCCAACCCTAATCTTCCCACTCCTCCCGTGGCGGCTGCCTCCTCCGGTCTCGTGGGCGGCACAGGACGACGAGCGGCGCCGGAGTGATGCGCGACGGCGGCGGAGGCCGGCGAGTGGTGTCGGCGTGGTGCACGGCGGCGTCGGCATGATGCGCGGCGGCGGGCGGCGAGTGGCGATGCCCTTATAGGGCGGCGGCGCGGTATAGCAACAGCGGCGGCGACGGACGGTCGACGGAACAGAGGAAGATAAGTATTTTTTTAATTTTGTTAATGCGTAATTTGTAAGATTGTAATTATTAATCTTGTAATTTGTAGGGTTATGTTAATTATAAAAAGGCAAACAAAAGATTTGTGATTGATTAACCTATAGCATTAAGGGATAATGATTAATTACAAGATTTGTGCTTAATGATAGTAATTAGCCACTAATGATCCGATGCCTGAAATTTTCTTAGATTTCAGGCACCTGACAAATAGACACACCATATATATATATATATATGTATATATATATGTATATATATATATATGTATATATATATATATATATATATATATATATATATATATATATATATATATATATAAAGAGAAATGGCTATAAAATCGGGTAGAGAAAACATCTTCCCCATTGGTGTGTCCACATTGACCCTATATGTGGTTTAGACAACATAATAGATTTGAAGAGGGACATTGACAAAAGTATGTGAAAAAAGTCAATGCTATATTTCTCTATGGTTTTAAATTGTCCCACTCACTACAGGAAACCCAATCAAGTCGGCTAGGGCCGATGTAAGTTACTTAATTATATCAATTTTCCCTTAATTACTTAGTTATCGGCCGACGTGTCAGTTTAGACGTAATTAAGGTAACTTATATCGGCTGCCGATCTAAGTTACTTAATTACGTCGGCCGTCGGTAGCCGACGTAAGTTAGTACTTACGTCGACCGTTGATAGCCGACGTAAGTTCTATGGTCTAACTTACGTTGGTATGGCTGGACCGACATAAGTTAACCTGGGCTAACTAACGCCAGTCTTGCCATAGCCGACGTAAGTTATGTATTTAATTATTTAAAAAAGAAAACAAAAACTGCCTGCCTCGCACGATGGCGAGCTCATAGAACAACAATACACACACACACACAAATATATATATATATATATATATATATATATATATATATATATATATCTCAAATTATTCGAAACACATTAATCACAACACAAACTCCAATCGGGCTACACGCTAGCTCGCTACTTCCAGAGCCGAAAAGCTTGTCTCTGCACATCCCTCCGGACGCCGGTAGCTGTGCCGAAGGAGTTTGCACCGCTGTCGTCGAACTCTGCAAAAGAACATTATATTTAGACATGTTATAAATCCATCTCACACTCTTCCTCTCTCTAACTTTCATTCTCTAACTCTCTTCCTCCCCCCTCTCTCTTTCTCTCACTCTCTTCCTCTCCCTCTCCCTCTATCTCTTTCTCTCTTTCTCTCACACTCCCTTCCTCCCCCTCTCTCTCTTTCTCTCTTTCTCTCACTCTCTTCCTCTCCCTCACCTTCTCTCCCTCTCTTTGTCACAGTTTCTCTCTTTATCTCCCTCTCTTTCTCTCATTCTCTCACTCTCTTCCTCTCCATCATTTTCTCTCTCTCTTCCTCTCCCTCTCTACCATCCTCTCTCTCACTTTACCCTCTCTCTCTCGCACTCCATCTCTCCCTATCTATGTCTCTCTTACTCCATGTGACACCCGGTTCCGAAAATGAACCAAGTACAATATATGTGTGCCCAGGACGTTCAACACACATACACAAGTGCATCACAAACGATATACAGATAATTACCACAAGATAAGATTAATTATCCACTTTTATTACACAATTAATAACATTCTCGAATACAAACTCTAATGAATATTAATGACAAGTTTGAACTAATGTAGCGGAAATAAACTAATTAAGTAGCTAAGCAACAAAGCATAAGGGTATTGCAGCTCCAATCAACACCACATGCAAAGTTGACGGCAGACACGGCCTAGAACTCCGCATTATCATCGTTATACTCCCAAATATGACATGCAACTGTTGGTGGGGGAATTGCAAGGGTGAGTACATGTCGTACTCAGCAAGTGTGGAAAGTATGACATGTAGCTGATACAAATAACAGTAGTAATAATGGCTAAGTGCTGAAAAGTACATCAAAACATTTGAAAACAATATATTATATGTATGTGAAGTAAACATATCATAACCCATATAGTTATCGTAGTACAAGTCCATATTCATTACCATCATCCACATTCCAGATTTCACCATTACCATTAACCATGTCCATTGCTATAAACCATAATACCATCCCATAACCGAAACTATACCATAACCTTCCCAAAAACCATCCCAATACCAAGTTCCTTCTAATCATGTGAGGGTCCAGGTTGCTCATAACCGGGAGCACGACTATCATGATAGTTTTTAGACACTTTGCAGAGGTTTCACCGGTGGCGATGTCTCTAACTGAGCACATCTTCAACCAAGGGCCCCCTCTTGTGCCATTCGGATCCCAGGGAGTCCCACCAACCATATCCAAACTCAATCCGACTCCCCTTCCCCGGTGCGCCAAATGATCGATGCAATACTAGCAATACCCTAATTAATCAGTTATGCCGCACCCATACTTGGCCTCGTGGTGGCACTGTAAATCCTGGATGGTCGCTCCACGGACCGGTCCTTAGATCTAAAGCAAGCAAACCACCATAACATCCAACCCATCCACATACCAGGCTTGCTTAGATCACCCATTACCATATCATATTAACCAGTTTGTATTAACTATAATATCATTAATGCATAATCAAGTGATATAGTTGTTTTCCATCCCAGTTAATTAAGCAAAGCAGAAGGTAAAAAGCTCTTCCCGACTCTCTACCATGTATTCCAGGTGACAAGGGTGGTTAACAAAACTAGTAACTTCCTATAATAGGATTTCCCATCAACTTGACACAAGCATGCAATTTTGTAAACAAAACATTTATTGTCAAAACAGGATTAAAATGTTTAAGGACACTTGCCTTGCTCTTGGGCTTGGTTTGGGTCAAAGTCTTCAAATTCCTGGTGCTGGAAGCCCTCCGTAGCACACTCTAGTGCAAATCCGTCTAATCCGTACTACAAACATACAAGACAAGAATTACAATCAATAAGTGCACATATATTACTTAATATGACATGACATGCATGATTAATGCAAATGCAGCAAAACTAGTTAATGAGTTGTTAATAATGTTTACTAACTAGTTCTAATAGCTTTAACAAGTTTGGACAAGTTTGTAATTGATTCGAACCAATTTAGATTTAATTCAGCAAGAAATAGTCAGCCAAATCGGACAAGTCCGCAGGGGGCCGAGCTAGTTTGCCCGTCGCAGAACCAACGAATTAGGGTTTTCTAGATCGACGTGACTTTGGAGAAATGGAGTTGAATTCACGTGAGAAAGAGGAAGTAGAAGGTATACCAGGTGTTTAGAACTCTAATGAATCAAGAGTTTTGGAGGCAACACTTAGATCTTAACGATCTAGGGTTGATGAAGAACTTGATGGTGAATTGGTGATGAAGGACGAAACTTGATGGAGATCTTGATCCTCTTTTGTTTCCTCCTCTTCTTGTTCTTCTTGCTCGGGGTCTCCTTCTCCCTCATTGATGGCGGCTCTCCACAAACTAGGGTTTGGTGGACTTTCAATTGAGGCAAAAGGATGTAAAGTCAAGGGGTGGGGTTGTTCATATAGAGGTGGAGGCTCGGGTTTGATGGTTTCGAGTTTGAGGAGGGTGAAGGCCAGTGTGGGGTCTCACATGGGCTCCAAAAAGAGTTAGACACGACGTCCCTAGGCCCACTTAAGGTAAAACCCAAAAACAAGTTGTGGAACAGAAGATCACATCAGAATCGTGATTTACCGGACAAGTCCGTAGAAGGACGGACTAGTCCGAAGTTAGTCAGAGAGATATCGGACAAGTCCGGACTATATCGGACAAGTCCGAACTTGGTCAAAGGAAAATCAGACAAGTCTGGCCAAAACCGGACAAGTCCCATTTTAGTCAGAGGGAAAACGGACAAGTCCCCTGGAGTACCATACAAGTCCAGGGACTTAGCAAAATTTCGAGGAATTGGAATACCGGACTAGTCCGCAATGGACCGGACAAGTCCGAAATTGTACAGAGAGGAAAACATACTAGTCCGCAGCAAAACAGGCAAGTCCGATGGAGGTCTGAGGGAAATCAAACTAGTCCACACCGAAAACGGACTAGTCCACACTTCTCATAACTTTTGAGTGCGGTTTTACTCTAAATTCATTTTAAACTTGTTCCTTTATATGTGGATTAATGTTAAACATATTTAATGATGGATGCAGGGCATGACACATGAAAATTAGGTGTTACAAACCTACCCCCTTAAAATGAATCTCACCCTCGAGATTCGACGTGGAAGAGAAGAGATAGGGAAATTCCTTCTTGAGGTCATCTTCTAGCTCCCAAGTTGCCTCTGATTCTATGTGATGCTTGCACTGAACTTTACACCATCTAATAATCTTGTTCCTTGTGACTCTCTCCTTGGTTTCCAAGATCTTGACCGGTTGCTCGGCATAAGTCAAATCTACCTCTACTTCTAAGTCTTCTATTGACACTTGTTCTTTCGGTACCCTTAAACACTTCTTTAGCTGGGAAACATGAAACACATCATGGACATCAGAAAGATGAGTTGGCATCTCCAGTTTATATGCTACCTCTCCCCGTTTTTCCAAAATCTTGAATGGTCCAATATATCGAGGTGCTAGCTTGCCTCTTATGTTAAACCTCTTATGACCTCGCATGGGTGATACTTTGAGGTAGACAAAGTCTCCCACTTCAAAGGCTAATTTCCTTCTCCTATTGTCCGTATAGCCTTTTTGTCTTGATTTGGCAGCCCTCAAGTTCTCAAGGATGATCAAAACTTGTTTTTTTAGCTTCTTGCAACATGTCGGGTCCAAATACTTGATTTTTTCCTGTATCATTTCAGAACAAGGGTGTTTGTTCTACATTTCCTTCCATATAGTGCTTCATAGGGTGACATCTTCAAACTTACTTGGTAACTATTGTTATATGAAAATTCTGCATATGGCATGCTTTTGTCCCAACTTTTAACATGTCCTCCAAAATCTGATTGGTCCTCTCAGTTTATCCATCCGTTTGGGGGTGATATGTTGAACTGAAATTCAACCTTGTTCCCAATGCTTCATGTAGTTTCTCCCAGAACCTTGAGGTAAATTGAGAACCTCTATCCGAGACTATTTTTTTGGGACTCCACATCAGCACACAATATGATGCATATATAGGTCTGCCAGTTGTATTGCACTATACTTGATAGGGATGAAGTGAGCTGACTTGGTTAACCGATCCACAATAACCCATGTTGAATCGTAACCGGACTGGGTACGTGGTAACCTAACTATAACGTCTATCCTGATTTCTTCCCACTTCCATTCTAGAATCTTCAATGGCTGCAATAGCCCAGCCGACCTTTGATGTTCCGCCTTGACTCGTTGGCACACATCACACAATGCTACATATTCAGCTATGTCCTTTTTCATGCTAGCCCACCAATAACATGTCTTCAAATCCTTGTATGTCTTTGTACAACCGGGATGAATCAATTATGGCGAGTCATGTGCCTCCTTTAATATTGTCTTCCGAATATGCTTCACATTAGGCACAACAATCCTCTTCTCGAGCCATAGGGAACCATGTTCATCCTCATCAAATCTGAATTCTCTCCCTTCTTGGGTTCTTTCCTTGATTTCCTGAATTTCCTCATCCTTTGTTTGTCCTTCTCGAATTTCTTGCTCTAAGGTCAGATTTAACTCCATTATTCCCATCTCATTCACAAATGCAAGATTCAACCGCTCAAACTCCTTACATAACTCAGATGGCTATTCTCGAACCGTGAGCTGGTGACTTACTCCTTTCCGACTCAAAGCATCGACCACTACATTAGCCTTCCATGGATGGTAATTGATTCCCACGTCATAATCCTTGATGAGCTCCAACCATCTTAGTTGCCTCAAATTCAGATCCATTTGCGTGAATATGTACTTGAGACTCTTGTGATCCGTGTAAATCTCACACCTATGTCCAAGGATATAGTGTCTCCAAATCTTCAATGCGTGTACCACGACTGCTAGTTCAAGATCATGCATTGGATAATTCTGCTCATGTTTCTTCAATTGTCTCGATGCATAGGCTACCACTTGACCTTCCTGCATAAGGACACATCCAAGTCCTTGTCTCGATGCGTCGTGATAAATATCAAAACTTTTGCTCACATCCGGCAATATTAAGACTAGGGCATTGGTTAACCTCTTCTCCAACTCCTCAAAACTTTCTTGGCAAGCTTGAGTCCGTCGGAAAGCTTTCCCCTTCATTAGCAACTCCGTCATTGGCTTGGCAATTTTGGAAACCTACGGTAATATCCAACCATCCCAAGAAAACTCCTTATTTCCTTTACATTTTGCGGTGGCTCCCATTTTAACACATCTATCACTTTTCTTGGATCAACCGATACTCCTCCTCCCGAGATGATATGACCCAAAAATGACACCTCTTTCAACCAAAACTGGCACTTGCTAAACTTGGCGTACAATTGATGCTCCCTCAATTTCTGCAATGTAAGCCTCAAGTGTTCCCATGTTCCTTCTCATCCTTCAAGTATATAATAATGTCATCTATGAACACCACAACAAACCTGTCCAAGTACTCCATGAAGACCTTATTCATGAGGTACATAAAATAGGCAGGTGCGTTTGTCAATCCAAAGGACATCACAGTGTACTCATAAGACCCATATTGTGTCCTGAAAGCTGTCTTGGGTATGTCCAATGGTCTAATCTTCATTTGAAAGTATGCCGACCTCAAATCAATCTTGGAGAAGACACACGCACCCTTCATCTGATCAAACAAGTCTTCTATGCGTGGTAAGGTGTACTTGTTCTTGATGGTCACCTCATTGAGAGTTCGATAATCCACACGCATCCTTTGGGATCCATCCTTCTTGTCCACAAACAGCACAAGCGCTCCCCATGGTGATGAGCTTCGACGAATAAAAACCTTCTCTAGTTGCTCTTGAATCTGCTTCTTGAGCTCCGCTAATTCCTTACGAGGCATCCTATATGGCCTCTTAGCTATAGGTGCAGTTCCAGGTATTAATTCAATAACAAATTCTATGTCTCGATCAGGTGCATTACCTAGAAACTCATCCGGAAACACATCCAAAAATTTATGTACCACTAGAATCTCCTCAATTGCGGCACCGTCCATGTGATTCAGCTCCACTTGCTTCGGTGCATGTTGAGTTGCTTCAAATTCTATATGATCCCTTCCTCATTGGTCATCTTCACCATCTTTGTGGCACATTCAATGACTCCATTGTGCTTCCTCAACCAGTCCATACCAAGTATAATGTCCAATCCTTGAGAATCCAAAACAATGAGGTTGGCAGAGAAGTCTACCCCCCTTATTCTAAGGCTTACTTTTGGACATACTATATTTGTCCTCATCTCTCCTCCAGGAGATTTAACCAATAGAGTATACTTCATATGAGAGATAGGCAAACTATACTTGGCAACATACTTTGATGCAATGAATGAATGCGACACACCAGAATCAAATAACATAGTCACTGTGTTGGAGTTTGCGAGAAACATACCAATTACCACGTCATCCGCTTGTTGATCTTCCTCCATCGAGACATGGTTTACATTGCTACGAGAAAAATTCTGTTGTCCACGATTCCCTTGTGGCACTCCTCCACTGGGTCTTGGAATTTTCCTTGTAGCATTGCTTCCTTGACCAAGGCCTAACTTAGGGCATTTATGTGCAAAGTGTCCTGCTTCTCCACATGTATATCACTTCCTAACTGCACCAGGATTATTGGGGCGAGCTTGATTCTGAACGTTTGCACTAGGAAAGTTAGCACGAGGTGCATAAGGTATTGGAGGTCTAGGTGCTTGCATGATAGGGCGTTGCTGCACAAACTGAGCTGGCGCGGTGCATAACCATGGCGTTGAGCAGGCGTAAAAGAGTTGTAATGAGGTGCATTAGGTGGTGAAAAGTGAGGGCGCACATTACTTCCTTGTTGCTGTCCCTGATATGGCGCCTTCCTCTTGTTGTCTTGCTCCATCTCATGGACTTTGTTCTCCACAACAATTGCTTTGTCCACTAGCTTCTGGAAATTTGCATAATCACAGTTAAGCAATTATACTTGGATCTCATTGTTCAAGCCCTTCATGAACAAGTACTATTTCCAGCTGTCCCGACTCACATCCTCAGGTGCATACCTTGAGAGTTGAGTGAACTTATTGAGATATTCACCCACACTCAATTTTCCTTGTCTCAAGTTCTCAAATTCTTGCCTCTTCAAGATCATAACACCTTCCGTCACATAATAAGAACGGAAGCTCTTCTTGAATTCAGCCCAAGTGATCCTCTCCTGATTTTCATGGGCATTGCATAGAGAATCCCACCAATCTACAGCTGCTCTGACTAGTTGATAAGAAGCAAATATCACCTTCTCCCGGTCACTGCATTGGACAATGGCAAGTTTTTTCTCCACAGACTTGAGTCAATCATCAACATCCATAGGGCCAACAGCTTGAGCAAAGGTTGGTGGCCTAGTCCTCATAAACTCTCCCAATCGATTATGAGGTGGTGGGGATGGAGGTGGAGGCATATGGGGATGATTGTTGTTGTTGCCAGCTTGCAGCTGTCCCATAGTCTGTATCATGGTCTGAATTAGCTGGTTTTGCATAGCCAAAAGCTGCTCAAGGTTGATAGCTCCTTGGGCAGGTCCTTGTCCATTGTTGTTCTGAGGTGATCCATTGTTCTCCTCCTCATCATTGCCATCCCTCTGGTTGCGAGTCCTCACCATCCGAAGAAAAGCAATAGGTAAGACTTTAGAAAACGTCCCCAACTATATGCATCAAGGGATATGAAACTAAACAACTAACTATACTAGCCTATATGGACATGGCAATGCTAAAGCATCCCAAAATCCTCTATTAAGCACACAAGCAAACAATATATAGCAAACAACACACCAAATAAAACACAACGCTTCCTGAGTGCTCCTATGTGCTCTAAAGTGTCCATTCTGTCTAGGCTGCGTCCTACGGTCATCCTGTGGCTTTGATACCAATTTGTGACACCTGGTTCCGAAAATGAACCAAGTGTAGTATATGTGTGCCCAGAACGCTTAAAACACATACACAAGTGCATCAGAAACGATATACAGATAATTACCACAGGACAAAATTAATTATCCACTTTTATTACACAATTAATAACATCCTCGAATACAAACTCTAATGAATATTGATGACAAGTTTGAACTAATGCAGTGGAAATAAACTAATTAAGCAGCTAAGCAACTAAGCATAAGGGTATCGCAACTCCAATCAATACCACAGGCAAAGTTGACGGCAGGCACAGCCTAGAACTCCGCATTATCATCGTTATACTCCCAAATCTGACCTGCAACTGTTGGTAGGGGAATTGCAAGGGTGAGTACATATCGTACTTAGCAAGTGTGGAAAGTATGACATGTAGCTGATACAAATGGCGACAGTAATAATGGCTAAGTGCTGAAAAGTACATCAAAACATTTGAAAAGCAATATATTATATGTATGTGAAGTAAACCCATCATAACCCATATAGTTATCATAGTACAAGTCCATATTCATTACCATCATCCACATTCCAGATTTCACCATTACCATTAACCATGTCCATTGCCATAAACCATAATACCATCCCATAACCGAAACCATACCATAACCTTCCCAAAAATCATCCCAATACCAAGATCCTTCTAATCATGTGAGGGTGCAGATTTCTCATAATCGGGAGCACGACTATCATGATAGTTTTTAGATACTCTGCAGAGGTTGTACCGCTTTACCCACGTGTTTGTGATTTTATCACCTTTCGGTGACTAAGGAATCTCAATTATGCCGTCTCACACTTCCGTTGGTGTGTGGCCAAGAGATCACAAAATAACCTTTACAAAGGGACTACTAGCATGTACGGACCCACTAAGGTTTCACCGGTGGCGATGTCTCCAACTGAGCACATCTTCAACCAAGGGCCCCCTCTTCTGCCACTCGGATCCCAGGGAGTCCGGCCAACCATATCCAAACCTAATCCGACTCCCCTTCACCGATGCACCAAATGATCCATGGAATACTAGCAATATCCTAATTAATCAGCTACGTCGCACCCATACTTGGCCTCACGGTGGCATTGTAAATCCTGGATGGTCGCTCCACGAACCGGTCCTTAGATCTAAAGCAAGCAAACCACCATAACATCCAACCCATCCACATACCAGGCTTGCTTAGATCACCCATTACCATATCGTATTAACCAGTTCGTATTAACTATAATCTCATTAATGCATAATCAAGTGATATAGTTGTTTTCCATCCCAGTTAATTAAGCGAAGCAAGAAGGTAAAAAGCCCTTCCTGACTCTCTACCATGTATTCTAGGTGACAAGGGTGGTTAACAAAACTAGTAAACTTCCTATCATAGGATTTCCCATCAAATTGACACAAGCATGCAGTTTTGCAAACAGAACATTTATTGTCAAAACAAGATCAATATATTCAAGGACACTTGCCTTGCTCTTGGGCTTGGTTTGGGCCAAAGTCTTCAAATTCCTGGTGCTGGAGGTCCCCCACATCACCCTCTAGTGCAAATCTATCTAATCCGCGCAACAAACATACAAGACAAGAATTACAATCAATAAGTGCACATATGTTACTCAATATGACATGACATGCATGATTAATGCAAATGCGAAGCAAAACTAGTTAATGAGTTGTTAATAATGTTTACTAACTAGTTCTAATAGCTTTTAACAGGTTTGGAATTGATTCGAACAAATTTAGATTTAATTCAGTAGGAAATAGTCAGCCAAATCGGACAAGTCTGCAGGGGGCCGTACTAGTCCGCCGTCGCAGAACTAGCGAATTAGGGTTTTCTAGATCGACGTGAATTTTGGGAAACGGGTTTGAGTTCACGTGAGAAAGGGGAAGTAGAAGGTATACCAGGTGTTTAGAACTCCAATGAATCAAGAGTTTTGGAGGCAACACATAGATCTTGACAATCTAGGGTTGATGAAGAACTTGATGGTGAATTGGTGATGAAGGACAAAACTTGATGGAGATCTTGACCCTCTTTCATTTCCTCATCTTCTTCTTCTTGCTTGGGGTCTCCTTCTCCCTCCTTGATGGCGACTCTCCACGAACTAGGGTTTGGTGGACTTTCAATTGAGGCAAAAGGATGTCAAGTCAAGGGGTGGGGTTATTTATATAGAGGTGGAGGCCAGGGTTTGATGGATTTTGAGTTTGGGGAGGGTGAAGGCCGGTGTGGGTCCCATATGGGCTCCAAAAAGAGTTAGACACGACGTCCCTAGGTCCACTTAAGGTAAAACCCAAAAACAAATTGTGGAAGGGAAGATCACATTGGAATCACAATTTACAGGACAAGTCCACAGAAGGTCGGACTAGTCCGAAGTTAGTCAGAGAGATATCGAACAAGTATGGACTATATCGGACAAGTCCGAACTTGGTCAGAGGAAAATCAGATAAGTCTGTCCAAAGCCAGACAAGTCCGATTTTAGTCAGAGGGAAACCAGACAAGTCTGCTGGAATACCAGACAAGTCCAGGGACTTAGCAAAATTTCGAGGAATTGGAATACCGGACTAGTCCGCAATGGACTGGACAAGTCCAAAACTGTACAGAGAGGAAAACAGACTAGTCCATAACAAAACAAACAAGTCCGATGGAGGTCAGAGGGAAATCGAACTAGTCCGCACCGAAAACATACTAGTCCGCACTTCTCAGAACTTTTGAGTGCGATTTTACTCTAAATTCATTTTAAACTTGTTCCTTTATATGCGGATTAATGTTAAACATATTTAATGATGGATGGAGGGCATGATGCATGAAAATGAGGGTGTTACACTCCACCTCTATCTCACCCCTCTATCTCAACCTATATCTCTCTCTCTTACTCCACCTCTATCTCACTCTCTCTCACCCTATGTTCTACCTCCTCCCCCTATATGAAATACTGAAATAACTACGACAATAATAAAAAAGAGTTTATTACCTGTGCTGGAGGCACTTGTGCTGGGGGCGTTTGTGCCAGGGTCACCTGCGACAGCAAAAACAGAGGAATCTCGATCTGCTGACCGCTCTGTCGAGCAAGAGTCTGTCATTGCAAAATATTAGAAGATATATGTAACTAAAATGCTATGAAATTGAACTGTGGTAGTTTAAATTACTTACCGCTGCCATCACTTGCATATGGGCCATGTACAAGCTTGTGACCTTCTGGAAGACCCTCAACCTCTCCTGCTCCTCCCTCACCCTATCCTGCTCCGCCCTTGATCTCTCTAGCTCCGCTTGGGTCTGCACCAACATCTCCTTCAATACAATGAGCTCCAACTGGTTCTGCGAGAGATGACCACTTGACGGCCCAACGGACGAGGCCTGTGGCGATGAAGCGTCTCTCGGAGGTCGCGCCGACAACTCTATCAAAAATGGCAAAACTATAAAAAAATGAAAAATACTAAGTAGAAGAAGATAGATTAAAAAAGAAAGGAAAAAAATGACCAACTCACCGTCCATGGGACTCCCGCCTCCGCTCGCGTACACGGCTTGGTGGTTGATCAACACCTTTTCTCAATCGTAATCTTCGCCTTGTATCTTTGCGACCTCCTGCGCGTACTTTTCCTAAAAAACAAATAAATCTTGTATGCGTGTCAATAATAGTATAAGTTATAATGAAATTGATGAATTTTGAAAACTTACCAGTCGATCGGCCGCCATCTGACTACACTGCTCTGGCTAAGAAGGGTCACTTCCCTTGTGACCTCTCTTCCAAACCTGGGTTGGGGTTGGCTCCTGACTGGTCTCTCGCTCCTGTTTAGCTGTGTTAGTGAGACAAATATATTATGGACACATAAATGAACTTAAAATGTACTTACCATGTGTTTAGCCAAATGCAAGTAGCCATCGCCGCCGTAGTTGTGCTTGCCCTCGGGCCTTAGGCGGCCTTGTCTTTCCTTTATGGACTTAGTGATGAAGGCATCGCTAGCCCAGTGCCAACAGAGAGTTATGTACGCCTCGGGTCGATCCTGTAACCAGGAAATTCTAATCTGCATATATTTCATATTTCATCAACAAAGTTAACATACATAGGTATTGTAAATATTTAGAAATAAAAACTTACCTCCACGTACTGTTCCTTTGTCAAATATGTGTCAAAGTCATTTCTAAATGGACCCCTTTCCCGCTGCTGCTCAGGGGGGTGCAACTTGTGTTACGTGTTGACAACCTGGATCCGAGCGTTCGACAACGCCACCGTCGCGAGCTTTCGAGCATTGTAGTGGAACACGCGTCTCGTGTGCTCCTCCATGCCCAGTTCCTCTACCTGGTACCTCAGCTATAAGCAAACAAATATTTAAGTGATATGCATTAACAATTTAGACGATTTGAAAAAATAAAAAAGTTAAACTTACTGTAAAATCGTTCCACACGGCTCCCTGAAGGGTGATGTGGACCTCGTGAGAGACACGAGCATAGTCATCCCACGACAGGGCAGGAAAACCATCAATGACACCGAGGTAGTGCAACTTAACTATAGCCCCTAGGACACCGTTAACCTGCCTATGGTGTTTCTAAGCCCCCGTGAACGAAAAGTCGTACCAACATCTGTAAAATATGGTAACTCATTAAGTAATGAAAGACAACTTCTAATATTTAATATACTATACAGCTTTTTACATGTCTCCGACGGGATGGATAGTGATCCGCTAAGCAGGTGCCGGAGGAGGAGCTGCAAAGTGGGTCCTCTTTGTCTGTCACCTCTGCGGCGCCACCATGTCCTGTGATTCGGAAGGCTGTCACCACTAGAGCCTGAAGGGAGGCTAGCCAGCTTCAAAGGGAGGCTAGCGCTAGCCGACTTCGAAGGGATGCTAGCCGACTCCTGTGGCGGCCCCCTGGCCTCTACCTCTGACTCAGATGACTCTGAGTCAGACTGCAAAAAATAAAAAGATTGATAAGAAATAATTATTTATAAGTACAATTTAAAATAATGTGATTGTAAACTAAAATTTACCTCTGTGTGCATGTCACCCGGTTGGACCCGACCCGCAAACTCTGGAACGTGCGCCAGCAGCTGGGAACATCTGCTCCCAGCTGACGAGGTACCTGAGAAAGGCTCTCGTGCTGGCGCAAACCCTCTCACTGCCTTCCCTTGCCCTTCCCCTTCGATGACATCCTGTTGTAAGTAATAATTGATTAATATGCTAAGATGATATACAAAATTCATGTTAATTTAGTGAAGAAAATGTCACTTCATAAATTTCAAAATTTATCAACGTCACGGTCATGCACCCTCTCCTTAAACGTCCACTAAGTCATCGATATCTTCAGTTTCTGTTTCCGTACACGTCTCGATATCTTAAGCTTCTCCAACTAAGTCATCGAGTCCTACACTAGGCTCGACTGAGAACGAGTCTGGCAACTCTTCCTCTTGGTATGCCTCATCAACCTAAGCTTCCTCATGGTAATAATCATCTCCTGGAGTGTATAACCGCTCATGAGGATTCACCTTATGTACCACCTACCAAGCTTTGAGTTTATTGTATGCATAAGATAGATAGTACACTTGCTCCACATGGTGTGCAGGAACTAATGGACCGAGTCCTTTCAACCGTTCTTTGTGTTTTACTTCGACCATGCCAAATTGGTTTAGTCGAATTCCACGACTGGCATAATGTGACACGTAACCGTTTGACACAAGTGAAAGTTCCACTTTGTCCAAAAACGTCCCGTTCTGGCATTTCGTCATGGGCACTGTGCCTTATCGCTATTTTCCAACGAAAAAACTCGTTCTACAAAAGCTTCTATCTTGGCGTACCACTCATCTGAGTGACCACCAGTTCTTCTTTACCAACCAATATACATCCAACTGTGGTCTTCAACTATGTTTGACTCTGCAATTTAAAGCTAGAGAAATTATTGTTACTTTATACTTTGTTTAATATCACGACCCTACATCTATTGGAAAGTATAGGTCCTAAACCTACCCAAGAGTGGCCGAGCAGAGCGTGCTCACGACGAGACGCGTGGTCCGAATCCAGATGAAATTTCGGCAGCATAACCCCGCAGTTCTCCAACTACACGCCCGTAAATGGTGCATCACAGAACATCATGGTTCGCCCATCAAAATCTTGTCCAGATCCATTCCCGCGTCTCGATGACTCCTAAGCTATCCAAAAAAGGGACAATTCTGAACCATCACGCCTCACATGCGTAACACATGTGATATGGGCCGGTTCGAAATTGGTAACTGTTCATGGTTCTTAACACCACGGATCATCTCTAGTAAGAGATGAGGTCCGCAATCGCATGGAAGATACCGTTGTAGCATTTCACCTATGAGTATTCCCAAGAGTATCATATTTATCTCAAAGGAAGGCAATGGAGTAAAGTAAACACTTCTCTTATGATCAAGATATGGGATACTAATCAATTACCAAGACAGGGGTAAGTGAATAATATGGGTAGTGTGACACACACCTAAGCAATATATTCTAGAGGGTAGATGGGTCCTAATGAAGATTAGACTAAGAGTTGGGGAGTTTCTCCTACAATGCTTCTAATATACATATACATAGCCTAGTCCGAAATCCTCACTGACCAACTTCGGACAAGTCCTCCAATTTCGGACTTGTCCTTAGCCCCTCAAAATTCCACGACACCGGACTAGTACGATAACCTCTCTTACTAAAATAGGACAAGTCCTCCAAGTGCGGACTTGTCCTCAATTCACTAAGGGATTCACTACGCCAGACTAGTTCGACATGTGCTGGACTAGTCCGAACATCTCCAGTGCCCAGATCGGACTAGTCCGCATGTTTTCCGAAAGTCCGATATTCCTGAACACTTAGGGTTTTCCACATGCCGCACACTAGACTAGTCTGGAGTCCATCACGAACTAGTTCAGACTTTGTAAACCCTAACAGTAACCTTTGGAAACCCTCATATAATAGAGGTGCACGACCCTACTATGATCTCTCTCGACCCCCTGCATCGTTACACCTTCCAAGAGCCCAGAAAACACGTCTATCCACACAATCCAACGCAAGAAAGATCAAATCCTTGAGGATTAACCATAGATCAAAGGAGAGACACGTTCTTCACGTATTGAGCTCTTGGGTTTGAATCTCTCACACACTCTCGCTGTTTTATTGTATATCTTTCGAGTGTGTTTGGTGGTGTTTTGAATTGTAAATATTGGGGAGCCCTCAACTTGTGAGAAGGCCCCATGAACACAGTTATTTACCCCCTTTGTGATTAGTGGAAGAGAATAGGCCTCCATGGTGATTCGACGAGGGTAGGGTTGGTGAAGACCCGATCCTTCGTGGACTCCTCAACGTGGATGTAGATTTCCTCTGTGGAATCGAACCACGGGATAAAATCATTGTGTCTTTACTTTTGTTCTTACTATTCATTGCAATCTAGGGTTTGCTCGATCTTGTTCAACTTACGTTAAAACTTTGAAACTAAAGTTAACTTGTGCCATATCTAGTTTCATTGAAGCAATACACTCTAGTTACAACTCAATTTCCATTGCATAGAGTACTTGGATCGAAATCATCAATCAAACTTGATCGATCTAGTCCGCACCCTACCAGACTAGTCTGATTTCTCTGTGTTTGATCAGGTTGCTAAGTGTTTCAGGTTCCGACAAAAGTTCAAAAAGCCTATTCACCCCCTCTAGGCTACATTCAGTTGAAATCAGAGCAGGTTCTTCAAAAGAGACTAATCGCTCAAAGAGAAGATGTCGGACATGAAGGATGTGCACAATAATTTCAACCAAGAGAAGGTTGATGATGAAACGGATCAAAAGATGGAGAAGCTCCTCGACGCAATCCAAGACTGTGAGGATGATGATGAGGAGATGCTTGAACTCAAGGAACACCTAAGGAAGAAGGCACTCTCCAATGGGAAGATAAAGATCGAGGATGAAAAGAAGAAGAACGGTAGTAGTCACATCGACTACTCCCGATATCCTTTTAATTATGATCGGTTAAATTTGAATAATAATCATTACTTGTCGATTCCTCTAGGGAAAGCACCTTTCTTCGACGGCAATAATTATTCTATGTGGAGATAGAATATGAAGATGCATCTAATATCACTTAATCCCAGCTTGTGGCATATAGTGTGTATAGGGATAGATATCCCGGATGACGATGAAGAGCTCACACCAAGTCAAGAGCAAGCTATTCAGCAAAACGCTAAAGCTGCAGCTGTCATAACATCATCATTGAGCCGAGACGAGTTCACCAAGGTGGATGGACTCGAAATTGCTAAGTAAATATGGGATACGCTACAAACCACACATGAAGGTGATCGTCATGTGCGAGAGGCTAAAATTGAAATGATCGAAGGCGAATTGGGAAGATTCGCCATAGAATTAGATGAGTCACCGCAAGACATGTACAATCGGTTGAAGAATCTCATCAATAAAGTTCGAGCATATGGAAGCAAGAAGTGGAATGATCACGAGGTGGTGAAGCTAATTCTCATAGCCTTCACGCCTCACAATGTAACTCTATGCTTAATCATTAGAGAGAGTCTCGGGTATCAGAAAATGACCCCGAATGAATTGCTTGCAAAGATTATCACTTTTGAGATGATGGAGAAACAAGCAAAGCATGTCAAAGAGATTGCCAACCTTACCTCGGCAAAGAAGAAAGGAGTCGCTTTGAAGTCCACTTGTAAGCCTATGTCAAAAGAAGCTCGAGAAGATCAATAAGAAGACGACAACGACGATGAAAGCAGCGATATAGATGAAGAAGATATGATTATATTTATGAAGAAATTCAAGAAGATTATGAAAAGAAGACAAGGTGGTAGATAAAATGAAGGAAGACACAAAGACAAATCAAGACCAAAGTTGAGGCGCGCTTGTAAGGATCGAATGCCCAAGAGGGGGGGGGGGTGAATTGGGCTTTCTTTAAAAAATCTAAGCAATAAAACTTACTTCCTAAAAGCCCAATTCCCTACGCAAACTATCTATGCATTCAAGTAAATAGGAACTTTGCGGAATGTAAAATGCATAAACGTAAGGGAAAGGAGGAGGATGCAAACTCCCGAGGAGACACGAGGATTTATCCCGTGGTTCGACAAGATCGTCAAGATCTTCCTACATCCACGTTGTGGCACCCACCAAAGGGTTTTGCCACACCCAAGTCACTGAGACGAGGGATCTTCACTATTCCTCTCCGTTTGCCAACTTCGGCAAGGTGGAGCTCAAGCCTTGTACAACTTCGACCCCCCGGGCTTCCACAAACGCCTTGGCAAGCTCCAGAAGTCTCCTCACAGTTACAAACACCAAGGGCACTCCCTTGAGGCTCTCTCACTATCCTAGAGAGTCCACTCACCCAGAATGGAGGCACACAAGCTCTCTCTCTAGCTAGTTCTAGCCTAATTCTTGGTGTATAGGTGATCGAAATGGTGTGGAAGTGATTGCTCTTGGTCTTGAACGCTTGTGGATGTGTTGATAGTGTCTGGTGATCAAGACTTCGCGAAATGACAGGATTAGGGGGTATTTATAGCCAGCCTCCCCGAAATAGCCGTTGGAAAAGTAGGCTGACAGAACTTTACTGTGAACACCGGATGATCCGATGTCTCCCCTTTAGTTATCATCGGTCAAGTTTACTTTAGCTGACGTCATTGTGTCAGCTATGACCGTTGTTAGACCGATGTTGCTCCTATCTTCTCATCAGATGATCCGGTGGCCCTTCCTCCAGAATTGACTCAAACTTGATGCTTACTGGAGTGATTGACCGATGTGTATATTTCTGTACATCGGATGATCCGATGCTACACTTGGTCCAATGATATTGCAAACTGTACTGATGGACCGATGTAGATGAGCCATTCACATCGGATGATCCGGTGAGTGCTTTGTTCTGAGGTATTCTTCTTTAGTTGAACCAACTCGACCGATGTGTTGTTTTGAGGTATCATCGGTTGATCCGGTGAGTTGATTTTGTTTGCTTCGAGTTGTTTCTAAGTGATTCTTTTGTGTCTTTCTCAAATGACCTCTTAGACTTTGTTGAAAATATATTTCTGATGATTGTAAAGCATTAAGTGTCATCAATTTTGGTTGAGTGACTTTGACATAAGAGCTTTCACTTCTTGTCTTCATATCATTGATTTGATCTCATACATTGATTGAATATGGGTCTCCAATGACATATTGATTTCATTTGATTTAGTGATTATGGGGACCTTGCATTCACAAATTCATTAGTAAAATCCAATGGTTGTCATTAATCACCGAAACCATACCTCATGGGGGCCTAGATGCTTTCAATCTCCCCCTTTTTGGTGATTGATGACAACACAAAAATTAAAGCGCAATAGTAATGAATTTTATAGAATGAAACTTAAACGGATATGTAATGAATACAAGATTATCACACTTAAAATTTGAATGCTCAATCAAAGAATAACTCAAGTGAATAAATGATAATAAGATAGGCACCAAATAAGCTCAATCGATTAACAACTTAGAAGTACTCAATAAACACCAAATGAGTAGCAAAAGCATCGAATTATAAAAGATGATATAGATAAACTCCAAATTACAAAAGATAACTCAAAAGAAGGACTCCCCCTATAGCTAGGACACTCCCCCTGAGACTAAGCTCTCCTCCCCCTGACTCCTCTAACTCTTCTCCCCCTTTGGCATCAAGACACCAAAAAGGGATCCGAGTGCCTAAGGACTCTGAGAACTGAGCGCGATGACGAACTGGTCACCGTCGGGAGTGCTGTCGTCGGAGCTACTGCCTGGAGTAGCGGTGGAAGGAGCTGCCGGAGCCGTAGGAGCCACCGTCGGTGCTTGCTGTGTAGGAGCTGCTGGAACAGGGGCACTGACGATGGAGGCCAGCGTCTGCTGGAACAGTGTCACAGCCGGCAGCGGGGAGTGAATCGGTGCGCCAGGAGCCAGCAAAGGAGACATGCTGAAGGAGGGGATCGACGTAGACAGCACCGGAGCGGCAGCTGGAGCCAGGACTGGTGGTGGTGGAGCGACGCCTGGCAGCTGCGACGGGAGGGCAATCCCGGTCTGGGTGTAGAGGTTGGTGATCAACCCCAGGATGCCCATCATCGCCTGCTGTGTCTGCTGCTGTTGGTCGAGGGAGCGCTGATGCATCTGGTCGATCAGCCCCGTCAGCCGGTCAGTGTCCTATCGCCTCTCATGGGCAATCTGACGCTGCATCTCCTGCTACTGCTGCTGGAGCTCCAGAAGTCGGGCGGCCTGCTCCGCTCGGGCCTGCTCAGCTGCAAGCCTGTCCAGACGCTACTGCTCAACCATCTGCTAAAGAAGTGACGTGAGCTCTGACGTCTGGGAGACCTGTGCCTCAGTGACGGGAGGTGGAGTAGGTGGTGGCACTGTAGAGCCTCCAGCCTCCGTGTCGTGCTGCCTGGGTGAGGGTGGAGGTGGAAAGTACTCCTCGACACTATCGTCGGTGTCGCTCTCGGACCAGATGTGCTGCAAGTCCTCACCCTGTGCCTCTGCCTCAGCTAGCCTCTCATCCTCCTTCTCCAGGTCTGACCAGTCCTCCTCAGATAGGCGTGCACGGACCTGACGCTCGACTGGACGGCCAAGGCGGCGGTCTCCAGGAGCTGGGGCACGGTAGTGACCGAACCGTGTGACTCTCGTCAGTGAGACGGTCATGCACGGTGGACTCCTCAGGGACCATCATGGAGAGAAGGTAGCTGATCCAGTGTCCATACACGAGCTGCCTCATCATCCCCACTCCATCTATGATCACATCCTCCATCTCGCATATGAGGACGTCCACGATGTCGAACTCCATCCCGTTCATGATGTAGAACAGGAGAGTCTTCTGTAGGCTGGTGAACTCCTCCAAGTAGCCTGACCTCGGCAAGAGCGTGCGGCGCAAGGCGAGGTGCACTGTGCGCGCAGCTGGGGTCAACAGAGCCGGTACCCTCGGCTGATCTGGAGAGAAGGTAGGACCAAACAAAGAATGTATCTCCTCCAGAGCTGGTGCCACTCCTCCAGTGAGCGGCCTCCTCGGCGGGTCTGCCTGACCATATACTCTCTCATGCACGCAAGTGTCTTGCAGGTCCACGCCTAGCAGCTGTGCCAGAGTCTGCCTCGTCAAGTGATAGAGCTGGCCCATGAACATGAAGTCAGTCGATCTTCTGCCCTCAGATACGTAGAGGGTGGCGTAGAACACGCGTACCCAATCCTCCACATAGGCACTCCTCTCATAGGACATCAGATGCACCAAACCTCTGTACCTCTCGAAGTATGGGCAAATCTCTGTCTCGACAGCCAGAGCGAGCTGATCCCAGTCCAGAAAGTTGTGCTGGAACAACTTGTGACCTCGGCGTCTGTAGGTCTCATAGAGGGACGCCTTCGTCACAGTCTAGAAACGACTGTCTACAAGAGCTTCTCTGGGCTGCGGGTACCACTCCTCAAGCAGCACACTCCACCTGAGTCTGCGGAGCTGCTTAGCCTTCATCTTCCGGTAATAAGCCAAACAGACACCTTCACCGACACGGACGGTGGTGTCCATCTCGTAGATGGCTCTCTGGGCCTCCCTGTCCTCACGACGGTCGGCAGCCATTGGTCTCGGACGTGGTGCTGCCGGGGGATGCCCCCCACGGGTCCGGGCTGAGCGCTGGCGGACGAGTGGCTCTTCCAGCTCTTCTTCGGCCTCGGACTCATCGATCACGGGAGGCTGCCTCGGACAAGCCTCGCGGATCCTCAAAGATCCACCTCGGCCACGCTCACGCTCCTCGGCGGTGCGAGCGGCCATCAACGCCTTCTTCTCCTCCTTCGACAATTTTTGCTTCTTCGCGGCCGGCTCCGCGATGGCCTTGCCCTTGTTCTTCTTGTCGCGAGCCATTGCGATCGGGTGATGCACGAGAATGAAGAACGATCACGGCCGGCAACCCTAGCGATGAAGAAATGGCGACCGTGGAGGCACCACGACGGCGATATGTGCGCGTCGGGCGGCTGGTGGTGCACGAGAGGAGGCGGCGGCATCGCTTGGGTGGAGGCACGGCAGCGGCTGGGTGAAGCGGCGGCGGCGGCTGCGGTGGAGCGGTGGCGACGGCTTGGTGGAGGCGAATGGCGGCGGCGCTGGAGGGCGGCGGCGCTGGAGGGCGGCGCTGGACGGTGGCAGTTGGCGGTGGTTGCGGGAGGGTGGTGACCGGAGGCGACGGTGGCGCAAGTGAGAGAACGGCGGCAGTGTGATTTGGCGGCGGGATCGGGAGAGAGAAACCGGTGGAGGCGAGACGGCGTTTAAATAGTGGGTCCCAAACCCTAGCCGACTTTTTAACACCGGATGGACCGATGTTGAATGGTAGATGCATCGGTCTAATGCCACAGTAAGGGTTTCCAGAAAAATGCTGTTGACACCGGATGGACCGACGTTGAAGGATGGGAGCATCGGTCGAATGGCAAAGTAAGAATATTCAAAAATGGAATGTTGACACCGGATGGTCCGACGTGGAAGGAAGTAGCATCGGTGGAATTTGGCACAGTTCCAAAAGGAGTGAACACCGGATCGACCAATGTTTTTCAGAATGAACTCATCGGTTGAATTGAGATACTGACTGAACTGGCCCTTGGCTTTTTAACACCAACTGATCCGATGAGAGATTGACCTAGGCATCGGATAATCCAATGACTACTGAACAGCAACATCCCATATATGTCCTTTGACCAAACAAACAAGCAAAGAGAAACACAAGTCTTAGGACTTTTTGGGCAACCCCTTACCCCTCAAAAATGCTAATTTGCCAATAACTTGGCTAATCCTTAAGGCAAATAGAACACCGAAGAAAAATAGGAAGGAAATTATCCAAATAAAATGTAAGGCCCATGCTTTGTGAGCTAGAGTATGAAGACTTCTATCTCTTTAAAGCATGTTCCTCTAGGCATTCACGCACCTAACATGTTGTTCTTTCCACCTTATATGGGTTGATATATTGCATTTCAAACAAGTCTCTTTCTCATGAGGTGGGTTCCCCATTGTGACAATCTACCGTATGCAATGCCAAACAAATTATAGTGCAAGAAATTTAAATATGAGTGCAAGTCTATATGGTAGGCATCATGCAAGACATAAAGTAAATCTATCTTGCCAAATTGAACCTTTCAAAGGCTTCTTCAGGGAGAGCCACTCTCCAAGCCTTGGGAAAACCCAAAAGAACCTCCATACCAAGCTAACCCTTGCTCACCCCTATCCTTTGAGAGTTAGGGAAGACCTATATGATATGCATTCTTACATGATCATGGCAACTTACATGACGTTTGATGCATCTAGCAAATTTAATTCACTTCTTAGCCTAGAAAAAGTTTTCTCATCAAGTGGTTTAGTGAAGATATCCGCCAATTGTTCTTCGGACCTAACACCTCTCAAAGAGATGTCTCCCTTAGCTTCATGGTCCCTCAAGAAATGATGGCGAATATCAATGTGATTAGTGCGGGAGTGTTGAACGGGGTTTTTAGCTATCTTAACCGCACTTTCATTATCACAAAGGAGAGGCACACAACCAAGTTTAATACCAAAGTCCAAAAGGGTTTGCTTCATATAAGAATTTTGGCACAACATGATTTCGGGCCTAGATGCGGTAAGATAAAGCAATGAACCATTTATAGAACGGTAGTTGGATTGATCAATAGGTTTACCATCCTTATCCGCATCGAGATGACAATTTTTTGCCCTTGGAGTGCTTCTTGAGCTACAGTCTCCCTTCTCAAATTTCTTCAAGAGGTCCTTGGTGTACTTCTCTTGATAGACGAAGATCCCCTCTTGAAGTTGCTTGTTTTGGAATCCAAGGAAGAAGTTGAGCTCTCCAATTATTGACATCTCGAGATTCAAATGAATAATTCTCCTTCGATGTGTAGATGTTGAAACTTGAAGCTCCCCCTTGATCATGGCTCTCCTCAACTTTAGGCTTGTTACAACATCGTTCTTGCTAAAAGTGCATGTTAGCCCAAAATCACAAAGTTTGTGCAATAGAAAGCAAATTGAAACTAAGTGACTTAACATGCAACAATTGAAATAAATAAACCATGAAGAATACAATCTTACCCAACCAAATTACCTTCCCCTTAGAGTTATCACCAATGGTTACTTGTTCATGATTGTCGGGGGTCCTCTATGGAGGTGAACATACCATCATTGCCGGTCATGTGTTGAGTGTACCCGCCATTGAGTACTCAATGCTTTTCAACGGCTTTGTAGTTCACCTACACACATGAATTCAATTTTTGATTTTTGGCACCCAAGCCAACTTAGGTCCTTGTATGTGTGATACAAGTGTCTTTGGGACCCAAAGTTGCTTGGGGAGCTTCCCCTTCATGCCCTTTATGTCGTTGCCGATGAACCTTGCCTTCACCTTGCCATCTACTTTGCTTAAGAGATAATAATGGTCATTGAAAGTAGACTTGTAGTTAGTAGGCAATTTTGGAGAAGGTCGGTTAGGAAGAGGACACTCCCTTGTGTGGTGCCCGGTGACCTCACAATGTTGGCAATATGAACCAACTTCCTTGATGAAACTTGTTCTTAGCTCCGTTGAGGGCACCTTTCCTTTGTTGGGCACCGGGAAAGATCCAAGTGGAGGACACTCCCTTGTGTGGTGCCCGGTGACCTCACAATGTTGGCAATATGAACCAACTTCCTTGATGAAACTTGTTCTTAGCTCCGGTGAGGGCACCTTTCCTTTGTTGGGCACCGGGAAAGATCCAAGTCCTCTTTTGTTGAAGGCCTTTGCTTGTTGGAAGAGGATTTCCTTGTGCTTGACTTCTCCTTTTGATAGTCTAGCCACACTAGTGCGGAGACTCTCAATTTCTTCCAACAAGTGCTTCTCCCTAGCATTTGTTTTCAAAGACAAAGACTTGTGCAAAGCATTAGTAGCATGAGAAGTAATGGATATCTTATCATTAAGAGTTTGTTTCTTCATATCTTTTAACTCTTGATCAAGCACTTCATAAGCAATATTAAGTGTTTGATGTTCTTGTATCAACTTGTTGTGCTCTCCCAAGAGTGTTTGGTGTGCTAAGTTAAGCTCATGATGGTCTAGCTTGATTTTAGCCTTATCCTCCTCAATTTGCTTGACATGGGATTTGAGCGTGTCATGCTCTTTAAGTATGCTTTCATACTTGTCAATCAAATCAAGGTTAGTACACTCAAGTCTAGCACGAGTTTCTTCAAGAGTTTTAACCTTACTCTTTTCCCTCTTAATGATAGCATGATATTCATTTATTAAAGAAGTCAAATCATCGGGGGGAAAGCTCATCATCGCTAGAATCATCATATACCTTGGTGTTAGCTTTAGCCATGAGGCACATGGGAGGTGGAGGTAGAGGTGAGTCATCATTGTTGGCAATGGCAAGGCCGGCCAAACTTTCTTCTTCCGCTTCACTCTCTTCATCACTTATTTCTTCGTCGGTGACCCATTCATTTGCCTCACACATGAACACCTTTTGTGGGCCATTTCTCTTCTTTGGGAAGAGTCTTGCCTTCTTGCCCTTGTCATATTTCTTCTTCCCAAAGGCTCTTGGTTTGGGTTTAGCCTCTTCCTCATCATCATCACTCTCTTCAAGCTTGTGATGCTTGCTCTTGTAGTTCTCTCTTCTTTTGTCCGGTTTTGGACAATCATAGGAGATGTGGCCTTGACCACCACAATTGTAGCAAGTCTTGTGATCATCTCTCCTTGGTAGAAACGCTTTCTTCTTGGGATCAAAGGTGTAACCCTTCTTGGTAATCTTGGACTTCAAGCGTGAGAACTTTCTCATCATCAATGCAAGCTCATCATCATCATCTTCACTTGATACTTGCTCTTCTTCACTTGAGTTAGGCTCAACCACCTTCTTCTTCTTGAGGCTTGTTTTCTTGGTGGAGGCCTTTAGAGCAATTGTCTTTGAAGATGATTGCTCCATCATCCCAAGTACACTCATCTCATGAGCGTGTATTTCTCCAATGAGCTCCGAAACTTCAATGTGGTCAAGTGACTCTTTTTGGAGCATGGAGTTGATGATGTTGTACTTTGGCTTGGGAAGGAGCATGAGGATCTTGCGGTTGATGAGTCCCTTGCCAATAGAAGCAATGTCAAGAGCATTGATTTCTTCAATAAGCACATTCAAGCGAGAGAACATTTCATTGACATTTTCATGAGGAAGCATTTTAAATTCATCATACTTGGCTTTAAGCATATGATATTTTAGTTCTTTGACACGAGAAGAGCCCTCATGAATCTCTATTAAGTAAGCCCAAATTTCACAAGCCTTTTCTTTACTAGCAATTCTAGCAAATACATCTTGACTAATACATTTATAGATTGCATTCCTAGCTTTAGCATCCCATTTAATTTGATCACCAACATAGTTGTGTTCTCCAAACCCCGCGTGGGTCGCTTCCCATACTTCGGGAGCAATAGCCTCTAGATAAGCGCGCATGCGTGCTTTCCAATAGGCAAAGTTCTTGCCCTCGAAGATAGGAACCGAACCCCCAACCTTGGCCATTTTAGCTCTCTAGCGGTGAAGCTAGAATGATCCTATGAGCAACCTCGCTCTAATACCAATTGTAAGGATCGAATGCCCAAGAGGGCGGGGGGTGAATTGGGCTTTCTTTAAAAAATCTAAGCAATAAAACTTACTTCCTAAAAGCCCAATTCCCTATGCAAACTATCTATGCATTCAAGTAAATAGGAACTTTGCGGAATGTAAAATGCATAAACGTAAGGGAAAGGAGGAGGATGCAAACTCAAGAGGAGACACGAGGATTTATCCCGTGGTTCGGCAAGATCGTCAAGATCTTCCTACATCCACGTTGTGGCACCCACCAAAGGGTTTTGCCACACCCAAGTCACCGAGACGAGGGATCTTCACTATTCCTCTCCGTTTGCCAACTTCGGTAAGGTGGAGCTCAAGCCTTGTACAACTTCGACCCTCCGGGCTTCCACAAACGCCTTGGCAAGCTCCGGAAGTCTCCTCACAGTTACAAACACCAAGGGCACTCCCTTGAGGCTCTCTCACTATCCTAGAGAGTCCACTCACCCAGAATGGAGGCACACAAGCTCTCTATCTAGCTAGTTCTAGCCTAATTCTTGGTGTATAGGTGATCGAAATGGTGTGGAAGTGATTGCTCTTGGTCTTGAACGCTTGTGGATGTGTTGATAGTGTCTGGTGATCAAGACTGTGCGAAATGACAAGATTAGGGGGTATTTATAGCCAGCCTCCCCGAAATAGCCGTTGGAAAAGTAGTCTGACAGAACTTTACTGTGAACACCGGATGATCCAATGTCCCCCCTTTAGTTATCGTCGGTCAAGTTTACTTTGGCTGACGTCATTGTGTCAGATATGACCGTTGTTAGACCGATGTTGCTCCTGTCTTCTCATCGGATGATCCGGTGGCTCTTCCTCCAGAATTGACTCAAACTTGATGCTTACTGGAGTGATTGACCGATGTGTATATTTCTGTACATCGAATGATCCGGTGCTACACTTGGTCCAATGATATTGCAAACTGTACTGATGGACCGATGTAGATGAGCCATTCACATCGGATGATCCGGTGAGTGCTTTGTTTTGAGGTCTTCTTCTTCAGTTGAACCAACTCGATCGATGTGTTGTTCTAAGGTATCATCGGTTGATTCGGTGAGTTGATTTTGTTTGCTTCGAGTTGTTTCTAAGTGATTCTTTGGTGTCTTGCTCAAATGACCTCTTAGACTTTGTTGACAATATATTTCTGATGATTGTAAAGCATTAAGTGTCATCAATTTTGGTTGAGTGACTTTGACATAAGAGCTTTCACTTCTTGTCTTCATATCATTGATTTGATCTCATACATTGATTGAATATGGGTCTCCAATGACATATTGATTTCATTTGATTTAGCGATTATGGGGACCTTGCATTCACAAATTCATTAGTAAAATCCAATGATTGTCATTAATCACCGAAACCATACCTCATGGGGGCCTAGATGCTTTCAGCGCTTGCTATAACTGTGGTGAATACAGTCACTTTATAGTTGATTATCCTTATGAAGAAAACAAGAAGAAGACCAAGGATACACAATCTCAACCCAAGAAGATGTTCAAGAAGAAAAAGCAAATTGGATAGGTGCACCTAGCAAAGGAGTGGGACTCCAATGAGGAGTCCTCATCCGAAGTGGAAGAGGAGATGGGTAGCATAGCCATCAAGAAGACAACCAAGAAATCCACCCCCTTCCCAACTATTGGCGCATGGAAGGACAACGACACATGTCTGCGAAGGAAGGTAAAAGAAAGGTAACAACTAAATCTTCCCCCTCGTATTCCATTGCCTGTGATAGTGATGATTCTAGTGAATACGATAGTTGTGATGAAAATGAATACTTGCTTAGTGGTTTAGACAAGAAAACTGCTTCTAAGATGAAATTTTTAATGGATAAGCTTGTTGAGATCGCCAAAAAGATATGATCATCCTTCAAAAGGAGGAATATCTTAATATCAAAAAGCTCCTTGAACTTGAAAAGGAGCGAAGCAAGTCACTAGAACTTCAGTTAGCTTCAAGCAAGGAAGCTTGCTTGAAGTTAAGCGACTCAAATGTAATCATCAAGGATGAACTTGCTAACTTAACCAAAGTTAACAAGATCCTTGAGGTACAAGTTGAGTCACTGTAAAATCCCTAATTTCCATAATTCAAAGTTCAGTTAGGACAAAATTTTTGAATGATAAAAAGAATTAAAACGGAAATGAGAAAAACAAATTAATTCAAACTCCAAATGAGATAATTCAAAAAAATAAACTTAGCTAATGTTCAAATGAAGTTAACATGAAGATTTGAGTTGACCAAAGGATTCCAAATATTCCAAATAGCATCCCCGCAAAGTTTCATAATTTTTTAATAAAGTTTGCTATTTTATTCATTAGCTTCATTGAATTCAACTCAAATTCAAATTTGATTTCAAATGAAACTTTGTCAAATCAACAATATTATTTCAAAATCAATTTATACACCATCAATTTAGTCTACCATAAAATTTCTAGAATTTTTGGACACAAGTTGGTGGGATATTTTAGTGTCCAGAGAAGATAGACTTGAATAGAGAGGTGGGACCCATTGGTCAGTGGGTCGATTTCGCCACTGTCCTTCCCGTGGCGCCACCTCCCGGCATGTAACTGCCACTAAGGTGCTTGCCTACCTGCTTCGACTCCAGCTGCATACAACCCACCCCAAGGCTCCTCCTTATCATCTTCCCAGTCCCCACGTCAATTACCTCACCTTTGTTTCATCCCTGGCGCAGAAACTTCACTTCCCGGCGAGTTCTTCCCCCCCTCGAAATCCAGCAAGGACCATCGGTATGACTCAAATTTCTTCGCACTGGGTTACTCCTCAACCTTTGGCGCAGCTCCTTGATCATTCTCTTTCACAGTTTGAGCCTCTTCATCGACGGGCTTGATGATTTTCGGGCCACCGGCGTGCTCCCCTGTTTTGCCGCCTCTCTGCACCCGTGGTGCTGTCTATCTCTACCGAGTCACGAGCTGCACCCGACAGAAAAAAGAAGCGCATGTCCACCCTCTTGATCAAGGTGAAAACCCCATCCATTTTCATCCTCGAAGTAGAAATTCCATTTTTCATTTCTTCCAAGTATGAGCGATGATACTAGGTTTTGCATTTAATTCAGTTTGTACGTGCAAACATTTTTCAATCCAGTTAAGGATCAGGGACTAGACCTCCATACGCAGCTGAAGACCAAAATTCAGGGCAACCCATCAAGTATTTTAGCCGGGAGTCGAGTTTTCGTAGCCGCCTGTGTAAAATTCCGACGGCTCACCGGCGAACTCAACGTTGCCGAACTTTCCACTCAATTTGCGTCCCCTAATCATCCTCACCAGACTTCCAGGAAGCTTCCTGGTCATTTTCCAGCTTGTTCGGGCATTGTTTGAGGCTTGCCGACATCACCGAAACCCTAGCTCCGTCCGCCGCCGTCAAGACCACTTCTCCGGCCGTCAATCACCGTCGGGAGTGTCACCATCGAGATCCCCATCAAATTTTTGGTAGGGGCGGCGAGTCTGGGAGGCTGAGGTGCCCTAGCGCGTGCTGCGGCAAGGCGCCGCCGCCTGCCATCGTCGGGCACTGCCCGAGCGCCGCCAGCGCGAGGAAGAAGACGACTCGGGGTGGGCCCTGGTCGTCAGTGACAGAATAGCGCGCCCCGGATATGCTGCGGTTATACGATCGCATGAGGATACACCCTTTAAGTCTGCGGCCCCGTGTTGCTTCAACCCGATTGGCCCATTTTAAGCCTATGGGCCCAGCCCTTTGTTCAAATGTTTCCCATTGGAATTTTATTCCATAAATTGCTCCAACTTTGAAAATCCATATCTCCAATAGAATTGTCCAAAAATTCCCAAATAAATTTTGTTAGAACCAGCATGAAGTATACTTTCCATTGGTGCACTTGGATTTGTATGAAAGTCCATAGGAATTTCTTCATAATTCAAATACACAAAATTCTTATAGAATTAATTCCTATAGTTCTGCTGTTTGGGCAATTACCAAATCTTTCCAGAACCTTCATTTGAATATACTTAAACTACAGTAAAAATTTCAGGGTCATTAGACTTCATTTACATGGTCTGATCACCTGTGTATCCTCTATGCACATAAAAATAGCCAAATTCATTTAGAATTTGTACAGAAGCTTGTGCAAACTTCTAAATTGAATATCTCTCACTAGAAATCTTCAAAAATTTTCAAACTAACATTTTTGGTTTGATATTTATCCACCTTAACCAGAACTACAACCCAATCTTCATGAAAATCCCTAGATGTTCCTGTAGGGCCCTTTAAAGCAAAATCATGTTTGAATTTTATATGATGATTCGCTTCATAGAAAAATCTGAAATTTTTCCAAAATATTCTTTATCACGTTTATAAGTTCCTGTAAAATTCAGCTTCATTGGACTTTATTAACGTAGTTCAATCTGGAGATTTTCCTAACTGGTCATAGAATGCCAAAAAACAACAGAAACTTTTCAGTAAATTATCCAAACTTTTAAATTCCATGTATCTCAGTAGGATGATCAGAAAATTATGAAACCAATTTTTCTAGTCACCCTTGACCTCCTCTAAATATAACACCAACTTTTGGCCATATCAAAGCTACATATTTTCCTCAAAATTTTAGCAAGTGTTTAGGTTCATTGAATTTTATATAACTGCAACTTCTATGAATTGATCCCAATTTTGGCCAAAACCTCACCCATTTTACTAGTGTCCCCTAAAAAATTTCCAGAACCATTAGGATTAAATTCATATACTTAACTGTCTTTCTATTAAGCTATATCATAATACTGGTATTGATTAACTTGCATAATTCTTTGCATATATATTAGTTGCCGAGCTCAAGAGGATCCCGGAGCTACTTGAAGTCATCCCTCTGGAGATTAACTTTGATACCCTCTCGCAACTAGGCAAGCCCCGGTTTGCATTTAAGCGCTATTACAAAATTTTAATTTGTATCACCTATGTCTAGGGTAAGTTATGTGCATTAGGGCTAAGGTGATTGAAAACCCACTTGCATGATCAGATCAACCCATGGAGTTTTTGGTTAGTTGTTAAGTCATCGTGTAGACTATTCTATGCTAAATGTTGTATAGGATTCAGTAGAAGTCGAGTAGTTAGAATCTACTCGCATGGCTAGGACTTTTTCACACGGGATTGGTTCAAAGAAATGGTGTAGTAATCTGAATATGAGACAGGGCAGGGGCGTAGGATGCAGCAAGAGGTGTTCTTCGGTGCGTATCCCTCCTGTGTCAGTTAAGGACCGATCCGTATGCCGTCCTATTGAGCAAGTTTGAACTGAACCAAAGTCATACTGGATATATGGGGTCCAGGAAACTGATGTACCTTGGGAAGCCTTTATTGAGACTTGTTCGATTGCCTCAGGCTTTCGGCCGCAACACAGTAGACGGAAACTCGCTCACGACATCTTCATAGCGGAAAGGTGCACTATGAGTGGGAATACTGTTCTAGATGATTGAATCGATTCAACTTGGGCGGAACTTGAGAAAGGTGGTTTTGTACGACGTCCGTGGAGTGCACCTATGTGACTTCTAGTACGGGCGTACGTGTCATGCATTCCGAGTATCATTGATTCGAATCACCGTCCCTCGCAGATATGAGTACCACTTGTTCACTGAGTTGTGACGTAGTAATACTTGTACTTGAGATGAGAATTAATTTTTGTTGCTATGAACATTATATTATTATGGTATTGCTATGTTGTATGTATTAGTATAGTGCTCACTAAATTTATTTTTCTACCTTGGGCATGCAGCATCGTGATGAAGTGTTTCTTGTTTGATTGTGGAGTTATGATGTTGCCCCACACAAGGTTTAAGCTGCTGCTATAAATCTGAAAATAAGGACCCACATTTAGGCGAGTCCATTATGCAAATCTGCCATCCTATGTTTATGTCTTTACCCTCATGTAGAGTTTCATGTTTAGGTGAGATGGTTAAGTCTTGCTGAGCCTTCGTGCTCACGGTTGCCGTATAAGTTGTTTTGCAGGTACTAACTTATGTGCTTATGATTATGGTTGTCTGACGAGACTCGGGACTCTCCGAGTGATATACTCATGTGGGAACCATGCCGCTGCTGTTTGGTCTTCGTGGCTAGTAAGGAGCGTCCGTGGGCTGGACGGCTTCTCTTTTGCTTATTAGACTTGAGTACGAGAGTTGTAATCTTATCTTCCGCTGTAGTTTATTTTTATATAAACTATTTGTAAACTGAACATCTTTGTAAATTTCAGCAAATGATTCATGTAATGCGTGTTCCTTTACATGTGTGCTGTTAGGTTCGTATCGCACGACACCGCCCAATGCAATTCCTGGAAAGTGTGGACTCCGGTCCTCACAGCCTGGTATCAGAGCCACATTGGGAATAGCACACTAAATAAGGATCGTATTACGAGAAAAACATAGGACACAGTGAGGATACGATACTAGGCCCACATAAGGATTATATTGGCATAAGTTAATAAGGTGGCAAAGCTAACTTATGTGTTATTATATTCTATAACGACGCTCCGACATCAGGTAAGAGGTAAGATACGCCACCACAAGCGGATCAATTGCGGTAAGCTCACCATGCGAGAGGTAGCATGTGATTGTTTCCGTGGCTTGGCAAGGAAATGTGAATATGAGTCTCCGAGACTTTCCATGTTTCGGAGAACATATGACACGCGGTACCACAGCGTGCTTCAAAGTTAGTGGGAGCCCCCGTCGGGTGGGACATAACCCAATGCGCCTCCTACTGGTGCAGCACTATGCAAAGATGTGGGACCCCGCCGGGTGGTATAAAACCTGGTAATGTACCTCGAGACGTGACTTAAATCGAGGCAGCCCGTATGGAATGATACGGGACGAATGCTTTTACTTTCATATATATTATTGTGAAATGTTTGTCTGTGCGGGCTGTGTCGTACGACATCATATGATTGATCAGTAGTTTGTGTGTAGTGACTGGTACACTGACCATGTTAACGTATTGCGTTTAGAAATCGTTTGCGAGTGAACCTTATTAAGGCCACCGTTGAGACGTATGCTGGAATACCGGCTTAGAATTTCTACTTTGTGAGGCACGTAGTACCGACATATACTCCATTGATGCATTTACCACTTTTCTGTAAAATAGAACTGAGAAGATGTAAAAATAATTATATTAGCTATCGAGCTCTGAGTTTGAACTAAGTTTTCAAATTTGGAGTAGGTTTTGAAGTCACCAATTTAAGAACAGAGTGTTTTGTTTCTTCCTGAAAAATACCTGACTTTGAGATACCATATCTCCCAGAAGAAAACTCCAATGAATGTGTATCTTACATGGATGGAGATTTTAGGAAGTCCTTTAAAACTTTTATGTTCAACTCTAGGATTGAATTCCCCTCTAACATGTTCAAAATTTCAAAATTCCAAAATCTGCCAAACTGGACAGAAAATGGAACCCTCTCTGGACTCCTGATTGTTTTCACCATATCTCACTCTAGAAAATTAGAACCGGGTCATGCAAGACATTTCTAGAATCCTTGTAATATTTATTACAAATTTGTAAATTGTGGCTTTTGTAAATTCTGCTGTTTTATATCTGGAAATTGTGGCCCAAAATCAGCATAAACAAAGGAGATGCTGTCAAATTTTCCAGAAAAACTTTCAGGTTTACAATGCCATATCTTCTCAACCAGAAACTATCTGGAGTCAAACCAATACTTTTTGGAAAGTTCTTGAAGTGTAACTAAACTTTGTAGTTCACCTCAAGATCTCATTCTCCCATTTTCTGGGTTAAATTTATGTTTGAGTACAAGCTGGTCAGGTTTCAACAGAAACTTCATCAGTTTCGTATAATTTGGTCTTGTTATGAATCTGGTCCTTGATTTCACTTCGAGAAGTGTCGTAATGGACCAGTTGTCAATACTCAACCATTTACCAGTATAATTGAGGGTTTGAACCACTCGAACCTCTTTTCTTTTATGACCATATTTATGTCATATTGAAAATAAAAGTGTGTATTCGCACAATAATGCACATAACGTCCCGTCGCGGCCAACGATAGTCGAAATGAACTTCGAACTATGGAGTTCATTATTTTGGAGCTCGCTATTGTAACATTGGTCCAGGTATGATGTATTATGTATAAAGTTTATACTTTATCAATATATGTTACCGTTATGCAAGTTTGGTTATCAATACATACACTATTGTTTTCATCCTAGTGTGATCTTGCAATATCACGTCTCACGCTGGATTAATGACTGTAACTGCAGAATGGTGCGCACTCGTGCAACATAAGAGGTCTGTGGTTCATGTCAGGGAAGGGATGACTTCCGAGAGCCGGAACAGCCGGCGCAATCGCCACCTCCGTCTCCGCTTACATTGGCAGATGATATCGCAGCCATGCTGGGTTTGCGCGATGAGTGGACCGAACTGCTGCGAACCCTCGTGCAGATTACGTCCAATCAGAGGGGACGTCAAGCCGAAGGCAATCGTCAACCTCAGCAAGCAACATGTGCGGAATTCTTGGCAACTGCACCCCCTGTGTTCAGTGGTGATGGTGAACCTCTAGATGCGGTCCATTGGCTCCGCATCATTGAAGCTAAGTTCGGACTGCTACAGTGCAGTGATCATATGAAGGTTTTATATACAGCACAACAACTACATGGTATCGCCGGTGCTTGGTGGCGAACCACATCGCCTCCTTGGCCGCCAGACAACAAGTCACTTGGACAGAGTTCCAGAAGGCATTCCACGCCTATCATGTTCCTCCTACCATTATGAGAAGGAAGCTTCAGGAATTTCTTGATTTAAAGCAAGGAGAAATGAGTGCTCAAGAATACCCCAAAGTCTTTGTTAATCTAGCACAATATGCATCAGAGTATGTGAGTACGGAGGATCAGAAGCGAGAGTACTTCTATCGGGGTCTAAGCCCCATGTTGAAAGACAAGCTTTCATTGTTCAATCACGGCTCGTTCAACGCTATGCTTAATGCCGCGATTACGCAAGAGGACGCCACACGTGAGAGAATCGCGGAGGAGTCAAAGAAGAGACTTGCTGTGCAGGACAGCACACATAATGTTCCTCAGAAATACCGTGTGGTGTACCGATCACCGTCCGGTCAGATATGGCAACCGGATGCACAACCGAGTTTGTATCAGAGTCGGCCATTTGAAGTATCAGATTTCCAACCAGCATTACCTCAGCAGCAAGAACAGTCCCAAATTGTTCAAGGGGCATTTATCTCACAGTGAGAGGCAGGACAATTCAGGCCTCAAGTTAGCAGGACGTTGAATCAGTATAACTGTTTCACATGTGATCGTGTTGGGTATTATACCAAGGATTGCCCAGATAAGATGTTGAGCAGTGGGCAAGTACCAGTACAACAGTGTATTCAGCCCCGTATTTAACTAGAGAGGACAACACTGCAAACTAGAAGTGTTCAACATATAGCGATCGAGAGTGTTCCGGAGGGAGCACCGGTGCTAGCAGTCATGTTTGCTATCAAAGACATACCCATCCTTATACTCTTCGATTCCGGTGCAACCCACAATTTTATCAGTAAATCATGTGTGGATCAGCACCAATTATCCACCAATACTCCCAAGAATAGTTATCTTATAAGTTCACTGGGTGGGAGTATCTCTGCTAGTCAGATTGTTCCCCGAGCAGCTCTATGTTGGGAGGCAAGATATATCCAAAGTTGCTGATTATATTGGATGGACAGAAGATAGACGTAATATTGGGGATGTCATGGTTGAACCATCACGGTGCCGTTCTTAATAATTGTACCCGGACTGTCCAAATTGACTCTCCGATACGCGGACAACACGAACTGGTTTTGGACAGCATGGAGTGGGACAGTGCAGCTGCATATAACACGGAAGCAACTAAACTTGAAGATATTCCGGTGGTCCGTGAGTATCCCGATGTGTTTCCCGATGACTTACCGGGCATGCCGCTCGAACGTGACATTGAGTTCAAGATTGAACTTGTACTGGGAACCACACTGATCGCTCGAACACCATATCGAATGGCGTCTAATGAGCTAGCTGAATTAAAGGAGCATTTGAAAGACCTTTTGGACAAGGGTTTTATTCGCCCAAGCTCGTCACCTTGGGGTTGCTCGGCGCTGTTTGTCAAGAAGAAGGATGAAATATTGCGGTTATGCGTGGATTATGGACCGCTCAACGCTGTGACTATAAAGAACAAGTGCCCGCTGCCCCGCATTGACATTCTATTCGATCAACATGTTGGTGCGAGGGTGTTCTCGAAGATGGATCTTCGGTACGGATATCATCAAATTAAAATCCGACCGCGGGATATACCGAAGACGGCATTCTCAACGCGTTATGGATTATACGAGTATCTTGTCATGTCTTTTGGTCTCACCAACGCTCCGGCTCACTTCATGTATCTCATGAACTCAGTATTTATGCCGGAGTTGGACAAGTTCGTCGTGGTCTTCATTGATGACATATTGGTTTATTCCAAGTCAGAGGAAGAGCATGTTGAACATCTGCATATTGTGCTGCAACGATTGAGAGACCATAAGCTGTATGCAAAATTCAGCAAGTGTGAATTTTGGATCAGCCAAGTGCCATTCTTGGGACACATAATTTCAGCTGAGGGCATCACTGTGGACCCGAGTAAAATTGTTCAAGCGCTGAAATGGCAATCTTCGAAGTCCATACATGAAGTCCAAAGTTTCCTCGGTTTAGCGGGATATTATCGGAGGTTCATCCCGAGCTTCTCAAAAATTGCAAAACCGATGACGGAGCTGCTGAAAAAGGGCACCAAATATATTTGGAGTTCAGCTTGTGAAGAAGCGTTCAAGACATTAGTACAACACCTTACAACAGCCCTGGTTCTTGCTCAGCCGGACACGCCAAAACCGTTCGACGTTTATTGTGATGCATCCGGCATCGGACTTGGATGTGTTCTTATGCGAGAAGGAAGTGTGGTCGCGTATGGATCTCGACAACTCCGAAACCACGAGCAGCATTATCCGACTCATGACCTTGAGCTCGCTGCCGTGGTATTGGCATTAAAAATGTGGAGGCATTACTTGCTTGGAAATCTTGTACACCTCTACACCAACCACAAGAGTTTGAAATATATTTTCACATAGAAGGAGCTGAATATGCGACAATGAAGGTAGTTAGAGCTGATCAAAGATTACGAATTGAAATTCACTAGCACCCCGCAAACCGAACGTCGTTGCCGACACGCTTAGTCAAAAAGCTCATGTCCACGACATCACCATGGCTGAAATGGAATATGAGGAACCAAGTCTATATGTGATTCCATATGGGGCTCTCTATAATCTTGCTCTCATTCCCACCATCCGAGAGGAAATTATTGAAGCCCAAAAGAAGGACAAGGGCATGTCACACATACGAGAAAGAGTGGACAGCGGGGAGGTAAAATGTTTCCGGAAAGATAATCACGGTACAATATGGTTCAAGGACCGGATAGTTGTACCCCAAGATGTTAAGCTCCAGAAGAAAATATTGGATGAAGCTCACATGTAAAAATTTTCTATTCATCCGGGCAGCAATAAAATGTATCAAGATTTAAAGACCAAGTTTTGGTGGACACAGATGAAGCGAGAAATAGCAAAGTACGTATTCGAGTGTGATACATGTCGGCGAATGAAGGCCGACCATATGAAAAAAGCGGGACAACTGCAACCGCTGAATATTCCGGCATGGAAATGGGAGGATGTGAGTATGGATTTCATAGTCGGATTGCCACTCACATTCCGGAAGCATGATTCCATTTGGGTGATAGTCGACTGACTAACCAAATCAGCACACTTCATTCCGGTAAATGTCGGATTCAATGCCAAGAAATATGCAGAGTTGTACATATCAAGAATCGTGTGTCTACATGACATTCCTCGCATGATTATTTCAGATCGAGGCTCGCTGTTTGTTGCTCGTTTATGGGAGAAGTTGCATGCCTCGTTGGGTACTAAACTGATTAGAAGATCCACATATCCCCCACAGACCAATGGACAAACTGAGTGGGTGAATCAAGTACTTGAGGACATGTTACGAGCGTGTGCCATCCACCACGGTAAAAATTAGGATGATCATTTGCTGTTGGCAGAATTCTAGTACAACAACGGTTATCAAGCGAGTATCAAGATGGCACCATACGAAGCTCTCTACGGCCGGAAATGCTGCACCCCACTGAATTGGTGTGAGTCGGGCGAGAGGGTGACGTTCGAGATTGATCTAGTCAACGAAGCTGAGGAACGAGTTCGGATCATTCAAGAAAATCTAAGAGCTGCTCAATCTCGAGAGAAGAATTATGCGGACAAGCGGCGTCGCCCGCTGCACTTTGATATCGGAGATCACGTATACCTCCGCGTGTCACCGATGAAAGGAATTCATCGGTTTGGAGTAAAAGAGAAGCTCGCTCCCCGATTTATCGGCCCGTTTGCTATCACGGAGAAGTGCGGACCTGTGGCTTATCGATTGGAATTACTGGCATCTATTGCTGGTATACATGACATTTTCCACGTATCTGAGCTCCGGAAATGTCTCAAGTTCACAGCTGCAGTCCACACTGACGAAATCGGCGAATTGCAACCGGATTTGATGTACTCTGAACATCCGATTCAAATTCTCGATGAGAAGGCTCGAACAACGCGGAACCGCACACTGTAGTTCTATTGTTGGAGCCGAGATATTTTTCGGATTCCCAAGTCGCTTCTTCAGCAATATGGTTGCTCCTTGGGATTTCTTATCGTCTCATATCCGGTAATTTCTCTCCTACTTTCGTCTCTTCATTATAATCTCGGGACGAGATTCTTTTCAGGATGGAGGAATGTAAAATCCCTAATTTCCATAATTCAAAGTTCAGTTAGGACAAAAATTTTGAATGCTAAAAAGAATTAAAACGGAAATGAGAAAAACAAATTAATTCAAACTCCAAATGAGGGAATTCAAAAAAATAAACTTAGCTAATGTTCAAATGAAGTTAACATGAAGATTTGAGTTGACCAATGGATTCCAAATATTCCAAATAGCATCCCTGCAAAGTTTCATAATTTTTGAAGCAAGTTTGCTATTTAATTCAATAGCTTCATTTAATTCAGCTCAAATTCAAATTTGAATTCAAGTGAAACTTTGTCAAATCAACAATCTGATTTCAGAATAAATTTCTATACCTTCAATTTAGTCTACCATAAAATTTCTAGAATTTTTTCGACACAAGTTGGTGGGATATTTTAGTGTCCAGAGAAGATAGGCTTGAATAGAGAGGTGGGACCCACTGGTCAGTGGGTCAATTTCGCCCCTGTCCTCCCCGTGGCGCCACCTCCGGGCATGCAACTACCACCGAGGTGCTTGCCTCCCTGCTTCGACTCCAGCTGCATACAACCCATCCCAAGGCTCCTCCTTATCATCTTCCCAGTCCCCAAGTCGATTACCTCACCTTTGTTTCATCCCTGACGCAAAAACTTCACTTCTCGGCGAGTTCTTCCCTCCCCCTCGAAATCCAGCAAGGATCATCGGTATGACTCAAATTTATTCGCACTGGGTTACTCCTCAACCTTTGGTGCAGCTCCTTGATCATTCTCTTTCACAGTTTGAGCCTCCACATCGACGGGCTTGATGATTCTCGGGTCGCCGGCGTGCTCCCCTGTTTTGCCGCCTCTCTGCACCCGTGGCGCCGCCGATCTCTACCAAGTCACGAGATGCTCCCAACAGCAAAAAGAAGCGCCTGTCCACCCTCTTGATCAAGGTGAAAACCACATCCATTTCCATTCCTCCTCGAAGTAGAAATTCCATTTTTCGTTTCGGCCAAGTATGAGCGATGATGCTAGGTTTTGCGTTTAATTCAGTTTGTATGTGCAAACATTTTTCAATCCAGTTAAGTATTAGGGACTAGACCTCCATACGTAGCTGAAGACCAAAATTTAGAGCAACCGACCGAGTAATTTAGCCGGGAGTCGAGTTTTCGTAGTCGCCTTTGTAAAACTCCGACGGCTCACCGGCGAATTCGACGTTGCCGACCTTTCCACTCAATTTGCGTCCCCTAATCATCCTCCCCAGACTTCCAGAAAGCTTCCCGGTCATTTTCCAGCTTGTTCGGGCATTGTTTGAGGCTTGCCGACATCATCGAAACCCTAGCTCCGCCCGCCGCCGTCGAGATCACTTCTCCGGCCGTCAATAGCCGTCAGGAGTGTCACCATCGAGATCCCCATCGGATTTTAGGTAGGAGCAGCGAGTCTGGGAGGCTGAGGTGCCCTAGCACGTGCTGCGGCAAGGTGCCGCCGCCTGCCACCGTCGGGCGCCGCCCGAGCGCCGCTGGCGCGAGGAAGAAGATGACTCGGGGTGGGCCCCAGTCGTTAGTGACAGAACGGCGTGCCCCGGATCTGCTGCGGTTATACCATCGTGTGTGGCTACACATTTAATTCTGCAGCCCCATGTTGCTTCAACCCGATTGACCCATTTTAAGCCTGTGGGCCCAACCCTTTATTCAAATGTTTCCCATTGGAATTTTATTCCAGAAATTGCTCCAACTTTGAAAATCCATATCTCCTAGTAGAATTGTCCAAAAATTACCAAATAATGAAGAATACTTTCATGTGGTGCACTTGGATTTGTATGAAAGTCCATAGGAATTTCTCCATAATTCAAATAAGCAAAATGCTTATAGAATTAATTCCTATAGTTCTGCTCTTGGGAAAATTACCAATTTTTTCCAGAACTTTCATTTGAGTATCCTTGAACTCCAGTAAAAATTTCAGGGTCATTAGATTTCATGTACATGGTCTGATCACCTGTGTATCCTCTATGCACATAAAAATAGCCAAATTCATTTAGAATTTGTACAGAAACTTGTGCAAACTTCTAATTTGAATATCTCTCAGTAGAAAGCTTCAAAATTTGTAAAACTAACTTTGTTGGTTTGCTCTTTATCCACACTAACCAGAACTACAACCCAATCTTCATGAAAATCCCTTTATTTTCCTGTAGAGCCCTTTAAAGCAAAATCATGTTTGATTTTTATCTGATGATTCGCTTCATATAAAAATCTAAAATTTTGCCAAAATATTCTTTAACACATTTATAAATTCCTGTAAATTCAGCTTCATTGGACTTTATTAACCTAGTTCAATCTGGAGATTTTCCTAACTGGTCATAGAATGCCAAAAAACAACAAAAACTTTTCAGTAAATTATCGAAACTTGTAAATTCCATGTCTCTTAGTAGGATGATTAGAAAATTATGAAACCATTTTTTTCGAGTCACTCTTGACCTCCTCTAAATAGAACAACAACTTTTGGCCATATCAAAGCTACATATTTGTCCTCAAAATTCTAGGAAATGTTTAGGTTCATTGAATTTTATACAATTGTAACTTCTGTGAATTGATACCAATTTTGGGCACAACCTCACCCGTTGCACCTAGTGTCCCCTGAAAAATTTCTAGAACCATTAGGCTTAAATTCATACACTTAACTGTCTTTCTATTAAGTATATCATAATACCTGTATTGATTAACTTGCATAATTCTTTGCATATCGATTAGTTGCCGAGCTCAAGAGGATACCGGAGCTACTTGAAGTCATCCCTCTGGAGATTAACTTTGATACCCTCTCACAACTAGGCAAGCCCGGTTTGCATTTAAGCGCTATTACAAAATTTTAATTTGTATCACCTATGTCTAGGGTAAGTTATGTGCATTAGGGCTAAGGTGATTGAAAACCCACTTGCATGACCAGATCAACCCATGAAGTTTTTGGTTAGTTGTTAAGTCATCGTGTAGACTATGCTACGCTAAATGTTGTATATGATTCAGTAGAAGTCGAGTAGTTGGAATCTACTCGCATGGCTAGGACTTTTTCACACGGGATTGGTTCAAAGAAATGGTGTAGTAATCTGAATATGAGACCGGGCAGGGGCGTAGAATGCATCAAGAGGTGGTCTTGGGTGCGTATCCCTGCCTGTGTTGGTTAAGGACCGATCCGTATGCTACCCTGCTGAGCAAGTTTGAACTGTACCGGAGTCATACTGGATATATGGGGTCCAAGAAACCAATGTACCTTAGGAAGCCTTTTGAGACTTTTTCGATCACCTCAGGCTTTCGGTTGCAACACAGTAGACGGAAACTCGCTCATGACATCTTCAGAGCGGAAAGGTGCACCAAGAGTGGGAATATTGTCCTAGACGATTGAATCGACTCAACTTGGGCGGAACTTGAGAAAGGTGGTTGCGTACGACGTCCGTGGAGTGCACCTATGTGACTTCCAGTACGGGCGTACGTGTCGTTCATCCCGAGTATCATTGATTCGAATCACCGTCCCTGGCGGATATGAGTACATTGTTCATTGAGTTGTGACATAGTAATACTTGCACTTGAGATGATAATTAATTGCTGCTGTTATGAACATTATATTATCATGGTATTGCTATGTTGTATGTATTAGTATAGTGCTCACCAAATTTATTTTTCCACCTTGGGCATGCAGCATCGTGATGAAGTGTTTCTTGTTTCATTGTGGAGTTACGATGTTGCCCCGCACAAGGTTTAATCTGCTGCTATAAATCTGAAAATAAGGACCCACATTTAGGCCAGTCCATTATGCAAATCTGCCATCCTATGTTTATGTCTTTACCCTGATGTAGAGTTTCATGTTTAGGTGAGACGATTAAGTCTTGCTGAGCCTTCGTGCTCACAGTTGCTATATAAGTTGTTTTGCAGGTACTAACTTTTGTGCTTATGATTATGGTTGTCCGACAAGATTCGGGACTCTCCGAGTGATATACTCATGTAGGAACCATGCCGCTGTTATTTGGTCTTCGTGACTAGTGAGGAGCGTCCGTGGGCTGGACGACTTCTCTTTTGCTTATTAGACTTGAGTACGAGAGTTGTAATCTTATCTTTCGCTATAGTTTATTTTTATATAAACTATTTGTAAACTAAACATCTTTGTACATTTCAGCAAATGATTTATGTAATGCATGTTCCTTTACATGTGTTCTCTTGGGTGTCGCATCGCACGGCACCACCCAATGCGATTCCTCCAAATGTCAAGTATGGACTCGGGTATTCTAATGATGAAAAGCAAAATGCTAGAAACCATAAGAATAACAAGGAACACATTGTCTTTGTCAAGGGAAACTCCTCTCAAGCTAGAAAGCCTAATAATGTTGATAAGTCTAAAATTGTGAACTCATATGAACAACGAGTTTTATTTAGAACATTTGATGCTTCATATGTACTTGTGAAAAGCAATATTGGGAAAGTTTATGCCAAATATGTTGGGCCACGCCATGGCAACACCAAGTCTCATGTGTGGGTGCCCAAAATCACTTGTGACTAGCCTCAAAGGACCCAAGCAAGCTTGGGTACCTAAGACCAAGGCGTGATTTGTTTTTGCAGGCCTATTCCTCTGGTGGATCGAAATAGGTGCTAGATAGTGGATGCACCAACCACATGACCGGAGAAAGAAGGATGTTTGTTGAATATGAAGAAAATGAAGATCCAAGCGAAGGCATCTATTTTGGAGACAACAGTCAAGGAAGGGTGCTTGGTACTGATAAAATTACGATTTCGTCTCAACACACTCTTTCTCATGTTTTACATGTCGATTCCTTAGATTATAACCTTCTGTCCACATCTCAATTATGTGAAAAGGGTTATAATTGCTTGTTCACTAATGAGGGTGTGACCGTCTCTAGAAGGAGTGATAACTCGGTTGCATTCAAGGGTGTGTTAAAGGGAAAGCTTTATCTAGTTGACTTCAACAAAGATAAAGCCGAACTTGACACATGCTTCATTGCAAAGACCAACATGGGTTGGCTGTGGCATAGACAGCTAGCACATGTTGGTATGAGAAATCTTCAAAAACTCCTTAAGGGCGATCACATCCGAGGTTTAAAGGATGTTGTTTTTGAGAAATACATGCCTTGTAGCGCGTGCCAAGTCGGGAAGCAAGTGGGAGCACCCCATCCCGCGAAGAATGTCATGACAATGACAAGACCGCTCGAGCTCCTTCACATGGACCTATTTGGTCCAATTGCTTACATAAGCATCGACGGTAACAAATATGGTTTAGTAATTGTTGATGATTTTTCGCGCTTCACTTGGGTTTTCTTTTTGCATGATAAGATAGAAACTCAAGGAAATCTCAAGAAGTTTTCAAGCATTCCCAAAATGAATTTTCATTAAGGATCAAGAACATACGAAGTGACATTGGCACGGAGTTCAAGAACACCCAAGTTGAGGAGTACCTAGATAAAGAAGGGATAAAACATGAATTTTTAGCACCGTATTCCCCTCAACAAAACGGAGTAGCTGAAAGGAAGAACCAAACCCTCATAGAGATGGAGAGAAAAATGCTCTATGAGTACAAGACTTCATATCGGTTTTGGGCTAAAGCGGTTAACACCGCTTGTCACACCATAAACCGACTCTATCTTCATCGCCTGCTCAAGAAAACGTCATATGAACTACTCACTGGTAACAAGCCGAATATTTCCTATTTTCTAGTTTTTGGTTCTAAATGCTATATTTTGAACAAGAAGCCCAGGACCTCAAAGTTCGCCTCAAAGTCCGATGAAGGTTTCTTACTTAGCTATGATTCGAACTCTTACGCCTATCGTGTCTTCAACAAGGTCTCCAAACTTGTTAAAGTAGCACGTGATGTAGTGTTCGATGAAACTAACGGCTATCAAGAAGAGCAAGTTGATCAATGTGTTATAGATAGAGAATAAGCTCCATGTCAAGCGTTGAGAAGAATGGCATTGGGCGATGTTCGACCACAAGCGCCACCTCCAAATGCGAATGAAGAAGATGAACCACAAGTGGGGGTAAATGATCAAGGGGGAGCGTCTACACAAGATGAACCTCATGAAGATCAAGGTGATCAACAAATCAATGAGAGAAACCATCTAGGTGGAGAAGAAGATGATCATGAAGATTCAAGACCACAAGTGCCACATCCAAGAGTACATCAATGCATCCAAAGAGATCACCCCGTCAACAATATAATCGGTGACATCCAAATAGGAGTAACAACTAGATCTCGTATAGCTATTTTTTTGAACATTACTCGTTTGTATCCCCTTTGGAACCACATAGGATTGATGATGCATTGCAAGATTTGGATTGGGTGGTGGCGATGCAAGAAGAACTGAACAACTTCAAACGGAACGAGGTGTGGGAGCTTGTCGAAAGACCCAAGTTCAACATCGACGGCACTAAATGGGTATTCCGCAACAAGCAAGACGAACACGGGGTGGTGATAAGGAACAAGGCGCGACTTGTGGCCAAAGGGTATTCACAAGTCGAAGGTTTGGATTTTGACGAAACTTTTGCTCTCGTAGCTAGGCTTGAATCGATTCAAATATTACTTGCATATGCTACTCACCATGATTTCAAGCTCTATCAAATGGATGTGAAAAGTGTCTTCCTCAATAGACCAATCAAGGAGGAGGTGTACGTGGAGCATCCCCCCGGATTCGAAGATCAAGAGTTCCCCGACCAGGTGTTCAAACTGCGTAAGGCTCTCTATGGGCTCAAAAAACTCCTAGAGCTTGGTATGAGTGTCTTAGAGATTTTTTGTTTGAAAATGGATTTAAGATTGGCAAAGCTGATTACACGTTGTTTACCTAGAATTTTGACAAAGATCTATTTATCTGTCAAATTTATGTTGATGATATTATATTTGGTTCAACTAACAAATCTTTTTGTGAAGAATTTAGTAAGATTATGACAGATAGATTCGAGATGTCTATGATGAAAGAATTGAGATATTTCTTGGGATTTCAAGTGAGGCAACAAAAGGAAGGAACATTCATAATCTAAAGCAAGTATACTTAAGACATACTCAAAAAGTTTGGAATGGACAAAGCGAAGCCTATAAAGACTCCCATGGTAACAAATGGACACTTGGATCTCAATGAAGACGGACCAAACGTGGATAAAAAGGTATATCGCTCCATGATTGTCTCCCTACTTTATTTATGTGCATCTAGGCCTGATATTATGTTGAGTGTATGTTTGTGTGCAAGATTTCAAGCCAATCCTAAGGAATGTCATTTGACAGCCTTAAAAAGGATCTTGCGATATTGAGTTCATACACCCAACCTAGACCTTTGGTACCCTAAAGGTTCAAAGTTCAATCTCATTGGTTACACCGATGCAGATTATGCCGAGTGCAAAGAAGATAGAAAAAGTACCTCCAGTACTTGCCAATTCCTAGGTAGATCCCTAGTTTCTTGATCCTCCAAGAAACAAAATTCCATTGCTTTATCCACGACCGAAGCGGAGTATATTGTAGCCAGTAGTTGTTGTGCACAACTCCTTTGGATGAGACACTCTAAGGGATTATGGTTACAATATGAGCTGTATTCCACTCCTTTGTGACAATGAGAGTGCCATTAAAATTGCCCATAATCCCGTTGAGCACTCTAGAACTAAACACAGACATCTGACATCACTTTTTGAGAGATCATTCAATGAAAGGCGACATAACCATTTGATGAGAAACGTTTTTGTGAGCTCCGAAATGAACTTAATATCCTTGATGCTCGGAACGTGGATTTAAAACTTGCATACCTGTATGGCATCTTCAAAATCTATTGATTGTGTTATGAAAATCATCTCTCTCTATTTTCTCTGAAAAACTATGTTAATTACTTGATCTTGGTGAATTATGGTCATAGCTTGATTGTTGTATGTTTACTAATTATATTCATCAAGATTATTTGTGTGTTTTGCCCCCTATTTTCTTTGTAAGCACCTTCGAATATATACGAAAGGGCTAAATGCTTCTGTTCTGGTGACCACAGACTAGTTTGTGGTTACCCAGACTAGTCCGCACAGTGCAGACTAGTCCGCAGAGATCCGGTAGTCCGGACTAGTCCAGTTGACCACAGACTAGTCCGATTTTTTGATTCCATAACCCTAGGGCCGCCGAACCCTAATCACCTTCATCATCACAAGTTCCTCACATTCTCTCTCCTCACTCGAGCGCCCCCAAGGTGATTTGGCGAGTTCTCCACCAAATCTCCTCAAATCTCCGTAGGAAACAATCTTCATCGCAAGGGGATCAAGGACCCCGGACTTGTCCGCATCGAAAACTCCTCCAACTCTGCGAATCAAAGGATTTGGTACAACTTTCTCCCAAACCCTAGAACCTTCGATTTCTTTTGTTTTGGATCAAATAGCATAGTTCCTCCTGTTAATACATGATTCCTTGTTGTATTACAACTACATTGAGCCTCTTTTGCATTGAGAAACACCATTGCTTTGCTAGTTAGGGTTCAAACTATTGAATATCGGACTTGTCCGCACTTGAACACCGGACAAGTATGATTTTTTACTGGACACAACCCTAATTTCCTTCTACTCAGTGCATTCCCTTGCCATCAATCCTTATCTATGTCGTGTATAATCTCCTTGTTAGGACAATGTCGAGCTCAAATGATGAGATTTCCGACTTTGAGCTCGAGATGGAACAAGACTCTTTGCCTCGTGCTTCGACGGGGCAAAGTAAGAAGAGGAAAGAGCGTGCTGCAAAACCATCACCCACCCCACCTAGGATGCGACGGAAGGTTGTAGCTAAGAAGCTAGCTTTGAAAGCTCAAGATTTGGTTGGCTCTAGCTCAGCGGCTCATCACCAATCCAACGGGAAAGGCAAAGGGATTGCCTCTGACCCGATTGGCCCTCTCAAGATGAGTGCTCCAAGACAGGGCAACATAGACCCCGCTGAAGAAATATTCCACGGGAAAGGAAGCAATGTGGCTTCAAAGATCAGGACGATTGACTGTTACAACAGTTCCAGGAAGCTAGCTGATGCAATGTTTTGGAGCAACTTCCACGCAGACTACTATAGTTCCGTGTATCTCACGATGAAGACTCCGGTGGTCTGAAGCCAATGGATCGACTAGACCTACTTTGAGAAGAAGAGTTGTGATGCATTTGATGATGTGATTGCAGCTGTGGAGAGGCATGGTCTTAAGGACCTGCTATCATTCCGCTATAACTGGAATGATGAGGTGATAGCGCAATTCTTTGCAACTTGTAACTTTTATAGTGATGAAGAGGAGAGGGTGACTTGGATGACTCACGGATCCAATTACATCGTGACTTATGATGAGTTTGCGAGATTGCTTCACCTAGAATACACTGGCAACAACAAGCTCATCATCCACAACATTGGCGTCCTGGAGAAGGACAATATGGAGTTGCTATATTACACCCGCCTAAAGTACAACCCTCCATTAAACAGGAACATGAAGCCTTTCTTCATTGTTCTCAATAGGGTGCCGAGGAAGACAATAGCTCCAAAAGATGGAGATGCAGGAAGTGTTCAAGGTTACCTAAGGACACTGATGAAGGTGTTAAGCTAGAACAGGAAGTTTGATGTCTTTGACTACATCTGGAACAACATGGTGAACATCTCTTGCACCCCTAACTGTTCCTGTGGCTATGCGCCCTATATCATGTTTATGAGAGAAAAGGTCATAGGAATCGAGTTTGTGAAGGATGTTGAGCACATAGCTTTGAGGCCTCAGAAGCCATCTCAATCTGTGCTTACCACTGCTCCATCCCCTGTATCTAGTGAGGAGGCTCCCAGGAGGGCCCAAGCTGATGCAAGACCCCAATCAAGCTCAGGAGCTACTACTTCATAGAAGGGGTCTCCAAGTGGCATTATGATGTACTTGGCTGCTATTTTCAACTCTTGCCGGAAGATAGAAGTTAAGCTACACAAGATTAACAAGGCAAGGAAAGCTGATATGAGATACATGAAGGACAACGTCAAGTCTATTTGACAGAAGCTGGAAATCGAGCCTGTTGGATCTCCTATTATCTCTGATGACTCAACTTCGGACTTCTCTAAGCTGCCACCTCTCTCTCCCTCTGAGCTCGCCTATTTTGGCCTTCGGGGCACTTCGAGTGGATCCGCTCCTCCTCCTCCTCAGCCTGAAGATGAAGACGATGAGAGGACCGACAACGAGGAATAAGCCTGTGGCTACTTCTAGATCCCTCCTCTCCTTCTTTTTGGTGCCTTGATGCCAAAGGGGGAGAGATTGAGGGTGAGTCATTAGGTTGTAGGCGTAGATGAGAGATGAGAGCTCCATTTGTATCTTTTGATCTCTGCTACGCTTTTGGTGATGTAAGACTGTTTTTAGTGCTGTAAGACTCTTATTATTCTTCTAAGTTATGTTTATGAAGTCCGGACTAGTCCGATAATACCTCTGATCAACATCGGGCAAGTCCGATATTCCACGGACTAGTCCAAAATCCTCACTGACCAACTTTGGACAAGTCCTCCAATTTTGGACTTGTCCTTAGCCCCTCAAAATTTCATGACACTGGACTAGTCCGATATTATCCGGACTAGTCCGATAAACTCTTTGACAAAAATCGGACAAGTCCTCCAAGTGTGGACTTGTCCTCAATTCACTAAGGGATTCACCACGCCAGACTAGTCTGATATGTACCAGACTAGTCCGAACATCTCCAGTGCCCAGATCGGACTAGTCCGCATGTTTTTGGACAAGTCCGATATTCCTGAACACTTAGAGTTTTCTACACACCACACACCGGACTAGTCCGGACTTCGTAAACCCTAACGGTAACCTTTGGAAACTCTCATATAAATAGAGGTGCACGGCCCTACTATGATCTCTCTTGACCCTCTGCACCGTCACACCGATCATGAAACCATAAAACACGTCTCTCCACACAATCCAACACAAGAAAGATCAAATCCTTGAGGATTAACCATAGATCAAAGGAGAGACACGTTCCTCACATCTTGAGCTCTTGGGTTTGAATCTCTCACACACTCTCGCTGTTTTATTGCATATGTTTCGAGTGTGTATGGTGGTGTTTCGAATTGTAAATCTTGGGGAGCCCTCAACTTGTGAGAAGGCCCTTTGAACACGGTTATTTACCCCCTTTGTGATTAGTGGAAGAGAATCAACCTCCGTGGCAATTCGACGAGGGTAGGGTAGATGAAGACCTGGTTCTCCGTGGACTTCTCAACGTGGATGTAGATTATCTCTGTGGAATCGAACCACAGGATAAATTTATTGTGTCTTTGCTTTTGTTCTTACTATTCATTTCAATCTAGGGTTTGCTCAATCTTGTTCAACTTATGTTAAAACTTTGAAACTAAAATTAACTTGTGCCATATCTAGTTTCACTGAAGTAATACACTCTAGTTACAACTCAATTTCCGCTGTAAAGAGTACTTGGATCGAAATCATCGATCAAACTTGATCGATCTAGTCCGCACACACCGGACTAGTCTGCACCCTACTAGACTAGTCCAATTTCTCTGTGTTTGATCAAGTTGCTAAGTGTTTCAGGTTTCGACAAAAGTTCAAAAAGCATATTCACCCCCAGGCTACATTCAAGATATAGCATAAGTTATTCATATTAACACGATCATATCATAACTAATTAGACTAGTGGTAGTTTGTAGTGTTTATGATGATAGATTAAGATTGTTATGGCATAATCATAAAGACTACTCCTACCACATACATGGAATACACAATCAAACAAGAAATGTTTCATCCAAGTATATGAATAGAAGAAGACTAAAGATATATATTTATTATGCATAAATTCACAAATACTAATAAAGATACATGAGACATACCTTTCCTAATTTGGACTTGGGACTAGAGGCCCCTCTCTACATCCTAACCTCCACTAAAGAACTAGTAGAACTAGTGTATACAATAGAATGATGGTCAAGTGGTGTGTGTTGAAGTGAGGGGTGAGGGGTCCTATTTATACTAGTGTTGAGGTCGGTTCCTGCCACCAAAAGCACGAATCAGTCATCAATGACTTCAGGAAGCCGAGAGGAGCCAACACGTGGAAGCTAACCGGATTTGAAGGAGCTACGAGATCAGCCGAACCACCTGTTCGGCTGACCCGGTAAACCCTCCAAACGGGTTGTGCTTTCTACAGGTGGCTGACAGGTGAGTCCCATGACTATTTCTTGGCACTACACTGTTGGATATCCTGGATACTCCTGTAAGTGGGCCATTTGATCCATGTGCTACCAAATGTCAGTGTCTAATTGGCTGGGAATGTATTCTTTAGGATCTATCCCCTTGTTTCACTTCAATTCTGTATAAAATACCTGCATGCACTAATTTCTCCTTGTACAAGTGAAACTAGGTTCTTTCTAACTATGATGTGTGTAAGGAATATTCATTCCTTCACATAATTGAGTTATATTGATGGTTGAGATTGGTATATAATGACCGTCAACAAACTCCTCCAAGCTTACCCTTTGCTCATCCTGAAGCAAAGATAAAGACTTAGGTTGTTGATCAGGAGTTACAACAAAGAATTCTACCTTACATTGAATAAATTGGCTATGATACCTCACACTTTTTCTTAGTCCTTATGGGGCTTATGTCTCATCCTTTTGTTGGGTGGTTGAAGGACAGAACAACAAAATGAGCATGCATCCCCTAATGTTTAAGTTCCACTCATTTCCAGAGAATTCCAAATGGTGTTTGGATTTAAGTTCCTCAAATGATGCACTTAATCACTCCTATGTGGGAAGTGGTATTTGTATCCTCACCAAAGCAATGCCTTTCTTGTCCTACATCTAAATAAGGCTTGCATGTGGAGCTTGGTAGGGATCAAAAGTAGGCATATTTGCAACACATATATTGCTAAGTCAAAAAATAAGTCTTAAGAGAAAACAAATCATACTTTTGAACAAGATTTGTGCAAGTGTAATGGAATATTTGTGGAGTGAAAATGTGAAGATGACTTCTTTGTATGCACTCTCTTTTTGTGCGGATGAAACATGGCTACTTGTTCTTTTTTTTCACGCTCTTGTACATGAGCATGCATTTTCTTTTTCTTCAACTCCTCTTTTTTTAAAGTAATTTTGAGAGAGTATTATGCAGGAAAATCATGGAGTATCTTTCTGGTGGTGGAATGGTATGATAAAATTTTGCTAACTTCTAGTGTAGAAGTTTAGCATGTGCCCGTGTAATCTCGATCTTAAAAGTATGAAAATATTTTCTCATAGGTCTATACTAGTTTGAACAGGCTTAATGTGAAGGCAAATAGAATATGCATAAGGTTTGGATGATTCAAATCATGATATGTCTTTGGTTGGAATTTCTATCAAATGATGAACTCCCATTTTAAATTTCTTCGTGAAATCAAGTTTTTCTTTCAACTAGGATATTAGCAGCCTTTATCACTATATCATATCCCACAACAACCTAGAATTGGACTTTAGCTTTTGCTACCCACAATTTCCAAGTTTCAGGCAAGAGTATTCTAGGCCAATAAACCCAATACTTGGAGAATACTAAGTTGTATGCAAGGGACTAGAGGAAATAAAATAGAGCAACTATTCATCATTTCAACTTATGCAAAGTAAAAATATTCTTACCGCACATCCTTTATTTTATTAACCTAACCTATACTACGTTATTATATATATATATATATATATATATATATATATATATATATATATATATATATTAGATGCAAATGTGGTGGAAAGAAAGAAATAAAATAAATGAATACAAATGGGGTGTGATACAAGTTACCTCAAGTGGGGGCCTCCCCCAAACTTGTTCTTGGTCAAGATCCGCAATAGGGGTTGAAACCCTAATGACAAATGTAGACCATGAGGTTGACCTAACCTTGTTGCAGCATGGCTTTGGCATTGGAGGGTTGAGTACCGATATTGGGTAGTGTAACACCCTCATTTTGAGCATCATGCATTGCATACATTCTCATGCATAAAACATTAGTAGAACAAAAGAGAAGAAAAGTAAAAGATAAAACATATATATATATATATAAATATGTATAGGTAATAAGAAAAGTGAATAAGAATATAAAATATATAATAGAAAAAAATAAACAAATGGAAAATATATAAATTAAAAAATATATAAAACAAATGTATATACAATCTATAAAGAAAGAAAAAATTTCCGGAACCTTCCAGAAGTTTTCGGGGGAAGCTTTGCTCCCACCTCGTAAGGTTCCGAGCAACCGAGCGCTCGCCCTGGCGCCCGAGCCGGGCCGCTCCACGCGCTCCAAGCGCGCTCGGCGGACTCGTGGCCGAGCCGGATGGCTCTGCGCGGCCGCGTTTTGGGCCGAGGCCGACTGGGACTCTGTCCCGCGGCTCGGTACCGAGAGCCCCTCTGGCTATATAAGGAGTCGTAGGGCTCCGGGTTTTCAACACTTGCGATCGTATTCTGTTCCAACGCTGCCAGAGAAAAAAAAACCTAGCCACCGGTAGAAAAGAAGACTGCAGTCAGGGAGAAATAGGAGGAGAAAAAAAGAGAAGGAAGGAGCCGCCGTCCGCTGGAGATCATTGCGCCGCCGTTGTTGTGCCTCCGGAGGATCGCTGCACCGTCTACTTTGTCTACGCTACGCCTCCGTCCCGCCACCTTCGAAGCTGCCAAACCTACGGTAAGATACGTTTTCCGAGACAAATTTTAGCGACGTAATATATCTAATACCGAAATTTAATCGTAGTTGCACGTACATCTATTTTATTTCAGCAACACTAATTGTCGCTAAAATCCCCGTAAACTCGCATGAACACATATGAACTAGTTGCATCTAATTAATAAACAATCATAGATAATTAATTATCAAATCTTGCATGCATTTATATCATTGCATATTGATTAATATGTGTGCATCATGTTGATTCGTATGTATTTTCTTGTATATGTATGATCACTAGTAGAGGGACGTGCTCATGAGGCCGTGTACTTTGAATAGGCAGAAGAAAAGGGCAGAAGTGCAAGTTGGAGCTACGGTAGGATTTCCAGAACCAAGACTTTGAAGCGCTTGAGCAACCCAACCCGTCGGAGCAAGGCAAGTGTCCTTGATCATATTGATCCCGTTTTTATTGAATGTATTGTTTGCAAAATTGCATGCTCGTGTCAATATGATGAGAAACCTATACGTAGGAGTTTACTAGCATTGTATGCCACTCCTTGTCGCCAGGATGTACATGATGAGTCGGGTATGGGTATTTTTCTCTTTTGCACCGCATCTTTACACGGGTTATGGGTAACTCAAATAATATGCTTGACAACTTTAATTATGAGAATTTGGGATGGTAATAAGATGATGATTAAATTAACAACATGGAACTTAGGTGATCTAAGTAAGCATGGTTCTGTGGAATGGATTGGATGGTACGGTGGTTTTGCTTGCCTTAGATCTAAGGACCGGTTCATGCGAGAATATGCCAGGACAACAGTGCCACCATAAGGCCAAGTATGGGTGCAACGTAGCTAAATAATTAGGAGTGCTGCTAGTATTGTATGGACCATTGGATGGTGCAGGGAATGGAAGTCAAGTAGGGCTACTCTGGGTCCGCATGGCACACGAGGGGGCTCGTGGGTGGGAGAATGGAGATTCAAGCCTACCGGTGAAACCTTAGTGGGCCCATACATACTAGTAGTTCCTTTTGAATGGCTATTTTGTGATCTCTTGGCCACGGACCTACGGAAGTGTGATAAGGTATAATAGAGGTTCTTATTCACTAAAAGGTGATGCAATCACGAACATGTGGGTAAAGTGGTACAACCTCTGCAGAGTATTAAAAGTTATCATGATAGCCGTGCTCCCGGTCACGAGCACCTGGATGACCTACATGATTAGAATTAGATTTGGGATTTTGGGATGGTTTGGTATGGGTTGGTTTGTCACATGAGTATAGTCAGATTGTGGAAGGGTATGAATTTGATATATGGTGATGACATTAATTGTTAGCTGGTTATAAGTGAATTATGATGGTAAAAGAGAATGATGGACTTGAATTATAATGATTAATTGGAACCGAAAATTGACCCAGTTCAGTTGTCATGATCATTGTGAGAGGAGTATGTGAACCTGCAACCATCTTAGCATGTCTACAAGAAGAGCACACAATTTCTTTGTCCCCTTTAAGCTTAGGCAGCCCACGTATGCGATCAAGAGCACTAACACGCGTTAGATGATCAAAGCCTACGTGACCAAGTCTACGATGCCAAAAATATAAGTCATTTGAATCATTAGCAAATATACACCTATGCTTAGAGGAAGACATATCAAAATCAGCTTTAAAAACTCTTCCAAACTGAGACATGTTAAAAATAAGCTCACTATTTGAATTTACAACTTTGCAACAATTTTTAGTGAAAATAATTTCCAGATTTTCATCTAGCAGTTGTGAAACAGAAAGCAAGTTGTATTTCAATTTTTTAACAAGTGCCACATCCTTCAGAGTGTAGTGATCATTTACTCTAACCGAACCCTTAGCAATTATAGGAGTTGAAGAATTATCGGCAAAAGTAACATTCTCTACACGTGATACAAAAGAGAGGGAGGAGAACCATTCTTTGTTACCGGTCATGTGGCATGAGCAACCTGAATCCACAATCCAAACATTCTTCTTCCTCAAGCCTGTAACCTACATAGAAGCACAATACATCGATGACTAATACTGGGGTTAGTCAAAGGGCATTTAGGAATCCAGTACTGAGTCACACGACATCCAGCCGGAATAACACGCGAAAGCTGAAATAAAACAGCAGGTTTATGAGCCAAAGTTTGAGGATTTTTGTATCCACTACTGACTTACGAGGTGTTGCATGTGTAGCACAAAAAACAATAGGTTTGGGAGCAAACTTGCATGTTTTCGACTCATTACAGCAGATTGCATGTTCCTATCATTCGGTTTAGCATGTGCAACAAATTTTGCATGAAAGTTATGAGATCTAGCAATTATTCTTTCCTTTTTCTATTGTTTAGCTAGTCTATAACAAAAATCTATGACATGCCCATCTCTACCACAGTAGGTACAATAAAATTTAACTTTGTGTTCATGTCTAGATGAGCAAGCAACATTTTTATTTGAAATCGAATGAGACAATACTCTTGTAGATTTGAAAACCACTTCTTTTTGCTTAGTAATTGTTTGAATCAAACCACTTCCTAATGACTTTACAATTTTAGGTGGATGTGCCTTAGCATGAGCATGAGAATCAAAACCTAAACCACCTTTATCATTGCAAGACTTGGAAGAATTCAGCAGCAAGTTTAGGTTCTTATTCCCATTAGAAAACTGATCTAATGTCCTATGCATGTCATCAAGTTTATTAGACAGATCAAGGCAATTTTCACATGAAGTTTTTCCTTTTAATTTGCAATTGGAACAATATTTAACTTCATGAGAACGTAAAGCATTGTTCAATATATATATTTCATTCATAGCATCTTGTAGTTTCTTATCAAGATCATCACAAGTAGAACAATGCAAATCAATTGTAGAACATCTAGCATATTTCAAGTTTTTATCATTATGTGCAGCAAGCTCTTTGTTCTTTTCAATTTCTAACTCAAGTTTATCAAGTGTGGAGGTGTGCGCACTTCTTAGTTCATATATTAAATCACACGAGGGACATGCACCATCACTAGGAATCAAAGTTTTTAAACAGTTGATTTTAGATTCTAGTGATTCAATTTTAGCAGCACCATCCCTAAGATTTTTGTCCTTTTTCTTAACTATAATAGTGGCACGAGAAATAGCATCACACATTTCTTCACAAGTAGGACATACCTCTTCATTGTCGCTGTTGTGTTCTGCCTCCTCTATACTTGGCTTGATTTGCCCGCCATGAAGCACAAGTTTGCCATATCATCTTCATCTTCATCACTTCCAATGTCCACATCGCTTGAGCCAAGTTCTTGAAGTGCGGAGATAAAACTGCTCACCAATTGTCGTCTTGTAAAACCCTTTTTTTCCTTCTTATCATTTGCAGAGGAGTGCTTCGTCCTTGTTTGTTTTTCATCCCAGGAAGTAGTACCTGAAAGGTTAGGGCAATCTGAACGAAAATGTCATGTCTTAACACATTCAAAACATCGTTGAGGTCCTGGGCTTCCTCTCCTTCTAGTTTTAACATTTTGCAATGCTTTTGAGAACTTAGTAGAGAGAAGCACTAGCTCCTCCTCTGGAAATTCCTCAATCTGTTCAAGGGTTAGAGAGGACAACAAATCAAGTGTACCACAAGATGAAGATTGACCAGAGCTAGGCATGTCACATTGAGAAACAAAAGCAATAGACTTGTTAGGGTCTTACGTGATATTATGTCAATTTCATGAGTTTTTAACTTGGAATATAGCACATCTAAAGTAAGTGTACTCATGACAGTAGATTGTGAATAGATCTGACTTTCATCTCCTAAATTGACGTATCTATTGCACTTAACAATTGCCTAGCATTTTCAGCATCTGAAAAATTAACGTTGACACTATGCAAGTTGCTAAGAATTTTATTAAAGCGAGCAAAAAGGTCATCAAAAGACTCAACTGGTTGCATCTCGAAGCGCATGTATTCTTTCTTGAACATGTCTTGCCTTACCTCCTTCATCGTGTTGGATCCTTCGTGGTAGTCACAAAGTGGTTTCCACACATCGTATGCAGATCGGAGGTGTGCAACACGGTTGAAGTCGCTTTGAGTTAATCCTTGTATGATCAAGTTTCAAGCCTTGTTGTTGTCGACATCTCTCAGATTTGTAGGTATAACTTGATCGTTTGACGGCACTTCGTAAGGCTTGTATACCTTCTCCCGTATTGCGAAGCCTTGATCCTGGATGAAGGCTTCCATACGTGCCTTCCAAACCTGAAAATCAATACCACTAAACACACAAGGTTTGGCAGAGTATTTCTCTATGATCATTAGTTAAAAACACGTGCAAATCACAAAGATTAGAGCACCGTGGCTCTGATACCAATTGTAGGATCGAAGAGCACGTGAAAAGCTACCAGAGGGGGGGAGTGAATGGTAGATTAAAAAAATCTTATGCAGCGGAAACAATTAAATCCCAACCCCTTCGGCAGAAAAATGATCTGTTAAAGAAATCGTGTGTGAGACTAATCTAAACGTGTTTCACCTTGACAAAAGTAATATATATCAGAGAGAATCTAGTCGCGAAGACGACACAACAAGAATCACTCATATCCATCGAGAGAAACTCAAGTTACAATTGAAAGATCGAACAAAAGTCAATCTGTCCTACCCGAGAAAAACAGTTCTGGAATGCTGCAAAGAAACTCGTGTAGATCAAAAACCACAAAACCAATAACCGTGAAATTTTGACAGATGATAGATAATCAAGTTGTGAAGAGAACCCAAAAAGAATAACGTCAAATTGATTTGTAAAACTCGAGTTGTGATAAAACCACCGAAGAAAGGTAGTGCTATGCAGAAAACTCGACGAGAAAAACTTGTCTGGAACAAGTCAGACGAACAAGGCACAAAAGTTCCTTTAAACTATGATCTTTATTCAATAGAAAACAAGAGGAACAACCTCAAAGTCGTGCACCCACGAGCTCTGGCTTCCCTTGCTTATATAACCAGCCCTTAGGCCAACCCAATCTCAACTAGGACTCTAATCCTACTCAAATCACGAATTGAAACTTTCTATAACTGCTTAGGACTCTTCTATACGCAAATAGAAGCAATCTTAAGACTTCCAAACACATTAGGAATGTATCCCACATTCCTAAAACAACCCAAATTCGTGACCTACACGAAATCCTATCATAACCAACTCAAATCTTTCAATATTTGAGTCAAACACGACTCAACCGCAGCTTGAGTCCATAACCTAGTCGGCTGGACCTTTCCGACCAATTCTTTACGTCCACATCTCTTCATCACGCCTTGGAGCCATGCAGCCACGTCCATGCACTCCTTGCACACGTGCAAACATCTTCCAACGACATCCACGATACCATCATATGCATTGTTCTTGATTCATACATGCTTCGCGACCTCCCGATCAACTCAACCACAATTCCTCCCAAATTTGGTTGTTGAACCTCATCTTCTCCCTAAGACTAGTTCAACGGATCTAGTTACCAGCCATATCTTGAACTCAAGACACACCTGCACATGAATAAACAACCAATCCGTACGAGCTCAAGTCCGCGAGTTGACTCAAATTAGTTCCGAACACAACACCTCACGTGAGCACCTCACATAAGAATGTTGCAAAACCACAGTGAAACGATATCAGCCATATCAACCAAAACACACCAAAAACTTAGCAAATGAATACTAAGCAATTTTTCCAACAATGTAAAGCAAGTTCGAAACATTTCACAGTAAAAGTAGGAACATTGCGGTCAAGCTTCGAATCTTGCCAAAACTAACCGGAGCTTGAGCTGGAGCTTACCAAAGCTAGTACAACCTAGCGTCGGAGCTAGAAAAATATGTCGAAGCTAACCAACATAAGTCGTACCTAGCAAAAACATATCGAAGCTTAACAAAGATATGCCGGAGCTATCAAAGACATGCCAGAGCTAAAGACAAAGCTCACCGGAGCTACCAAAAAACATGTCGGACCTAGACCAAGAAAGTCAGACCTATTATCGGACCTTGCAGAAGCTCGGAGCTAGAGTCGGGACTTGCTAAAAAGATGTTACGGAAGCATTCAAAACGTTTATTGTCAAAGCCAATGTATTCAACACACATAGGTCTCACATTGTCATTCATGAACCATTGGATTATTGTAATAAGGTACTTATTTACTATTTGAGACGTGGTTAAATTCTGTATATCATTTGTGATGCATCCGTGTATGTGTGATGAACGTCATGTGCACACATATATGCTATACTTGGTTCATATTCGGAACCGGGTGTCACAGGTTGCCTTCCAGAGGTTCCATGAGTGTGGTCGAGGAGAGTGTTGTCGGAGTCCCTCATCCACACCTCAAGGTTTCTATAGGTTGGATGTACCTTGTTATTCCTTGGCTAAGGTAATGATAACCTTTAGATACAAAGGAATGACGTGCACTCGACATGCATTGAGTGTGTTTTGTCATTCTTTGGCTACCATAAAGGAATAACTTGTACCTCTCATACATTGGGTGTGATCCCTCATTCCTTGGCTAAGGTAATGATAACCTTTAGACACAAAGGAGCGACAAGTACCCAACATATGTTGGGTATGATCTATTGTTCCTTGGCTAAGGTACAACATACCTATAACCACAAAGGGATGACGTGCACTCAACATGGGTTGAGTGTGATCCGTTGTTCCTTGGCTAAGGTATACCTTCTAGACACATAGGAACAACTTGCATCCAATATACATTGGATGTGATCTTGTTATTCCTTGGTTAAAGTACATCATACCTTTTAGCCACAAAGAAATAACTTACACCCAATTATGGTGGCAATTCCCTTGAGCTTGAATGAGTGCCTTGGAATAGTTGAGAGCATAATGCTCTCACATATTTGTAGAAGCCCCTTGGTTGCTCATGGAGGCTTTCCATGTCAAATCTCTTGCCTCGTATAGTTATGATTAACCTTCGGGCTTAATTACGACAGGTAACAACCATCCTAATTTACTCCTTGGCAAAGAGATGTTGAAATGGAATCTCTTAGAGTTTCCAACAGTCGAATCTTTGAAAGTCTGCATAGTAATATTACTCATGCAAACTTCCCCTCTATGATAGAGAGGGATGGTTAGCTCCCGATACTTGTACAAATGAATTTTCAAGTTAGGTAACTGAGTCTTCATTTGTACGTACGGGGAAGAACAAAAACAAAGATGCATTGGGTCCAATTTCAAGTGTCTTCATGAACAATGTATTATTCATTGATAAGAGTGGGCCTTTATGGATAAATCAATTTGCAAATTTTCTAAAGCTCTTAATCATAGCAATGCAAGTGATATAAATACACTATATGGATCCTTTCATCTTGTAAGGTTTCTAACCATCATAACTTTTTACACAAGAGCAAATGTTATCATTTGGATCATGGCAAACAAGATTCTCGATTTTATCCACCTTAACATTTTTAATTTCTTGCCTAGGAATTTGAAATTTAGTGATTCATGTATGAATGAATTTCAAACCAAAATTATAGACATCACTATTCCTAGGTTGCTACATACCAATTCAACCATTAAGTCATTCCATAAGCATTCTTAGGCGGAAAATGCCTAAGGAAATTATAGCAATGCTTATGAAATTCTAGGTACTTGTTTAAATTTTTTCCTAAGTAAGGTGACATTCCTTTTTGAAGAATCAAAAAGAGCAATGTCAACACTTACTCTCATGAGGATGCATAAGAACTGAATGATGAGAAGATGTAAACCTTCCTTACCAATGTAAGCAAAAATCATTCAATCCTAATGCAATTCAAACGACGGAAAATTTTGAACTTGTACCTCAATTGAAGAGCAGTTCGGGTTGAAGGTCATTGTGTGAAAAACTCATGACCATGTATTTTGGTGTAGCCCTCATGTTCAATGTCTCCTGCCAAGTTGAGGTTGGAGTTGAATGAGCTTCGTCTTGCTCCTTCATTGGGCCACCATTTTGAGCATTCCTCCACCATGAACTCAGAATGAGATCGATGAAGGGATATGCACTTGAATTCTCCGATGGTGAAATGGGATTGATGGAGCCTTCCAACCTCTTTACAAATCTTGTCCTGGCTGCACTAAAAATCAAGAACAAACAAAAACTCGAAAATGGATTACGTTAACTCAAAAGCATGTTGTATCCTTTGTCAAATTGTTTTGCCTTAACTTGAAACAACTTGCAAATGCAATGAATATTTAAGGAAAATATTTTTGGATTTTAATTAGGAAGATGAATTCAAGTGCTTACACCCAAGGTTCATATCAAATAAATTTATTTACTAATTCAAAATTTTAGTTTTATGATGGTTGGAAATTTTATTTTCCAACATGCAAGTGTGAAAATTCAAGCATTCTAAATGCAAATGCAAAGATTGATGGGGAATTCAAATATGAAATTGGGAAATCAAATATGAGATAACTACCAATTAACCTGTTGGCAATGACTCACCAAATTAAGTCCAATGAGTGGGACTTACCTCTGTCCTATTTAGTTCGATGATTTGTATGTCCAATCCCGGAGTTGAAGATGTAGACAACTTATCTTGCTTGTCATGCCAAATCTCCTTTGGCATGTTATTCGGACATGTGGGCCACATGATGGCCCAGCCTCTCCGTCGTATTGATGTAGACTTGTAGCGACGGCTTTCCTTTCTTGAAGATATTATTTATTGAACATGGTGAGGTTTGTCCTTCTTTAGGGGTGCCACTTCGACCTTCTTGATATTCCTTAGAGTTAACCCACCTTGATCATGGATCAAAAGCTTCCTTGGGCATGATGATATATGAATTCCACAATCAAACAAGAAACGCTTCATCCACAATGTCACTTGCCTTAGGTTGTACGGGCTTGGTCGAAAGGTAGGGATCCCAACATGTGATTGTGGGATATCTTGGATCTTTAATGCTGTTTAAGTTTCTTGTCCTTGGCCAAGACCTTCATGTAAATGTTGTCTTGATTTCTAGCTTGGCCATGGACAAGATACTTCAAGGTAGGCTAGTTTAACTTAAATCCCTTAAAATCCCCATAGCCTCCTTGAATACAAGGGTGATGTTGATTCCACCTTTGACCTCCTTCTGAAAGGTAGCCTTTGGAGTTTGTTGTTTAAAAGGAAGAATCCTCATGGGTCTTAGAGAAATGATTCCCCAAGTGGCCCATGTTGACATGGAGTTTCACAAATCATGTGAATATCCATGGCTTGGATCATCCAAACACTTCTCTATTATCTTGATCTTCATGATACTTTAATGGGAGGTGCAGTTCTTTAGCCGGTGTTTGCACCTTGTTAAATGGTGTGCATTCCAAGCTAAGGGAACTAGAGCATTCTTCAATCCACCCCTTGAGTGGAGACCATATTCTCATTCATGATGAATGAGAATAGGACTCCTTCAGCTCCAGCACGAATGTGGTCATGGATTGGTGGAGCCAACCAATGACATGAGTGTTGGATGAAGAACCAACTATCTACCTCATGATGAAGGCAAACCAAGAAGAATTCTTGGAGCCTCCCACAAGCTTGGGGATGGATGACTTTGGCTCCTACTAGAAGCTGAAATTTTTCCGCGAAAGGCTATGGTGTTGCATAGCGGACATTTGTTGAGGTGCGCCATGAATCATCTTGTAGTTGAGCATTTGCAGCCTCTTTGGCTATCCTATGAAATCGGTTAGCCAACACTACCTTGTTTTCACAAAAAAGGAGAAAACAAACAGAGGTAATCATGTCTAATAACTATTAGTACCTATAACTTAATCACAAGTGATATCTATCCTTCACTTCCTTTGCATTCCCCGGCAACAGTGCCAGAAATGCTTGTTGGAGGTTCTTAACACCACATATCATCTCTAGTAAGAGATGAGGTCCGCAAGTGCACGGAAGATACCATCATAGCATTTCACATATGAGTATTCCCAAGGGTATCATATTTATCCCAAAGAAAGGCAATGGAGTAAAGTAAACACTTTCTTATGATCAAGCTATGGGATACTAATCAATTACCCAGAAAGGGGTAAGTGGATAATAATATGGGTAGTGTGACACACACCTAAGCAATCTACTCTAGAGGGTAGATGGTTCCTAATGGAGATTAGAATAAGAGTTGTGGAGTTGCTACTACAATGCTTCTAATATACATATACATAGCATTGGTTAGATACTAATGAGCATGTCAATGGTGAATCCTTATGCTAAGTTGTTCAACATATCGGGCACGGGCTTACCCATAGCAATATTAGGGCGACTCCCACCAAGAGCATATGGCATAGCCGAACGTGCAGGATTACAAAGGACAGATAGGGTTGTCACCACCTATTGCCTACCTCTTCAATCCATGAGTCTACGAGATATCAGACGCTACTTAACTATCCTAGCACCATGCTAGCATATTAAGTAAATACCTTAGGAGACCAGACACAAGCCATCCTAAGGCAATGACTAACCTAAACATCGTTGAACCAATGTTGAGACATAGCATAAGTTATTCATATTAACATGATCATATGATAACTAATTAGACTATAGTGAGGGTCTATAGTGTTTATGATGATAGATTAAGATTGTTATGGCATAATCATAAAGACTACTGCTACCACATACATGGAATCCACAATCAAACAAGAAACGTTTCATCCAAGTATATGAATAAAAGAAGACTAAAGATAATATCTTTATTATGCATAAAGTAAAAAATACAAGAAAAGATACATGAGTCATACCTTTCCCAATTTGGACTTGGGACTAGATTCTCCTCTCTACAGCCTAACCTCCACTAAGGAACTAGGAGAATAGTGTATACAATAGAATGATGCTCAAGTGGTGTGTGTTGAAGTGAGGGGTGAGGGGTCCTATTTATACTAGTGTTGAGGTCGGTTCTCGCCACCAAAAGCGCGGGAATCACTCATCAATGACTTCAGGAGAGGAGCCAACACGTGGAAGCTGACTGGGTTTGGAGGAGCTACCAGGTCGGCCGAACCACCTGTTCAGCCTGGTTCTGCCGACCTAGGAAACCCTCCAAACGGGTTATGCTTTCTCCAGGTGGCTGATAGGTGGGTCCCATCACTTTTTCTAGGCGCTACACCGTTAGATCTCCTCGGATACTCCTGTAAGTGGGCCATTTGATTCATGTGCTGCCACATGTCGGCGTCTGATTGGCTGGGAAGGTATTCTTTAGGATCTATTCCCTTGTTTCACTTCAATTCTATATAAAATACCTGCATGCACTAATTTTTCCATGTACAAGTGGAACTAGGTTATTTCTAACTATGATGTGTGTAAGAAATATTCATTCCTTCACATAATTGAGTTATATTAATGGTCGAGATTGGTATCAACAGTAACGCATATTGTACAAGTTACAGTAATTTTTTATTTTTGAGTAATTTTTTAGAGAGAGGAAAGAATGAGAGAGAGAAAGGGGAAAGAACGAGAGAGAGATAGGGAAATGGGTCAGCCATCCTAAGTTATACCCATCTAGGCTCGCAATTGACAGTTGAACAGCTTACGAGACATTTGTTGTACTTTATGCTCCATCGAATCCCGTCGCCCGCGCGCAGGAGCTTGCCATCATCACCATCGCATTTTGTCTTTGTGCCCATCTATACACATAAGTTACTTCTAAATGGCCGTGGTGGGCCATAAATGGGCTCTACCTGGTCGAGCTAGACTAGAGCCCGTTTATATACATATCATAAATAAACACTCACACAATCAAAATATTTAAAAAGAATTAAACGATTAAACAATTAATTAGTAAATAAACAATTAGTAAACAATTCAATATAGGACAAGAACTAACTAACAGTCCTTGGATCATACTAGTGGACAATTGACTAAACAATTGACTAACTAACTAACTAAACAATCATTGATAAACTTGAACAAATAGTTGCTAAAAAATTTGAAAAAATAGTTTCTAAACAATTAAACAAATATTTGAACAAATAATTTCTAAACATGGCTGCTAATTGAACAAATAATTGCACAAATAGTTGCTAAACATGGCTGCTAGAACGAATAATTGAAAAAAACCTCAGTAGTCGTCAGCGTGGGGACCACGGCGGCCGGCCACGGTCGTCGGCCGACGGGGAAGGGGAGTGGAGGCACCATACCTCCTAGCAGCGACGAGGGAGACCGACGAGGGCGACGCGCGATGGGGCAGCTATCAAAGTGTTGCAACGACACTTCCCCCGGTACTACTAAAACGTAGTCCACGGAGGTTCATTTCGGATGGGGCGCGTAAGATCAAGAAAAAGATGGTTACCCAAGATTGTTTACGTGGTTCAGGCCGCCTGAGCGTAATACCCTACTCCACAGGGTGGTTGTTGATTGTATGGCGAGTGTCTGTGGTTTCTTGTGTGCGTCTTAGCTTAGTTGCTCTCTATCGTGCGATGCAACCCTTTTATATGCTAAGGACTGACCGTTACATGTTACACCTGGCCCGACAGGTGGCCCCAGTTATAATTAACAACTTTTACATGATCTACATGTATAATATGTGATTAATAGTGTGATAATGCGCCTTAATGGCGGCGTTACCTGTCTTGATTGTCCTCCGATCGTGTGTTATTAATATTGAATTAATGACATGTTAACCATGTCTTGTAACGGATGTTTAATAGCCTCTTGAATGTCCGCGCCGTTGGAGATCCTGTAGTCTTCCCATTGCAGGCTTAGGCCCGGAGGTCCAACACGTGGCAGCTTTGGAGGTTTCCTCTGTGGGGAGGCAGGTCTGGAGCTACTTGACACATGGCGGCACCGAAGCTTCCCTCTACTGCGAGTTAGGTTCGGGGTTGCTGGACACGTGGTGGCACCGGAGCTTCCCTGTGGAGGGAGGTAGGTCCGGACCCACATGACACGTGGTAGCACCAGAGCTACCCAAACGAGGGATGTGGGCCAGTGTTGTCAGATGTGTGTTGCCTTTGGAAGTCTTGAACTCGGACATAGGAACTCCTTGATTTTAAGTGCGGTATCAGGGGTTACCTGGTATCCAGGGTACTGATAGTGGCCTTTGGGCCCACCTCTGGGATAAACCGTTCGGGTAAAGTTATACTACCAGAGGTGGGGCCATCCTCGATTCTCGCGCTGCAACTTCAAAGTCTTTTTCTAGGCAGTTGAGGCGACGACAAAGAGTTATGCCATCGCCACGTGGCCCTTTTTGACACGGCACGTGGGATCCTGGCATGCATATCTCACGCAATTGAAGGTCATCGGTTCCCAATACGAAATTTGTATCGGTTCCCAACGTAATCTTTGTAGCCCTGTCAGGCGGCCACCCTCGGGTTTCCAACTTCTCATCATGACAACGGTTCGCTTAGCATAACTTTTTAAGCAAAATGGACCCGAGCCCCCTTGTCATTGATGAGGTCATCTGCGATTTGGATCCGGAGGTAGTTTCCATCCAAGCGTTGTGGAGGCTTATTAAAGGGCGAAGTCTGCAGAGGGAGAGAACTCTTGATGCCTTCATCTGACGTTGCGCTTAGAGTTCTCCGTCCTTGCAACCTTTCTTCCTCCTCTACTCCACTTTACGATGATGGAGTTGAGACTTCCCCGGAGCCGGATCAAGAAAAATGAAGACTTGTCGAAGGTCCGCACCTACATGGGGTGGTCAAGCGACTCCTTCAACAACCTGATTTGCATCAGCAAGTTCCCCTTCAAGAAGGAGAATCCCGGCGAGATCGTCTACATCTTGTCGTATGCCATGGTGGGGCTCATCCCACCATTCTCAAGCTTTCTGCTGATGCTGCTGGACTTCTACGGTCTGCAGCTTCATCACCTCGGCCCCCACTCCTTCTTGCTAGTGACGACTTTTGTCCACTTTTGTGAGATGTGGGTGGGTTTGTCGCCCTGCATCGAGCTCTTCCGGACCTTCTTCACGGTCCACGCAACTGCGAAGAGCAACAAGTAACTTGGCTTCTACTACTTCATGAATCCCAAGAACTCACCGCTCAAGTATCTGAAGAAATTCCCTTCCGGGAAGTGGGAGAGTTGGAAGAAAGACTAGGTGTCCATCACGGTGGATCGCCACAATATGTTGGAGTTGCCTGATAGCCTTCCGTCCGTCGACACCGATGCTAGGAGGTGGTTCTGACACTTTCGGAGGAGTACAACCTGATCTTGACAAGGATCCGGGAGTGCATCAAAGGAGGAGTGACTAATCGATCATCACCAACTTCCTGACTAATTGGTGGACTTCGCTAAAGATGAGGGAGTGGCCCGCATGGGTGTTCGGTGGAGAGCACGATCACAACTGGATTGAGACGGGCTTCGGGTCCAATATGAATGAAGAAGCTTTGAAGCTTCATCTCCAGAAGCTATAGCATGGGACCATTCACCCCGATGACCTGACTCCTCTGGCAGAGTTCCTGCCCCTGAACATGGTGCCTGAGTTCAGGAGGGAGCTGCGGAAGAAGATGCCAGCTCTTGATCATCTGGGCCTCGCGGACATGTGTTGGAGCACTCCTACAATGTGGATTGTGATCCCAGGAGCTCCTTGCTCCCACGAAGGCACCAGACCTGCGCCAGTCAGTGCAAAGGCAAAGGTCCCGCAGCTTCACCTCCAAAGAAGTCAACCTTCGTTCGAGATAAAGAGAAAGCTCCTGTCAAAATTCCGAGTCGCAAGTGGAAGCTGGCGAGGAGCGATAGGAGCAGAGTGAGGGAAGCTTCAACAGAAGTGACCCCTCAACCTAAGATTAGGTCCGTGGTGATCGTGCCTCTAGCTCCGACTGGTTCTTCGGCTCCAATACCCGCAGAGGTCGCTGGCTCCGGCAAGTCAACTCCCGCCTCGATGCCAACTGGAGGCTCAGGGCTTGGAGTGCAACATTCGATGACAGAAATTCCAGAGGTGACAGCGCTTGTGGCCTCCTCAACTCCAGGTTTGGGCCCCAGAGCGTCCGCCACACTGATGACGACGAGCTCTAGCTCCCAGCACTCGAGGAAGAAAATACGCGTCGATTGGAGCGGCAATACTCCAAGGTAAGAATCGGCTCTTTAACTTTTGTTTTGATTTTGTTCCTTGTTTTGTCTTGAATTCCCTACTCTATGTTTACAGAATGTCGAGAACAAGCACGGCAACTCCGGTGCCTACTGCGGCTCCGGAGGTTGCATCGGCTGAAGCTCCCGCCCCCGGCTCCTACCTCTCGCCCAGTGGTGGTGGCAGATGACAGGACAGCTCCAGCGCCAGCTATCGTGGAGGCAAGTCCAGAGCCGACAACTGAAGGTCCCGTGGTAGCGCCGGACCACACAGAGGAAGAGTTTGTGGAAGCTCCAACAATTCCGGAACCTACCGTGGAAGCTCCGGTATCGGTGCCAGAAGTGGAATAAGCTCTGGCAAGCGCTTCAGTGCCAACTCCAGAGTGACAGCTCTAAAAGTAGTTATGTTCGAGTCAGCACAACCAGAGGATCCGGTTGCGGGTCCTTCATCTTCTGGGCCAATGATTTAAGATCCGGTTGAGGGACCCTCTTCATCAGCTCTGACAGTTGAAGCTCCCGCGGCAGGACCTTCTTCTGTCGTGATGAATATTGATGAGCTCCCAGAGGTTGGCCCCGACAATGTGGAGTTGTTGGATAACATGCTCGCGCTGTGGGATCCAATTGTAATTTTGGAAGACCCACTAGTGCCTTCTGAGGCACTTTAGGCGGGCCCAAAGCCGATCCCCCTAGCGTTGTCTATCGACAATGCTTGCTCAAGTCTCCATTAGGTCCAGGTCGCCTTCGATCACAAAAGCAAGACTCTTGAACATGAGAACAATACCCTAAGGCGTTGCTACAATAGACCTCATTTTGAGATGAAGCTGACGCAATCTCAGCTAGCTCACCAGAAGGGGTGGGTGGCCAAGGAGAAGGCCCGACTGGCGCGGTTGGACCGCGCCCTCAATGAAATAGAGGCCATGATTAAGGCTCTCAATGACAAGACTCGAGAGATATTTGAGCATGCTAAGATGGTCAGCGAAGCGGTCGATGACCGCTCGGACAGCCTCAACGAGTTGAATGAACATCTGCTCAAGCGTCGGGAAGCCCTCGATCAAAAAGAGGATAAGCTCCTGGAGAAAGAGGAAGACCTCGTGAAGAGGGAGGAGGAGCTCCCCCAGAGACTATCGCTGGGAGAGAAAAGCTTCGCTGATCATGCCAAATAGTTTGATCAGTGGCACGATCAAGAGAAGGAGCAGATATGGTAGATGGGGTAAATGTCTCCAAAAGAGAGACTGATATCTCCACCAAGCAGGATAAGGTGAAGGCCAAGAAGAAGGAATTGGCAGAGCGGAGGAACCATAGCTACCTCCGAGAGAAAGATCTTAGTGACCATGAAAAGTGTATGGCTGAAAGTATCCAGCAACACACTAAGGAAGTCGAGCACTTCTCAAAGGAAGGTTCTGCAGAACTTTCGGCTGCCAGAAAGTCATTGGAGGAGCCTAGGATCTTGATAGCAACTGAGTCCCAACAAGTCTGGGATTTCTTGGGGCATTCCAACGAAGCTCTGGTGCCGTTTGGTTTCAGCTCGGTTTGTCCGGCTGACCCGGAGCCAGAGATGGACAAGGCGCTGGTGGCGTTGACCTCTGCCGGCAAGAAGCTTGACGCTGGGGGTGACGTAGTCATCGATGAACTAGAGACAGAAGGAGGACCCTGACCAAGAACGTTGCCGAATATGTGCTAGCATGTTTCAAAAGTTGGGACTCCAGATGTCTTTAGCTCCAGTGTTTGAAGGACCCGTTGTCAAGGAGGAACAAGCTTCCATGGCTAGCGTTCAAGAAGCTGCCCATATAGTTGCCTCTTTCTTCAATAGGAACTCTAGTAGTTAGGACTTTTTCTTTTTTGCCTTCATCTTGTAATCCTCTTATTTTGAATGAATGAAATCTAAAATCCTTCTAAATTCCATTTCTTGTGTCTTCAATGCATTACCTTTTCTATTGTTGGCCCCCTGGTAGATGTGTTTAATGAATTGAAAGCATCTACCATGAGGATTTAGACAATGTCTTGAAAACTTGATAGCTCTGAATTCGTAGCTAGTACATTAGCTCCGAGTTCCGAGTCTTGACTCCGATGTCTTCAGGGACTATTTGTTACGTCGATGGCGGGCCCCCTGGGAGTTGTTGGAGCTTAGTGTCTTCGATGATGCCCACTATGAACTTATAGGACATCGACGACGGGCCCCCTAGGAGTTTTTGAAGCTTAACAACTTCGACGGCGCCCACTATCAACGTATAGGACATCGATGGCGGGGCCCCTGGGGGTTGTCAGAGCTTAGTAGCTTAGACAACGCCCACCATCAACATTTTCAGAGCTTAGTAGCTTCGACGGTGTCCACTATCAATGTATAGAACGTCGACAGCAGACCCCCTGGGGTTTGTCGGAGCTTGGTAACTTCAACGGCACCTACTTTCAACGCTTAGAACGTTGATGGTGATCCCCTTGGGGGTCGACGTAGCTTGGTAGCTACGACGGTGCCGACTATCAATGTATAGAACTCAACGGCGGGCCCCCTGGGGTTGTCGGAGCTAGTGCTCCAGCAGCATCCACCATCACTAAGCGATTTGCCTTCGAATATTCATTTTCTTGCTCATAAAAACAAGAAAAAAGTAAAATTCGTCCTCTTGTCTACAACTTATTTGCGGCTTATTGTCCTTCCTTGAATTTTAAATCTGAGAAATTTAACATGACGACATAAGTGTATTAGTTAAATTTCTTTAGGTCCAAATGCCTTTCGAACCCGCCCTACTAGGACCTTCCAGAATATAGATAGAGTGGCGTACTTAGGGTGCTTGACCAGTCTAAGTTGATAGCACACTCCGGACCTATCATTGGCTTTGGTTTTCAAGTGACTAGACCATGCAGTAATGCTATGATTCAAAAGAATATTACTTATACAACTTATATATCACATAAATACCTTGAACTAAATTTCAAGAGGATTGCACAACTTTGTTATAGACAAGAAGATAAAAAAATAATAAAAGTACTGAGCTTGTACAATTAAAATGCACGAAGAGTCTGTCCATATAGAATGTTTCTCATTAAGGTCTGAATTACAAGGGAAGACAAGGACACACTTAAAGTACGATGACCAAGTTAAGTGTGCTATTCATCTTAATCTATCCTAGGGAGGGTAAAGACACACCTAAAGTAGAGGACCAAGTTAAGTGCGCTAAGACCCTTCCCGACTCTGTCCATGGACTACAAGAGGCGCAATTTATACAAACAGACTCACCTCCGTGTAATTAAGCGTAAAACTTATGAAGGTTCTCTATGTTCCACGATTGGGAAATGGAGTCTTATCCTCTGTAGCTAAGCGAACACATCCAGGACGGGATACTTTGATAACTCGGAAGGGACCTTCCTAGCCTGGGGATAGTTTGTTCAACCCTTCTCGAGTCAGTATTCTCCGCTACACCAGGTCGCCTTCTTCTAGTTGTCGATTGCGCATGAACCTTTGATTATAGCGCCGTAGCACCTGGCGGTATTGTGCATTCCGAAGAGCTGCTTGGCACCTTGCCTCGTCTACGAGGTCCAGGTCTTCATGTCGGAGCTTGTCCTGCGTTGCTTCGTCGAAGGTCCGGACTCAAATAGAACCCATGATGATCTCCATAGGAAGGACTACTTCAGCTTCGTATACCAAGAAAAAAGGTGTCTCTCCGGTTGCCCGACTAGGTGTTGTCCCGCTTTCCCACAATGCATATGGAAGCTCCTCTATCCAGTTGGCACCATGTTTTTTCAGGCGCTCATATGTGCGCATCTTGAGTCCCTTGAGTATTTTTGTATTAGCTCTCTTAGCTTGGCCATTACTTGCTGGGTGAGATACTGATGCATAGCTTACTTGTATGCCGAGATCTTCATGGTACTCTTGAAATGCTGCACTTGTGAATAGGGTTCCGTTGTCAGTAATGACTCAGTTCGGAACTCCAAATCTGTAGACTATGGACTTCTAGAACTTGATAGCCTATTGCTTGTTGATTGTCATAACTGGGGTAGGTTCCGACCACTTGGTGAACTTGTTGATGGTGATGTACAGGAACCTGTAACCTCCGACAGTTTTTTGGAAAAATCCCAAAATGTCCATCACCCACACAACGAAAGGCCACGTGGGAGGTATCATTTGCAGTAACTGAGTCGCATGGAACTGGCACGCTTTACACTTCTTTACCAACTCAACTGCATCCTGGAGTGTTGTAGGCCACTAAAAGCCATGCTGAAAGGCTTTATCGACCAATGTGCAAGAAGACGTGTGGTTCCCGCACTCACGTTCATGGATTTCCGCGAGGATCTCGCAACCTTCTTCCCGATAAATGCACCACATTAGAATGTCGTTGGAACCACTGAAGCATCCCGACCCGCAGATCGGAACTCCACGTGTAATATAATACCAAGAACGATGTTCGGTACAATATATTACACCACAAGTGGAACCAAATCATAGAGAGCTTTAGTACAGTGGCATAGTCTTGTGAATAAAAACAAGAACAGCTAACAACATAACAATAATAGTCAACATAACGGAAGCAACTAGCTCTCCATCGCCCATGGTTCCACCTTCAGCCCTTGGGTGCGGATGCGTCCCTACTCAAAGTCCTCCGGCACGTAGTCGGGATCCTCTGAAGATATCAACAACGTTTTAGTACAAAGGTACTCAGCAAGTTCCACCTCGCCCTACGAGAGGGGATGCAACAATATACATGCAATGAACAAATAACAATGCAACCCGATGCACCCGAACATCTCATCCCGAGATATCCATCATCTCAATCTCACAACAGGTTGCTCTCTAGTTGTCGGGACCACACCGTAACTCATCCTATACCGAGGACGGCCATTCGAATGGATTTTACACTCTGCAGAGGTTGTACGCTGTACCCACATGCACAAAACTATCCACGATAGTTCGTCATAACCAACCCCCAGTCGTGACATCACCCAGTCCAGTCGCCCTCAAACCTCAGGTCATGACTCAGCTCAGTCTCCACCCACGAACCATCCATCGTGGACGACTGTCGGGCTAGCCATTGAGATTAGGCTACGCCCTGCCCATACAGGATCATGTGATCGTACGAAAAGAAGTCAGGTGAGATGTCAAAACAACTCGGTCCTTAAGGCTCACCAGGGCAGCCACCATACACCAACCACAGTCGTAAGTCTACCACCACGGTAGCCTTACACCAACACTGACCAGCCTGCCCCAGTCTCAACTAATGTATACTCTCCCCCAATGTACAAAAACATCATCATCACATAATATCACCATCTTAGTATGCAACTATGGAAACTAGTATGGCTTCCCTCAATCTCTCGAGTTGCAAAATACTCGCAAATGCATAATTTATCATACGGCCAACAAGGAATAATCCTCACATATGTGCAACATGAGCAAAAAGGGTTCCATGAAAGTTGCCTTCGCTACCGTCGGCGATGTCGAAGTACTGGTCTCCTGGCTCTTTCAGTTTCTCCTCAGGCACCGGGTCTGCGCCAACACACGCGCACAAGCAACATACAGGCCAAACAAACATATATCAATACATCATACAAAACTATCGTATTAAATTTATTATGATTTTGTATGATTTTTAGAGAAAGAATCAGATTAAATGGAGCTCATATGAGTGAGATATGGATTTAATAGTGCTGGTTAAAGATTAAATTCGAAAATAGATATTAAATCTGATAATTCAGCTTGTGGGCTGGTTTCTTTTGCAAGCAAGTCGTACTGGACCTTGGTTCTAAGGTTGCCTAGCCACCAGATTGCTAGCTGGGCCACATGGCTCTTTGGTGCTGGATGCAAGGCGCATGGGCCAGGGTATAACTACCGTATGAATATATCGAAGTCCAACCAATCAGGAGAGAGCAAGCAAGGCTGCAAGGGGCTTCTTCTTCCTCCCGTCACACAGCCATGGTAGCTCGGGAAGCTTCGGCCAGGGAGCAAAAAAGCGCGAGAGAGTGGCTCCAAGGTGGGGGAATCGCGTGCGCAGCCTCTGGCTAGCCCGCAGTAGGTATTAGTTTGGGTGGAGGCTTACAAATTTCGGTGGCTACTAGGAATGGCAGCCCATGGCCGGTGGCGCTCGCTGCTAGCGCGGAGGGAAGGAACAACGGCCTGAGAATCGACTCGGGAGGTGGGAGCGATGTTGGAAATGCTTACCTCGAACACAAATCGGGCGAGAAAGGCCTCGCGCTGAAGATTGACGAGACACTTCCTTTGCAGATGTTGGAACTGGCGGAGCAACGTGAGGGTTGCGGGCGCTGTTTTATATTCGGCGGGAAGGGAATGGAGGCAAGGTTGTTCAACGCTCTCGGGGACAATATTAAAGACGAGGCGACATCTCTCTGCAGCATGGCGCAAGTGGGCGCGATGCTGTTCAAACACGTGCGTCCGAGAAGCAAGGACAGCCGATGTGTTAGGCGTCACTTTGACTGGTCGCGGTGTCGCCTAGCGGCATGCTCGTGCAGCTGCCGAGGCGGCAGGCCTCGCCGTTGAGACGTGAGTGAAGGCGGTTGGATGGTAGTTCGGTCGAACACGAGGACGAGAGCTTTGAAAAGGCGCAAAAGCGGGACACGCAAGAGGAGGGTGGCGGGCATGTCTGCTGCAGCTGTAATGGAGTGCTCCGTGTGTCGCGCTGCTGCTTGGACAGAGGGAACGTGGTGCTTTGTTTTGGTCAAAGATAACATACGAAGCTGCTGCTGTTTGCCAGAGGTAGAAGAAAGGGGGGTTTTGCAATTAAGAGAGAGTAGGAGGGGTAGATGAAAAATCTGTTGGCTGGTATGGAGAGTGCACAACGTGGGTTGCTGCTGAAGGAAGGCAATGGGGTGTTTTGCTATTAACGAAAATGTGAAGGGGTGTTGGAGAAAAATGAGTGAAATGGTCAGAATCCTGTATTCAACATACAGGTAGTGGTGCTCCTTTCCTTTTCATATAGTTATATTTCTTTTACTCTTTTCTTCTCACTTTTAATTAGACTTGATTTTTATGATTATTATTTTAGATGCATATATAAATGAATGATTATTATTAAACGCGATTTATTATTATTTTACGGAAAACGGGATGTTACAGACCTACCCTACTTAGACTGAATCTTGTCCTCGAGATTCGGTTGATCTTCAAAGAGATGAGGAAACTCTGACAACAACGCATCTTCTCTCTTCCAGGTAGCTTCGGCTTCCGAATGCCTGCTCCACTGGACGCGACAAAGTGTGACAGAGCTTGTTCGTGTGCCTCGGATCACAGTATCCAATATCTTCACTGGCACTTCCTGGTAGCGCAAATCATCCTTTAGGTCTAGAGTGTCATGTACCACTTATTCTTTAGGGACTCGCAAACATTTTCTCAGCTTCTATACATGAAATACGTTGTGTACGCTTGACATCTCCTCAGGTAGTTGGATCTCATACGCCACTGAGCCTATCCTTTTTAGGACCGGAAAAGGTCCAATGTACCGTGCCGCCAACTTCCTGCGCATTTGAAACCTGCACGTACCGCAGATCGGAGACACTTTAAAGTACACGTGATCTCCAATCTCAAAGCTGAGTTCACGTCTCCTCTTGTCCGCATAACTTTTCTGGCGAGACTGAGCTACCTTTATATTTTCTCGAATTTCCGCTACCTTGTCTTCCGCTACCATGATGAAGTCCGGTCGCTCCACAATACGGTCTCCAACCTCTGACCACATGAGCAGTGTACGACACTTTCTTTTGTAGAGGGCTTCAAACGGTGACATCTTGATGCTCGACTGATAACTATTGTTGTAGGAGAACTCGGCATAAGGTAGACTGTCTTTCCAATCCTTACCGTAAGTGAGTACAGCTGCTCTCAACATGTCTTCCAAAATTTGATTGATCCTTTCTGTTTGTCCATCCATCTGAGGATGATACGCGGAGCTGAAGTCTAACTTAGTACCAAGTGCTTTCTAGAGACTTCTCCAAAACCATGACATGAACTGAGTACCTCGGTCTGAGACTATTCTCGAGGGTACACCGTGAAGCTTCACAATGCAATCCACATACAACTTAGCTAGCTTGTCTCCACCGTAGGTAGTGCGAATAAAGTGTGTGACCTTTGTGAGACAGTCGACCACTACCCATACTGAATCATTAGCATTCTTGGTTCTTGGCAAGCCTATGATGAAATCCATCCCTACCTCATCCCATTTCCAAACTGGAATCAGTAACGGTTGGAGTAGGACACTTGGTTTCTGATGCTCTGCCTTAATCCTTTGGCACACGTCACAATGGGCTACAAACTTTGCTATGTCACCCTTCATGCCTACCCACCAATACTTCTCCTTAAGATCCAAGTACATCTTCGTAGCTCCAGGGTGGATAGAGTATGCAGAGTGATGAGCTTCGTCCATGATGGTGTTCTGGTAGTGGCATTCTGAAGGCACACATAACCGTTTCTTGAACCACAATACTCCATATCTATCGACTCTGAAATCTAGAGCCTTGTCCTCACCGGTTTGTGCTTTGATCTCCATCAACTTTTCATCCTCTTGTTGAGCCTTCTTGATTTGTTCATCCAGAACAGGTTGAACACTAAGATTGTAGTTGTAGGAGTGAGGTACAACCCTCAGGTTCAACTTCCACATCTCATCGCACAACTGCGGTACTTGTGTCACCATGTGGTGGCAATAAGCTTTCCTGCTAAGAGCAACAGCTACCACATTTGCTTTACCCGGATGATAATGGATTTCCAAATCATAATCCTTGATTAACTCTAACCATCTTCGTTGCCTCATGTTGAGGTCCGACTGGGTGAAGATATATTTGAGACTCTTGTGATTTGTGTAAATCTCACATTTGTTCCCGATCAGATAGTGCCTCCAAATCTTTAGAGCGTGCACGACTGCACCCAATTCCAAGTCATGTGTCAGATAGTTATGCTCATGTGGCCTTAGCTGGCGAGAGGCATAAGCTACCACTCGACCTTCTTGCATTAGCACACACCCGAGACCTCATTTCGAAGCATCACAATAAATGATGAAGTTCTTATGAATGTTTGGCAAGACTAGTATTGGTGTTGTGGTTAGCCTTTTCTTCAACTCCTGAAAACTCAGCTCACATGCTTTGGTCCAAACGAACTTCTTGTCCTTCTTGAGCAATTCTGTCATTGGTCGATCCAGTTTAGAGAATCCTTCAATGAACCTCCGGTAATAGCTGGCCAAACCCATAAAACTACGAATCTATGAAACTGATGTTGGTTGCTCCCAAGATGATACATCTTGAAGCTTCTTTGGATCGACTGTAACTCCTTCAGCTGTCAGAACATGTCCAAGGAAGTTGACCTTTCACAACCAAAATTCACATTTGCTAAACTTGGCATATAGTTGATTACTTCGAAGTCTTTCTAGAACAATTCGCAAATGGTGTGCATGTTCTTCCTCACCCCGATAATATATAAGAATGTCATCAATGAAGAAAACGACAAACTTATCTATCTCTTGCATAAACACCCGGTTCATTAGAGTCATGAAGTAGGCAGGAGCATTAGTTAACCCAAATGACATCACTCTGTACTCGAATTGTCCATAGCGAGTCACAAATGCTGTCTTAGGTATGTCCTCAGGTCTGATCCTCACTTGATTATACCAAGATCTCAAATCAATCTTTGAGAAGAACTTGGCTCCGTTCAACTGATCAAAAAGATCATCAATCCAAGGTAGAGGATACTTGTTCTTGATAGTCATCGCATTGAGAGCTCGGTAATCTGTACAAAGCCTTTTGCTTTTATCCTTCTTCTCCACAAATAGAACTGGTGCACCCCATGGTGATGCACTAGGTCTAATGTATCCCTTCTGTTGCAACTCATCTAATTGCTTCTTTAATTCTGCTAGTTCTGGGGCGGCCATTCTGTAAGGCCTCTTGGCGATTGGAGCAGTTCTAGGAACTAGCTCAATGGAGAACTCTACTTCTCTTTTTCGTGGCATGCCTGGCAATTCTTCGCAGAACACATTTGTGTATTCTCTGATTGATGGTATTCCTTGAAGTGTTGCGTCCTTCAAGTGATTTATCACTAGTTCCAATAAGCTAGACTGAACCTGGCAGGTGACAGTCTTCCCTTCATGGTTGGTCACAGTCACCGTCCTTTCTGCACAAGCCATGCTTCCCTTGCACTTGGCCAACCACTCCATGCCAAGGATCACATATATTCCATGGGAGTCCAACACTACTAGGTTAACCAAGAACACAACCCCACTTAGGTTCAAAGGGAGGTTGTTAACTCCTAAGTGGCAGGGTATATAACCTCCAGGTGATTTGGTTATTAAAGGCCTCTTAAGGGCCACCGCTGATATATCATGTGCCTCTATGAATTGTGATGATATGAAAGAGTGTGATGCACCAGAATCAAATAGCACTGAAGCTAAGACTGACTTAACCAAAAACTCACTGAGTAACACTCTTGGTTCTGCATCGGCCTCCTCGGTGTAGACATGGTTCACCGTGCATTTTCCAAAGGATTGTTGCATCCTAGAGGGTGCTCCACGGCTAACTCCAGCTGGCTGCCTCAGTCCATTAGCTGAGTTGGAGTAGACTGAGGGAGCTGGTTGGTTCTTGTAAGGACAATTCACAGCAATGTGACCAGGCTCACGACACTTAAAGCAAGTCCTCTGGTCAACCATACAACTCACTCCAGACTGCGGTGGGTTGAAGGATCCCTGGGGCTTAGCAGGTTGCATTGGCTGTCTGAACGTCTGAGTTGGTGCCCTGTAGGACACTCCACTTTGGATCATCTGACCTGAGTAGACTGGCTGCTGTTGCCTTGGTACTGAGTAGGTAAACTGTTGGGTCCTCTGTCCAGAATAGGATGACTGAGGAGTCCTCTGAGACCTTGCTTGTTCGAACATCTTATTGCTCTCATACTTCCTTTTCCTCTCTTGCATCTCACTTTCTTTTTCTTCTCTGTGGTGATAGCCTTGTTTACCATGGTGTTGAAATCATGGTAGACAGATGCTCCGATCAAAGTTCTGATCTCAGAGTTGATGCCACGCAGGAAGGCATCCTGCTTCTTCTCATCTGTGTCCACCGCATTAGGGTCATAGCGGGACAAGATAGTGAAACTGTGTAGGTACTCTGTCACAGTCATACCCCTTTGTTGAAGATCCCTGAACTCTGCTTGTTTCATCTTCACGACACTGCTAGGGATGTGGTGATCTCTGAACAGTCTCACAAACTCATCCCATATGATTGTCTTAGCATCTGCATTCATGTCCCGATAACTCTGCCACCAAGCTAAAGCAGGTCCCCTCAGCTGTTGCACTGCTAGTAGAACCTTATCCATGTCATTTGCATGGACAACCTCTAGCTTCATCTCTATCTCTCTCAGTCAGTCATGTGCCTCAATCGGGTCATCCGATCCTGCAAACTAGGATGGGTTCATCCTGTTGAAGTCTGCAATCTGGTGGTTGCTCTGAGGGACTGGCTGATGGTTGTGAATGCCATTGTTTCCCTGAGCAACAAACGTGTTTGCCATCATCTCCAGAAGGTGAGTCTGACGATCAAGGATAGCAGTCAAGTCATGGGTAGGCGCCTGGGGAAGTGGTGATGCCGCCAGACGGAGTGCACTATTCATTGACGCCTGCGGTTGCGGTGCACGCGGGATCTCTAGGATATCTTGGTTCTCTTCCTGACCAGTCCTAAGTCGGTTTGAACGCCGAGACATCTATGACAAGGGAAGGTGTAGTTAGCCAACAATTTATTATTAATTTGTACATGTGTATGTATATATACAAGCTTTTAATCTAAACTATTATATATATATATATATATATATATATATATATAAAACACAGAGCACACAAACATCAAGCATTGCAAGCAACACAATAAACATTCATTCATAAAAGCAAAAGGGTACATGATACGTTGGGGCATGTCGTTCCTAAGTCCATCCCTTCAAGGGTCGATCGGAACATCTGCCTGACTACCAGGTCCTATGTTGTGGTCTTTGGGATCTTCATCTTCAGCTCCACGAGGTGACGTCAGAGGAGTGGGCAGCACATGCTCATAGATCCTCCTACGAGGGTTGGACAGGTGATACATTGGAACTCCTTCCAGGATAGGCGGTTCAGCAGTTGCACTGACGTGGCGGTCTTTGCGCTTGGCTCGGTCAACAAGGTAGACACCCCTTAGAAGCTGGCTGTGGCGGTCGGCCTCCTCTCGAAGATTCTCCTCGGCCAAGACGACACGGCTTTCGACACTGGCAGCACGTGCATCAGCTTGCGCTAGTGCTAGTTTAGTCTTCCTCCAACGAGTCTCCAATTTTTCCGCACGCTTGATGAGGGTCTTCACACGTTGGTTCAGCAGGTCGCACAGGTCATCCAAGCTCAACAAATAGCCGGACATGGCGACAATGGTGGGGTCATCTTCAGTTGACCTGAGTCCTTCCAGGTTGCGGATTCTTTCCATCCAGGAAGGACGACTACGATCCACGGGAGGGAAATACTTCATGGGTGTGGAACCCAGATGCCAGTCAAACATGTGGCACATGTACTTCAGTGCTTTGCGGGCTACAAGCTGGCAGGTATCCGTCATGCGACATCCTGTAGCAGTGACGCTCCATGGCTTCATCTCCAAGAACTTGTCACTAGCACCCACATGCACGGCGACCTCACAGCTTTCGGTGCCATGCTACATGAATTCATGACCCACGTACTCCGGACGGTCCGAAATACCAAGTCGAACGGTGGCGGCATAGAGCACCTTGGGGAAGCCGTCTTCGTTGATGCAGAAGGTAGTGATACGGTTGTCAGCCATCTGACTCAGAACAGGGCACAAGGATTAGTTAAGAACAAAACCTATCACCAAGGCTCTATGGTCAAAAGGTTCCTAGGGGAAATTCCTTCTATGGTCTCTTATGGTCAGTTACGTACTAGGGCCCACATCCTACAACCAAGTATGGCTCTGATACCACTTGAAGCGTCTCGACCCGCATATCGGAACTCCACGTGTAATATAATACCAAGAAAGATGTTCGGTACAATATATTACACCACAGGTGGAACCAAATCATACAGAGCTTTATTACAGCGGCATAATCTTTTGAATAAAAACGAGAACAACTAACAACATAACGATAATAGTCACCATAACGGAAGCAAATAGCTTTTCATCGCCCATGGTTCCACCTTTAACCCTTGGGTGCGGATGCATCCCTACTCGAAGTCCTTCGGCACGTAGTCGGGATCCTCTGAAGATATCAACAACGTTTGAGTACAAAGGTACTCAGCAAGTTCCACCTCGCCCTACAGGAGGGGATGCAGCAATATACATGCAATGAACAAATAAAGATACAACCCGATGCACCCGAACATCTCATCCCGAGATATCCATCATCTCAATCTCACAACAGGTAGCTCTCTAGTTGTCGGGACCACACCGTAACTCATCCTATACAGAGGACACGGCCATTTGAATGGATTTTTACACTCTGCAGAGGTTGTACGATGTACCCACATGCACCACAATAGTTCGTCATAACCGACCTTCAGTCGTGACATCACCCAGTCCAGTCGTCCTCAAACCCCAGGTCATGACTCAGCTCAGTCTCCGCCCATGAACCATCCACCGTGGACCACTGTTGGGCTAGCCACTGGGATTAGGCTACGCCCTGCCCATACAGGATCATGTGATCGCACGAAAAGAAGTTAGGTGAGATGTCAAAACAATTCGGTCCTTAAGGCTCACCAGGGAAGCCACCATACATCGACCACAGTCGTAAGTCTACCACCACGGTAGCCTTACACCAACACTGACCAGTCTTCCCCGGTCTCAACTGATGCATACTCTCCCCCAATGTACAACAACATCATCATCACATAATATCACCATCTCAGTATGCAACCATGGAAACAAGTATGGCTTCTCTCAATCACTCGAGTCACAAAATAATCGCAAATGCATAATCTGTCATACGGCCAACAATTAATAATCCTCACATAGGTGCGACATGAGCAAAAAGGGTTCCATGAAACTTGCCTTCGCTACCGTCGGCGACGTCGAAGTACTGGTCTCCTGGCTCTTCCGGTTTCTCCTCAAGCACCGGGTCTGCGCCGACACACGTGCACAAGCAACATACATGCAAAACAAACATATATCAATACATCATACAAAACTATTGTATTAAATGTATTATGATTTATATGTTTTTTAGAGAAGAATCAGATTAAATGGAGCTCGTATGAGTGAGATATGGATTTAATAGTGCTGGTTAAAGCTTAAATCTGAAAATAGATATTAAATCTGATAATGCAGCTTGTGGGCTGGTTTCTTTTGCAAGCAAGGCGTACTGGACCTTGGTTCTATGGTTGCCTAGCCACCAGATTGCTAGCTGGGCCACATGGCTCTTTGGTGCTGGATGCAAGGCGCATAGGCCAGGGGTATAACTACCGTATGAATACATCTAAGGCCAACCAATCAGGAGAGAGCAAGCAAGGCTTCAAGGGGCTTCTTCTTCCTCCCATCACACAGCCATGGTAGCTCGGGAAGTTTCGGCCAAGGAGCAAAAAAGCGCGAGAGGGTGGCTCCAAGGTGGGGGAATCGCGTGCGCAGCCTCTGGCTAGCCCGCAGTAGGTATTAGCTTGGGCGGAGGCTTACAGATTTTGGTGGCTACTAGGAACGGCAGCCCATGGCCGGTGGCGCTCGCTGCTAACACGGAGGGAAGTAACAACGGCCTGAGAATCGACTTGGGAGCTGGGGGTGACGTTAGAAATGCTTATCTCGAACACAAATCGGGCGAGAAAGGCCTCGCGGCGAAGATCGACGGGACACTTCCTTTGCGGACGTTGGAACTGGCAGAGCAACGTGAGGGTTGCGGGCGCCGTTTTATAGCCGGCGGGAAGGGAATGGGGGCAAGGTTGTTCAACACTTTCGGGGACAAGATTAAAGACGAGGCGACATCTCTCTGCAGCATGGTGCAAGTGGTCGCGATGCTATTTAAACACGCACGTCCAAGAAGCAAGGACAGACGCTGTGTGAGGCGTCACTTCGACTGGTCGCGGTGTCGCCTAGCGACGTGCTCGCACGGCTACCGAAGCGGCAGGCCTCGTCGTTGAGATGTGAGTGAAGGCAGTTGGATGATAGTTCGGTCAAACACGAGGACAAGAGCTTTGAAGACGCGAAAAAGCGGGACACGCAAGAGGAGGGTGGGGGGCATGTCTGCTGCAGCTGTAATGGAGTGCTCTGTGCGTCGTGCTGCTGCTTGGACAGAGGGAACGTGGTGCTTTGTTTTGGTCAAAGATAACAAACGAAGCTGCTGCTGTTTGCCAGAGGTAGAAGAAAGGGGGGTTTTACAATTAAGAGAGAGTAGGAGGGGTAGATGAAAAATGTGTTGGCTGGTATGGAGAGTGCAGAACGTGGGTTGCTGCTGAAGAAAGGCAATGGGGTGTTTTGCTATTAACGAAAATGTGAAGGGGTGATGGGGAAAAACAAGTGGAAAGGTCAGGAGCCTGTATTCAACGTACAGGTAGTGGTGCTCTTTCCTTTTCATCTAGTTATATTTCTTTTACTCTTTTCTTCTCACTTTTAATTAGACTATCATCTTTATGATTATTATTTTAGATGCATATATAAATGAATGATTATTATTAAACACGATTTATTATTATTATACGGAAAACGGGGTGTTACAACCACGTCAGCAGAGATCCCCTTCTACCAACGTGTATCTTTAAGCCAATCTGGCAATTCGATCAGTGGAAGCACCATCTTCAGGAAGGATATTGTCCTTCAAGTAGCTCCGGATCTCCGAGATCCATGCATCGGAGCTAACTTGAGCTTCTAGACCTTGTGTGATGGGTTGCTCAGAGCTTCCTGCAGTGCCAACAATAATTGGTGGGCTCCATGGTAATAGGGCCACTGGGATCGCTAGCTTCGAGGTGCTAATCTCGCCCCCATCACTCAGTTCGGCAGGCTGAGCAGCAGGTCTTGATAATCTTCTGACAAAAACTCCATCCTGAGCTTGAGCTCCTGTTGAAGCCTTCGTCGAGAGATCATCAGCTTCAACATTATTGAGACGCTGGATATGACAGATATCCAGGACGTGGAAGTCCTTCCACAGCTTCCGGACTTCAAGTAAATAAGCAACAAGTTGGGAATTGTTGCAACTGCATTCCCCTTTGACTTGTTTGATGATGATTTGCGAATTTCCCTTCACCAGTAGCTGCCTGACACCATATCATAGCGTCACCTTGAGTCCGTACATGAGAGCTTCGTACTCCGCCATGTTGTTAGTTGCCTTGAAGTCAACGTGTACCATGTATTTGACCTTCTCTCCAGTTGGAGCGAGGAAAAGGATTCCAACTTCGGCCCCCTTCTTCTGTGCGGCGCCATCGAAGTAGAGTGTCCAGTGAGGCTCAGTGAAGACTGGGACCTTAGGTTTCGGCTTCTGCTCACTAAGGCCCCCTGGAGTTGATAAAGAAGGAGTCCACGCCGCCCCAAAGTCAGCCAACGCCTAACTCTTGATCGCGTGTCGAGGCAGGAATTCGAGATCGAATTCTGCCAGCTCCACAGCCCACTTGGCGATATTTCCAGTAGAATTTGGATTATGTAATATAGAGCGCAATGGAAAGGAAGTTACCACTGATATCTTGTGGGCTTGAAAGTAGTGACATAGCTTTATTGAAGCAATAAGGACTGCATATAGCAGCTTATGCACCTCAATATAGCGAGTCTTGGTGTCGTGTAGCACTTCACTAATGAAGTACACTGGCAACTGGATGGTCCGGACCCTCTCGGAGGGGCCCGGAGCTTCTTCTCCATGAACCCGGACCCTTCTAGAGGGATCCGGATTTTGTTCTTCATCATCCCAGAACTCCTCAGAGGGGTCCGGACCTTCTTAGTGTACTGCAGGAACTTCCTCAATTGAGAGAGGTTGATCCTTAGGTCTCTTGCCTTTAGGATCCGTGCCTTGGGGCTGGGACCCAGACTCGCCTTCAGGTAGCTGCAGACCCTCCCGGAGGTGTCTAGGCTCCTAAGTTGAGGATGGCTCCGGTCTCTTCGCGACCATGACCATGCTGACAACCTCCGTACTCGGCGAAATATAAAGCAGAAGAGGCTCACCAGGCTCCAGAACTACCAGAACCGGTAGTGTGGTGAGGAGCTACTTCAGCTCTTGGAACGCCTTCTCTGCTTCTTCGGACCAATTAAATGGCCTGGAATTCCTCAATAGCTTGAAGAAGGTAAGTGCACGCTCTGCAAGTCTTGAAGAACCGGTTGAGTGCAACTAGACATCTAGTTAGATTTTGGACGTCCTTGACATAGGCTGGGGGATGCATCTCTTCAATGGCTTTGATTTTTGCCGGATTTGCCTCAATTCCTCGGTGAGTCACCAAGAAACCAAGGAGCTTTCAGAGTTTACCTCGAAGACGCACTTGTCTGGGTTGAGCTCCGTACGCATCAAGCACAGCTTGTCGAAGACGGCTTGCAGATTGTCAAGGAGTGACTCCTTGTTCTTCACCTTGACAACGATGTCATCGACGTAGATTTCCACCAAGTCCCTGATGAGATCTCCAAATGTTATGTGCATGGCTCCTGCAAAAGTTGAAGCGGGGTTTTTGAGACCAAAAGGCATGGCAGTGTAACAATATAACCCATCTACTGTAATGAAGGCAGTATGCTCTTCATCTTCCCTAGACATTTGAACCTGATGATATCAAGAGTACATATCTAGGAAACACAGTAACTCACACCCGGAGGTAGATTCCACTATTTGATCATTCTAGGAAGTGGAAGTGGGTCTTTCGGGCATGCCTTATTCAAGGTGGTGTAGTCGATGCACATCTGAAGCTTCCCGCCGACCTTTGGTACAAAGATTGGGTTTGCCAGCCACCGTGGATAGTGAATCTTCCGGATGAAACCAGCGTTGGGCAACTTCTTAATTTCTTGTCTGATGAAGTTCTACCGCTCGACGGATTGCTTCCGGGGCTTCTGATGTACTGGTCGTGCATCGGGGTATATCTTCATACTGTGCTCAATCACCTCCCTAGGGACCCAGGCATATGTGATGGTTTCCATGCAAACACATTGACATTCGCTCGGAGGAAAGTGACGAGCGCGAGTTCCTATTTGTTGTCCAGACCTCCCGATATACGAGTGGTCTGGGCAGCATCAGAACCAATTTAGACGACTTTGACGGGGATGTCGGTGTCGTCGCTTGGTTGCACACGAGGTGCTGAAGTTGCGCCACACTGATGTGAGCTCGAAGGTCGTTAAGCTGGTCGCTCCTTGCTAGATTCTTCTTCCTGCACCGTTGCAAGCGCATGAAGTTCTTCCAGCGCAGTGACCATCCCAGCAGTGCTATCCCCACAGATTTGGAGGACGCCTGAAGGAGTCGGCATCTTCAACACCAGGTAGCTGTAATGAGCTACGACCATGAACCTATACAGGGATGGCCTGTCTAGGATGGCGTTGAGAGAAGGCTGATGTGTGCCACATTAAACACCAGCTTCTAAGACCTATAATTGTCCTTGGTCCCAAAGGTCACTGGGAGTGTAATTGATCCGAGAGGAGTGATAGATCCCGGATCTACTCCAAAGAACGGACATGAGGGCCTAAGGTCTGATAGGTTGAGTTGAAGGTTCGTGAAGGCCGCGAAGCTGAGGAGGTTAAGTGTCGCGCCTTTGTCCACTAGGATATGATAGGGTTGAATGTTGTTGATGGTAGGAGATACCATCAAAGGCAACTGACTAGATTCAGTCATGTTCTTTGGACAATACGATGCATCAAAGGTGATGGAAGTATCCATCCACTTCCGATGAGGTTTTGCCTTAGCGGTGGGATCTGCAGCAGCCATCTCCCGACGCATAGTCTTGAGGATACACTAGGAGGTAATATTCCAGGACCCTCCATATATCATATGGAGAGTCTTCCGGTGCTCATTGTCGAAGATGTCGAAGTCGTCGTCCATAGTGTTGTAGATGTCCTTCAGAGACTTCTTGGCATCCTGGAAGCCAAGCTCCTGTTCTGACGGATCTTCTCTAACTTTCTGTTTTCCCTCCCATTGGTGGTATGGGGCTTCTTCTTGGCACTTATTGTTGCGTTCAATAAGCCGCTGGACCTCACAACAGTCTTCGAGGTTATGGGTGTTCGATTTATGGATCGGACACTACATTTTCTCACCGTCACCAACTTCAGTCGATGGTCGAGGTCGTTTTTCGGGGCGTGGCCCCCGACCACCAGGAGCTGCAGCTGTAGCAGTAGTAGGTGTGCCGACCAACGACTTCTTCTTGCTTTTGGACTTCTTTTTCTTCTTTCCACTGCCGGAGGCAGTAGCTTCAGCCTTAGAGGAAGATTTACCAGCCTTTGCAGCTGGTTTGGAGTGTGTAGGATTGAAGAGCACGTGTAAAGCTACCAGAGGGAGGTGAATGGTAGATTAAAATTTTTTAAGCGGAAGCAACGAAAACCCCTCGGCAGAAAAATGATCTGTTAAAGAAATCATGTGTGCGACTAATCTAAACATGATCAATTGTGACAGAACCAGTATAGATTGTGGCAAATCAAGTCACAAAGACGTCACAACAAGAATCACGAAAATCCGTCGAGAGAAACTAAAGTTATGATTAAAAGATCGAACAAAGGTCAATCTGGTCTACCCTAGAAAAACAGTTCTGGAATACTACAAAGAAACTCGTGTAGATCAGAAACCACAAGTCTAACGGCCATGGAATTTTCACAGATGATATAATCAAGTTGTCATGACAACCCAAAAATAATCACATCAATTTGATCTGTAAAACTCGAGTTATGATAATACCATCGAAGAAAGGTAGTGTTGTGCAGAAACTCGACGAGAAAAACTTATCTGAAACAAGTCAGACGAACAAGGCACTTCAAACTATGAATTTTGTTTATTAAAACACAAGAATAACAACCCCAAAGTCGTGCTACATGAGATCTGGCCTCCCTTGCTTATATAACTAGCCATGAGTCCAACCCAAACCAAACTAGGACTCGTATTCTACTCAGTTTCCACCAAAACTTTCCATAACTGCTCAAGACTCTTGTATACGCAGATAGAAGCAATCTTAAGACTTCCAAACACCTTAGGAACGTATTCCACATTTCTAAAAATAACTCAACTTCATGACCCACACGAAATCTAACCAAAACAAACTCAAATCTTTCCATAAACAAACCATAACCACCTCAACCGCAACCAGAGGCATAATCCAGTCGGTTGGACCTTTCTGACCAATTATTTACGTCCAGTTCTCTTCATCACACCTTAGAACCATGTTGCCACGTACATGCACTCCATGCACACGTGTAGACTCCTTCCAATGATGTCCATGATACCTTTATATGCATTGTTCTTGAATCAAACATGGTGTGCAACCTCCAAATCAACTCAACCACAATTCCTCCCGAACATGGTTGTTGAACCTCATCTTCTACCTAAGACTAGTTCAACTGATCCCGTCACCAGCCATGTATTGAACTCAAGCAACACCTGCACATGAATAAACAACCAATATTTCTGAGCACAAGTCCTCGACTTGACTCACGTTAGTTACGAAACCACAACACCTTACGTGAGCACCTCGCATAAGCATGTTGCAAACCATAGCAAACCGATATCAACCATAACCACCAACACACACCAAAAACATAGTAAAAAAATACCAAGCAATCTTTCCATAATCCAAAAATCAAGTTCGAAACATTGCAAGTTAAAAGCAGAATTATTGCAATCTAGCACCAGACCTTACCAAAGCTAACCGGACCTTGAGACTAAGCTTACCAAAGCTAGCAGGACCTTGCATCGGCGCTTACCAAAGCTAGTCGAACCTAGCGCCAGAGCTGACCAAAGCTAGTCAAACCTAACCAAAATAAGTCGGGTCTAGACAAAGAAGTCAGACCTAGCTAAAGCAAGTCGGACCTTACGTCAGACCTTGCCAGAGCGACCAAAAACAAGTCAGACCTATTGTAGAACCTTGCTGGAGCTTGGACTTAGAGTCGGACCTTGTTGAAAAGGGTGTTTCGGCAGTATTTAAAACTTCTATTGTCATAGCCAATGTATTAAGCACACATAGGTCTCACAATCTCTTCCTTGATGAATGCATTGGCAACACCACTTAAAATCCGAACATTAGCTTATGTAATGTTTTGAAAACAATCAAATGAGAAAGAAAGAAATTTCAAAAAAAATATTTCTCCCCCTATACTTATTTCTCCCCCTTTGTAAATCAGAAATAAAATAAGAAGAAAAACAATAATTCTCCCCCTAAGAAGAATTGTGCCAAAACACTTGTGAATGTGTGCAATGTGTGATCACTTTCTCCCCCTTTGACAATGTATCCAGCAAGGTTCAAAAGAGAAATTTCAATTGTTATGAGCATATTGTAAAACATACATATAAAACAAAGCTCATCCAAGTCATACTATCAAGTAACTTACATTATCACATCAATGAAATACATAAAGTAGTGTAAGCCATGCTAGAGATCAAGTGTAATTTTCAATTTAAGCAAGTCATGATCTCACAAACTTAACTATTTCAAAACCTAAAAGCATGACACTTGTTGCTGTAATTTTCATTTTTCAATATTATTTAAAGCACAAATTCCGATCATATAACATTTGCAAGAGAGTATATGCCGCATCTGCCTTATTATAACCAACCAAGCCAAGCCTATGTCATTTGACAATCAGAAGCTTAAGTTCATGGTTTTAGTCATACACAACTTCTTCTAAGTTCATATCTAAGTGCAATGATAAGCCATCTCAAAAAGAAGAAGTGTGATGCATGCATATTCGCTTGATCTTTTTTCATTTTTATTTGATCATAAAAGATCAACATGTGGATAGTTGATTGATTCATTTTTCATTATTAAAAGCACTTGTGAGCATGCAACAAGTTCAAAACAGCAATAAAGTTCGATCATGACCAGATTTAGTGTAAGTAATTATTCGAATTACTAGTCATGGCAAAAACTACAAAATGTACAACATGAGTAATGTAATAAGAACTTTCAGCATGTAAAAGGAATCAAAAAGTCATATATGTATAAAATACTATGCTCATATTATTTTAAATTCAGATTCACACATAGACTTCCCAAGCTTCAAAACTCCCCCTCAATTTAAGCCATGAGGATGCATAACCCCTATTTCACTACGAATAAAACAAAAACGAGTGAAATCTAAAGGTTTTGTGAAAATATCATCCAATTGTTGTTCGTTATCTACATGGTGAAGCACATTGTTTCCTTTTTCAACATTATCACAAAGAAAGTGATACCTAATGTCAATGTGCTTTGTTCTCGAATGTTGCATGGGATTTTTTGCAATGCAAATGGCACTAGTGTTATCACAAAACAGTGGAACACTATCTAGATCAACCACATAGTCCTTAAGTGTTTGAACAATCCAAAGAATTTGTGAGCAGGTGCTAGCAACAACTACATATTCAGATTCGGTTGTGGATTGTGCAACTGAGTTTTGTTTTCTAGAGGATCAAGCAACAAGAGAATTACCAAGAAAATGACAAGCACCCAAACTAATTTTCCTATCAATCCTACAACCCCTAGAATCAGCATCCGAAAAAGCTTTCAAAGTAACGGTTGAGGAAGAAGGAAGAAAAATGCCAAATTCTTGAGTTCCATGTAAGTACCTGAGAATCCTTTTGACGGCTTGACGATGTGAAGCACGTGGGGAAGCTTGAAACCGTGCACAAAGACATACGCTAAATTGTATGTCCGGTCTTGATGTAGTGAGGTACAAAAGTGATCCGATCATGCTTCTATATTCTTTTTGATCCACGGGTTCACCATCTTCATCAAGTTCAAGTGTCGTTGTTGTACCCATTGGTGTCCGAAGAGGCTTGCTTTTGTTCATGTTGAAGCGCTTAAGAAGGTCTCTTGTATACTTTGTTTGATCACAAAGGTACCTTCCTTGGTTTGCTTGATCTGCAGTCCCAAAAAGTACGTGAGTTCTCCCATCATACTTATCCCAAATTTTGAACTCATCATAGCTGAAAACTTGGACACAAGATCATGAGAAGCACATCCAAAGATAATATCATCCACATACACTTGAACAAATAATGAGTCATTGCCATGCTTAAGCAGAAAAAGAGTTTTATCAACCTTGCCCATGGTAAATCCCTTTTCAAGTAAGAATGTTTTTAACCTGCCATACCATGCTCTAGGGGCTTATTGGAGACCGTACAAGGCTTTGGACAGTGTGTAAACATGATTAGGAAAATCTGGATTTTCAAAACCTGGTGGTTGCTTGACATAAACCTCCTCATGTATGTAGCCATTAAGAAAAGCACTTTTAACATCCATTTGACATAACTTGAAACATTTAGATGCAGCAAAAGCTAACAAAATTCTTATGGCCTCTAATCTAGCAACAGGAGCAAAAGTTTCATCAAAATATAGATCTTCAATTTGTGTGAAACCTTGATCAACCAACCTAGCCTTATTCCTAACCACAAACCCATCCTCACTTTGTTTATTTTTAAACACCCATTTAGTTCCAATTAAAGTGTAACCTTGAGGTGGAGGTACAAGTTTCCAAACAATATTTCTTTCAAAATTTTGTAACTCAACTTGCATGGCAATAATCCAAGATTCATTAGTGAGTGTGTGTGATATATATTTGGATTAAAAAGAAGCAACAAAAGCATAATGAGCGTGAGAGTTTGGATCGTAAAACCTGGACTGTGTGACTCGTTCGTGCAAGCTCCCAATGATTTGTTGTGGAGGATGACTTTTGAGGATTCGGAGGAGAGTAGACACTTCACAAGCTCCTTGTTCTTCATGTTTATCACAGATCGAAGAACTTGTGGCTTGAGGAAAATCTGTACCAGTTGTAGTAGTTGTTGATGCTGGTTGTGGTGCAAAATCAGCAGCGTGGTCAACATCATTTGCTTCTGAATTTTCGGACAGCAGCAGCACTAGTTCTTCATCTTCTATTATGCAAATACTCTCCCCTGCAGATATGGATCTGGACCTGCAATATTAAAGCTAGTACTTGGGCTAGCTTCATCAAAAGAAACCTCACAAATCTCCACAATTTTGTTAGTGTCAAGTAAAAGCACACGGTAGCCTCTAGTATGAGATAGATAGCCAATAAACATGCCATCAACAGATCTAGCTTCAAATTTATCAATATTACCATGTTTCTTAACAAAGTATTTACAACCAAAGACCCGAAAGTTTGTGACACTAGGACTATGTCCAAACCGTAGTTCATATGGTGTTTTTCTTAGCTTAGCACGCAAGAAAACACGATTTGAGACATAACAAAGCAGTTGCAATTGCATCTGCCCAAAATTTTTTAGGAGTTTGATATTCATCAAGCATAGTCCTAGCCCTCTCAACTAAGGTTATTTTCTTTCTCTCTACAACATCATTTTGTTGAGGTACATAAGGTGAAGAAAATTGATGATCTATTCCATTTTCAGCACAAAAGTGATCAAATGATTGATTTTTAAATTTGGTTCTGTTATTACTTCTAATTGCTTTTAAAGGTCCTGGGTGATCAATTGATAATCTAAGAAATAAAGTTCTAAAGTGAATAAAAGCTTCATTCTTAGATGCCATAAAGTAAACCCAAGAGTATCTCGAAAAATCATCAACAATCACAAGAACATACTATTTACCTCCGAAGGATTGAACACGTGAAGGTCCTACGGTGTCAAGGTGCAAAAGTTGACCCAGTTCAGTTGTCATGGTCATTGTGAGAGGAGCATGTGAACCTTCAACCATCTTATCATGTCTACAAGAAGAGCACACAATTTTGTTGTCCCCTTTAAGCTTAGGCAACCCACGTATGCGATCAAGCGCACTAACACGCGTTAGATGATCAAAGCCTACGTGTCCAAGTCTACGATGCCAAAAATATAAGTCCTTTGAATATTTAGCAACTAGACATCTATGCTTAGAGGATGACATATCAAAATAAGCTTTAAAAACTCTTCCAAACCGAGACATGTTAAAAATAAGCTCCCTATTTGAATCTACAACTTTGCAGCAATTGTTATTGAAAATAATTTCCAAATTTTCATCTAGCAATTGTGAAACAGAAAGCAAGTTGTATTTCAAATTTTTGACAAGTGCTACATCTTTCAAAGTGTAGTGATCATTTACCATAACCGAACCCTTAGCAATTATAGGAGTTGAAGAATTATCAGCAAAAGTAACCTTCTCTACACGTGACACAAAAGAGAGGGAGGAGAACCAATCTTTATTACCAGTCATGTGGCGTGAGCAACCTGAATCCACAATCCAAATGTTCTCCTTCCTCAAGCATGTAACCTACATAGAAGCACAATACGTCGATGACTCAATACTGGGGTTAGTCAAAAGGCATTTAAGAATCCAGCACTGAGTCACACGACGTCCAGTAGGAACAACACGCGAAAGCTGAGATAAAACAACAGGTTTATGAGCCAAAGTTTGAGCATTTTTATACCCAACTACTGACCTACGAGGTGTTACATGTGTAACACAAAAAAATAGGTTTGGGAGAAAACTTTGCATGCTTTCGACTCATTACAGCAAGTTGCATGTTCCTATTATTCAGTTTAGCATGTGCAGCAAATTTTGCATGAAGGTTATGAGATCTAGCAATCATTCTTTCCTTTTTCTATTGTTTAGCTAGTATATAACAAAAATATATGACATTACCATCTCTACCAGAGTAGGTACAATGAAATTTAACTTTGTGTTCATGCCTAGATGAGCAAGCAATATGTTTATTAGAAGCTGAATGAGACAACACCCCTGCAGATTTGAAAACCACTTCTTTATGTTTAGGAACTGTTTGAATCAAACCACTTCCTAATGACTTTACAATTTTAGGTGGATGTGCCTTAGCATGAGCATGAGAATCAAAACTTAAACCAGTTTTATCATTGCAATACTTGGAAGAATTCAGCGACAAGTTTAGATTCTTATTCCTATTACAAAACCGCTCTAGTGTCCTATTCATGACATCAAGTTTCTTTGACAAGTCGAGGCAGTTTTCACATGAAGTTTTTCCTTTTAGTTTGCAATTAGAACAATTTTTAACTTCAGGAGAACGTAAAGCATTGTTCAATATAGAAATTGCATTCATATCATCGTGTAGTTTTTTATTAAGATAATCACAAGTAGAACAATGCAAATCAATTGTAGAGCAACAAGCATCTTTCAAGTTTTATCATTAAGTGCAGCAAGCTTTTTGTTCTTTTCAATTTCTAACTCAAGTTTATCAAGTGTGGAGGTGTATGTACTTCTTAGAGAGGACAATTGTTCATATATTAAATCACATGAGGAACAAGAATCATCACTGGGAATCAAAGATTTCAAACAATTAATTTCAAATTCTAGTGACTCAATTTTAACAGCATTGTCCCTAAGATTTTTGTCCTTTTTCTTAACTATAACAGTGGCATGAGAAATAGCATCACACATTTCTTTGCAAGTAGGACATACCTCTTCATTGTCGCTGTTGTGTTCTGCCTCCTTCATACTTGATCTTGACTTGCCTACCATGAAGCACAATTTTGCCAAATCATCTTCATCTTCATCACTTCCAATGTCCACATCGCTCGAGCCAAGTTCATAAGTGCGGAGATAAAACTATTCACCAATTGGCATCCTATAAAACCCTTCTTTTTCTTGTTGTTGTTTGCAGAGGAGTGCTTCGTCCTTGTTTGCTTTTCATCACGGGAAGTAGTACCTGAAAGGTTAGGGCAATCCATGCGAAAATGTCCTGTCTTACCACATTCGAAGCATCGTTGAGGTCCGACACTTCCTCTCCTTCTAGTTCTCACATTTTGCAATGCTTTTGAGAACCTAGTAGAGAGATGTGTTAGCTCCTCTAGAAACTCCTCAATTTGTTCAAGGGTTAAAGAGGACAACAAAACAAGTGTACCACAAGATGAAGATTGGTCAGAGCTAGGCATGTCACATTGAGAAATAAATGCAAGAGACTTGTTGGGGTTCTTACGTGAGATTATGGCAATTTCATGAGTTTTCAATTTAGAATAAAGCACATCTAATGTAAGTGTACTCATGATAGTAGATTCACAAATAGATGTGACTTTCATCTCCCAAATTGACATGTCTAATGCACTTAGTAATTGCCTAGCACTCTCAACATCTGAAAAATTAACATTGATGCTACGCAAGTTGCTGGGAATTTTATTAAAGCGAGCAAATAGGTCATCAATGGACTCACTGGGTTGCATCTTGAAGTGCATGTATTCTTTCTTGAACATGTCTTGTCTTACCTCCTTGATTGTGTTGGATCCTTTGTGGTAGTTACAAAGTGCTTTCTACACATCGTACGCAGATCGGAGGTGTGCAACATGGTCGAAGTCACTTTGAGTTAATCCTTGTATGATCAAGTTTCGAGCCTTATTGTTGTTGTCGACATCTCTCAGATTAGTAGTTGTAACTTGATCATTTGGAGGAACATCGTAAGGCTTGTACACCTTTTCTCATATGGTGAAGCCTTGTTCTTGGATAAAAGCTTCCATTCGTGCCTTCCAAACGTGAAAATCAATACCACTAAACACACAATATTTTACTGAGTATTTCTCCAGGATGATTAGTCAAAACATGTGCAAATCATGAAGATTAAAGCACCATGGCTCTAATAACAATTGTAGGATCGAAGAGCACGTGTAAAGCTACCAGAGGGGGTGAATGGTAGATTAAAAATTTTTCAGCGGAATCAATGAAAACCCCTCGGCAAAAAAAGTGATCTGTCAAATAAATCGTGTGTGCGACTAATATAAATGTGATCAATTGTGACAAAAACAGTATAGATTGTGGCGAATCAAGTCACAAAGACATAACAACAAGAATCACGAAAATCCGTCGAGAGAAACTCAAGTTACGATCGAAAGATCAAACAAAGGTCAATCTGGTCTACCCGAGGAAAATAGTTCTCGAATACAGCAAAGAAACTCGTGTAGATCGGAAACCACAAGTCCAATGACCGTGAAATTTTTACATATGATATATAATCAAGTTGTCAAGACAATACAAAAAGAATCACATCAATTGGATCTGTAAAACTCGAGTTATGATAAAACCACCAAAGAAAGGTAGTGCTGTGCGAAATTCAATAAGAAAAACTTGTCTAAAACAAGTAAGACGAACAAGACACAAAAGTTCCTTCAAACTACAAATTTTATTGATCAAAACACAAGAGGAACAGCACCAAAGTCGTGCTATACGAGCTCTGGCCTCTCTTGCTTATATAACCAGCCATGATGCCAACTCAAACCAAACTAGGACTCGTATCCTACTCAGTTTCCACCGAAACTTTCTATAACTGCTCAAGACTCTTCTATATGCAGATAGAAGCAATCTTAAGACATCCAAACACCTGAGGAACGTATCCCACATTTCTAAAAATAACTCAACTTCGTGACCGATACGAAATCTAACAAAAAAAACTCAAATCTTTCCATAAACAAACCATAATCACCTTAGCCGCAGCGTGAAGCATAATCCAGCCGGTTGGACCTTTCCGACCAATTCTTTATGTCCACTTCTCTTCATCACGCCTTGGAACCATGTTGCCACATCTATGAACTCCATGCACACGTTCAGACACCATACAACGATCTCCATGATACCTTCATATGCATTGTTCTTGATTCAAACATGGTGCGCAACTTCCCGATCAACTCAACCACAATTCCTCCCGAACTTGGTTGTTGAACCTCATCTTCTCCCTAAGACTAGTTCAATGGATCCCATCACCATGTCTTGAACTCAAGCAACACCTGCACATGAATAAACAACCAATATTTCCGAGCACAAGTCCTCGACTTGACTCACATTAGTTCCGAAACCACAACACCTTACGTGAGCACCTCACATAAGCATGATGCAAATCATAGCAAAATGATATCAGCCATAACCACCAACACACACCAAAAACTTAGTAAAATAACACCAAGCAAGCTTTCCATAATCCAAAAAGTAAGTTCGAAACATTGCAAGTTAAAAGCGGAACCATTGCAATCTAGCACTGGACCTGGCCAAAGCTAACCGGACCTTGAGACGAAGCTTACCAAATCTAACAGGACCTAGCGCCGGAGCTTACCAAAGCTAGTCGGACCTAGCGCTAGAGCTTACCAAAGCTAGTCAGACCTAGCGTCGGAGCTGACCAAAGCTAGTCGAACCTAGCCGCAGCAAGTTGGACCTAACCAAAATAAGTCAGACCTAGAAAAAGAAGTCAGACCTAACCAAATCAAGTCGGACCTTACGCCGGACCTAACCAAAACAAGTCGGACCTATTGTTGAAACTTGCTGGAGCTCAGACCTAGAGTCGAACCTTGTTAAAAAGGGTGTTTTGGCATTATTCAAAACTTTTATTGTCATAGCCAATGTATTCAACACACATAGGTATCACAGAGTGCATCTTCCGACCCTCCGCGGCCCTAGCACATTTGTTAGCTAGGCTGAAGAGCTCTGTGACGCTGCTGACATCTTTGGTTGCCAGCTTCTCTAGCATCTTCTTTTGTCTAACTCCCTGTCGGAATGCAACAATTATAGAGGCATTGGAGATATAAGGAGTAGTGTTCCGTACCTGAGAAAACCGCTGGATGAATGATCATAGCGATTCTCCCGCTTTCTGCTGTATAATGAATAGGTACAGCTCGGTGTAAGAGCTCCTGAAGCTGGTAGTGAACTAGCGACAAAGTTCCCCCCAACTATAGATGGAGTTAGAAGGAAGACTCATGAACCAGGACTTTGTTGTCTTGGTTAGAGTCACAGGGAAGTAGTTGGCCATCACAGCCTCATTGCCTCCAGCCGAAAGGATGGCAGTGGAGTAGATTTGAAGTAATTCGATAGGATTGACTATCCCGTCGTATTTCTCCAGCAGATGAGGCTAGAACTTAGGTGGCCAATTAGCCATGCGAAGATGCATGGCAAGGGCCGAATATCTATCCCCCACTCCCAAAGGAGAAGGGTTTTCCCGAGCTTCTTGCCTTTCGCGGGCGTGCTCCAGAAGGATGCGGCTGTCTTGCCTCATGTATCGGTGGTCGAGCTCCGACCGGAGATCCTGCATTGGGAGCCTCGATGTCGTATGAGTGCAGCATGCCCCAGAGGGTTGTGACGTCACTTGCTAGGAGGGTGCACGTCTCTTGTGTTGTGATGCCTGAGGACCAAGTCTACCAGACAAGGTCCTGTTCCTTGAAGATGCCTGCTCAGCAGGGGGCAGACCTTGGTTGCTAATGGCATCGGCTGCAGCTGCAACCAAATGCTTCACATCAGCACGCCACTGTTCCATCGCACCCTGAGGTGCTCCAGGTGTCGGTGGATGCTAAAGAAGAGTATGCGCTGTGTTCAGCGCGTTCTCAGGATTGTTCATCAATGCAGTGACCGATGCAAATACACCATCATGCTGAGATGGTGGAGGTGGTGATGGAACGACACCCGCCGGGACAACAATGTTGGCTGGCTGCTGCACATTGGAGGGATTTCCTCTAGCAGGTTTCTCAGCCAAACCGTTGGACGAAGCTACGACGGAGTTCACCATCTTGAGATCTTAGCTCCCCCTACCTGGCACACCAAATGTCGAAGTGTTGCAACGACACTTCCCCCAGTACTACTAAAACGTAGTTCGCGGTGGTTCGTATTCGGATGGGGTGCGTAAGATCAAGAACAAGATAGTGACACCGGAGTTTTACGTGGTTCGTGATGCCTGAGCGTAATACCCTACTCCACGCGGAGGTTGTTCATTGTATGGCGAGTGTCTGTGGTCGCTTGTGAGCATTTGAGCTTAGTTGCTCTCTACCATGCGATGCAACCCTTTTATATGCTAAGGACTGGCGGTTACAGATTACACCTGGCTCGACAGGTGGCCCCGACTATAGTTAACCACCTATATGTAACACCCCATCCACTACGGGCCTGACTGTCGTTACTTCTGCAGCTCTCTAGGATCACAGACTAGCCCCACAAACCAACACTAGTCTTTTCTATGCCTTTTGTCCTCACTCGTGCGCACCGGGGAAAAATTCCCAGTCGGTCACCCATCTGTAAATTGTTCCAGGCCAAGCACGCTTAACCCCAGAGTTCTTTGCAGGTGAGCTTCCGGAAAAGAAGGTATACCTTGGTGGTATGAGTATTCTATCAATCCTGTTAAGCCTTGAGTCAGGATGTCACACTATACACGATCTACATGTATAATATGTGATTAACAGTGTGATAACGCGCCTTAATGGCAGCATTACCTGTCTTGATGGTCCTTTGATCGTGTGTCATTAATACTGAATTAATGACATGTTAATAAGGTCTTGTAACTGTTGTTTAATAGCCTTTTGAATGTCTGCGTAGCTGGAGATCCAGTAGTCTTCCCGTTGCAGGCTTAGGTCCAGAGATCCAACACGTGGCAGCTTCGGAGCTTCCCTCTGTGGGGAGGCAGGTCTGGAGCTACTTGATACATGGCGGCACCGAAGCTTCCCTCTACTGGGAGTTAGGTCCAGGGTTGCTGGACATGTGGCGGTACTAGAGCTTCCCTGTGAAGGGAGGTAGGTCTGGTCCCGCAGGACACGTGGTAGCACCAAAGCTACCCAAACGTGGGATGCGGGGCCAGTGCTGTCAGACGTGTGTTGCCTTTGGAAGTCTTCACCACTACGGGAATCCCGATCAATTACGTTGGCCAAAGCTGACGTAATTAAGGCCAAAACTGACGTAAGTTACTTAATTATATCGGTTTTCTGTTGATTACGTCAGTTGTCGGCCAACGAAGCACTTTGGACATAATTAACGTTACTTACGTCGGTCGCCAACGTAATTAAGTAACTTACGTTGGTATCCCGCAGCTGACGTAAGTTATTTACCAGGATGGGTCGCGAGCCGGGCCGTAGAACTTACGTCGGTCCCGGGCCAGCTGACGAAAGTTAAGTAGTCTAACTTACGTTAGTATGGCATAATCGATGTGAGTTAGGTGGTATAACTTACGTCGGTATGGTGAGACCGACGAAAGTTAAACTAGGCTAACTTACGTCGGCTTAACCATAGCCGATGTAAGTTAAGTTTTAATTTTTTTTAAAAAAAATAGAAACTGACTACCTCGCATGATTGCGAGCTCCGGTTTGTACAGTTTATACAGAAACACAGATTCACAGAAACAGTTTATACACAAATACACAAAATAGTCCACAAAACATTCAAAACATCCACACAACAACACAAAATAGTTTCAGAGCATTAACCGGGCTACACACTAGCCCCTCCACTACCTGCGGAGCGAAGATCTTATCGGATCATCCCTCCGGGTGCCTATAGGTGTGGCGAAGGAGTTTGTGCCGCCGTTCTCGAACCTTGCAAAAGAACCATATATTCCATGTATTAGCCTTGTAAAGAATTGCATAACCCTGTAAAGAATCATAAACCAACAAATAAATAACCAAAACTACAACCTCCTACATTAAAATATGCTAAGTTATATTCCCTGATACTATTCAATGCTTTCACTGCATTAAAAATAAAAAACAAAACTTAGTTACAACATCTAAACACCAAGAAGATATTCAATAACTAATACAGGTTGCCAACTCTGATTGTTGATTAAAGCAATGGAAGAGATACATCTATCCTCCTCGGTGTTGACACGTAACTCAATGAACATCCGTTCGGCTACAACTGAATTACAAAGTCCTTGACAGGTTATTCCAACCAGTTCAGTCCTGGTGCCCCAAATCCAAGAACAAGCAAGATGGAAACTTGGTCTCAATCCATGAACCTCTGTTTCACTCTCTTCTACTCTATGTTCTACCTCCTTATCTCCCTATATATGTAAAATACTGAAATGAATACGACAATATTAAAGAAATAGTTTATTACTTGCTCCGGGGTCTGCTGCGGCGGAAGCGTAGGAATCTCTATATTGTGACCGGTGTTTCGAGCAAGAGTCTGCCATTGCAAAATATTAGAAGATATATGTTATTTAAATGCCATGAAATTTAACTATGGTAGTTTAAATTACTTTATCTGGGCCATCATTAAGGTCGTCCTCCGCTGCTCCTCCCTTGCCTCCGCCCTCGACCTCTCCAGCTCTGCCTGGGTTTGCGCCAGCGTCTCCTTCAAGGCAAGGAGCTTCAGCTGGGTCTGCGAGAGATGACCACTGGTGGTCCCAATGAACGAGGCCTGCGACGATGAAGCGCCTCTCAAAGGTCGCGCCGACCTCGATTCGACAACTCCATCAAAAATGGCAAACCTGCAAAAGAATGAAAACACTAAGTAGAAGAAGATAAATTAAAAAATAAATGAAACACATGAACAACTCACCGTCTATGGGCCTTCTCGCCTTCGCCCGCGTACATGGCTTGGGGGTCGATCGGCGCGCTTTCCCAATCATAGTCCACACCATGTATCTTCGCGACCTCCTGCGCGTACTTTACCTACAAAACAAAGAAATCTTGTAAGCATGTCAATAACAGGATTTGTTATAATGAAATTAATGAATTTCGAAAACTTACCAGTCGGTCGGCTGCGACCTGACTACATTGCCCTGGCTGAGAAGGGTCACTTCCCTTGTGACCTCTCTTCCAAACCTGGGTCGGGATCGGCTCCTGACCTATCTCTCGCTCTGGTATAGCTGTCTTAGTGAGATATAAATATATTAGGAACAAATAAGTAAATTTAAAAACTACTTACCATGTGTTTAGCCAAACGCAAGTAGCGGTCAACGCCAAAGTTGTGGTTATCCTCGGACCCCATGCGACACTGTCTAGACTTTGTGGACTTACCTATGAAAGCTTCCCTGGCCTAGTGCTGATAGAGAGCTAAGTACGCCTCGGTGTTACCCTGTAACTAGGAAATACTAACCTGCACATATTTCATTTTTCATTAATGCAGTTAACATACATAGATATTGTATATATTGAACAATTATTAAAAACTTACCTCCGCGTACTACTCCTCTGTCAAGTACGCGTCAAAGTCCTTCCTAAATGGACCCCGTTGTTGCTCCTGCTCCTACTCCCGGGGGTGCCGCTTGTAGTACGCGTTGACGGCCTGAATCCGCGTGTTCGACAATGCCGCCGTCGTGAGCTTTCGAGCGTTGTAATGGAACACGCATCTCGTGTGTTCCTCCATGCCTGGTTACTCTACCTGGTACCTCAGCTTTAAGCAAACAAGCATTTAAGTGATATGCATTAACAATTCAAACGAGTTGAAAAAAATGAAACAGTTAAACTTAACATAAAATCGTGCCACACGGCTCCCTGAATCATGTCGTGGACGGGTGAGAGACACGAACGTAGTCATCCCACGACGGGGCAGGGAAACCGTCAATGACACTGGTGTAGTGCAACTTCACGCTAGCACCCAGAACACTGTTAACCTGCCTGTGGTGTTTCTCGGCCCCGTGAACGAAAAGTCATACCAACATCTGCAAAATATATTAAATAATTAAGTAAAGGAAAACAACATCTAATATTTAATATACTATATACAGTTTTTACCTGTCTCCGACATGTCTCCGACAGGATGGATTGACAATAAATAATTATTAACAACAACAATTTATAAAAATAACTTTATTGTAAACTAAAATTTACCTTCGTCTGCTGAAAGCACATGTGAGCTGAGGGTGGAGCGTGCGCCAGAAAGAAGGAACGTCAGCTCGAAGGTAACGAGGTCCCTGAGCAAGGGTCTCATGGCGGCTCAAACCCTCTCACTGGCTTCTCCTTCCCCTTCCCCTTCGACGACATCCTGTTGCAAGGAATAAATGATTAATATGCAAAGATAATATACAAAATTAATGTTCAAGTTAGTGAATAAAATGTTATTTCATAAATTTTAAAATTCATAAACATCATGGTCATGCACCCTGCTCCTTAAACCAACCCATCGATCTTCTTCCGCATATTGTTTTTCTTTTCGCAAATCAGCAAGTTCGACTAAGTCATCGATATCTTCAGTTTCTGATTCTGTTTCCGCTTCCATGCCAGTCTCGATATCTTGAGCGTCTCCAACTAAGTCATCGAGTCCTACATCGGGCTCGACTGAGAAGGAGTCTGGCAACTCTTCCTCTTGGTAGACCACACCAGCCTCAGCTTCCTCATGGTAATCATCATCTCCTGGAGCGTATAACCGCTCACGAGGATTCACCTTATGTACTACCCACCAAGCTTTGAATTTATTGCATGGATAAGATAGATAGTACACTTGCTCTACTTGGTGTGCAAGAACTAATGAATCGAATCCTTTCAACCGTTCCTTGTGTTTTACTTCGACCATGCCAAATTCGTTTACTCGAATTCCACGAATAGAATAAAACCATTTGCAGTCAGAGAATACTGCTCGAATTGTCTTGTTTCTGACAAAAGTGAATTCAAGGATTTTTTTTAATAATCCCGTAGTAATGAGTTTCATGTTCTTGCGAATTGATTGCCCTCATCACAACTCTGGTATTACATGTTGCTGCGAGAGGACGAAGATATTCAAATTGAGTTGTACGGAATCGAAAGCCGTTGATGTCATATCAACCATAGTTTCTAACATTAACCACTCCACGGGATAGTTGTCGTAAATCTTCATGGACGTTGGCATCTTTTTTGCACCGTCCAAGAAATGAAGTTATTAGAAAACGTAAGCATTCTTAAGTTATAAGAAAACATTGTTAATATTGATAAGTTAACGAGAAAACGTTACATGATCTCTGTAAGTGCATCTAGGATATCCCTTGTGGGTTTTGGCTAATTGATGACAAACATATGAGATCCTAATGAATCCACTGAGATGATTGCAGGACAAACAAGTGGAACGGCTCGGTGCACACCAAAAAGGTAAAAAATGAAGTGGTGTTCAAAGCAAGATACTTTGATAAAGCTTGGAAGACTAAATTAGATTTTGAATGTATAGGGAGTGTATGAAAGACACACTCCAAGAGCTCACAACTTTGCGCGAGGGTAAGGGATTAAAATTAACCTAACTTTCACAAAGCACCGGACTAGTCCGATCATGGACCGGACTAGTCCGTTCATCTTTCTAGAATCCCACTTATAGGGAGATCGGACTAGTTTGTGCATCCACCGGACTAGTCCGTTGATGTTTCTGGAGTCTCTCACATTGAGAGACCGGACTAGTCCGATCATGGACCGGACTAGTCCGTTGAACTCTCTAGAATCTCCCGTTCGTGGAGATCGGACTAGTCTGCGGACTAGTCCGATGAACTTTCTGGAGTCACCTTCACACAGCACCGAAATAGTCCGAGCTTGTACCGGACTAGTCCGGTAGACTTTCTGAACTTCAAAATGCACACTGACCGGACAAGTTCGGACTTGTACCGGACTAGTCTGGTGTTAGGGTTTTTCAAGGCTACCTTTTGGAAACCCTATATATAAAGAGTCCACAGCTTTCCTATTAATACACACGTTGAATACTGATCAAACAACAAACCCTAGCGCCGCCACTTCATACCAAGAGCCAAAAACACATCTCCCCACACATCTAAAGTGCAAAAAGAGTGAAATCAATTGAACACTTGGATTCGGGATTGGGAGATCGTCGTTCTTTCACTATGAGCTCTTGGGGTTTGATCTTTCTACACTCATACTCTGCATTGTAATACTTTTGAGTGTATTTGATCACTTCTTTCGTTGTAATTCTCGTGGGAGCCCTCAACGTGTGAGGTTGCCCCACAAACTTGGTAATTACCCGTGATAGTGGAATCAAGTCGGCCTTCATGGTGACTTGAAGAGGGAAAGGGTTGGAGACCCGGCTCTGTGTGAGCTTCCTCAACGAGGACGTAGATCTCGTGGTGAGATCGAACCTCGGGAAAAATTCGTGTGTCTTGTACCTTATTTCATTTAAATTTTATTCACTAGATTACTTAAGTGCTAAAACATCAACCCAAGGAAATTATAAGTTTTACCTGCATTCTTACATTAATCTGAAATAAATATATCAGTTGTTCTCATTTCCGCTGCTAAAGAAACTTAGATTCCCAATCAACACTTGATCAACACACACATTTTTAGCACACCGGACAAGTCCGCCCACACGACCGGACTAGTCCGACCAACCAAAGTTTGACGATTCTATTAAGTGTGCAGGGAATTCAAAAGGCCTATTCACCCCTCCTCTAGGCCACATTCAATTGGTATGAGAGCAAGGTTCTCCACCAATGAGACTCACACCTCGGAGAGATCAATGGCCTCTGAGAGGAACAATGATATCTCGAAGATGAACATTAATGAGGAGGAACAAGAAACTAAAACTTTTGATGTGCTGAAAGAGAGCCCACACGATGATGAAGAAGTGCGACAATTGAAGGCACTTCTGAGAAAGAAATTGCTAGGACAAAAGGGAAAAGAAGAAGACAAAACGACGGGGAGTGGTCATCACAACTACTCCCGACAGCCTTACTACTACAACCGTCTCAATTCAAACAACCATTATCTTTCCATTCCTATGGGAAAACCTCCACAGTTTGACGGAAGCGACTATACAATGTGGAAGTACAACATGAAGATGCATCTAATATCTCTAAATCCTAGTCTATGGCACATCTTTTGCACTGGCATTGACATCCCGGACACGGATGAAGAACTCACCCCAGAACAAGAACAAGAGATTCACAGAAGTGCACAAGTCGTCGCCGTGATCACATCATCACTAAGCAGAGAGGAATTCACCAAGATTGATGGCTTAGAAAGTGCAAAGGATATCTGGGATACACTCAAGACAGCTCACGAAGGGAATAGATCGGTTCGTGAAGCAAAAATCGAAATGCTTGAAGGAGAGTTGGGGAGATTCGCTATTGAAGAAGGCGAATCACCTCAAGACATGTACAACCGGATGAAGGCACTCATCAACAAAATACGTGCCTATGGAAGTAAGAAATGGACGGATTATGAGGTAGTCAAGAGAATGATTAGAGCCTTCATGCCAAGAAATGTCACACTTTGCTCAATGATTAGAGAAAGCCCCGGGTTTCACAAAATGACTCCTGATGAGTTGTTGGGAAAGATCATAAACCATGAAATGATGGAGAAAGAGGCACAATACGTCAAAGACTTGGCCAAGATCACTTCCTCCAAAAATAAGGAGGTTGCTCTCAAAGCAACATGCCGACCCAAACTCAAAGATGCTCGTGAAGTCCAAGACGATGGGCATACAAGTGACGAGAGCACCGATCTTGATGATGAAGAAATGGTACTCTTTATCAAGAATTTCAAGCGAACGATGAAAAGAAGACACGGCAACAACTCAAATTAAAGCAAAAACAAGGATAAAGGAAAATCCAAGGCTCGACGCACTTGCTACAACTGCGAAGAGTATGGGCACTTCATGGTGGACTGCCCTTATGAGGAAAACAAAAAGAAGAAGGAAATAAGACCTCAAGAAAAGAAAAGCTTCAGAAAAAGAAGACAAACCCATCAAGCTCACATTGGCAAGGAGTGGGACTCAAACGACGAGTCTTCCTCCGATGAAGAAGAAGAGATGGCTACTATCGCAATCAAGAAACCTACTATGAAGGCCACACTCTTTCCAAACATGGGAGGATGGGACATGAACAACCATACTTGCCTTATGGCTAAGGAAGGCAAGAAAAAGGTATGGCTCACTCCTCCTACGCTAAATTCCTCTATTGATGACTTTGACAGCTCTAGTGATAATGAATAAATGTTTAGAGGAATAAGTAAAATTGCTCTAAAGAAAATGGAAATGTTGTCGAATGAAATATTTGAAAAGGAAGAACTTCTTGACCGACAAGAAGATATGCTCATCCGTTAAAGGAAGAGATATCAAGAAGTTGAAAAGCTTCTCGAGCTTGAAAGAGAGAAGAACGAGTCGCTTGAAGCTGAGCTAGCCTTGAGTAAGGAAACTTACTCAAAGCTAGAAGACTCGCATATTGCAATCAAGGAAGAACTTGCTAACTTGTCAAAAGCTAACAAGATCCTTGAGGTGCAAGTCAAGTCGCTCAAGCAAAGTGACTCCTCTTCCTCCAAGAGCTCTTCCTCCAAGGATATAAGTTCGACAACAATCAGAACTTGCACTTGCTCTAGTAAGAAGAATATTATGTCCAATACTTCAACTTCTCATAATATGCATGCCCCTCCAAGCGGCATCTTTGATAAGGAGAAGATCAAATATGCACGCAGTGCATATATGGTCACTACACCTCCTAATGTCAAAGATGGCCTTGGTTTTGATAAGAGCAAACACATGTCTACTTCAAATCATGCTAAGAATAGAATTGTCATTGTCAAGGAAAAATCCCATGAATCTGAACCACAAATATTGTTTCATACATTTAATGCTTCGTATGTTATTATGAAAGCCAAATGTGGAAAACTCATTGCCAAATATACAGGGCCACGCCACAAGAACTTGAAAACTTGTGTGTGGGTGCCCAAGACTCTTGTGACTAACCTGAGAGGACCCAAGCAAGCTTGGGTACCTAAAACCAAGGAATAATTCTTTTTGCAGGCTTACTCCTCCGGTGGAACAAAATGGGTACTTGATAGCGGATGCACAAATCACATGACCGGAGAGAGAGGTATGTTTGTAGAGTACGAGTACAACAAGGATCCAGGTGAAGGCATATACTTCGAAGACAACAGCCAAGGAAAGGTCCTTGGTAGCGGTAACATTGAAATATCCTCTCAACATAGCTTCTCAAACGTTTTACATGTAGATTCTCTAGATTATAACCTTTTTGTCAATTTCCCAACTATGCGACAAAGGTTACAACTGTTTATTCACTAATGAGGGTGTGACTGTTTTTAGAAGAAGCGATGGCTCGATTGCATTCAAGGGAATGTTGAAGGGCAAGCTTTATCTAGTTGACTTCAACAAAGATAAAGTCGAACTCAACGCTTGCTTGGTTGCTAAGAACAACATGGGATGGCTGTGGCATAGACGGCTAGCCCATGTTGGGATGAGAAATCTGCAGAAACTTCTAAAGGGTGGTCACATCCGTGGTCTTAAGGATGTGGTTTTTGAAAAAGACAGGCCGTGCAGCGCGTGTCAAGCAGGAAAACAAGTCGGAGCACCACAACCTGCCAAGAATGTGATGACTACCGCAAGACCGCTGGAACTTCTCCACATGGATCTCTTTGGTCCAGTTTCATACATCAGCATCGGTGGTAACAAATATGGTTTAGTAATTGTTGATGATTTTTCAAGATTTACCTGGGTATTTTTCTTGTATGATAAATCAAAAACTCAGGGGATCCTCAAGAAGTTCTTGAAAAGAGCTCAGAACGAATTCTCATCAACCATAAAGAATATCAGAAGTGACAACGGGACAGAATTCAAAAACCTCCAAGTTGAGGAGTTTCTCGATGAAGAAGGGATAAAGCATGAATTCTCGGCACCCTACTCCCCTCAACAAAATGGAGTGGCCGAAAGGAAGAACAGAACATTAATTGAAATGGCGAGAACTATGTTGGATGAATACAAGACATCAGATCGTTTTTGGGCAGAAGCAGTAAACACCGCTTGCCATGCCACAAATTGACTGTATCTACATCGACTACTGAAGAAAACTCCATATGAGCTCCTTACCGGTAAAAAGCCCAATGTTTCTTCTTTTAAAGTTTTTGGTTGCAAATGTTTTATTCTGAACAAGAAACCGAGGACCTCGAAGTTCGCTTCAAAGTCCAATGAAGGATTCTTGCTCGGATATGAGTCGAATGCCTACGCCTATCGTGTCTTCAACAAGGTGTCCGACCTTGTTGAAGTAGCACGTGACGTAATGTTCGATGAATCTAATGGCTCACAAGTGGAGCAAGTTGATAAGTGTGTGCTAGATAAAGAGGAAGCTCCATATGAAGCACTGAAGAAAATGGGACTTGGTGATATCTTACCACAAGAGCAAACATTCGACTCAAATGCACAAGATGAACCTCAACACGGAGGCAATGATCAAGGGGGAGCTCTTACACAAGATCAAGAGGAGGAAGATCAAGAAGATCAGGACAATCATGGAAACAACGATCTAGGGGGAGACAATGCACATGAAGATAATGAAGAACAAGCAACTACACAAGATCCACACCCAAGAGTACACCAGAGCGTGCAAAGAGACCACCCTGTCACTAGATCTCGAGTTGCAAATTTCTGTAAATCCTATTCTTTTGTGTCTTTTCTAGAACCATACAGGATAGAAGAAGCCTTAAGGGATCCAGACTGGGTGATTGCAATGCAAGAGGAGCTAAACAACTTCAAGAGAAATGAAGTATGGGAGCTGGTGGAAAGACCAAAGGCGAACATAGTTGGAACAAAATGGGTCTTTCGGAACAAGCAAGATGAACATGGAGTAGTAACAAGAAATAAGGCAAGACTGGTGGCCAAAGGTTATTCTCAGGTCGAAGGTTTGGACTTCGATGAAACTTTCGCTCCTGTAGCTAGACTTGAGTCCATTCGTATTTTATTGGCATATGCTACTCACCATAATTTTAAGCTGTATCAAATGGACGTCAAGAGCGCTTTCTTAAACGGCCCAATCAAGGAGGAAGTTTATGTGGAGAAGCCACCAGGATTCGAAGACCAGAAATATCCCAACCATGTCTACAAACTGCGTAAAGCTCTCTATGGCCTCAAACAAGCTCCTCGAGCTTGGTATGAGTGTCTTAGAGATTTTCTAATTCAGAATGGATTCAAAATTGGTAAAGCTGACTATACACTTTTCACTAAACATTGTGATGATCATTTATTTGTATGTCAAATTTACGTTGGTGACATCATTTTTGGATACACTAACAAATCCTTCTGTGAAGAGTTTAGCAAAATAATGACAGGTAGGTTCGAGATGTCAATGATGGGCGAATTAAAGTTCTTCTTGGGATTCCAAGTGAAGCAACTAAGAGAAGGTACATTTATAAGCCAAACCAAATATACACAATACATTCTCAAGAAATTCAATATGGACAAAGTCAAGCCCATCAAGACACCCATGTCCACTAATGGACACCTCGACCTCAATGAAGACGGTCCAAATGTGGATCAAAAGGTATATCGGTCCATGATTGGCTCTTTACTTTATTTATGTGCATCTAGGTCAGATATTATGCTTAGTGTTTGCTTGTGTGCAAGGTTTCAAGCTGAACCTAAAGAGTGTCATTTAGTTGCTGTAAAAAGAATCCTAAGGTACCTTGTGCACACACCCAACTTGGGCCTTTGGTATCCCAAAGGATCCAAATTTAACTTGATAGGGTATTCCGATGCCGACTATGCAGGTTGCAAAGTCGATAGAAAGAGCACGTCAGGGACTTGTCAGTTTCTTGGTAGGTCCCTGGTATCTTGGTCATCTAAAAAGCAAAACTCCATTGCCCTTTCCACAGCAGAAGCAGAATATATTGCAGCCGGTAGCTGTTGCGCCCAATTACTTTGGATGCGACAAACCCTTAGGGACTACGGCTACAATCTTAATCATATCCCACTTTTGTGTGACAATGAAACTGCTATAAAAATTGCACACGACCCAGTAGAGCACTCAAGAACTAAGCACATAGATATCCGTCATCATTTTCTTAGAGATCATTCATTAAAAGGTGACATTGCTATTTCACATGTTAGAACTGAAAAACAACTTGCGGATATTTTTACCAAACCATTGGATGAGAAAAGGTTTTGTGAACTTAGGAATGAACTTAATATTCTTGACTCTCGAAATGTGTCTTGAAACGTTGCACACCTGGTTGAAACTTCAAATGTTACACTTTATTGCTAAAACTGCCCCTCACCTCTTTTTCTCCTAAGAAAACTATTTTAATGAAGAAATCTTGGAATTTATGACCATGTTTTTGTGTTGATTGCTTTCTGGTCATAATCACCAAGATTATTTGCAAAATTTGTCCTTGGATCACTATTAGTATCTCTATATTCTCAGTTTTTTCAGGGACACTGGACTAGTCAGGTCTGCCACCGGACTAGTCCAGACAGTCCCTCCTTCTAGGTTTTCCAGGGGCACCGGACTAGTTCGTCCTCTGACCGGACTAGTCCGGTCGGCCGCGTATATAAGTAGCTGGCCGGCCCAGAACCGTTTCAAATCTCCCTCCACCTTTAGTTGAGCCCTCACCTCTCAAACCCTAGCCCCCAAAAGTGATTTTCGAGTTGATCCCTCAAAATCCAAGCTTTCTCCGTGGGAAATCCTCCCCTCGGCGAGTTGGTACTCTTCTCCAAACTCATCCGGATAGATTTGTACTCCTTCAACGCGAATCTTCAAATCTCGGTAAATTTCTCCCAAAAATCAAACTCTCAACTTTTCTAGTTCTAGCTTATTTCTCTTGATTCCAAGGAAGTACATTAGCTTCAGAGATGTATTCCTTTCATCTTCATGCTCCTTTGCATCCTTAGATAGAAGTTGTGATTCTAGTTTTGTTAGGGTTCTTGTGCCAGGCCGGACTAGTCCGACTCCCAGGTACGGACTAGTCTGGTACACCGGACAAGTCCGCACTCTGAAACCGGACAAGTCCGGTCTCTGACACTTGAATCCTCACATCTTCTTCATTCTTAGTTCATTCTCATCTAAATCTTTAATTCCTTGTTAGGCACGATGTCTTCAAGCTCCGATGACAGCTCCTTTCATGTTGATGAAGAAGTTGAGCGCGAAAAGGTGAAAAGAGCCAAGGAGAGGTACATGAAGAAAAGGCATGATGTAAATGTGCACTCTCCACCCTCCGACGACAACTTGCCCAAGAAAAGGAGGGTAGTTGTGAAGAAAGCCCAAGGAAAGGCTGGTGAGAGCTCCTCAGGGCCAAAGAGGACTCTCAACAAAGGAAAGGGGCTTGCTAGTGGTCCCATTGGACCCCTGAAAATGAAGAACCCAAGTCACTGCAACAGGCAGCGCTCAAGTAAGGATTTCACTGGTAAAGGGGGTGAGCTTGTCGATAGCTTCAGGCAGGTTAATGTGTATGCTCAACCTCGGCAATGCTCAAACCCAAGATTTTGGAGCAACTTCCATGCCGACTACTACGAGCATGTGTACATGAAGATGAAGAATCACGTTGTGAAGAGTCAATGGGTGAACATTGGGTACATGCAGTCAAAGAAGTATCCTGCCTTCCGTGAGGTGGTTGAGTCCCTGGAGAGGCACGGACTGAAGGAACTGTTTTCCTTTGAGAATGATTGGAACAATGAGGTCATCACCCAATTCTACTCCACCCTCTACTTTGCTCGTGGTGATGGATACAGTCTCACTTGGATGACTCATGGTTCCAAGTATAGTGTCACTTATGATGAGTTTGCGAGAATCCTCCACCTTGAACACACTTTGGATCATGATCTTGTCATTCACAATCTGCATCCCTTGGAGAAGGATGAGCTCAAATTTCTCTATGACACAAGGATGCCTTATGTCCCTCCAAATATCAATTATTTGAAGCCCTTCTATGTGGTCCTCAATAGAATTTTGAGGAAGACGATAGCCCCGAAAGATGGAGATGCGGGGACTATTCAAGGAACTTTGAGGACCCTAATGAAGGTCATTGGTGGGAAGAGACCGTTCAATGTCTTTGAATACATCTACAATGACATTGTGAACATCCCAATCACTCCAAACAGATCTTGCGAGTATGCCCCGTACATCATGTACATGATCGAGAAGGTGACTGGACTTGAGTTCGTCAAGGATGTCCAACATACGGGGTTGAAGCCACAAAAGCCCACCGAGTACACTATACCTTCGGCTCCTGATGCACCTCCATCCCCTGAAGCTGAGAGGAGGACAAAACAAACTCGGGATGTGAATGTCACTAGATCTTCAGCTGCTCCTCCTAGCTCTGCACCTGCTCCTGAATCCTCCGGTGGTGTGCTCAAAATGCTCACCTCCATCTTTGCCTGCTGCCACAAGATTGAAGTCAGGCAGAAGAAGCATCAAAAATATGTCAACGCCAACATCAAAGCTATTTGTGACAAGCTGAAGATTGAGCCGGTGGGATCCCCGCCCGCCTTCGAGGACTCTGAGGAAGAGTCTGCTCCGGCGAATGATGATGATGGTGGTGAAGATGAGGACAAGACCGAGACTGAAGAAGAGAGTGGCGATGAGTGATTCCCCTCAATTTTTCCCATTTTGGTGCCTTGATGCCAAAGGGGGAGAGATTGAGACTAGTAGCTTGAGACCATCTCTAGTAATGCTGTCTTTATGTTTTTGTGATCAAGGACATGTACTTATTTTTAAAAACCTTGTAATGCACTATTTCTTCTCTTATGTGTGATGCTTATTGTTGCTTGGATGATTATCTCTATGCTCATTATTGATTATCTTTACTTCATCACACCTTGTTGATCACACACCTGTTAGGCACCCCACCATAAGGTGTGTGCATATGTGAGAAGCTTTTTGTGGACTTATCTTTATTCTCATATGTGCACATCTTATGAAAATCAAGATTTTATTCTCAACTGTGATATCTCAAATGGTTGTCATCAATCACCAAAAAGTGGAAGATTGTAAGTGCATCTAGGATATCCCTTGTGGGTTTTGGCTAATTGATGAAAAACATATGAGATCCTAATGAATCCACTGAGATGATTGCAGGACAAACAAGTGGAACAGCTCGGTGCACACCAAAAAGGTAAAAAATGAAGTGGTGTTCAAAGCAAGATACTTTGATAAAGCTTGGAAGACTAAATTAGATTTTGAATGTATAGGGAGTGTATGAAAGACACACTCCAAGAGCTCACAACTTTGCGCGAGGGTAAGGGATTAAAATTAACCTAACTTTCACAAAGCACCGAACTAGTCCGATCATGGACCGGACTAGTCCGTTCATCTTTCTGGAATCCCACTTATAGGGAGATCGGACTAGTCTGTGCATCCACCGGACTAGTCCGTTAATGTTTCTGGAGTCTCTCACATTGAGAGACCGGACTAGTCCGATCATGGATCGGACTAGTCCGTTGAACTCTCTGGAATCTCCCGTTCGTGGAGATCGGACTAGTCTGCGGACTAGTCCGATGAACTTTCTGGAGTCACCTTCACACAGCACCGGACTAGTCCGAGCTTGTACCGGACTAGTCCGGCAGACTTTCTGGACTTCAAAATGCACAGTGACCCGACAAGTCCGGACTTGTACCGGACTAGTCCGGTGTTAGGGTTTTTCAACGGCTACCTTTTGGAAACCCTATATATAGAGAGTCCACAGCTTTCCTATTAATACGCACGTCGAATACTGATCAAACAACAAACCCTAGTGCCGCCACTTCATCCCAAGAGCCCAAAACACATCTCCCCACACATCTAAAGTGCAAAAAGAGTGAAATCAATTGAACACTTAGATTCGGGATTGGGAGATCGTCGTTCTTTCACTGCGAGCTCTTGGGGTTTGATCTTTCTACACTCATACTCTGCATTGTAATACTTTTGAGTGTATTTGATCACTTCTTTTGTTGTAATTCTCGTGGAAGCCCTCAACGTGTGAGGTTGCCCCACAAACTTGGTGATTACCCGTGATAGTGGAATCAAGTCGGCCTTCGTGGTGACTTGAAGAGGGAAAGGGTTGGAGACCCGGCTCTGTGTGAGCCTCCTCAACGAGGACGTAGATCTCGTGGTGAGATCGAACCTCGGGAAAAATTCGTGTGTCTTGTGCCTTATTTCATTTAAATTTTATTCACTAGATTACTTAAGTGCTAAAACATCAACCCAAGGCAATTATAAGTTTTACCTGCATTCTTACATTAATATGAAATAAAAATATCAGTTGTTCTCATTTACGCTGCTAAAGAAACTTAGATTCCCAATCAACACTTGATCAACACACACATTTTTAGCACACCGGACAAGTCCGCCCACACGACCGGACTAGTCCGGCCAACCAAAGTTTGACAATTCTATTATGTGTGCAGGGAATTCAAAAGGCCTATTCACCCCCCTCTAGGCCACATTCATTCTCGAAACCAGGAAAGAAAATTAGATCCCCCATTTATTCCTTCCTGTCGAATCTGTTCTATTTGCTTGCTCGTGGGTTGATGTCAATATCTCCAATTTTGCTTGTCGAACATACTGCACGAAAAGAGAACTTTTTAGAATACATGTGTTACAAAAGATGGTGAAAAGCATAAGTGTAGGAGAAACACTTATTTGAAATATTCATCCATTTCTTCCATATTAGCGTACATGTAGAAGAAAGCAGCACGCCTTTCTTTTTCGCTAACGTCGTAGGAAGTGTAACAACCAACAGTATTGTCTCTTGTTGCAAAAATGGAAGATCACTACAAGGAGGTTGCTCATCCATATTTTACTGCATTAACAAAGTATTAACATTGTGTTCCTCTGCAAAGTAAACACTTGAGAAGTATCCTACTTTCTTAAGAGTAAAAGCTTTGGTGATGCAACCTTCAACCCTTGCCCTGTTACCAATCATTGGTTTCAGATATCTGAGTGATCTTTCAATATGATAAATCCACCTATATTGCATGAGGCCGCCCACTTTCGCTTCAAATGGAAGATGAATTAAGAGATGTTGCATTGGATTGAAAAATCCTGGAGGAATTTTTTTTCCATCTTACACAAAAGTACTGAAATCTCCTTCTCCAACTTAGTCATCATCTCTGGCGTGATTTCTTTAGCACAGAGTTTCCTATAGAAGTGGCTAAGCTCGGCTAACACCTTCCACACCGCATCGTCATAGTAGCCACGAAACATAACAGACAGAAGTCTTTTCATGATTATGTGATAATCATGACTTATCAACCCAATGAGCTTTCCCGTTTTCACATTCACGGCTCGTCTCAGACTAGCTGCATAACCATCTGGGAATTTCAACCTTTGCAACCATTCGAGAACTTCTTTCTTTCCTTTAGGTCAAAGACAGAAAGGAGCGCATGGTTTACCACCGTTTTTGGAGAGCTCAAGAGTTTGACGGTTACAAAGCTCGGCGAGATCCTTTTGAGTCTTTAAATAGTCTTTTGTTTTGCCCGTCATGTCCATGCATGTGCTTATGATACATTCGGCCATGTTACGCTCTTGATGCATGACATTAATGTTGTGCCTTAGAATAAACGTCTTCACATACGGTGGCTCCCAAAGTCCACATATGTGAGTACAATTGTGTTTGTCTCCGTAACCTTCAAAATATCCAGGACGACCTTCATCTCGCACCAATTTGTCCAACATATCAGATATTTCTGACCCGTTAAGACGTTTGGTCCTTTAGTGACAATGGTGTACTTTATGAAGACATTCCTCTGTTTTCTAAACAAGTGATTCAGAGGCAGCCAACGTTTATGACAATCGAAGTAAAATATATTGCCTCCATGGGTAAGTCGAAAGCAATCGGTATCCGAGGCACATATCGGACACGTCAACCGATGATGAGTGCTCCATCCATAAAACATGTCGTATGCCGGAAAATCATGGAGGGACCACAAATAAGCAGCTCGAAGGTTGAATTTCTGCTTCTTGTAACAGTCGTACGCTTCAACTCCTGTCCACAACATTTTCAACTCTTTGATCAACGGTTTCAACATCACGTTGAGACGTGACCCAGGATGATCCGGCCCAGGTACAATGAGGCTAAGAAACATGAACTCATTCTTCATGCAAAAATTCGGTGGAAGATTGTACGGAATGACAAAGATGGGCCAACAGGAGTATGGTGTGGCGTTTGTGCTGAATGGCGTCAACCCATCTGTCGCCAACCCGATGCGAACATTTCTTGCTTCACGACTGAATTCTAGGTCTAACCAATCCAGTGCCTTCCATGCCTCACCATCGGACGGGTGTGTCATGACTCCATTGTTGTGACGCTCACCTTCTTTGTGTCATCTCATGTGTCTGGCCCTTTTTTTAAGGAATAACCACTTCAACCTCGGTGTCACGAGTAAGTAACGAAGCTGCTTACATGCGACTTCCGTCATCACAGTATCACTATCGTTATTAACAACCTCGAAAAACCTCGGTTGACCACATTTTAAACATTTGTTCTCATTGGCATGCTCTCTCCAAAAAAGCATGCAGTTGTCCGGACACACATCAATCTTCCCGTACTTCATACCAATACCGAAAAAAATTTTCTTCGACTTATACATATCTTTAGGCACTATGTTGGGATGTGGAAGGGCATCGTTGAACAAATTGATGAGCTCATTGTAATAGTTATTAGAAAAGAAGAACTGAGACTTAATTGCCATAAGTCTAGTCACAAAATTGAGGATTGTCATTTTAGTGTGTCTATGCAGCAACTCTTCTGAATCTTTGAGAAGTTTGAAGAACTCTTTAACCTCTGCTGTTTGAGGATCCTCTGTAAGCTCTGGTCGTATAGCTTCCAGCATCTCATCCATCATATTGACCTCCATGGCATCATCATTGTCCGCTTCCACTTCTTGTACAGCTTGAAAGTTGTCTCGCCGCGGAAGTTCCACAACTCATAATGTGACACGTAACCGTTTCGACACAAGTGCATCGTAAGTTCCACTTTGTCCAAAAACGTTCCATTTCGGCATTTCGTACATGGGCACCGCGCCTTATCGCTATTTGACAACAAAAAAGCTCGTTTCACAAAAGCTTCTGTCTTGGCGTACCACTCATCTGAATGACCACCAGTTCTGCTCTTCCAACCAATATACATCCAACTATGATCTTCGCCCATGTTTGACTCTGCAATTTAAAGCCATACCAATTACTGTTAGTTTCTCGTTACTTTATGCACGATAGAGGAAATAATGAGAGAGACAGTGAACTGAGTCCGTCGGAGTCCGCCATACACACGCGCGGGTGATTTAGTCGCATACTTTAACTTCACACTAATGGGCCGCGACAGAACCTAATTGGCCCGTCAGGGCTGGGGCGGCGACTTCTGCGCGCCTCTCCTCCTCCATGGCATTGGCATGATAGCCATCAGTGGTGAGAAAGACAAAGGGGGTGCAGTCGTTCACACCCTCCCGTTTCATTTTCAACACCGAGCGACCTCATGGATTCCGATGGCCTTCACCATGCATCTCCTTGCTTGTGCCTTGCCCCCGGCCTTTTGGGAGGTGGGAGACTGGGATTTCGAGCGGAGAACGGCGGAGGCAGGCAGGATTAGGCTCAGGGCCCTTGGCTTCTTAACTTGGGCCGCCATCTGTCACGGTTGACCTAACTAGGATGCCCCTGCCGAGGACATCTAACCAGCCAATCCATGTCTCCAACTAACCAATCTCCAGCCCACACGACCCACCTCTCTTATCTTCCTCACACAACGCTGCTCGCACCTCTCGCTCTCCTGGAGCCACCGGCCACCCCCGACGCCGCGGCACCCGACAGTCGGCCGCCCCTGACACTGCCCTCCTCATGGCACCCGAGCTCGGGTGCCCCAATCGCACCTCCCTCACACCGGCCACCCCGGGCGCTGCAGCACCTCGACGGTCGGCGGCTCCCGTCTCCGCCCTCACCACGGCGGTCGAGCTCAGCGCATAATGAAACCAATTAAGCATAATATACACTAAACTAATTAATCATAATCTACACTATGCAAATTAAGCATAATTAAGCAAATTAACCACTTAAGCATAATTAAATAAACATAATCTACACTAAGCAAATTAAGCATAATTAAGCAAATTAACTACTTAAGCATAATTAAATAAATAATTAAGCAATTTAATCATAATTTAAACAATTCAATTCAATTTCAAATTTGAATTTGAGGGGGGAGGGTTAGGGTGGGGCGCTCGAGGAGGAGAGGGGGAGGGTGGGGCTCTGCAGGGAGGGTGAGGGTGGGGGGTTGGGGTTGGGGGGGGGGGGGGGGGGGGGCTCGCCGAGGGGAGGGGGCCGGGAGAGGGAGGGGGGAGGGTGGGGGGCTCTACACGGAGGGTGAGGGTGGGGGTTGGACTGGGGGGGTGGGGGTGCTCGGGGGGGGGGGGGGGGGGGGGGAGGGGGGCTCGGTGTGGGGGTGTCGGGGGAGGTGGAGTGGGGGGTAAAGAGGACGCCATACCTGGCGAGGAGGCGGCAGCGCGCGGTGACAGGGCGGCGGCGGGCGCGGCGGCTTCGGGCGAGGTGGCGGCGGCGGCGAGAGCTGGTGGCCGCGGCTCTGGCGGCGGGGAAAAATGAAGAGGCGGCGAGGAAGGAAAAGAAGAGGCACGCAGGGGTATAGGTTAAATTCCGCAACTTACGTTGACTGAATTCAACTAATTACGTCGGCCCTATATTACTTACGTCGGCCATGCTAAAAAGCCGATGTAAGTTACTCTTAACTTACGTCGGCCTCCTTATTTACGTCGGTTGCGGGGTCCCGACCGACGTAAGGTGTATGTTTATTGTTGTCGGCCTTGGAACTTACGTCAGCAGCCGACGAAAGTAAGGTAACTTATGTCGTTTTCTTTCGATCGACCATAAGTTATACAACTTTTGTTAGCCAGTTGACGAAAGTTAAGCTGGCTGACGTAAGTGTTCGTGTTTCCTGTAGTGTCAACTCGGAAATAGGAACTCCTTGGTTTTAAGTGTGGTATCAAGAGGTACCTGGTATCTAGGGGTACTAACAGCGGTGTTGCGCGGTTGACTCGGGTGGAGCTCGGGCGCGAGCATGGAGGCTGTCGGCGTGGGGGTCGGCGGCTCTAGTGAGGACAGCTCAGGCACGGCTGCGGCGGCTCAAGCGCGACTATGACGAAATCTCGGGTTTGGCGGCGGCGGGAGCTCCGGCGCGAGGTGGAGCGGGTTGCGCACGTGGAATGGGCCACGCGCGCGGCCCGTGGGATTTAGGGTTAATACCCTAACGTACGTCGGCCAAGTAACTTACTTTGGCCTATGACCGGGCCGACAATACGTTGTTCGGTAAATGTCGTCGGCCCACTTACTTACGTCGGCCTAGGCTTCGACTGACGTAAGTAGTGGGCTTAATACCGTCGGTCAGTTAACCTACGTCGGCCATGGAGCCGCAACCAACATAAGTTAAGGAATTTACGTCGGCCAACGTCAGCCAACGTAAATTCATTTACTTACGTCGGCCGACTCACGTAAGTTATTCTGGCCGACGTAATTGATCGGGTTTTCTGTAGTGATTACGATAGAATGACTTAAAGGGAGTCGCTCCAAACTATAAATTCAATCAGATAATTTTACTGATTGGTCTTTAGAGTATACTGAGGACAAGGAATCAGTTGTCTCTCAACTAAACGTAGTGATTGTGATATATATATATATATATATATATATATATATATATATATATATATATATATATATATAGACACGGATATAGAGCTCGTGTCTTTCGTGTTTTGGCTGCAATTACCTACCAAATTGTTCCTTTTTCGTTTGATCATGAAAATTGAATAAGAATTACAAATTGCAAATCATCTCTCGCCTAAACTATAAGCTAGGCGCATCCAAAATCATGATTCGTACTAACAAAGGTTATTATAACTTTGGCCACATAGCTTGACCAGCATACGGCCTAACTAAAAATAGAGTAAATTACATTAGTGGTCCCTGAACTTGTATAGGTGTGTCATATAGGTCCATAAACTTTTGAAGTGCATATTTGAGTCCATAAACTTGTTAAACTGTGTCAAATACCGAAAATGCCCATATATTTATTAACAAAATCGGTACTTGAGCTTTATATTTCATATTTGTTCTCTCCCAAAATCAGTTTTGTTAGCCTCCAATATGAATTATGATAACAATGTTGATTTTGGTAGAGAACAAATACGAAAAATAAAGCTCAAGTAACAATTTTGTCAATAGTCATAGGGCTATTTTCGGTATTCTGGACTCATATGACACATTTCAACAAGTCTATAGATCTAAATATGCACTTTAAAAGTTCATAGACCTAGATGACACACCCGTACAAGTTCAAGGACTATTAGTGCACTTTACTCAACTAAATATATTACCACAAGTTAAGGGCTTGTTTGGTTTAATGCCTAACTTGTCTAACCTTAATGTTAGGCATGTCACACTATTTTAAGCAGACGTTTCGTTGTTGACTAAGGTTAAGCGTGTCACAAAAGTTAGACAACTTTTACTTTTAGTGCCTAACAAAAAACTGCCTCAACTGTGGCGCTCGAATCAACCGTCTAAGATTAGCCACTTGGCTAAGCTTAGTTATGGTAACAAGTCATGCTACAATTTCTTAAGCGCGCCTAAACATAGGTTATAGTAGCAAACCAAACACATACTAATATTAGTTAGCTTAGACGCGCGACAAATATGACACGTGACTAAACTTAAGCTTAGACAAAATAACTCTCATTCAAACATGCCCTAAATATTACTTTCGCATGTGCCTCTAGCATTGCTAGGTGGTTTGGTCGACGCTCTTGAACCAGATCCAGAGCGAGGCTGGTTTTCCGTCCAACGGCGGACACCACCCATCGCTCCCACCGGGTACCGCAAAACCGCGGCGCGCCACGTACATCCTGGCCGCGTACGTACGTGCGTGCGTGAGTGCCCGCGTCACGTGAGTTATGCATGCACGGGCTCGCTCGCTCCTTATCCACACACACTGCAACTGGTGCGTCCCCACCCGTACGGACGGGCGGGAGGTGCATGCACGGAGCGAGATATTTTCGAGTCAAGTTGCGCTTTTTTCCCCTGTCGTTTAGCCGCCGGATCGCTCGGCGTTGCACGAGCCGTGCTGTGCTTCTGAAGCTACCACCAGCACTTTATCTACAACTAGTCTACTACTACTAGCCAGTAGTACAACTCCTGGTCCTGGTCCTGGTCCTGGTCCTGGTCGCGTGGTTTTCCCCAGGCAAGAAGGACATTCCAGCGGCGGGTAAAGCATCGCGGTTTCGCCACTTGGCCTGTTGCCCGGAGACGGAAAGGACAACGGCACTGGGAGGATGTTTGAATTGTTTCTATTGCTTATATTTTTAAAGTTTGGTGTTACCAAATTTTGGTGAAGGATTTGGCCATTTAAAGTTTGATCAATGTTAGTAAAGAAAATGAACTAGTACAACATATGGTTGTATTGACTTACCAAAATTTGGTTTCAATCCAAACACACACTATTTTTATAATCAACTACCAAAATTTAGGAGGCCAAACAACCCCTGTATTCACTGGCGACCTGCCTCTTTCTGCAAGCAGTGGCGGAGCTGCGGCGTTCAGATGACACCAATAAAATTTTGTAAAGTAGGTATGATTAGCTTATTGTTATTAATTTGAACTTATTAAATTCAGATGACTTATACTTAATTTACACATATATTCTTATACGAATTCTTTAGCAAAATTTCCTACCTCCGCCGTTGTCTGCAAGCACCTAGAGCAAGCGGGCGATAATATCAGTGGTAAGCCCCTCCATGATATGGGAAGGACCAAGCCACGCGGGGCAGCCACGGGAATTAGATTTTTGTTCTATGTGGCGGGCGACATGCCTGCCTGCCTCTGCAAGTAAGTACACGAGATGAGATAGAAATATTGATGGACTGAAGTGTTAGGTAATCGGCGGTACGCTACTCTAGCAACTCTACCACATCACCCAGGAAACATGCGAGTACAGAGGTCATAGATCGTTACCACTGGACGCACAGCGCAGCGGAATGTAGATGCACGTCGGTGTAGGGGAAGTAGACGATCTCGTTTGTCTCCTGCTCGCCCTCTTCTCAGCAGCAGTAGACGAACACGTTCGTCGTAGCCGATCAGCGCAGCAGTAGCAGCAGGGCCTTCACGGAGTCCACACGTATGGAGACGAACGCCGTGCACCGGTGTGCTAGCACCGCGCGCGCGGCAAGGGTCTCGGCGTGAGGCCTTTGAGGGGTGGCGGCTAGGGCTGTCACGTGGTGGGGTGATTAGCCCCTAACCCTACCCCTCATATTTATAGGCGTACTAATGGGCTTTTAGGTCACTGGACCATTAGTACCCTAATTGCTTATGGATCAAATATCTAATAGACCTTAACCTGATTTGTTATGATTGCCTCTTGGGCACATCACCAACAATCTCCCACTTGCACTAGAGACAATCATCTAGTCAAGATTTTTGATATTCCAACTCCTTAAGTGTGTGACCCGTTAGGTTCATGTGCAGTCGGTTGTGAATGGAAACTGTTTCCAACCACAAATCAGTAGAGGTACCTAGCAGGACATACTGACTCCCGAATGTACATAAAGATCATATCGGCCGAACCTAGATACATTCAACATGCTAATCCCTTTGCCTCACGATACCAGTCAAGCTCAAGGTGAGATGCGTGACATCCTTGTGATAGCTTGACCATTCACTTGATCAAATAGTGGATTCATTCTGTGACTAACTTTTAGTCACTATGTTTAACCGTTAATCACCTTGGCATGGCCATGCACTTTCAAATCCAGCTATCTTGAGGGGCCCACAGATATCTCTCCTGTTATTAAGGAGGGGCAAATCCCATCTTGATCCGCACACATCTCATTCTATGTTTCATTATATACCCGAAGACTACTTTTATGACTACCCAGTTACGGAGTAGCGTTTGGTAGTCTCAAAGTACACAACTACGCATAGTGAGAAAAAATGGCGATCTCAGATCTAAGGATCTAGCAGGTGTATCACTCAAGACCAACTGATGGCACATATGAAAATAACAATCCCATCAGTGTCTCGGAGTGGGTCAATCCAACACCATGTTCACTGACATGTGTTATTATTAATTCGATATCTCCATATCTATGATCCGTGAAACGTGATCATCAATTAACACATGTGCTAGTTTGTATGCAATCATTATCTCATATAATGATATAGACTAGGGATCATCTAGAGTAACATTACTATTAACAAAGAGTTTCACGAACAAGTCACATACTTGATGATCAATGTAAATAATGATTACTGATATAACAATTTATTTAATAGTATATAAACATAGTTCTGACACAAGCCTCCCACTACACACTATGATCACTGATGTAAGTATCTAATACCCGTAGATCTCGTGTGCGCCTCATGCTTTGATTGTGGAAGAGGCTTTGTCAATGGATCTGCAACATTCAAATCTGTGTGCTCCTTGCATATCTTCACATCACCCCGATTGATGATCTCTCGAATGAGGTGATAGCGTTGTAGTATGTGTTTGGATCGTTTGTGTGATCTAGGCTCCTTTGCCTGTGCGATGGCTCCACTATTATCACAGTAGATATCCATAGGACTAGACGCGCTAGGAACAACACCCAACTCAGAAACAATTTCTCTGATCCAAACAGCTTCCTTTGCAGCTTCAGAAGCTACAATATACTCTGCCTCTGTGGTTGAATCTGCTACTGTATCTTGCTTGAAACTTTTTCAGCTCACTGCCCCTCCATTGAGGCAGAACATAAATCCGGATTGCGATCTAGAATCATCCTTATCAGTTTGGAAGCTAACATCAGTGTAACCTTTTACAACGAGCTCTTCGTCACCTCCAAACACTAAGAACGCATCTGTCGGTACCCTGCGTATCGAATACCCCTTGGGACTACAAAAAGACCAAAGGAACTTCACCTGTATGAGTTGAAGACCTTCGAAGACCCCACGTGTCATACGGGACTGGACCTGCCTCTCTTCTATGGTTAGTCCCGATGCTGCCATGTGTATACTGCAACCGGAGCTACGTCCCACACATGGGAAAGCTCCGGGCTAAATACATGCGCGGCACCCCCGGACCTAACCCCCGATAGAGGGAAGCTCTAGTACCGACATGTGTACAACAGCACCGGACCTACCCGTCCCAGACGGTAAGCTCCGGAGCTTCCACGCGTCCAACCGCCGGACCTTCAACTTCAACAAGCAGACTGGTGGACCCCCAACAGCTCAGACCTTCAAGGGGCAATTAAAGACTTCAAGACCCGATTAAGTGTCATTAATACCATCTTAATGACACATGATCAGAGGGCCCTTAATACCAATAACGGCACTGTCAAGGCGCGTTACCACACTGTTAAGGGTAATTAAGCTCATTAATTGTGTTTTAAACATCAGTAACCGTCAGGGCCACATGTCGGGTCAGGCTAACGATGTAACGACCAGCCCTTGTACTATAAAAGGATTGGTCGACCGATACACTGGGAGACTCGGGCAGACTCTGCTCTGACATAAGCTCACGAGCTCTCATATGCTCAATACAACAACCACACACCCCGTGGAGTAGGGTATTATGCTTAGGCGGCCCGAACCACGTAAATCCTCGTGTCAACTTGCCATCGTGTTCTGAATCTCTGCGCGCCCACAACCGAACTACAAACTCCGCGGTCTACCAACAGTAGTATCGGGAGAATTGCCGGAATCAAACTCCGACAGTTGGCGCACCAGGTAGGGGCGCTCGAGATTCAAACATGGTGAACTCTGATGCTGGATCATCCAACGGAAACCCTGCTGCGCAACCTGCTGGAGGCAATCCCTCCAACACGCAGCAGCCAGCAGGTGTTGTGGCTCCAGCAGGAGTCATGCCACCGCCGCCACCGTCCGCACTGGCGAATCAAGCTGGACAGCGAGATGGGGCGTCTGCGTCGGTCACGGCATCGGCGAACAACAACCCTGAGCACGTGCTTCATGCCGCGCGTGCTCTTCTCCAATGTCCACCGCCTCCAGGAGCATCCCAGGGTGCAATGGAGCAGTGGAGGGTTGATGTAGAACATTTGGTTGCAGCAGCAGTCGATTGCATCAGCAACCAAGGTCCTCCCCCCTCGGGGCGGGCCCCATCGCAGCATCGGACCGTGTTGGGTAGACTTGGTCCGCACGCTTCACAACACAGGAGGCGTGTTGTGTCTCAACAGGCGACATCGCTGCATTCCGGGGCGCGACGCACCCATATGGTAACCAGGCTTTCGACTCACGACCTCCGGGCGGAGCTTGATCACCGTTACCGTCAACAGGACGACTGCTTCCATATCGAGCGTGCTCATGAGAGGCGAGAGGCTCGGGGCAGTCCTGCTCCCGAGGGAGTAGGAGGAGGCTGTTTTGCCCTGGCCATGCACCTACGCATGGTCAGATGGGCGCAGAAGTTCTGGCCTCACCTGCCGAAGAAATTTGACGGGACTGTCAATCCCGCTGAGTTTCTCCAAATCTACTCCACCGCAATCCTTACGGCTGGAGGCAATGAGGTCGTAATGGCCAATTATTTCCCCATGGCTTTGACTGGGACCGCCAGGTCCTGGTTCATGAGCCTTCCGCCCGACTCCATCAACAGTTAGGAGGAACTGTGTCAACAGTTCACCGCCAATTTTGGGAGTTCATACACCCGACCAGGCACCGAACTGGACCTTTTTGCTGCCAAGCAGAAGGGGGGAGAGTCCATGCGATCCTTCATCCAGAGGTTCTCCCAGGTACTAAGCACCATACCTTCTATCTCAAGTGCTTCTGTTATTGTGGCATTTAGACAGGGCGTACAAGACAAGAAGATGCTGGAGAAGCTGGCGACCAAGGAAGTCACCAGCGTCACGGAACTCTTCAGCTTGGCAGACAAGTGCGCCAAACCTGCGGGGGGCCGTGAAATGCACTCCCAACCACCTCCGGAGGACAACAAAAAGTTCTCCAAGGGAGAAGCCATTACCTCCGGGAGTGGCAAGAAGAAGAAAAAGTCCAACGGCAAGAAAAAGCCGTCGGCCGGCACACCGATTGCTGCAGCTGCTGCAGCTCCGGGTGGCCATGGGCCACGCCCCAAGAAACGACCTCGGCCGTCGTCTGAAGACGAGGGCAGCTCCAAGATGTGGTGTCCCATACACAAGACGAACAGCCACAACCTAGAAGGCTGCCGAGAGGTCCAAAACCTTGTCGAATGCTACAACAAGCGCCGGGAAGAAGTTCCTTTCCGTCAAAGGGAAGGAAAACAAAATGTCGACGAAGCTCCAGGTGAAGAGGAGTTAGGCTTTCAGGACCCTAAAAAGGTCTTGAAGGTTGTTTACACCTCCATTGACGACGACTCCGACGTCTCCGACAACGAGCGCCGGAAGACCATGAACACCATCTTTGGTGGTTCGTGGGACATCACCTCCCGTCGTGTCCTTAAGACCATGCGGCAGGACATGGCCTCAGTAGCTCCCACTGCCAGGGCGGAGCCACACCGGAAGTGGATGGACATTACCATCACTTTTGATGCTTCAGACTGCCCTCAGAACATGATCAGAGCTGGCCAACTCCCATTGATGGTATCTCCAACCATCAACAACATTCAGCTCCACCATGTGATGGTTGATGGAGGTTCGGGTTTGAACCTCATAAGCTTCGAAGCTTTCGTCAAGCTTCAGCTCTGACCTTCAGATCTTCGCCCCTCCCAACCTTTCTCCGGAGTAGGTCCAGGGGCCATAACTCCACTCGGTGCCATTACTCTCACGGTGACCTTCCAGACTCGGGAGAATTACCGCACTAAGAAGTTGGTCTTCGACGTGGCGCAAATCAACTTACCATTCAACGCCATCTTGGGCAGGCCAACCTTGTACAAATTCATGGCTGCTGCTCATTATGGCTACTTGGTGTTGAAGATGCCAACACCAGCAGGTGTCCTCCAGATCCGCGGAGATCGCACTGCCGGAGTGACTGCTCTGGAAGAACTCCATGCGCTTGCTATAGCGCAGGAGGAAGAATCCGGAAAGGAGAAAGCTTCAAAACCCCCGAGCATTCATGATCGAGGCTCAACCTCCGCACCTCGCGTGCAACCAAGCGATGACACCGACATTCCCGTCAAAGTCGTCCAAAACGGTTTCGACGCTGCTCAGACCACCCGTATATCGGGAGGTCTGAATGACAAAGAGGAACTCGCGCTCATCACTTTCCTCCGGGCTAATGTTGACGTGTTTGCCTGACAACCGTCACAAATGCCTGGGATCCCTAGGGAAGTGATCGAGCACAATCTGAAGATCTATCCCGACGCTCGGCCTGTACATCAGAAGCCTCAGAAGCAATCAGTAGAGCGACAGAACTTCATACGTCAAGAAGTGAAGAAGTTGCTTGAAGTTGGATTCATCCGAGAAGTCTTCCACCCAAAATGGCTGGCAAACCCAGTCGTTGTACCCAAGGCATGCGGGAAGCTTCGGATGTGTATCGACTACACTACACTGAATAAGGCATGTCCAAAAGATCCATTCCCACTACCTAGACTAGATCAGATAGTGGATTCCACCTCCGGGTGCGAATTACTGTGTTTCCTAGATGCATATTCTAGGTATCATCAAATCAGAATGTCTAGGGAAGATGAAGGGCACACTTCCTTCATCACAGTAGATGGATTATATTGTTACACTGCCATGCCATTTGGTCTCAAAAATGCTGCTTCAACGTTTGTACGAGCTATGTACAAACTTTTGGAGAGCTCATCAGAGATGTAGTGGAAGTGTACGTCGATGACATTGTCGTCAAGATCAAGAACAAGGATTCATTCCTTGACACCTTGCAAGCTGTCTTCGACAAGTTGCGAGTCACACGCACAAAGCTGAACCCAGACGAGTGTGTCTTTGGGGTTAGCTCCGGAAAGCTTCTTGGATTCTTGGTGAACCACCGAGGAATAGAAGCAAATCTGGCGAATATTAAAGCTATTGAAGACATGCGGCCACCAGCCCGCATCAAGGATATCCAGAAGTTGACTGGATGTCTAGCTGATCTCAGCCGGTTCATCTCAAGACTAGCGGAACGGAAGCTACCCTTCTTCAAGTTATTGAGGAAGTCCGGACCATTCCAATGGTCTGAAGAAGCAGAAAAGGCATTCCAGGAGCTAAAGCAACTCCTCACCACTCTACCAACCTTGGTAGCTCCGAATCCTGGTGAGCCACTTCTGCTTTACATTTCGGCAACTGAGGAAGTTGTCAACATGGTCCTGGTTGCGGAAAGACCAGAACCATACCCACTTCAGGAGCCCAGACCCCTCCAGGAGGGTCCAGAGCTACCTGAAGGCGAGTCTGGGTCCCAGCTCCCAGACCTGGATCCTCAAGGCGAGATGCTAGAGGAGCCACCTCCTTCAAGTGGAGGAGTCACTATTACTGAACAAGAAGATTCAGACCCCTCCGGGAAGGTCCGGGTCATAGCAGAAGAAGATCCGGGTTCTTCAAGCAAGAACCTAGAGGTCCCCAACGAAGGTCTGGACCCCTCCGGGAGGGTCCGGGTTGATGAGGAGGAAGCTCTGGGCCCCTTCGAGAGGGTCCAGATAGTCCAACGCCCAGTGTACTTCATCAGCAAAGTACTCCATGACACCAGAACTCGGTACCTGGAGATGTATAAGATGCTCTACGCAGTTCTTATTGCTTCTAGGAAGCTCCGACACTACTTCCAAGCTCACAAGATTACAGTGGTAACTTCTTATCCACTGCGTGCAATCTTGCATAACCCCAACTCTACTGAGAACATTGCAAAGTGGGCAGCGGAATTGGCCGAGTTCGACCTTGAATTCGTCCCAAGACAAGCGATCTAGAGTCAATCATTGGCGGACTTTGTGGAGGAATGGACCCCCTCTCCATCAAATCTTGGGGGCCCTAGTGAGCAGAAGCTGGAACCCAAGGTTCCGGTTTTCACCGAGCCTCACTGGACTCTCTACTTCGACGGCTTCGTGCAGAAGCAGGGGGCCAAAGCTGGAGTCCTTCTCCTCGCTCCGACCGGGGAGAAGGTCAAATACATGGTTCACCTTGACTTCAAGGCGACCAACAACATGGAGGAGTATGAAACACTGACCTATGGGCTCAAGGTAGCACTATCATATAGTGTCAAGCAGTTGTTGGTAAAGGGTGATTCGCAGCTCGTCATAAAACAAGTCAAAGGTGAATGCTGCTGCAATAACCCTCAACTAGCTGCATACCTACTTGAAGTCTAGAAGCTTTAGAAGGACTTCGACGTTCTGGATCTTTGCCATGTCCAGCGTCTCAACAACGCTGAAGCCGACGAACTCTCGACGAAAGCTTCAACCGGAGCTCCGGCTCCCGATGGAACCTTCGTCCGGAGATTGTCAAGACCAACAGCTCAGCTTGCCAAACTGAGCGAAGGGGGCGAGACTAGCACCTCGAAGCTGGCGGTCCTGATGGCCCTTTACCATGTCATCCATCAAGGGTCTTAGGTGTTGCAGGAAGCTCCGAGAAATCCAACACGCAAGACTCAAATCTTCGAGTTAGCTCCGATGCATGGATCTTGGAGATCCGGAGCTACTTGAAAGACAATTTCCTTCTTGAAGATAATGTATCCGCTGACCGGATAGTCAGATTGGCTAAAAGATATACACTGGTAGAAGGGGATCTCTACCGGCGTGGTGCCAACGGCATCCTAATGCGGTGCATTACAAGGGAAGAAGGTTGTGAGCTCCTCGCAGAAATCCATGGAGGCGAGTGTGGGAACCACGCATCTTCCCGCACGCTGGTCGGTAAAGCCTTCTGGCATGGTTTTTATTGGCCTACAACACTCTAGGATGCAACCGAGCTAGTGAAGAAATGCAAGGCATGCCAGTTCCATGCAATGCAAATTCACACACCAGCTCAACCTCTACAAATGATACCTCCTACAGGGCCATTCGTTGTGTGGGGGATGGATATCTTGGGACCTTTCCCAAGAGCCATCGGAGGTTACAAGTTCCTGTATGTTGCCATCGACAAGTTCACCAAATGGCCGGAAGCAACTCCAGTTGTGACAATAAACAAGCAATCAGCTATCAATTTCTTGCAGTCCATCGTATGCAGATTTGGAGTCCCAAACAAGATCATAACTAATAATGGGACCCAATTCACAAGCTCTGCATTCCAAGGATGTTACGAAGACCTCGGCATTCAAGTCAGCTACGCCTCAGTAGCTCACCCGGGCTGAGAGAGCAAATGAAGAAATCATAAAAGGACTCAAGACGCGCACATATGAGCGTCTGAAAAAACATGGAGCCAACTGGATTGAAGAGCTTCCGCCCACACTGTGGGCCAACAGGACAACTCTAAACCGATCAACCGAAGAGACACCCTTCTTCCTGGTGTACGGAGCTGAAGCAGTCCTTCCTCCGGAAATCACCTTGGAGTCGCTCCGGGTACGCACCTTCGACGATGCCATGCAGGACCAGCTCTGACGTGAAGACCTTGACCACATTGAAGGGGGAAGGTGCTGAGCAGCTGTTCAGAATGCACAATACCGCCAAGCTCTTCGGCGCTATCACCAAAGGAATGTTCACAGCTGATAGCTCGAGGAAGGCGATCTGGTGCTACGGAGAATACAAACTCGAGAAGGGTTAAACAAACTCTCCCCCAGCTGGGAAGGACCCTTCCGAGTGATCAAAGTATCTCGTCCCGGATGCGTTCACTTGGCAATCGAGGATGGGACACCTCTCCCTAATCCTTGGAACATTGAGCACCTCCGTAAGTTCTATGCTTAATATCACGAAGGTGAGTCTGTAGTTACATGTGATGTATGTTATAGAGTCATTGTACAGAGTCGGGTAGCTCCTTCGGGAGAACAGCTGGACCTTCCCCGGAAGGTCCGCAAAGTTCAGGCAACACTTGTCACAGTCTCAGAACTAAAAGTGTAGATAGCTACCTTGGGTCAAACGAGAAACGCAACACACTTAGCCTGGTTCCGTACCCTAAGAGTGTACTTGTTTCCCGTGTACCCCGGACCTATAATGAAAGACATCATTGTGTGAAAACAGACTCCACGTGCATTTATTTTGTACATGCTCAATATTTTTTATTTTTCTCTTTCTTGTCTATAACAAAGTTGTGCAATTCTTAAGAAACTTTAGCTCGGCCAATTCTTATATAATTCAAGTTGCATTGTCAATTCTTTTGGGTCTAAACATTGTTAATGGTCTACTCGTCTGAATGCCGCCAAGCCAATCTAGGTCCGGAGTGTGCTATCGACTTAGCCTGGTCCTGCACTGTCGGTACCCCGCAGACCGGGTACCCCCGCGCACAAGGAGAAAATGGCTAAGGACTTGGCCTCTACTTGGAGGCAGAGTCCAAGGCTGCCACGTCGTGGAGGGAAGGACGAGATCCTACCTCCCAGCCGGGGCGGGCTCCTGGGCTGCCACGTGGCCGGCAGGACTGGACCCTCACCTCCCCGTTGAGGAAGGCTCCGGGGCTGCCACGTGGATGGCTGGACCAGACCCTCGCCTCCCCGCCGAGGCGGGCTCCAGGGCTGCCACGTGGCCGGTAGGACCAGACTCTCGCCTCCCCGCCGAGGCGGGCTCCGGGGCTGCCACGTAGCCAATGGAACTCCTGGTACTAGGCCCGTCCCCCGCAAGGAAGGGCTCCTGGAACACCACGTGGCCCGCAGGGCTGAGCACAGCTCTCCCGCGGAGGTGGGCTCTGGAGGCGCCACGTGACTTGTATAGCTGGGCACTCAACTCCCCGCAGGGGCAGGCTCCGGTGCAACCATGTGGCGGTAGGCCGACTCAGTGCGGTAGGAGGCCGCAGTAAAGGAAAGAGTGCGCCGCTCAGACAAGCATTAAGTACACACGCCTTCCCCAGGCGAAGCGGAGTCGCGCATGCGAAAGTCAAGGCTCTAGTGTCCTGTCTTGTCCAAGTAGCCGATACAGACCCACGACGCAAGGCGGACGAGTAAGCCGCGAGGACAAAATGGATGGGATGGGCCCTGCCATCATCAACAACTATGTGTAGCCCTGGCACACGACGCGGCGGGACGGCACATTGAAGCCCCTGACAAAGGGAAGTAGATAGCATTTAATCCTAGATCTTGTATAGGATTTGGCCTTTTTCGGGACCACCTGTCGGGGCCTGGGGCCCACCTTGTGACTGCAGAGTCCTTGGACTATAAAAGGACTCTGCAGACGACCTTCACAGGGGACAGCATTAGACCGATTGAAACCCATACACGCTTAAGCAAGGCAATACACAAACACTCCCGTGGACATAGGGTGTTACGCCTCGGCGGCCCGAACCACGTAAACCTTCTGTGTTCACCATCTCGCTGTGCTCAATCTCCTGGGACTAGCCCTCGTGAATCCAAAGAACCTCCACGGGCTGCTCTCTAAGCAGGTCCGGGGGAAGTGTCGTTTAAGACCTTCGACATTTGGCGCGCCAGGTAGGAGGCTTTTTCTCGGAGAAGATTTCCACCAGCAGCAATGGTGAGCGGCCATTCCAACGCGGGTACATCCAGGCCGCAGTCACGGCGATAGGTAGTAGCTAAGGACCAGGCATCATCTCGCTCTAGAGCGGGATCCTTCTGTAGAGCAGCAAGGCAGGGAGCTTCACATCGCTCCGCTGTCACCTCGCCGGCTGTAGGTCGGCACGACACACCATGGTGTACTCCAGCCGTCACGGCAGCTACAGCGCCGCCGGCAGCAAGCCCGGAGAGTGCGCTCGCAGCAGCACGCGCGCTACTCCACAATCCACCTGCTGGAGATGCTCCTTGGGGAGCAACTCAGCAGTGGATCAACAACGTCGACCACCTCGTCATCGCTGCGCTCAACGCACCTCCACCAAGGGAGACACATGCCCAGCCGATGCATGTGTCGTTGTCATGGACTCCAACCATCGACCGATGGACGGTGGACTTGCGCTCGACCAGGGTCTCGACAACAGACCTGAGAACTGGGCTGCAGCGCCGCAGGTCGGGAGAAGACTGCTGAGTTACCATCGAGCGATAGAGGGAGCGGTGGCGCAACCTTGAGGCGGACTACAGTGCGTCGGGCCCTGTTCCCCAGGCTCACGCCGTGCCACCACCGAATCCAGTGTATGTTACGCCACCTCCATACCAGGCGTACGTTGCACCTCCACCTCCACAGGCGTATGCTGCACCACCCCAGCCTCAGGTGTACGCAGGCCTGCCTGTTCACGAGGGGTATGCAGCGCCACAACCGGCGCCAGCCAGCCCCACCCAAGGGTGTGCGGCTCTAGCGCCTCACCTCCGTTTTGTGGTCTTGCAACGAAAGTTCCGGCCACACATGCCGGAGAAGTACGACAGGAGTGTCAACCCGAGTGAGTTCCTGTAGATCTACTCCACCGCGATACTAGCTGCAGGAGGTGACGAGGCCGTCATGGCCAACTACTTCCCCGTCGTCCTGACCGGCCCAGCCTGGTCATGGCTCATGAACCTGCCCCAGGTGTCCATAACCTCCTGAGATGAACTGTGCCGACAGTTCGTGGCGAACTTCGGTAGTTCCTACAAGCGCCCCGGCATAGAGCTTGACCTCCACGCCGTCAGACAGCGCACTGGAGAGTCGCTGAGATCATTCATATAGCGGTTCTCTCAGGTACGGAACACAATCCCTCATATCACTAGCGCATCAGTTATTGTTGCGTTCAGGCAGGGTGTGAGGGACAAGAAAATGCTCGAGAAGCTAGCCACGCATGAAGTGTGTGATGTCTCCGAGCTGTTCGTCCTGGCAGACAGATGTGCTAGGGCAGCTGAGGGACACAACTGGCACTCCCAACTTTCCTCAGAGGCAAGGGAAGCCACACCGACTAAAGAAGGAGCCTCTGCAAAGAGCAGCGGCAACAAGAAGAAGAAGGGCAATGGCGGGAGAAAGCCAAAACCCGGAGCCCATGCAGTGGCAGTCGCGGCTCCCGGCAGAGCTCGGCCGCCGCGTCGAGACAAGCGCCCTCGGCAGTCACCAGAACCCGAGGAGCCAGACTTCAAGTGCCCGGTGCACCACAAAAATAGCCATAGCGCTAGCGAGTGCCAGGAAGTAAAGAAGTTCGCGGAGCGCTTCCACGAGCAAAAGCAGAAGCAGCAATGCCAGGAGGGCGCGCCTTCCCGCCAGAGGGAGGGCAAACAGAACGTCGATCCCGAAAAGGAGGATGACATCGAGATGGGGTTCCAGGAACCCTAGAGGGCGGTGAAGGCCGTCTTCGAGGCTGGCGACTCCGACTCCAGCAGCGATAAGGAGCGCCACAAGACTCTCCACGTCATCTATGGGGGAGCCATAGATCCCACGTCCCGAAACGTAGTGAGGACTCTACGACGGGCAGTGGCCGCAGTGGCCCCTGCTCCGAGCCTGGCTCCCCACCACAAGTGGATGAGCACAGCAATCAGCTTCGACGCCTCTGACTTCCCGAAGAACATGGCGGGAGCAGGCGTACTCCCGCTGCTGGTGTCCCCGACCGTTGCCAACATGAAGGTCTTTCACGTGCTGATTGATGGTGGGGCAGGCCTCGACCTCATCTCCACGGCGGCCTTCAGGAAGCTGCAGCTGCCGATGTCCCGGCTCACACCTTCGAGCCCGTTCTCAGGTGTCGGACCGGGACAGATCCCCCCGTACGGTAACATTCACCCCCCGGTGACCTTTGGGACCCCGGAGAATTACCGTACGGAGAGCGTTTTGTTCGACGTGGCGGACGTCGACCTCCCCTTCAACGCAATCATTGGGAGGCTGACGCTCTGTAGGTTCATGGCCGTAGCCCACTACGGCTACCTCATCCTGAAGATGCCAACGCCTTCCGATGTCCTCAGGATCAGAGGGGACCGCTCAGCTACAGTATCCGCCTTGGAGCAGCTCCAGGCGCTCGCAGCAGGGAGGGCTCCGGCTTCAGGGGCGCGAAGGAGAGTTGACCAGAACAGGGTCCGACGCAGTGGGCCTCCACTTCTGCACCCCGAGTGCAACCCGTCGACGATGACGTCATAGTAAAGGTCGTCAGGATTGGTTCCGAGGCTGCCCAGACAACCCGCATCGCGGGGAATCTGGACAGCAAATAGGAACTCGCGCTCGTCACCTTCCTCTGGGACAATGTCGATGTGTTTGCATGGAAACCATCACAAATTCCTGGGATCCCTGGGGAGGTGATTGAGCACCATCTGAAGATCTACCCCGATGCCCGACCGGTGCAACAGAAGCCCAGGAAACAGTCCATCGAGCGGTAGAACTTTATCCGTGACGAAATCAAGAAGTTGCTCGATGCTGGTTTCATCCTGGAGGTCCACCACCCACGGTGGTTGGCCAATCCTGTTGTCGTCCCCAAGGTTGGCGGGGAACTCCAGATGTGCATCGACTACACCAACCTCAATAAGGCATGCCCAAAGGATCCATTCCCTCTTCCTAGGATAGATCAAATAGTAGACTCAACATCAGGCTGTGATCTTCTGTGTTTCCTAGATGCATATTCTGGTTTCCACCAAATACCAATGTCTAGGGTAGATGAAGAACACACTGCTTTCATAACAGTAGACGGCCTGTATTGTTATGTCTCCATGCCTTATGGACTTAAGAGTGCTCTCCCCACCTTTGTACGTGCAATGCATAAGACATTTGGGGACCTCATTAGAGACCTGGTAGAGGTGTATGTCGATGACATCGTGGTAAAAATTAGAGCCTGCACATCCTTATTAGACAACCTGGCCCAGGTCTTCAGCAAGTTGCGCACAACACGCACGATGTTGAACCTCGACAAGTGCATCTTTGGGGTTTCTGTAGGGAAGCTCCTTGGTTTCTTGGTCTCACACCGAGGAATTGAAGCTAACCCAGAGAAGATCAAGGCAATAGAGCTGATGCGGCCGCCGGCCCGCATCAAGGATGTGCAAAAGCTTGCAGGGTGTTTGGCGGCCCTCAGCCGGTTCATCTCAAGACTGGTTGAGCGAGCTCTCCCCTTCTTCAAGATTCTACGGAAGTGGGGTCTCTTTGTGTGGACCGAGGAAGCGAAAGCGGCATTCCAGGAACTCAAGAAGCACCTGACGACGCTACCCATCATGGTGGCGCCGGAGCCCAGCGAACCACTCCTGCTCTACATCACCGCAACAACGGAGGTGGTCAGCATGGTCTTGGTTGGAGAGCAGCCGGAGCTACTGCCGCAGCAAGCTCCCGAGGGAGTGCTCGGGGGGGGGGGGGGGGGGGAGTTGATCCTCAGGGCCCGCAACCAGCAGAGGACCCCCTTGTTGTCTGCTCCAGTGACCAAGAGCCCTCCGGGTCCCAGCCCCCGGAGGTCCAACCAGATCCTGGGGTCCACATTCCCCAGGATGCAGACACATCGCAAGGAGCTCAAGACCCCCCAGGGAGGGTTCCGACCTCCCAACGGCCAGTCTACTACATCAGTGAGGTCCTCCATGAAGCAAAAACAAGGTATCTGGAGGTACACAAACTGTTGTATGCAGTGCTCATAGCATCGAGGAAGCTCCGGCATTACTTCCAGGCTCACCGGGTTTCAGTGGTCACCTCCTTCCCACTAAAGACCGTACTCCACAGCCCCAGCTCGACTGGCAATGTCGCCAAGTGGGCAGCAGAGCTGGCGGAGTTCGAGCTAGAGTTCTTATCTCGACATGTAGTCAAGAGCCAAGCACTAAAAGACTTCTTGGCAGAATGGACTCCATCGCCAAGCATCCCGGGGGGCCCGGACAACGGAGAAACGGTGCCCAAGGCCCCAGTTTTCACCAAAACCCCCTGGACACTCTACTTCGACGGCTTCTCGCGAAGCAGGGGGCCGGGGCCGGGGTCCTACTCCTCACCCCGACTAGGGAGCAGTTCAAGTACATGGTGCGCCTCGACTTCAAGGCGACTAACAACATGGCAAAATACGAAGCCCTAATCTTTGGGCTAAAGACTGCCCTGACCCTCAATGTCCGTCAGCTTCTGGCTAAAGGTGATTCCCAGCTGATCATCAAGCAAGCCAAAGGGGAATGCAGCTGCAATGACCCTCATCTAGCAGCATACTTGTTGCATGTCCAGAAGCTGGAGAAAGACTTTGAAGTCTTGGACCTGTGCCATGTACCCCGAGCCGACAACTCAATCGCAGACGACCTGTCAATGAAGGCCTCCACAGGGGCCCCAGTGCCTGAAGGAGTCTTTGCAAGGACGTTACCGCGACCAACCGCCTGAGCAGCCGAACCGGGTGAAGGGGGTGAGCTCAGCACCTCGAAGCTAGCATTCCCTGTGGCCCTGCTACCATGGAGCCCACCAAGGATCGTATGCGCCACCGGGAGCTCCGAGCTACCAGGCGCCCAAGATCCAGAGGCTCAAGTAAGTCCCAATGCATGGATCTCGGAGGTCCGGGACTACTTGAAAGACAACATCCTTCCCGAAGAACATGCCCTGGCAGAAAGGATAGTCTGCATGGCTAAGAGGTACACGCTGGTGGAAGGGGATCTCTACCGGCGTGGCGCCAACGACATCCTGCTGCGTTGCATTACCCGGGAGGAGGGATGCGACTTGCTCGCAGAGATCCATGGAGGCGAGTGTGGGAACCACGCGTCACCCCGCACGCTGGTCGGTAAAGCCTTTCGGCGTGGCTTTTACTGACCGACAACACTCCAGGATGCCGCCGAGATGGTCAGGAGATGCAAGGTGTGCCAGTTCCATGCCAAGCAGATCCACACACCAGCTCAGGCGCTGCAAATGATCCCTCCCTCATGGCCATTCGTTGTATGGGGGTTGGATATCCTGGGACCCTTTCCCAGAGCCGTCGGAGGATTCCAGCACCTCTACGTTGCCGTAGACAAGTTCACCAAGTGGTCGAAAGCCGCCCCAGTTGTCACCATCAACAAGCAGTCAATAGTCAAATTCATCAAGTCGATCGTCTGCCGGTTCGGGGTCCCAAACAGAATCGTCACTGATAACGAGACCCAGTTCACAAGTGCAGCGTTCCAGGAATACTGTGAGGACCTTGGGATCCAAGTCCGTTATGCATCTGTCGCTCATCCAGAGAGCAATGGACAGGTCGAGAGGGCCAATGCAGAGATCCTCAAGGGCCTCAAGACTCGCACATTCTCACACCTTGAGAAGCATGGTGCGAACTGGGTAGACGAGCTTCTGTGTGCACTGTGGGCTAGCCGGACATCAACCAGCCGGGCCACGGGGGAAACGCCTTTCTTCCTGGTGTACGGGGCAGAGGCCATCCTCCGCCCAGAAATTACCAAGGGCTCCCCCCGTGTCCGGGTGTACGACGAAGCCGCGCAGGACCAGCTCCGGCGTGAATACTTGGACCTCGTCAACGAGGGACGGGTGAGAGCGGCTCTCCGAAATACACGGTACAGGCAGACGCTCCAGCGCTACCACCAGAGGACCGTGCGGAGTAGGGAGCTAAAGGTAAACGACCTGGTGCTGCGTCACATACTCTCCCGGGAAGGGGCTAACAAACTATCCCCTAGATGGGAGGGCCCCTTCCGGGTTATGGAGGTATGCCGCCCTGGGCGCATCCGCCTAGCTACGAAGGATGGAGAGCGACTGCCCAACCCCTGGAACATCGAGCACCTCCGTAAGTTCTACCCCTAGACCAGCGTTAGGACAGTTTTCTTTCATTGTAAAAGGTACAAGGTGCCTAGGAACGGTACTTAGGGTAACTAAGGCTATGGGGACGAGGCTCTGAGTGCACATTTCGCTTAGCCTGGCCCAGAACCCTAAGTAGGTGCACTCAACTTCCTTTGTCGCCCGAGCCGGGTCGTTCCCCTTGTAAAACCTGTCCCATCTTATGGGAAACCGCAATGAAAAGAATGTTGTCCTGCCCTGTATAGGGTTTCTCATTTAAAAAATTATCTTTAATTTTTTATGATATTGTTGTACGTTCGCTGTAGCTCATGATCTATCATGGGCGCTGTCATTTTTCCCTGCTCTAGCAATAGTGGGAGCCTTGCTGTCTGGTTGCAGGTGGGGTAGCTTGAGGTACCTGCAATGTTCCTGGGGCCTCGGACGTTCCCATACTCGAGGGTCTGTGTCTCCAGATGATCTCCCCCGGGAAAAGCTTACGCCGAGCGGGAGGTCTAGGAGCACAGTCTGCTTAGCCTGGTCCTGTACCCTAATCCTGTGCGCCCTACCTCCCCAGCGCTGCAGCTGAGTACTGGGGCAGATGGACCACCCTTAAGTAGTATGGATAGCGAGCCCTAGGTGCAGACGCACTGAATTACCCAAGCCCCATGAGTCAGCCCAAGATCGTAAGTCAAGCGACACTAAAAAGGAGCAGGCAAGCAATGACCAGCAGACAAAATTACTTCTCCTGTTTTTTTATCTATACGCAGGTCTTCAAGGAGTTATCCCGGCGATTGACGTTTCACAGAAGATGGTGGGCACCGCCGGACTGAGGCTCCGGTGGCACCCCCAGGGGGCCCGCCGTCGACGTCTCACAGAAGATGGTGGGCACCGCCAGACTGAGACTCCGGTGGCACCCCCAGGGGGCCTGCTGTCGACGTTTCACAGAAGATGGTGGGCACTGCCGCACCGAAGCTCCGGCGGCACCCCCAGGGGGCCCACCGTCGACGTCCCTGCATACTCAGTTACAGCAATGCTACCTACGCATCCTAAGCTCCCCTGCAACCGTCCGCCCTAACTTCTAGGTATCTGACAGGTGTGCCCATAACAAATGGCCACACCTGCCAGGGGGCCACACTCCAGGGGACGCCAGGTCCTGGAAGCTAAGGAACAACAAGCAACGAGACGATATTTCTAAAAAGTAAAGCATGCTAAGTATGAGGGGCACTCCAAGCAGATTTTTTGTTGCAAAATAAAGGTCTGTCACCACAAACAACTACAAAGAAAAACTGAAAGGAAAATAAGATACAAGCAGCGCATAGGGAGCCCTCAGCCGCTCTGCTGGAACCTCGAGGTGATGAGCACCACGGCGTCTGAGACTTCAGACTTGGCGGCCTCCTCCCTCTCGGCGATGGGCCCTTCGAGGACCGGCTGAAGAGGGACGTCAGGGTACCAGCTCCGGTAGCAGGCCAGGATGTGCGTCGCCACCTCCTTCACCAGCATCCTCCCTTCTGCCTCCAGCTGGTTGTCGATGATGGCCCCTAGTGAACGCATCCTCGAGCTGGTGGAGTCAAGGGCTGGGAACACATGACTCACCTCCTGCGCTGGTTCCCCCACGCGCACTAGGCTGAAGCCGAGATGCACCAGAGCTGAGTCGGCACCGCCCAGGAACTCCCAGACCTTCTGAGCCTCAGCAGAACACGATGCTCGGAGCTCTTGCACCTCCTGCTGGGCTGCCGCCAGCGCCCGGGGGCCGCCGTCCAGTAACCGCTCCTCCTTGGCTGCCAGGGCCCTCTCGCGCTCGCTGACCTTCCTCTCACGGCGGCTCAAGTCACCCTCCTTGGGGGCGACGTTGAACTCGCGGTCCAGGAGGGCCTGGCGCTCGGCAAGCTGGGCTTGCTCCGCCTCAGCCAGGGCAGCATCCCGGCGGTCTAGCTCGGCGGCGCGAACCCTTGCCCCTTCTTGCTGGAGGACGAGCCAGCGGGAGGTCGCCTCCACCTCAGCTTGCTTTGCCGCCAACTCCTGCTCCCGTTCGGCAAGAGCAGCTTCCCGGTGAGATAGCAGCTGCTGGAGCTCCTCGCAGGATTGGAGGCGGGAGCTGGCCTCAACATGGATCGCTGCAGCATCTGCCTTAAGCTTCTGGGTGACAGTGTCCAGGTGAGCGATAAGCTCGCGCTCCTGGTCGAGGATTTTCATCTCCTCCCGGATGACCGCCTCCCGCTGCGCCACCCGGCTCTTCGCCAACCGGGTCCGGGCTTCCAGGGTCCTCGCCCATTCCCAGAGTCGGTCCTCCTCGTCCTCGAGCCTCCCCCTCTCCCAGTCGAGGGCCGCCCGATCCTGCCGAAAGCCGGAGTAGGCAACGGCCATGGCTTCAGACAGGGGGAGGGGCTCCACCGTAGCCGCGGGTCCCTGCCTCCCCACCTCTTCAATATCGTCCTCCATTTGGAGGACCACCGGGGAAACGGGGACCAGAGTTCCCCCAGTCAGAGAAGGCGGGGGGGAGTCGCCCCTGGGAGCAGGTGCGTCGTCTCCAGGAGCCCCCTCCCCAGCGGAGGCTCTAGCACTGCTGTCGAAGGCTCCTAAGCCGGCTCAAGAAGCTCCACCCGGGGTGGTGGCGCCAGCCCACGTGGTGGTGTCAGTTGGCGCGGTAGCATCGGCCGGTGCAGAGTAGCCGGTCGATGCGGAGTTGTTGGCGGGCGCAGCACCAGATGTCAGCGCGTGCTGTGGCCCCTCAGCAGCCGCTCTAGGGACCTCGGGCACGAAGGCCCGGGGCACCTCGGCAGCAGCAGCCCGGGGCGCCCGAGCAGGGTCCGAGGCTGCAGAGGAGCCCCGTGAGCTGGTAGGAGCAGCATGCCCACCAGCAAAAGGGCGTGAGGGCGGAGGAGTAGCTGCAGTTGCGCTATAAACAGACAAACCTGAATCATAAGGATGTTGCAGGGTAAGCACACGGCAAAGAATGTCCAAGATGAAATATATGCAGACTTACCGGGGGACGTTGAAGTTCCACCGCTTCCCGAAAGGGTTGAGGGGGGGGGGGGGGGTTCGGACCCCCCGAACCCGCGACGGGGGCCGCTGCGTGAGTTGGGGGCCCCTGAAATGGAGAGGTTGGCAACACCCCCGAAGTCTGGCGCTCCTCCGAACGGCGGGGGAACGCTGGGGTCCCATCCGCGTTGAGGAGCCTCCCCTCTTGCGCGTCGAGCATTCAGGCAGCAAAGTGGCGCCACCGGCATCCTGACGAGGGGCGAAGGGGAATGACAATGGCGAACGGGCGTGCTTCTTGGGGGTCGGGTCTGACACTGGCGCAGGTGCTTTCCCTTTCCCCATATCAGCAGAGGTGTCGACACCTCCCTACTGATGGTGTCGGAACCCGCGCGAGGGGTCATCACTCAGGGGATCTTCGTCGCTTGGGGGATCCTCGCCTCCCTCAGCGCCATCGGCGATGTCAACCCCCTCAACATCGTCGACAATCTCGACCCCCCAGAACGGGTCTCCAATTTGGCATTGCGCCAGCTCGGACTTGTCGAGCATCGGCATCACCTTTAGAACCCGCCCCCTCAGCTCGGGGTCTGAGCACAGGGGGCGGCAGGCCACCGGGAGGGCCAGTCCCTCAGGGGAGACGTCATCGGGGCAGACCCGGACCAGCATATCGTGCAGCAGCTACTTGTCAGGTTGGAGTTGGAGCCAGTCTCGAGCCGGGTGCAGTCTATTGGGCCGGTGTACATCCATGCCGAGCGGACGCGGTGCTGGAGTGGAGCCATGCATCGGGACAAGAAGTCCCTCAACACCATCGCAGACGTCAGCCCGTGGTCCGCCAACATCTGGATCCTCTCCAACACCGGGTCGAATGCCCTCTCCAGCTCTGAGCGCTCCTCCCAGAATGACCGCTCGGAGTAGGGGCTCCCGATGGGGAGGCACATTTGGTCGTGTGCCTCGACCTTGACGATCATCCAATCTTCGCGCCATTGCTCCCACCGTGCAGAGCTGAAGGAAGCAATATAACTAGAAGGGACCTTGGTTCGGCGCTGAAGTAGTAGGCGTCGAGCTGATCCTTCGAGCTTTTGCCAGTGGCCCTCAGTACAAAGAAGTACCTGAAGAGCTTCACCGACGGCATCACCCCCACGAACATCTCGCAGAAGTGAGCAAAGACCGCTAGCAAGGCGATCGAGTTCGGCGGGAGGTGGTGAAGTTGGAGGCCAAAAGTCTCCAGAAGCATTACTAGGAACGCGGATGCTGGCGGAACGAAGCCGGCCAGCATGTACGACGAGAACAGCACCATCTCCCTGTTGGTGAGGTTCAGTGGGAGCTCCCCGCAACGGAGCCACTCCTCCTGTTCAGGGGCTCGCCAGCCGAGAAGCCGGCGCACGGGGGCCAGATCAGTGGACCTGGTCAACCGGGACCTGGGCAGGATGCTCGCCATGAGGTTGAGGGAGGAGACTCAGGAAGGAGAAATCGGGAGCTAGAGCGCAAGAACTAGGCTTGGGGCAAGAAGGCACGACCGCAAGGATGCAGAAGCGGAAGAAAGGACCCTTAGGGGGAAAGGTCTCTTTTTATTCACCTCTGCAAGCCAATAGACGTGGCGTGTGAATCTCCACAGCCTTGGTAGAAGAGCAACATACCCGCACAGGCAATGACATGAGGGCCCAAGTCGCTCGACAAAGAAGGCGAGCCGGGTGGCCAACTGTGCGGGAGGTAACTCGGCGGATTCTGAAAAGGCAAAAGCAGCGGAAGTGCAGGAGCCACCTTGGGAACCACCGCAGTTAAAGCACGATTGAAAGCAGAAGTCATGTCGCGCGGCGCATGTCCCGCGCCTCCGCTTACCAGAAGGAGACGCGTAGCCACGATGGCAGGGACGTGCCGCCCGGGGAACTGCCCCGAATTGGAATCGAAATAGTTGCGCGGGAAGATAAAGAAGAAGACCCCACCTGCGGTATTGACGACTCTCCCGAGGTGGGCTCCGGGGCCACTGTCGGTACCCCGCAGACCGGGTACCCCCGCGCACAATGAGAAAACGGCTAAGGACTTGGTCTCTACTTGGAGGCAGAGTCCGAGGCTGCCACGTCGTGGAGGGAAGGACCAGATCCTACCTCCCCGCCAGGGCGGGCTCCGGGGCTGCCACGTGGCCGGCAGGACTGGACCCTCGCCTCCCCGCTGAGGCAGGCTCCAGAGCTGCCACGTGGCCGGCAGGACCAGACCCTCGCCTCCCCGCCGAGGCGGGCTCCAGGGCTGCCACATGGCCGGCAGGACCAGACTCTCGCCTCCCCGCCGAGGTAGGCTCCGGGGCTGCCACGTAGACAATGGAACTCCTGGGACCAGGCCCGTCTCCCCGCAAGGAAGGGCTCCTGGACCACCACGTGGCCCGCAGAGCTGAGCACCGCTCTCCCGCAGAGGTTGGCTCTGGAGGCGCCACGTGACTTGTATAGCTGGGCACTCAACTCCCCGCAGGGGCAGGCTCCGGTGCAACCACGTGGCGGTAGGCCGACTCAGTGCGGTAGGAGGCCGCGGTAAAGGAAAGAGTGTGCCACTCAGACAAGCATTAAGTACGCGCGCCTTCCCCAGGCGAAGCGGAGTCGCGCATGCGAACGTCAAGGCTCTAGTGTCCTGTCTTGTCCAAGTAGCCGGTACAGACCCATGACGCAAGGAGGATGAGTAAGCCGCGAGGACAAGACAGATGGGACGGGCCCTGCCATCATCAACAACTATGTGTAGCCCTGACGCACGACACAGCGGGCAGCACATTGAAGCCCCTGACAAAGGGAAGTAGATAGCATTTAATCCTAGATCTTGTATAGGATTTGGCCTTCCCCAGGACCACCTGTCGGGGCCTGGGGCTCACCTTGTGACTGCAGAGTCCTTGGACTATAAAAGGACTCTGCAGACGACCTTCACAGGGGACGGCATCAGACCGATTGAAACCCATACACGCTTAAGCAAGGCAATACACAAACACTCCATGGATGTAGGGTGTTACGCCCCGACAACCCGAACCACGTAAACCCTCTGTGTTCACCATCTCGCTGCGCTCAATCTCCTGGGACTAGCCCTTGTGAATCCAAAGAACCTCCGCGGGCTGCTCTCTAAGCAGGTCCGGGGGAAGTGTCGTTTAAGAACTTCGACATGCACCCTAAGTATGCCACTCTACCTACACCCCGGCAGGCCGAAGTAAGATGAGTCCAAAAACGATCAGACCTGGAGAAAACAAGCCAGTGCACTTGATTGTATACAGAATTGCGTTCGACCTAAAATTTTCTTTCGGGAATAGTAAGCCGCAAATGAGTTATAGATAAGAAATGGATTTTATTGTTTTTCTTGACTTCAGTGTGCAGGAAAAATAAAGATCTCATGATGATGGAGGATGAAGCCGGAGCTATCGAAGCTCTGACAACCCCTAAGGTGGTCTGCTGTCGATGTTTCAAACATTGATAGTAGGCGTCGCCGGAGCTACCAAGTTCTGGCAAATCTAGGGGGCCAGCCGTCAACGTTAAGAAAAGATGGTGGGAATACTCCCCAGTGGGGTCTACTGTCAACGCACCGCGTGTTGACAGTGGTTGCTGCCAGAGCTACCAAGCTCCGACAACCCCAGAGGACTAACTGTCAACGCTCTACGTGTTGACAAGGGTCACTGCCGGAGCTACTAAGCTCCGACAACCTCAGGGGGCCCCTACTATCAACGACTTCGGACCTACAAACTACAAGTTTGAAGCGTGCAAGTCTTCAACAAAATGCTACATCCTCTTGTACATGTTCACAATCAAATTGTGTACATCTACCAGGGGGCCAAGTGGGGCAAAAGTGTTGAAGACAAAAAAATGAAATTCATAAAATTCTTGGATTTCATTAATATGGAGACAAGAGATTACAAAATTAGAGAAAAAAAAGAGAAGATACAAGCGGGAGCTACAAAGAGAGAGTCCTAGACCCTATGGAAGAACGAGGAAACCTTCTGGGCAACCTCCGACACGTTGGCTTTGGCGGCTTCTCCCTCTCCGTCGATAGGGCCTTCAAGCACCGGGTCCAGTGGGAAGTGAGGGTCCCTGCTTATGTAGCACATCAGCATGTACTCTGCGACGTTCTTCGTCAGGGATTGTCCTTCGGTTTCCAACTGGTCAGCGATGACATCACCCATCTTGGTGAGCTTGTTGCCCGTCGAGATCAATGCCTGGTCCAGCTCCGGCTCCGGATCATCCGGACGCATGGGTCTAAAACCCATCGGGTCAGCGCGTCATTGGCTTTGCCCAAGAAGTCCCAAACTTGTTGGGACTCCACGGCCCTTGAGCCTCGCATCTCTTCCAAGGATCTCTTGGTCGCCGCAAGCTCTGAATTCTCCCGAGCAAGGCACTCGACCTCTTTGGCATTCTGCTAAATCTTTTCAGCAACCTGCCTTTCAAGTTTATCGAGCTCCTCCTCCCGGAGGTGGATTTTGTTCCGGCGGTCGACCAGGTCCTTCTCCCGGCCCCGCACTTTCTTCTCCCTGGAAGCAATTTCATTCTCCCTCGTGGTGAGGTCCTGTCCTCGCTGTCAGGCCTTCTTCTTCTCTTTCTCGCAGCGCTCCTCCAGCTTCTTGGTGTGCTCCACGTGACTCTTGTCACCCAGAGTTAGCCTCTGAGTAAGATCCTTCTCCCTCTTCACGAGGTCATCCCGCAGCTCCAGGAGTTTTTGCTCTTCATCTTTGAGCTTTTTCTCCCACTCCTCAAGAGCCTCGCGGCGCTTGATGAGGCTGTCGTGGATGGCACTGAGCTTCTCTTGGTGGTTATTCGCTGCTTCATTAGCAGCCACGGCCTGTTCGTGGATGGCCCGGGACTGGTCGTCGAGGGATCGCGTCATGCTTTCCCTCTCATCCAGCAGTTGACCCCAGTACTCCAACCGGACCTTCTCCCTTTTCACCCACTCCTTGTCGTAGGCTAGCCTCGACTGCACCAGCTTGGTCTCGAATTGGAGCCGGTTGCGCCACCTCCTAAGGGTTTGGCGCTCCTCCTCGAGGGCCTTGCTATCGTGGTAAAAGGCCAGCTGGACCTGACGAAGACTTGAGCAGGCGTTGTCGATAGACAGCAACAAATGGATTGGCTCCGGACCTGCCGAGGTCCTCTCCGCTGGCTCCAGCGGGTTCTCCATAACAAAAATCGGGTCCCACTCTACAAGAGAGGTCCCCAGAGCTTCCACGGCACTAGGGCCACCCTCTGGGGTAGCCTCAGCCGCCGCCGAGGAAGGTCCTACAGCAGAATTTTCTACCTCAAGAGTCGGCTCCGAAGGTCCCGCCGCCAGGTCATCAGCAACTGGTCCCTCAGGTGGAGGACCGGCACCTTCATCCTGACACCCTGGCTCGGGCGCGGGCACCTCCGGAACCACCACCTCCGGGGCAGGCGTTGAAGGTTCGGCCGGAGCTCAAGCCACTTCCGGCTCCAACGCTGGTGCCTCCTCCACTGCCGGTTCAGGCGATGGTGCTTTGACCGCCATTGGATTGGGCACCGGCACTTCTGCGACAACCGACTCAGGCGCCGAAACATCATCAACCACCAGCTCTACCGTTGGGGCTTCATCAACCACCGGCTCCACTGTCGGGGCTTCAACAATATCCGGCTCTAGGGCCGGTACTGCAGCTACCTCCGGCTCTGGGGCTGGAGCGTCCATCATCTCAGCATCCAAACCCAGAGCTTCAACCTCCGGGGTTGGTGCCGCTGGTACATCTTCATTCCCATGGTCCGGCGCTACCACGAGAGCTTCAGGGGATGACTTGAGGTCAAGGACCACGACAGCTGGCACTGGAGCTGCCGCGGCCTCAGCCACCTCTTGGGGCGGCGCTGGAATTGGAGCCAGAGCCTCCGTCTGCACAGCATCAGTTGCTACTGTAGGAACCAAAGCTTCAGCCCCTTTCTTGGGTACCCTGTGGATGAAGGATGAAGAAAATCAAAATATGATTGCAACAAAAAACAATCAACTAAGGTAAAAAATCAAATTTACCTCGGAAGGCTTCCGCTCTAGCTAGCGCGGAACCTCTTCACTGGACGCTCAGGACCGGACCCTGTCGCCACTGGTGTAGTAGCTCTGGAAGACTCTTGAGAGCTTGCTGCCGCCGTTGGCATCGTCTTGGTTGAGGCCCACCTCGACTGAGAAAGACCTTCGGACCTAAAGCCCTCAGCTGGCCCTAGTACTGGAGCCACATGGTCGGAGCTAGCGTCCTGAGGAGATGCCGATGCTAGAGTGGTTGCCGCCGCTGAAGACCTCCTCCGTCGGGGAGAAGGAGCTGCAGTGGAAGGAGCAGGTCTGACGGACCTCCCGTCAGAATGCTTCAACTTGCTCTTGCGACTCGAGGGCTCGGCCAACTCCTTGCCCTTGCCTATGACTTCATCTCTTGGCTTCAGGGCGGGAGCAGAGCCACCTTCAGAAGCTCCGGGGATTGCCACCCTGGAGGTTGATCGCCTCTCCATCAGGCCCAAGTCGTCTAACATCAGCATCTTCCTCCGGAGCTCTCTGTATCCCTCTGGTATCATATTTAGAGGAAGGAAGGCCACCGGTGGAGACACGACACCAGGGCCAATGTTCCCAGGCTAGAACTTCTTGATATGGTTCTTCAAGGCTTCATCGGTCAAGTTGGCGCCCGAACCAACCTCGATGCGGTTGGTATCCATCTCACTATTGAAGGCCCAGGCAGGTCGCCCCCTAGCCCTCAGCGGGGCCCACCTGTTTGCAAGAAGTTGCTGAAGACCATCTGAGGGGTCACCCCACCGTCGACGCACTCCTGGATTCTGTCCAGAATGGGCCTGTACTCCCTCAACAGCTCTGGCACGTCACTCCAAATGTCGGTGTCGACGCAGGGGAGGCCTTCAGGCAGTTCCAGCCTCTCGTGTCCCTCGACGGTAATGACCACCCAGCCTTTCTTCTAGTCGTCCCACTTGCTAGAAGGAAAGGACCTCAAGTACTTGAGGGGGGAGTTTTTCCGCTTCACGAAGTAGTAGAAGCCGAGGAACTCATCACTCTTCCCGGTGGGGTGGACAGTGAAGAAAGTCCGAAAAAAACTCCACACAACGGGGCACTCCCACCACATCTTGCAAAAGTGGACGAAAGTCGCCACCAGCAAGATTGAGTGGGGGCCGAGATGGTGGAGCTGCAGACCATAGAAATCAAGCAGCATCAGAAAGAAAGTGGAGAAAGGCAGGATCAAACCCGCCATGGCGTACCCAAGGAAGTACACCATATCTCCAGCTCGCTCCTTCTCAAAGCGAAGCTTGCTGCAGCGGATGTCGTTGTTGAAGGAGTCACTGGACCAACCCATGTAGGTCCGGACCCTAGACAACTCCTTCTTGCTCCCAATGCGGCTCTTGGGGAGTCCAAACTTCATCGTAGCACAGCGGGGCGGGAGATGAAAAGCAGGCAAAAGTTTGGAGGATTCGAGTGCAAGTTCAAATGAAGGCGTAAAGAATCCCCAAACGGTGTGCGTTTTCCTTCTTAAGTAAGCCCCTGCAACGCTTGGATGGAAACTGCAGAGGGGCCGATGATATAGTTCAAAAACATCACCCTGCCAATGACAAGGGGGCCTGGGGCCACCCCGATGATCAAGTCAAGGTCCTTAACCCAGGTGAACAGTTGTCATGATGAAAGGCGGGAAGCCCGAGGGCGGCGGCCTGACAGGGTGCGCGGAACCGATACGGTTTTCGTATCTGGAACCGACGACCTTCAATTGTGTGAGATCGCATGCTCAGATCTCACATGCCGCATCCTGGGTATGCCACACGGCGATGGTTTAACTGTGAACTACCAGCAACGGCATATCCAATGACCCTTGAAGACACAGCTCAAAAATTGAAGGATGGACCCACCTCCGGCAGAAGAACTTCATCCAAATGGTCTCTCCCAGAGATGGGCCCAGGGGGCCACTGTCGGTACCCTGCGTACCGAATACCCCTTGGGACTGCAAAATGAACAATGGAACTTCACCTATCTGAGTTGAAGACCTTCGAAGGCCCCACGTGGCATACGGGACCGAACTGCCTCCCTTCTATGGTTAGTCCCGGTGCTGCCACGTGTATACTGCAACCGGAGCTACGTCCCACGCATGGGAAAGCTCCAGGCTAAATATCTGCGCGGCACCCCCGGACCTAACCCCCAATGGAACTTCACCTGTCTGAGTTGAAGACCTTCGAAGGCCCCACGTGTCATACGGGACCGGACTGCCTCCCTTCTATGGTTAGTCCTGGTGCTGCCACGTGTATACTGCAACCGGAGCTACGTCCCACACATGGGAAAGCTCCAGGCTAAATATCTGCGCGACACCCCCGGACCTAGCCCCCAACAGAGGGAAGCTTCGGTACCGACAGGTGTACAACAGCATCGGACCTACCCGTCCCACACGGTAAGCTCCAGAGCTTCCACGCGTCCAACCGCCGGACCTTCAACTTCAACAAGCAGACTGGTGGACCCCCAACGGCTCGGACCTTCAAGGGGCAATTAAAGACTTCAAGACCCGATTAAGTGTCATTAATATCATCTTAATGACACATGATAGGAGGGCCCTTAATACCAGTAACGGCACTGTCAAGGCGCCTTACCACACTGTTAAGGGTAATTAAGCTCATTAATTGTGTATTAAACATCAGTAACCGCCAGGGCCACATGTCGGGCCAGGCTAACAATGTAACGACCAGTCCTTATACTATAAAATGGTTGGTCGAGCGATACATTGGGAGACTCGGGCAGACTGTGCTCTTACATAATCTCACGAGCTCTCATACGCTCAATAAAACAACCACACACCCCGTGGAGTAGGGTATTACGCTTAGGCGGACCGAACCACGTAAATCCTCGTGTCAACTTGCCATCGTGTTCTAAATCTCAGCGCGCCCACAATCGAACTACAAACTCCGTGGTCTACCAACGGTAGTATCGGGAGAATTGCCAGAATCAAACTCCGACAGCATCCTTAGTTCTTCTCGAGTACTTAAGGATGTTTTTGACAACGGTCCAATGAGCCTCACCATAATTTGACTGATACATGCTCGTGATGCTTAGAGCAAAAGATACATCTGGCCGTTTACACAGCATGGCATACATGATGGATCCGATAGTCGAAGCATAAGGAATCGCTCTCATCCTCTTTTGCTCATCAGGTGTGGAAGGACAGTGACTCTTGCTTAGAGTAATTCCATGTGACATTGGCAAGAAACCTTTCTTGGAATCTTGCATATTGAATTGATTCAATATCTTGTAAATATATGTATCTTGGCTTAATCCAATTAGCCTTTTAGATCTATCTCTATAGATCTTTATGCCCAAAATGTACGCTGCCTCTCCTAAATCCTTCATTGAGAAACTTTTTCTTAATGAGGATTTAGCATCATCAAGCATTGCAATGTCATTTACGATCAATAATATGTCATCTACATATAGGATCAGAAATACATGTGCGCTCCCACTAAACTTCTTGTAAATACAAGGTTCTTCTACGTTCTCAATGAAACCAAACCCTTTGATTACTTCATCGAAAGGTAGATTCCAACTCCGAGATGCTTGCTTCAGTCCATAAATGGACTTTTGAAGCTTGCATATTTTATTAGCATTTTTAGGATCGACAAAACCCTCAGGTTGTGTCATGTACACATCCTTAGTCAGACTTCCATTAAGAAATGTTGTTTTGACATAATTGCTAGAAGAATCCGAACGGACTTAAGCATTGCAACGAGTGAGAAAGTTTCATCATAATCAACACCTTGAATTTGTTTGAAACTTTTCACCACCAATCGCGCTTTATAGATGTGAACATTTCCATCAATATCAGTCTTTTTCTTGAAAATCCATTTACAATCGATAGGTCTCACATCTTCGATTGGATCAACCAAGCTCCAAACTTGATTTTCATGCATGAATTCAATTTTGGATTCCATAGCTCCAAGCCACTTCTCAGAGTCGGGTCCCATCATGCTTCGGTATAGGTCGTGGGCTCATTATTGTCCAACAATACCATGTCATGTTGCTTCGTAGTTAGAAGTGTTAATTTTTCAGTCGCACGGGGTACCCTCGTAGACTTTCGTGGGGCTGGTGTTTCATCAACTGGTTGCACAACATCTTGTACATATTGTATAGGATCAGTGGGTGCTGAAACATTTTTAGGTATTTCTTGAATTTCTTCAAGATGCACCTTGCTCCCACTAACTCCTTTTGAGAGAAACTCTTTCTCCAAGAAGACACCATTGCGAGCGGTAAACACTTTACCCTCTGATTTATTATAAAAATAACATCCTTTGGTTTCCCTAGGATATCCCACAAAGAAGCATTTGTCTAATTTTGGAGTTTGTCTGACGTCAAACGTTTGACATAAACAGCACATCCCCAAACTTTGAGGAAAGACAATCCGGGACGTTTCCCGGTCCACATCTCATATGGTGTCTTCTCAACAGACTTAGTTGGGACTCTGTTTAGTATAAACGCGGCAGTTTCAAGAGCATAACTCCAAAGGATAGTGGAAGATCTGCTTGGCTCATCATCGACCTAACCATGTACAACAAGGTTCGGTTCCTCCGCTCAGACACCCCATTCCATTGAGGTGTTCCAGGTGGAGTCAACTGTGGAAAAATTCTACATTGTTTTAAATGATCATAAAATTCATGGCTCAAATATTCACCCCTACGATCAGATTGTAGAAGTTTAATTGTCTTGCCCAATTGATTTTGTACTTCATTCTAAAATTCTTTGAACTTTTCAAAGGATTCAGACTTGTGCCTCATTAGGTAGACATAACCATATCTACTGAAGTCATCGGTAAATGCGATGAAGTACTGAAAACCACCTCTTGCAATTGAAGTCATTGGTCCACATACATCTGTATGTATAAGTCCCAACAAGTCAGTCGCCCTCTCACTTTGACCAGTGAAGGGTGCTTTGGTCATCTTCCCAAGCAAACAAGATTTGCATGTGTCAAGTGATTCAAAATCAAATGAGCTTAGTAAACTATCTTTATGGAGTTTTTCAATACGTTTCTCATTTATATGACATAAGCGACAATGCCAAATAAAAGTGGGATTTAGATCATTACATCGAGCCCTTTTGGTATTAATGTTACAGACAATTTTATCCTCAAGATCAAGAACATATAATTCATTCACCAATGGACATTGAGCATAGAAAATATTATTGTAGTAAATAGAACAACATTTGTTCTTTATTACAATCTCATAACCATCAACTTCTTCTAAACACGAAGAAGAGATAATGTTCTTTCTCAAAGTAGGAATGCAATAACAATTATTCAATTCCAAAACTAATCCTGAGGGTAATGGCAAGTTGTAGGTTCCGACAGCTATGATCGCAACCTTTGCTCCATTGCCGACACGAACATCCAACTCGCCTTTTGCAAATCTTCTAGTCTCACTTAGACCCTGCAATGATTTGCAAGTGTGGATCATTGATCCGGTATCAAATACCTATGATTCACTAGAAGATAATGCAATGTTAATTTCTATAACATTTATACCTGAAGCGGAAGTCTCACTTCCCTTCTTCTTCTTCATATCCTCCAAGTACTTCTTGCAGTTCCTAGACCAGTGCCTCTTACCATGACAGTGAAAGCATTCATCATCAGGAGAAAGGCCAGATTTGCCCTTTGGCTTAGACTTTGACCTTGAAGGCTCATCGGGAATCTTTCTCTTGCCTTTACCTTTAGGATGCGTCACACACTTCCTATTTTTATTCTCCTTTTGCACCATCATCACATGAGTGGCGTTTTTCTTAATGCTTTCTTCGGCTGTTTTAAGCATCCCATGCAATTCAGCCAAAGTTTTCTCCATGCCATTCATTTGAAAATTCAATATGAATGGCTCGTAGCTCGGTGAGAGCGACTGAAGAACAACGTCAATAGCCAGATCATCTTTGAGTTCAGAACCAAGTTTGCCCAAAGTTTCAATGTAACCAATCATCTTGATTACATGAGGGCTGATCGGGCTACCCTCCGCCAGCTTGCATGAGAACAAGTACTTTGAGATATTGTATCTCTCAGTCCTTGCTTGATTCTCAAACATTCCACGCAGTCCTTCAAACATAGAATAAGCATTTGTATGCTCATACTGTTTTTGCAGATCAGGGGACATAGTGGTGAGCATGAGGCAGCTTACATTAAGCGCATCATCGCAGTGCTTCGTATAAGCTCTACGTGCTACATTAGTTGCATCAACTGGGAGGTCATCAGGGTAAGGCTGCAGAAGAATGTACTCGGTTTTCTCTTGCCTAAGAACGATTCTCAGGTTGCGATACCAATCGATAAAGTTAGCACCATTGAGCTTTTTCTTTTTAAACACAGTTCGCAAATTGAAACAGGAATTGTTACTAGCAGACATTATATACAATAGAAAACAAATATGTAAGGTTTAGCACTATGTTATGTACCAATCTTCTATTAACAGTTTAATAAAAGATATTACCACTATATAATCATTGTCTTCCCTCTAACGACATATAGTGGTTCAAGATCCATATTCACTAATTCCTAGTGAGCTTTGGCTTCACTGCTAGTAAATTAGTGACATAGGTAAACAACCATTGTTAATTATATCCCTATATGACTCTTGTTTGTTTGGTGACATCCAATGCCCCGGCTCCTAACTCTATGCCATAAAGCCCAAAACCGTTTTGATAGCTTTGTTGAGTAAACCAACACTATATATGTGAATGTCCAATATTTACCCTATGCATTATGATAGATGATAGTACTTTGCTTTGGCAAACCTACCACACAATGATCAAAATAACATATGTGCATTTATTGGTAAATGGCATCAAATACTCAACTTTTCTGAAGGAAGCGATTCTATCATGACAAAACATCCACCATATGAAAAGCATGAAAAGAATAGTAATACGTAAACATCACAAGTATATGATCATATCACATTGTGAATAGTATGGCCTTTAGAATCATAATGCTCTCCATCGCCATGGTTCCATCAAGATCTGAGCTGTCATGCCTCCCTTCTTGTGGTGATCTCCATCTCCACCATGCTTGAAGACATCTCCACGACAATAAAAAAAGCTAATAAAACTAATAGCTACCAAATAAATTACATAAGAGATCAAGCATCACAGGTCGACATGCATGTCGTTATACAATTATGTGACAACTTTAATCCTGTTATGTTAAATTTGCAACATGCAGGCTGCATAAATTTACACACAGATCATCACATTACATTAAAGACATACCATTCACATCATTCCCTGCAAAAACGAGTTAAGTGTAGAATGATTTCTAGTGCGAAACTATATTATATAGATCGCGACTCATGACCGTGATCTGTTGGCTCAAACTGATAGCTATGTACGCGATTAGTCCCGATGATGATTCTAGCCAGTAGGGACAGGTTGCGCACACAGCAGAGAAGGAGCACGAACTGACCATTTAGTCATATACGATCGCAATCTACTCTAACCAATTTCAAACCCCAAAAACCGTGCAAAAAATTCATCTACTAAGAAGATTCAGACCAAAAACTACGCAAGTCAACTCTGATACCGCTGTTAGGTAACCGGCGGTACGCTACTCTAGCAACTCTACCGCATCACCCAGGAAACATGCGAGTACAGAGGTCATGGATCGTTACCACTAGACGCGCAGCGCAGCGGAACGTTGATGCGCGTCGGTGTAGAGGAAGTAGACGATCCCGTTTGTCTCCTGCTCGCCCTCTTCTCAGCAGCAGTAGACGAACACGTTCGTCGTAGCCGATCAGCGCAGCAGTAGTAGCATGGCCTTCACAGAGTCCACACGTACGAAGAAGAACGCCGTGCGCCAGTGTGTTAGCTCCGCGCGCGCGGCAAGGGTCTCAGCGTGAGGCCTTCGAGAGGTGACGGTTAGAGCTATCACGTGATGGTGTGATTAGCTTCTAACCCTACCCCTCATATTTATAGACGTACTAATGAGCTTTTAGGTCGCTGGCCTATTAGTACTCTAATTACTTATGGATCAAATATTCAATAGGCATTCACTCGAATTGTTATAATTCCCTCTTAAGCACATCACCAACATGAAGGCTCCAAAAGAACACTGTTCTCCTACTCACTTAGTATATATTAAAAATATGAAAGCCGCTGGAAGAGGAAACGGAAAGACTGTAATTCAGAAAAGCAGGCCATCCTGTCGCACAGAACGAGACAGGTCGGGCTACGCACCGCCACGCTGAGACGAACAGAGCCGAGAGCACCCACAGCCACACACGCCTGCTCCCCGACACTGCAGCCAAGCCAACCAAAGCGAAGCTGCGTACAGGTCTACATGCCTACCTACCCCACACACTACTCCCTCCGGTGTACAAAATATTGTCGTTCTACACTAGAGCTAAGAGTGCACAAAAAATTGTCGTTTTGCACTGCATGCCATGGAAAATGGTGTAAAAAATAGGATAGCGTGTACCTAGGAATCGAACCTGCATCAGATTGGCTAGAAAAACGTGAAGAAGACCACTCAGACCACTAAGAAGAGTTGTATTATAAAAGAAATAAATCTATTTAATGCTTCCTTGGTATGTGAGAACATGTCTAAAACCACAATTTTTTGTACACCAGAGGGAGTACACGGCGGACCGGAGCGGAGCAGAGCGGTGCGGATGTCCACCGAGGTGCCTCGTGCCGGAGCCGCCGCCATGGGAGCTGCGATCGAGCGTTGCGGGTCACCCCTCCCTTCTCGCCACCTGATAAATCCGGCCGACGCGACGTCACCGGGCTCCGTCGTCGTCACCGGCACCCACCACGGTCTCCGTCGGCGATGGCGACACAGCGTACCGTCCTCCCGCACGTCCTGCCTACATCCGTATACTGCTGTTACATCACGACAGCCGCGCAGACTGTAATTAATACTAGTGTTCACGTACGCGATCTCCTCCTCCGGCATCAGACCAGTGGACATCACGCCATTTCCTTTTTGTTTTGCATTTCCATCAGGAAAGAAAATCGCTTTGTGTCGAACTGCCCCGTTTTAATGAATTTAGCTGCGCTCGACGAACCACCAAAATGCAACGACTGGATTCTTGGGAGTGCTCAACAGGAGACCATTTTCAGCGGTGGAGGGCGAGCAGCGGCAGCGTCGCATGTGCAGGCGGCAACAAGGACGGCGGGTGGCCGTGCAAGTCGTCGTCCACCGAAGAGGAAAACGACCGGCAGCCGACCCGAGTTCCGTCGCCATCGCGAGATTTCCACGGCCAATCGCCGACACCGCTCGCTCCCGACTACCACGTCACTCGTCATTTCAGAGCAGCCTCTCCCCTCAGCAACATTTTTTGATAGTTCAAAATAACACATGGAACTGTAGGGTGATAAAACATGAAACGAAGCAAAGAAATTGCAGAAAAGGTCGCGAGGCGCACAAATTAGTTCAGAACACCCGAGTAATCGACTACATGAAACGGCAGGCTAATAAAAACATGCATCACTTACATTTAACATAAGATTACACGGCAAATTCACCAATAGCGGGTGAATACTAGTAATAATAAGGTACTAGTACAAAATATGCTGTGCGGGATGCCGATCATACCAAAAAAAATACATCAACGAAGTGGGATTAAAAAGCACCTAGAAATCTTTGACGCCTCATGCTCTGCACGCAAGACAAAGGTAATGAAAACATCAACCTAACAAAGCAAGCTTCGAAATCGCAGGAATCGGCGGCCAACTTGCCCGCCGATGAAAATCCGGCCACCTTCCTTCCGTCTTGATCGTCGCCGCATCAGCCGCAGCTGCCATGCATCGCCTCCACACGACCACTCCTCCATATGCACAAGAGGACAAGGACACGAACCACGACCACCACCTCCTAATAAACATTTCTACATTTTTTTCACTGTTTTTTGGGATATTTTCTGCAGCTACCTCAAGAACCCAAAACAATCCACCCCTCCCTTAAATCCACCCCTCCCTCCACCTTCCTGTGCTGCCTCGGTTCTACCAAGAATATTCACATGGCGATATACATGTACAGAGAAATTAGCGGAAACTTGGAAGCAACAAATAGGTAACGATGCGATCCTTCCGTGACGGTCTTTTGTTTGGTCTTACCACCAACCTTGTCACTCGCGATAGGTACTCTTCAAGAGCACCGCCTCAGTTGATGAGATCGGAGACCCACCCGACGTCCGGGCCTCCGACGACCCCAGCAGTCGCATCGCCGGAGACGGTGCCTTCCTTGCCCAGACGCTCGAAAACTTTTGCGCGAAGGGCTCGCCCAGACTCCACCCTCTGCACCGGCACCTCCTCGTCGAAGCAAAAGCCGACGTCCAGCGGCTCCAGGTTCGGCATGAAGCCGGTGGCTGTGGTCATGGTTGCCGGTGTACACATCGGAGTGGATGGCAGGCTGTACAGCCCGCCAACGCCAACGTTGGGCGAGCCGTAAGCCACGGCAGAGGCCGGGCAGCCGCACCATCCGCCGGACGGAGACGAGTTGGCGTTGCTTAGGCGCAGCTGACGCAGCGAGGCCAGGACGTCGTTCAACGGGGACCCCACGCCGGGCCAAGATCCGCGGCGTTGGGCGGCGGCGGCCCCGTCGGGTGACAATGGTGGGGAGTCCGAGGAGGGCGACTTGGGTGGCGAGACGAGGGTGCTGGTCGGCGACGAGGACATGACGGTCTTGTTGAACGCCTGCCGCCGCAGCGGAGAGCCGTCGTACGACTCGGCCAGCGGCGAGGCTGCGACGCCCCTGGGGCTGGACTGGTGCGGCGGAACGACGCGGAGCTGGTCCAGCGTGTGTGCGAAGAAGCAGACGCGGCGGCGGCAGGCGGTGCCGTCCTTGCAGGGCTGGGTGCGGTAGCGCGCCGGGTGGAGCCAGCACTCGAAGACGCCGTGCGCGAACTCGCAGGCGTCCCCGCGCTTGCACCCGCCCTTGCGGAAGTCCGGGCAGGCGGCGCCGGAGTAGTGGTACTTGCGCGGGTCGCGGCGACGCGCCTTCTCCCCCGGGTGCACGAAGGGGCACTCGGTCCAGTCGTGGCTGCGCGCGCGGGTGCAGCGCCGCACCTTGAACTCATACATGCGGAAGTCGTCGGAGGCGTAGGCGTCGACGGACGCGGCCATCGCGGCGGCCTCCTCCTCCTCTTCGACATACTCGTTGTACGGTAGGTACTGCTGCAGATCGGCCAGCAGGTACGGCGCCACCTCGTCGTCGCTGCCGCCGCTCACCGGGAGGTGGTGGGACCACGGCGGGACGCTCATACCTTCGCCCATCATCATCATCATCCTGGCCGTCGCCCTGCGGCTAGGCTAGAGGGGACGTATGATGTGCGCTGTTTCCTCTTCTGTCTGGTGTGGTCTACCGGAAGATCTCGTGGACTACGCTCACGGCGGAGAGGAATGGTGCGGCGGCTTGGTGGTGAATGGGGAAGACCTATGTGGCGCGGTGCGCCTGTATTTATACGCTGCTTCGTTAACCATGGGTGTCCTCCATCGGGAAGCGATCTGACCGTGGTTAGCTAACCAGGGTAACGATGGCGGCGGAGTGTCCATAGCAGCAGATGAACCGGACGCGTGGTGGGCGGGGAGGGGAGGTGTCAGACACGGGGGCACCTGGTTGGGGACACAGAGGGAGGTGGCCGCCGGCCGTGGATTGGGCCCGTCACGGTGTTCGGCTATACTGGTATTATTCGTGTAGGTTCTAGAAACCTTGGGGAGGAACTGGCTGTATTCTTATTTTTATATGCGATAATGTCCACTCTCCCTTCTTGTTTTTTCACTATTCGTGTATTAGGTGCTAGAAACCTTGGGGAGTCTCCCTTTTGTCTTTTTTACTGTTCGTGTATTAGGTGCTAGAAACCTTGAGGAGGGACACGGGCACCCGTTAGGGACATGGAAGACAACAGCCGCTGGGCCTGGACCGCGGTAGATGCCCACGCAATCTAACGGCCAAGGAAGCGGGCGCGCTCCGATGCACGCATCCAAACCAATGGCTGGGCTGGGGTCCCTAAGTGCCACGCTGGCTCGTCCGCCCACACCGCACGCCACGTCCGCGCGCATGACGCATGACGGGATATCTATATGCAGAACCAGCCACACCGGCTGCCACGTGGGTGCCTAGAGCATGGCTGCGGGATACGGCTTCTCTCCTCCTCTCCTGCCAGGAGTACTCGTAAAATCTCTTTAGCCGTTGCACGAATTCTCTGCATACAAAGACATCTATATACATCTATCCTTCATTATTTTTTCCTAATTTAAAAATATATTTATTTATAGATAAAAATTTACTGTCAAATGAAATTTGATATGGTACATGGACAAACAAATTGTAATCAGTAGAAACGTGATAAATAATTTAGAATAGTATGTAAGTGAGTTTTTTAAACATAAGATATATGAGAAACCATGTACACGTATACACTCGATCATATTTTGTTCCTATAACCTGAGCTAAAACGTGATGCTAGCTTGAATTTAATACAAAAAAGATCAGGAACGCGAAAGTTTCTAATAAGTTTTCATGTATCATATGAAATTTCATTTGATTTTTATCTCATAAACATTTAGAAGTTTTTTGGTTAGGAAAAAGGAAGGATGCGTATAGGGATATTTTACGTGCAGGAAATAGAAAACATATTATTTAGAAGTATATTTTTATCTATAAATAAATAGATTTTCTGTAATTAGAAATGGAGAAATAAGAAAGTGCATGTTGTTAGAATTAATGGGCTTGGCCCAATATTAATTCAGAAATAAATTCTAGAAAATCTCAAAGGCCCATTAGGCAAGAGGGAGTGGTGCTAAGTGTTTAGTCCCACATGGGAAGTGGAAGTGGAGCAACCCCTACATATAAGGGAGGTTGCTCTTCCACTCCTTAAGTGAGAGAGAAGAGAGGAAGAGAGGGGTGGCCCATGCGCGCTCCTCCTCCTCCTCGCTCGCTCGCCTCGCCCCGCACACGCGCGCGCGTGTGTTCGTGTGAATTCGAGCCGAGCCCAGATTTTATATTTTTTCAGAAATTAAATTGGGCTTTTGGGCCTCCGAATTTTTGGGGCTACCGAGTCAGAGTCCAAGTCGTTAGAGACGGACGCGTCTACGACTGCGGAGTCGGTTCGGATCTGGACCCTCCGGATCGCATACGAACCGCCTCCTGGGACTCTATAAATACGGGCGTCCGCGATACGGCAGGGCATCCCACGATCAGATCGTTCCCACGTTCGCGTTCCTTGCGCCGCCTTCTAGTCTACTCCATCCTGAGCGCCGGCGTGCACCGACGATCGGGAGAGCAGGTCTCCGGAACCGTTCGCCCTTGCGATCCTGCATCGGGAGAGGGTGAATAAGGTTTTTGGGAAGCGCTCTGCGCGACTGCTCTCGTTCTTCACCACGGCTCGTCTACCGACCAGATCGGGCGCTGCGGCTCAACGTCGTCACCAACGCTTGCAGCGGCTGTTCGCCGTCGGATCTACAGCGGTGCGTTCGACTCCAAACCGGTACGCGTTAGTTCTCGTCCCGTTTGTCTGCCGATCGCTGCTGTTTTTCTCGTGTTTTTCCGGAATTATTCAGTAAATTGCCTCTTATTTTCTAACAATCCAAAAACCTTATTAGGCAATTTCCTGAGTTGAACATGATGATTTTGGCCGATGCACTGAGGCCGGAGAAATTCTCTGGCGTGCACTTCAAGAGGTGGCAAGTTAAGGCCACGCTCTGGCTCCAATCGCTTAAGATCTTCTGGGTAACCGAGGGCAGGCCTCAAGGTCCTTTGTCTGTTGAAGAACAGACAAAGTTCGAGGAAGCCAATTCTGCCCTGAGAGGATGCATCTTAAGTGTTCTTGATAATAAACTCTGTGATGTCTATCTGACAGTCACAGATGGGAAAGAGCTCTGGGATGCACTTAACGCTAAGTATGGTGTAGCCGATGCAGGTGGTGAACTGTATATCATGGAGAATTTTCATGACTACAAGATGGTTAACAACCGTCCTGTAGTTGAACAAGCTCATGAAATACAGTGCCTTGCAAGAGAGCTCAATCTTCTTAAGTGTCCTTTACCCGACAAGTTTGTGGTTGGGTGCATTATTGCAAAGTTACCTCCATCATGGAGGAACTTCGCCACAGCCCTCAAACACAAGAGATAGGAAATATCAGTTGAAAACCTAATAGCATCTCTTGATGTTGAGGAGAAGGCTCGGGCTAAGGACGCTACTGAGAAAGGAGGCGAGGGTCAATCGAGCGCCAATGCTAATATGGTGCAGAAACCCTATGTCAAGAACAAAGGGAATAAGTCTCTATTCAAGCCAAACAAAACTACTGCTTTCAAGAAGAAGAAGTCAAACAAAGCCAATGATGGCTGCTGCTACACCTGTGGGGAGCAGGGACATATTTCCAACATCTGTCCTGAGAGGGCAGATCGCAAAGGGAAAAAGAATGTCAACATCGTGACATCCAGCAATGCAGATGGGTACGGTAATTCCTTTACTGTTCTTTCTGTTTCTCAAACACCATCTTGGTGGTTTGATACGGGTGCTAATGTTCATGTATGTTCTGACATGTCCATGTTTACTTCTTATCAGTTCGTCCGGGATTCCGCCGTCCTAATGGGGAATGGGTCACATGCTTCTGTTCGTGGTGTTGGCACGGTCGATCTGAAGTTCACTTCAGGAAAGATTGTCCAGCTGAAGAACGTGCAGTATGTCCCTACTATGAACAAGAATCTTGTTAGCGGTACCCTTCTATGTGAAAGTTGCCTAGAGGGGGGGTGAATAGGCTAATCGACCTGCAAATGACTTAATAAAACGAGATTAAATCACAGGGGGCGGACTAGTCCGGTCAGGGGGCGGACTAGTCCGGTCAGCTTGCGTGAATAACCCTAAAAAGATGTTTCTAGCAAGTTTTAGGGAATTTTCTCTTTGCTACAAGTGAGTAAATGTTTAAGTCAAGTTGAGCAACAACCTACACAAGAGCAAGTCAAGTTTCCACAAGTTTGTAGTAATGCGGAATATGAAACGAGACTACCAACCCTAGAACAAAGTAATCAATAGAATGAATGCGAAGAACACAAGGGGGCAAGGATTTTATCCCGAGGTTCGATTCCACACAAGGAATCTACGTCCCCGTTGAGGAGTCCACAAAAGGACCGGGTCCAACAACCCTTCCCTCACCAAGTTTACCGCACGGGCCTAACTTGGTTCTCCACTAATCACAACGGTGATTACAAAGTTCGTTGGGGCTTCTCACAAACTGAGGCTCCCACACCACAAAGATGATCAACACAATAAAGCAAACTCAATACACAGCCCACAAAGACTCAACGAGTGCAAGAGATCAAACCGGGAGCACAAGCGCGATGTTCTTCCTCTTCTCCACCTCACTAAACCCTAATCCACTCAAGAATTAGTTTTAGAGGGAAAGTAGGCAAGAAGGAGGCTTAGGAGTGCTCCAAGTTGGCTGTGGCGGCGCTAGGGTTTGAGTTTTTCCAAAGTTTTGTTCGAAATGAGGCTGGGGGTCCCCTTTTTATAGGGGTCCCAAGCCCAAACTGCTGACTTCAGCAAAAGGGCGGACTAGTCCGGCCACTGGCCCGGACTAGTCCGGCCTAGGGGACCACTGACCCCTTTGTCAGGTCCCGACAGCTGACACACTATCGTCACGCTACCCGCCAAACTTCAAATTCAAACGGTCACTTCCAGAACGGACTAGTCCGGTCAACACCGGACTAGTCCGATCTCACACAGAGCCTTTTGCTCCGTGTGAAAACGGACTAGTCTGAGGACCACGGACTAGTCCGGCCCCTAGGGCGGACTAGTTCGGTCCTCCCAGACTTAGCCACAGAAGCACCTTTTCTAGCCAACCCGGACTAGTCCGGCCCCACGGGCAGACTAGTCCGTTCTCACTCAGGACCTCTTGGTCCGGTCCAAAACGGACAAGTCCGTGGTTTTGGGACTTCATCCCCAAAACCCACTCACAGCTACCCGGACTAGTCCGGCCACAAACGGACTAGTCCGATCTCAGTCAGACCCTTCTGGTCCGGCCAGAAACGGACTTGGCCGGCCAGGAACGGACTAGTCCGGCCACCTGCACGGACTAGTCCGGCCCTACGGCCAGACCTCTCATTCACTCATATCTTTCATAGGTTTGACCTCTAAACCACTTTGAGCTCCCAAACTTGATCTCAATGCACTTTACACACGCACCCTCCTATTTCTACGGCTAGTCTAACTCAACACGCTAGAAACCCTAGTTTCCACGCTTCGAGTTGACTCTGTTTCCTTCCTTTTCCTTTTTGAGGGTTTGCGTCTCCGATCGAGTCCACACCTGTGCTAAGATCACTTGAGCTCATTAGCGACTTCATTGTCGTCATCAATCATCCAAAACCCACGGGGAACCTAGATGCACTTTCAATCTCCCCCTTTTTGGTGATTGATGACAACACATTAAGTCCTTCACAAATAAGAGTATAAAGTTTTGGTTTTCATAACATGTGTGCGTATGAATGACTCCCCCTCAAAGTATGCAACATGTAAAAGAGGTGGAGGAGTTCTTTCATACCCACACACGTTATGGTGGGGTGCCTACGTGATGTGCTCAACAACTGTGACAAGACATAAAGAGCATCAATATAATCAAAAGATTGACAATAATAGCATTATATTGATATTAAGCAACATTAACAGGTCTTGCACAAATGTAAACATCCAAGAGCAAGAATATATTACAAAATAAGTCCACAAACGATTAACTCCCCCTTAACTCTCCCCCTTTGGCATCAAGGCACCAAAAAGGAAAAGAAGGGAGGAAACTAAGGCCTAAGAACTAGTCCTCATCTTCGCCACTTCCACTCTCCGTGGCCTCGAAATCTTCGACGTCGTCCTCATGATCATCGGCATCATCGTCGTCGTCGTCGGAGTTCCTTGCCGAGGGAGCAGCCCGAGAGGAGCTTCCATCCTCTTGGAGCTGGGCGAGCTCATCGGCGGTGAAGGTGGGGAATGGAGTGATCTCCCCATCACTCACCTCCGGAGAGGACATCGGGACCTCCAGCTTGTCGCACACCGCCTTAAGGTACTTCTCTTGGCGCTTGTGTGCCCTCTGAGCGCGAATCTCTTGCTTCCGGCACGAGGTGAAGATGGCCTTGAAGCACTTGAAGAACGCACTCATGGACTGAGGCGGAGGCGGAGAAGGAGGCGCCACTGGGCGAGACGGAGGATCTGCATTCTTGCGACGAGGCGGAACAGGTAGAGGTGGGGGAATCTGAGGACGCGGTCTCTTATGTGAAACATCCTTCTGGAAGGTAAGTCCGGAGACTTTCTCAATTAGGCACATCACATAAGGAGCATAGCCACAAGACCTGTTGGGGGTATGAGATATATTGAAGATGTCATCAAAGATGTACTCAGCTAGGTTGAAGCTTTCTTCCCCATCTATCAGCACAAGCAAATGCCTCAGGTTGCCCTGGATGACTCCGGCATCTCCATCCTTCGGGGCAATGGTCTTCCGAAGGAGGCGGTTGAGCACACTGAAAAATGGCTTGATATTTCTTGCCAGTCCTGCCTCATAAGGAAGATGGTCTGGATACATGAAGTCAAGGGCATCTCGATCTAGGGCTTTGAGGTTAGAGATGATGATCTCATGCTCAAGGTGTTCCTCCAATCCTAGAATCTTGGCGAAGCCTTCAAATGTGACAGTGTACTGCTCTCCATTTGTCATCCATGTCATCCGGCGATTGCCAAAGGAGTGAAAGTAGACGGTTGTGTAGAACTGGACAATCACCTCAATGTTCCAGTCGTACTGGAAACCCATGATATCCTTGATTCCATGTCGTTCCGCTGCATTGATCACAGCATCAAATGCAGCATGCTTCTTCTGAGCCATGTAGTCCCAGTCAACCCACTGGGCATCAGTCACAGGAGTCTTCATCTTCATATAGACAAGGCGATAGTAATCGCAGTGGAAGTCACACCAGAACCGAGGGTCGGCGGTGGACCTCTCATACCTATAGACATTCTCGTCTCTGAGCCTCCTGGCCTTCTCAGCTCCTTTTCCTTTGAAAGTGTTAGCTGAGAGGTTGGGCTGACGGTTTGGATTACGTGCTGGACTGTGCATCACCAGAGGCTCAACAGCCTGAGCTTTCCCTTGTTCACGAATCAACACTCCTCCGAGTGCCTTCTTGGCTGGCACCTTGATGGAGGGCTTCTTCTTTTTCGGCTCGACTGGAGCCGGAGCCTTTCCCTTCTTGGGGTCACGCTCGACCCTGGGCTCAGGTTCCATTTGGGCTGGCTCCTTGCCCTTCGCCTTCTCGCCAACGGTGACGAGTTTCTTCCGTTTGGGGGCATTGGCCTCAGCGGCCCTGGAGTTGTGAGCCTCCCTATCTTCCCTTTTCTTCTTCCTCAGCTCATTTAGAGACTCTGCGGTTGCTCGAGCTATGGCTTCTTCCTCGTTGTAGATGCTAGCTGCAACTTTGGAGGCTTCGAGGGCTTTCAGCCGCCTCTCTTCCTTTGCCTTTTGCGCCTCTAAAATTGCAGCCTTGGTCCTTGCCTCGGCAATTTGGGCCTTGGTACGCCCCTCGAGGTTGACACGCGGAGGAGAGCGCTCGGAGTTCGACATTCTGTGCAAAGGATAGAGAGAGGAAGATATGAGCCTAGGAAGAAGAAGTATTGCCGAAAAGATCTCGAGAACCAACTAGAGGTAGGGTTTGCCCTGTGCAAACCGGACTTGTCCGCCCCAGGGGCGGACTAGTCCGCCGGCCGGACTTGTCCGCCTGGTGGCCGGACTAGTCCGGGTTACACAGGAAGAACCCTAACCCTAATCGATTCATCGAAAAATTTGTGAACCAATGCGCAATACTCCTAGGCTATGATCGCAAGGGTGTATAGAACAACATTAGTGAAGGTGTTCCTATCAAAAACTTGAAGAATCAAGAATGGGGCTAGTTTTTGAGGAACGATGAAATACCTTCAAAAATCCGCTTGAGTCGTCGAAATCGGCGTGGATCTCGAAGGTGGAGCGCGGGGAAGTGATCCCTCACTCCCAAGGACTTCGATGCGCGGATTGGAGTTGAGTTTTGGTGGTTGGAGCGCAAAATCGCCGATTTGGGGGCGGTTGTGCGCGCGTGGAAGCTTGAGAGTCAAGTGAGAGAGAGAGAGAGAGGGGTCCGGGCCGCCTGGGGGGTTTAAGTCCCCAAGGGCCGGACTAGTCCGGTTGAGGGGCCGGACTAGTCCGGTCTGCGGACCAGACCCAGACTAGTCCGGGTCCGGACTTGTCCGGTGGAAGGCCGGACTAGTCCGGTGTGCGGACTAGCCGCGGACTAGTCTTACCCGGACTTGTCCGGCCATAGGGGCGGACTAGTCCGGTTCAGCTGGGCTGAAAAAACAATATATATGGGTTATGCCCATAAAGATAAGTCCTTTTGGACAGATATAGCAAGGAAAACATGACAAACATGATTATGAGTCAATAAAGAACAACTTATGGACATTTTCATGAAGAAAATAGATTTCTCAAACAAATTTGAGGAGAAATCGACATACAGAGGAGTTTTTCGAAATGTGGCTCAAAATGTATGAGGAATGTGGTTTAAGCCACGTTCCGAGAATCCAACACGTTGAGCTCACTTCTTAGCTCACAGAAACGCTTCTCGTCAAGAGGCTTGGTGAAGATGTCCGCAAGTTGATGTTCCGTCCTCACATGCGAAATCTCAATGTCTCCCTTCATTGAGTGATCTCGCAAGAAATGGTGTCGAATGTCTATATGTTTGGTCCTAGAGTGTTCCACCGGATTATGGGCTATCTTGATTGCACTCTCGTTGTCACACAAGAGTGGAATTTTACGCAGGTTAATCCCATAATCCCTAAGAGTTTGTCGCATCCAAAGAAGTTGTGCACAACAACTTCCGGCTGCAACATATTCCGCTTCGGCGGTGGATAGAGCAATAGAGTTTTGCTTCTTAGAGGACCAAGACACAAGAGATCGACCTAAGAATTGACACGTACCCGATGTGCTCTTCCTATCAACTTTGCACCCCGCATAGTCCGCATCGGAATATCCGATGAGGTTAAACTTGGATCCTTTGGGGTACCAAAGTCCTAGGGTAGGTGTGTGTACAAGATATCTCAAGATCCTTTTAACGGCGGTCAAATGACAAGCCTTGGGTGCTGCTTGAAAGCGTGCACACATACACACACTTAGCATGATATCGGGCCTAGATGCACAAAGATAGAGAAGTGATCCGATCATGGACCTATATAGCTTTTGATCCACACTTGGACCGTCCTCAGTTAGGTCTAGGTGTCCATTTGTCCCCATAGGGGTTTTGATGGGTTTTGCTTTGTCCATGTCAAACTTTTTTAGAATATCTTGAGTATACTTAGTTTGACTTATGAACGTCCCTTCTTTGAGTTGTTTCACTTGAAATCCTAGAAAGAACTTCAACTCACCCATCATGGACATTTCAAACCTCTCCGTCATTATCTTGGAGAACTCGTCACAAAACACCTTATTTGTGGAACCAAATATGATGTCATCCACATATATTTGGCACACAAAAAGATCCTCGTTGAAGTGCTTTGTGAAAAGGGTATAATCCGCTTTTCCTATCCTAAAACCATTTTCAACTAGAAAGTCTCTTAAGCACTCATACCAAGCTCTAGGAGCTTGCTTGAGACCATAAAGAGCCTTTCGCAATTTGTAAACATGGTTAGGATAGTTTTGATCTTCAAACCCTGGAGGTTGCTCTACATAAACTTCTTCCTTGATTGGGCCATTAAGGAATGCACTCTTAACATCCATTTGGTAGAGTTTGAAGTCATGATGAGTAGCAAAGGCTAGTAATATCCGAATTGACTCAAGCCTAGCTACGGGGGCAAATGTCTCATCAAAGTCCAATCCCTCAACTTGTGAGTATCCTTTTGCCACAAGTCGTGCCTTGTTCCTAGTTACCACGCCATGCTCATCTTGTTTGTTGCAAAACACCCACTTGGTTCCAACAACATTAGCTTGAGGGCGCTTGACAAGCTCCCAAACCTTGTTCCTTTCAAAGTTGTTGAGCTCCTCTTGCATGGAAACTACCCAATCCGGATCCTTTAAGGCATCTTCAACCTTATGTGGTTCCAAGGATGAGACAAAAGAGAAATGCTCACAAAAGTTTGCAACACGTGAGCGTGTTGTTACTCCTTTTGTGATATCTCCTAGAATGTTGTCAACGGGATGGTCCCGTTGAACACTTTGATGAACACGAGGATGCGGGGGTTGACCTCTTGAATTACTTGGTTCATCTTCTTCACTTTGGTCTCCCCCTTGATTCATGCCTCCCCCTTGGTCTTCCTTCTCATTATCACTTTGGGGAGCATCTAGAGGGTCTTCAACTTGTCCAATGGGGGTTTGACCTACTTCATAAAGAGGATGGTCACTTGAGCTTTGAGATGGTTCTTGTGGGCGAACCTCTCCAAGTGCCATTTTCCTTAGAGCTTCTAGTGGAGGTTCCTCTTGATCAAGCGCATGTTGATCAACCTGCTCCACTTGAGAGCCATTGGTCTCGTCAAACACTACGTCACGTGCTACTTCAACAATTCCGGAGGATTTGTTGAACACACGGTACGCATGAGTGTTTGAGTCATATCCAAGCAAGAAACCCTCATCGGACTTTGAAGCAAACTTCGAAGTCCTAGGCTTCTTGTTGAGGATATAGCACTTGCTACCAAAGACCCGAAAGTAAGAAACATTAGGTTTCTTACCAATGAGAAGCTCATAAGGAGTCTTCTTGAGGAGGCGATGAAGGTACAATCGGTTCACGGCATGGCAAGCGGTGTTAACCGCTTCCGCCCAAAACCGGTCCGATGTTTTGTACTCATCTAGCATTGTCCTTGACATCTCAATAAGCGTCCTATTCTTCCTTTCGGCTATGCCATTTTGTTGTGGAGAATAGGGAGCGGAAAACTCATGCTTGATGCCCTCCTCATCTAGGAACTCTTCTACTTGCATGTTTTTGAATTCGGTGCCATTGTCACTTCTTATAGCCTTTATCCTCAAGGTGAACTCATTTTGAGCTCTCCTTAGGAATTTCTTGAGGACACCGGGGGTTTCACTCTTATCATGCAAGAAGAACACCCAAGCATATCTAGAGAAGTCATCAACGATGACTAGACCATACTTGTTGCCACCGATGCTAATGTAAGCAATGGGGCCAAAAAGATCCATATGAAGTAACTCCAAAGGTCTAGTTGTCGTCATGACATTCTTAGAGGGGTGTTGAGCTCCTACTTGCTTTCTCGCTTGGCACGCACCACATGGCCTATCCTTTTCAAATACCACATCCTTTAGGCCACGAACGTGCTCTCCTTTAAGGAGTTTTTGAAGGTTCCTCATTCCAACATGGGCTAGCCTTCTATGCCAAAGCCATCCCATGTTGGCTTTTGCCATTAAGCATGTGTCAAGTTGAGCTTTATCCGTGGTAAAATCCACAAGATAGAGCTTTCCCTTGAGCACTCCCTTAAAGGCTATTGAGTCATTACCCTCTCTCAGAACATTCACACCCTCACTAGAAAAGACACACTTATATCCTTTATCACAAAGCTGTGATATGGATAGGAGATTATAGTCTAGGGAATCAACATGCAAAACATTTGATAAAGTATGCGAAGATGAGATAGCAATTTTACCGGAGCCAAGGATTTTCCCTTGGCTATTATCCCCAAAGAAGATTCCTTCACTTGGGTCCTCGTTCTCCTCATACTCTATGAACATGCTCCTCTCTCCGGTCATGTGGTTGGTGCATCCGCTATCCAACACCCATTTCGATCCACTGGAGGAGTATGCCTACAAAACAAGTTTATGCCTTCCTTTTAGGTACCCAAGCTGAGTTGGGTCCTTTCACGTTAGTAGTTAGGCATTTGGGCACCCACACGCAAGGCTTGGGGCTCTTGCGGAGTGGCCCAACATATCTAGCAAACACTTTGCCGTGTTTGTTCCTCTTTAGCACATAGGATGCATCAAAATCATGAAATAGAGGATGCAATTCAGATTTAGGCAATTTGTTGCTAGAGGGTGAGTTCTTTTCAATTTTAGTTGGTGATGAACTCCCCTTAACAAAGACAATCATGTCTTTGCCATACTTGGAGGTTTTGGCGTTATGCCTTCCACCTCTAGTATAGCCAAGACCATCCTTGACATGGGGAGGTCTTGTGTTGGTGTATGCACTTCGTGCATACGCCACCTTCTCCTTGTCAAAGATGGCACCCTTAGGTGCTTGTTTGCCTTGCACTAAGTTGAGTTCATCCTTAAGTTTAAGGATTAAGTTAGAGCACTTGCAAGACGGAGTTGCATTGGATGAGGCCTTTGAGAAGGTTGGGCTCTTAGAGGAAGAGGCTACATTTTTCTTGAGAAACTCAACTTGAGTCTCAAGGATTTTGTTAACTTTTGACAAGTTCCCAAGTTCCTCCTTGAGCTCAGTTGTCTTCTCCTCAAGAATTGAACACGTTTTCTTACTTAGAGCAAGTTCATGTTCCAATGCCTTGCTCTTCTCTCTTTCGAGCTCAAGGAGCTCCTCAAGCTCTCGACATCTCTCCTTCTCAAGGATGAGCATGTCCTCTTGTCTATTGATGAGATCCTCCTTCTCAAAGATCTCATCCATAAGCAATTTCATCCTTCGCAAGGTGCTTTTGCTTATGTCCTTAAACATGTGTTCATTTTCACTAGCACTATCAAATTCATCTTGCGAGGAAGTTGTGGAGGAGGGATGAGATGTTACCTTTCTCCTTCCCTCCTTTGCCATGAGGCAAGTAGGTTTGTAGTCGTCGTTGAGGTTGGGGAAGAGCTTGCTTCCTTTGGAGCTCCTCCCGATGGCTATGGTAGCCATCTTCTCCTCTTCTTCTTCGGAGGAGGACTCATCGTTAGAGTCCCACTCCTTCCCCAAGTGGGCTTGTCCGGAGGGCCTCTTCTTCTTGAAAAATTTATTGTCTTGAGGCTTGCCCTCCTTCTTCTTCTTTGCTTCTTCATGTGGGCAGTCAGCGATGAAGTGCCCATACTCGCCACAATTGTAGCAAGACCTTTTTGATTTGGGCCTTGCTCTTTCCTTTCCTTTGCCCTCATGGTTGTATCCACCTTTCTTCCTTCTCATCATTCTCCTGAACTTGTTGATGAAGAAGGCCTCTTCCTCATCGGTGTCGAGGCTCTCCTCATCACTTTCCTCTTGCTCCTTTGAAGAGGGTGTTGCCTTGAGTGCAACGTTCTTCATCTTGGAGGCGGTGAACTTTTGGAGGTCGTTGTAGAAGAGCGCCTCCTTCTCCATGATTTCATGGTTGATGATCCTCCCAAGGACCTCCTCCGGGGTCATTTGAGTGAACCCCGGGCTTTCCCGAATCATGGAGCACAGAGAGACGTTCCTAGGCATGAATGCCCGGATCATCCTCTTCACCACCTCGTGGTCGGTCCACTTGGTGCAGCCATATGATCGGCTCTTGTTAATCAGCACCTTCAGCCGGTTGTACATGTCTTGGGGGGATTCACCATCCAAGATGGCGAATCTCCCAAGCTCTCCTTCGATGAGCTCGATCTTGGCCTCCTTGACCACTCGGTTTCCCTCATGCGCCGTCTTGAGGGTGTTCCATATGTCTTTGGCCACTTCAAGACCATCGACACGGTTGAACTCATCTCTAGAGAGAGATGAGATGATCACACCCGCAGCTTGAGCGTTGCGGTGGATGAGGATGGCTTGTTCTTGAGTTATGTTGTCCTCATCCTTTGGAATCTCCACCCCGGTCATGACAATTTGCCACAACGCTGGGTTGAGTGACACGAGGTGGATCTTCATGTTGTGTTTCCACATACCGTAGTCCGTTCCATCGAATTGGGGAGGTTTCCCCAATAGGATGGACAGGTAGTGGTTGTTGGCGGCAAGGCGTTCATAGTTGAACCCTTGCCGGTTGTAGTTGACTCCGCCACCACCACTTGATTGGTTTGACGGATCAATCTTGGAGATGTTCAACTTCTCTCGGAGCTTCGCCTTGAGTTGGCGAGTCTCCTCATCGTCCGTTGGCTTATCTTGATAAGCCAACGTCTCCTCACGGGTCGCCTCGTAGTTGCTGCTCGATGCATCGTCATTCACCACTCCGGCCATCTCTCCGAGTTGTTAGACTCTTTGTGGAGAGTCCGGCTCTGATACCAATTGAAAGTTGCCTAGAGGGGGGGTGAATAGGCTAATCGACCTGCAAATGACTTAATAAAACGAGATTAAATCACAGGGGGCGGACTAGTCCGGTCAGGGGGCGGACTAGTCCGGTCAGCTTGCGTGAATAACCCTAAAAAGATGTTTCTAGCAAGTTTTAGGGAATTTTCTCTTTGCTACAAGTGAGTAAATGTTTAAGTCAAGTTGAGCAACAACCTACACAAGAGCAAGTCAAGTTTCCACAAGTTTGTAGTAATGCGGAGTATGAAACGAGACTACCAACCCTAGAACAAAGTAATCAATAGAATGAATGCGAAGAACACAAGGGGGCAAGGATTTTATCCCGAGGTTCGATTCCACACAAGGAATCTACGTCCCCGTTGAGGAGTCCACAAAAGGACCGGGTCCAACAACCCTTCCCTCACCAAGTTTACCGCACGGGCCTAACTTGGTTCTCCACTAATCACAACGGTGATTACAAAGTTCGTTGGGGCTTCTCACAAACTGAGGCTCCCACACCACAAAGATGATCAACACAATAAAGCAAACTCAATACACAGCCCACAAAGACTCAACGAGTGCAAGAGATCAAACCGGGAGCACAAGCGCGATGTTCTTCCTCTTCTCCACCTCACTAAACCCTAATCCACTCAAGAATTAGTTTTAGAGGGAAAGTAGGCAAGAAGGAGGCTTAGGAGTGCTCCAAGTTGGCTGTGGCGGCGCTAGGGTTTGAGTTTTTCCAAAGTTTTGTTCGAAATGAGGTCGGGGGTCCCCTTTTTATAGGGGTCCCAAGCCCAAACTGCTGACTTCAGCAAAAGGGCGGACTAGTCCGGCCACTGGCCCGGACTAGTCCGGCCTAGGGGACCACTGACCCCTTTGTCAGGTCCCGACAGCTGACACACTATCGTCACGCTACCCGCCAAACTTCAAATTCAAACGGTCACTTCCAGAACGGACTAGTCCGGTCAACACCGGACTAGTCCGATCTCACACAGAGCCTTTTGCTCCGTGTGAAAACGGACTAGTCTGAGGACCACGGACTAGTCCGGCCCCTAGGGCGGACTAGTCCGGTCCTCCCAGACTTAGCCACAGAAGCACCTTTTCTAGCCAACCCGGACTAGTCCGGCCCCACGGGCGGACTAGTCCGTTCTCACTCAGGACCTCTTGGTCCGGTCCAAAACGGACAAGTCCGTGGTTTTGGGACTTCATCCCCAAAACCTACTCACAGCTACCCGGACTAGTCCGGCCACAAACGGACTAGTCCGATCTCAGTCAGACCCTTCTGGTCCGGCCAGAAACGGACTTGGCCGGCCAGGAACGGACTAGTCCGGCCACCTGCACGGACTAGTCCGGCCCTACGGCCAGACCTCTCATTCACTCATCTCTTTCATAGGTTTGACCTCTAAACCACTTTGAGCTCCCAAACTTGATCCCAATGCACTTTACACACGCACCCTCCTATTTCTACGGCTAGTCTAACTCAACACGCTAGAAACCCTAGTTTCCACGCTTCGAGTTGACTCCGTTTCCTTCCTTTTCCTTTTTGAGGGTTTGCGTCTCCGATCGAGTCCACACCTGTGCTAAGATCACTTGAGCTCATTAGCGACTTAATTGTCGTCATCAATCATCCAAAACCCACGGGGAACCTAGATGCACTTTCACTATGCAGAGATGGGTTTAAAGTAGTTTTAGAGTCCAATAAAATAGTTGTGTCTAAGCATGGACAATTTATTGGTAAAGGCTATGAATGCGGAGGCCTGTTCCGCTTTTCTCATTCGTAGTTTAGTAATAAGTCAGTAAACCATATTTGTGGCGGTATTAATGATGATGCAAGTGTTTGGCATTCTCGTTTATGTCACGTTAATTTTGGTTTAATGAATCGGCTATCTAGTCTCAAATTAATTCCGGAATTCACTATTGTCAAAGGTTCTAAGTGCCATAGTTGTGTGCAGTCAAAGCAACCTCGAAAGCCTCACAAGGCAGTCGAGGAGAGAAACTTGGCACCATTAGAACTCATACATTCTGATCTATGCGAGATGAATGGTGTGTTGACAAAAGGTGGAAAGAAATATTTTATGACATTAATAGACGATTCTACTAGATTCAGTTATGTTTACTTGTTGCAAACTAAAGATGAAGCTTTAGACTACTTTAAAATCTATAAATCTGAAGTAGAAACTCAATTAGAGAGAAAGATCAAACGTCTTAGATCAGATCGTGGTGGTGAATATTTTCCCAAAATATTTGATGATTTTTGTGCGGAACACGGTATTATACATGAGAGGACGCCTCCCTATTCACCACAATCAAACGGGGTAGCCGAGAGGAAAAACCGCACCTTGTGTGACTTGGTGAATGCCATGTTAGACACGTCCGGTCTATCTAAGGCATGGTGGGGGGAGGCTCTATTAACTTCATGTCATGTCCTAAATCGCGTTCCAAACAAGAATAAAGAGAAAACCCCTTATGAGGAGTGGGTTGGGAGAAAACCATCACTTTCATACTTGCGTACTTGGGGATGTTTGGCAAAAGTCAATGTTCCAATTACCAAGAAACGCAAGCTAGGACCAAAGACAGTGGATTGTATCTTTCTAGGCTATGCTCATCGGAGCATCGCATATAGATTTTTAGTAGTTAAATCTGAGGTACCTGATATGCATGTTGATACTATTATGGAATCTCGTGATGCAACATTTTTTGAGAATATTTTTCCTATGAAAGATATGCATAGCACTGCTAGGATCTCTTCTGAAATTTGTCCTGAATCCACCACAACTAGCGAGTTTCTTGATACACCGTTTGAGAATGTCCCAGAGGAAGAACACAATGAAATAACTCAGTCGAGTAAGAGATCACGGATTGCAAAATCCTTTGGTGATGATTTCATTGTGTACCTTGTGGACGATACTCCTAGATCCATAGCAGAGGCATATGCATCACCTGATGCAGATGACTGGAAAGAAGCAGTTCATAGTGAGATGGACTCAATTCTTTCCAATGGAACCTGGGAGTTATTGAACGGCCATACGGGTGCAAACCAGTAGGCTGCAAGTGGGTGTTCAAGAAGAAGCTCAGACCTGACGGTACTATTGAAAAGTACAAGGCAAGACTAGTTGCAAAGGGCTATACTCAAAAGGAAGGTGAAGACTATTTTGACACCTATTCACCTGTCGCCAGAATGACAACAATTCGTGTACTACTTTCTTTGGCTGCCTCTTATGGTCTAATCATCCATCAAATGGATGTAAAGACAGCTTTCCTGAACGGAGAGTTGGAAGAGGAGATTTATATGTAACAGCCTGATGGGTTCGTAGTAAAAGGTGAAGAGACAAAGGTGTGCAAATTGTTGAAATCCTTGTATGGCCTAAAACAAGCACCTAAGCAATGGCATGAGAAGTTCGATAGTACTTTGACGTCTGCGGGCTTTGTCATTAATGAGGCTGATCGTTGCGTGTACTATCGCCATGGTGGGGGCGATATCGTTATGTTATGCTTGTATGTAGATGATATACTCATTTTTGGTACGAACATTAATATAATTTCTGAGGTCAAGTCTTTTCTACCAAAATGTTTTGATATGAAAGATCTGGGAGAAGCTAATGTTATTTTGAACATTAAGCTGAATAAGGATGAGAGTGGAATTACTTTAAGTCAATCCCACTATGTTGAGAAAATCTTGAGCTGGTTCGGCTTTATGGATAACAAGATTTCTCCAACGCCTTATGATCCCAGCGTGATACTTAGAAAGAACAAGAAAGAGTCAAGAGATCAACTCAGATATTCTCAGATGATCGGTTCACTCATGTACTTAGCTAGCGCAACCCGTCCTGATATCTCTTTTGCTGTAAGCAAACTGAGCAGGTTCATGTCAAACCCGGGTACAGATCATTGATATGCACTTGAAAGGGTTATGCGCTATCTGAGAGGTACAATGAGTTATGGAATTCACTATATTGGGCATCCGGCCATGCCTGAGGGTTATAGTGATTCGAACTGGATCTCTGATGTTGATGAACTCTATGCCACAAGTGGATATGTGTTCACTCTAGCTGGTGGTGCTATATCATGGAGGTCTTGCAAACAGACCATTTTGACGAGGTCAACCATGGAAGCAGAACTCACTGCTTTAGAGACAGCCACTGCGGAGGCAGAATGGCTGCGAGAGCTCTTGATGGATTTGCCTATAGTTGAGAAACCATTGCCGGCAATCCTTATGAACTGTGACAATCAGATGGTGATTGCCAAAGTGACCAGTTCTAAGGATAATGCAAAATCATCAAGACACGTCAAGAGACGTTTAAAATCTGTCAGGAAAATGAGAAACTCCGGAGTTATTACTGTTTCGTACATACAAACAGATAAAAATCTAGCAGATCCCTTTACGAAGGGTCTATCACGTAATGTGATAGAAAGTGCATCGAGAGAGATGGGTTTGAGACCCATTGATGTGACATCATAGTAGTAACCCAACCTATGTGATCGGAGATCCCGTGAATTAGGACATGGGAAAATAAGCTAGTGGTTCACCGAGGAGAGTACTTCCTTTATACCCTCTCTATGGGAAGATGCATACTTGTACTCTCAAACTGTAAGGCAGGTTGGCGAATTGCTTTAATGTGTTTCTGTTGGCTATGTGTAGCAAAGATGCCGTCCTACAGGGCAGTCTTGAAGGAAACACACCTATATGAGCTCCGACTATCTAACGTCGCAGTCTGTGAGATTTGGGTGATCTCTGGAAAGCTCATGAAGAGACCAGGGAGTACGACGCATATGCTCCACCCGCGGGGTAGACTACTGGTAGTCAAGTACTGGTAATGGTCTTTGGGTGAAGTCAGTTCACACAAAACTTGCAATTCAAGGCGTAGTCCATTATTCAAATTGTGACCTGATGAAACTTGAGGATCTAGGCAGAAGTTCAACTTCACAGTCTCTGCCGAAAACACTAGTATATTAAACAAGGAACGAGAATGACCTCTCTCCTAATGGCTTTGAGATCTGGTGGGGGATTGTTGGAATTAATGGGCTTGGCCCAATATTAATTCAGAAATAAATTCTAGAAAATCTCAAAGGCCCATTAGGGCAAGAGGGAGTGGTGCTAAGTGTTTAGTCCCACATGGGAAGTGGAAGTGGAGCAACCCCTACATATAAGGGAGGTTGCTCTTCCACTCCTTGAGTGAGAGAGAAGAGAGGAAGAGAGGGGTGACCCACGCGCGCTCCTCCTCCTCCTCCTCCTCGCTCGCTCGCCTCGCCCCGCCACGCACACGCGCGCGCGCGCGTGTGTTCGTTTGAATTCGAGCCTCGAGCCGAGCCCAGATTTTATATTTTTGCAGAAATTAAATTGGGCTTTTGGGCCTCCGAATTATTGGGGCTACCGAGTCAGAGTCCAAGTCGTTAGAGACGGACGCGTCTATGACTGCGGAGTCGGTTCGGATCTGGACCCTCCGGATCGCATACGAACCACCTCCTGGGACTCTATAAATACGGGCGTCTGCGGTACGGCAGGGCATCCCACGATCAGATCGTTCCCACGTTCGCGTTCCTTGCGCCGCCTTCTAGTCTACTCCATCCCGAGCGCCGGCGTGCACCGACGATCGGGAGAGCAGGTCTCCGGAACCGCTCGCCCTTGCGATCCTGCACCGGGAGAGGGTGAATAAGGTTTTTGGGCAGAGATCCTGCACCAGGAGAGGGCGAATAAGGTTTTTGGGAAGCGCTCTGCGCGACTGCTCGCGTTCTTCACCACGGCTCGTCTACCGACCAGATCGAGCGCTGCGGCTCAACGTCGTCACCAACGCCTGCAGCGGCTGTTCGCCGTCGGATCTACAGCGGTGCGCTCGACTCCAAACCGGTACGCGTTAATTCTCATCCCGTCTATCTGCCGACCGCTGCTGTTTTTCTCGTGTTTTTCCGGAATTATTCAGTAAATTGCCTCTTATTTTCTAACACATGTGTATATATGATATATTGCATGCAGGAAATCTTGGAAAAAATAATGGCTAATAAATTTCACCACGTGGATGAAACTACGTTTAGGAGGGAAAATGACATGACGTCTTTACTCCCATTCAGTGATTTAATGCATGCTCTTGCTGACGTGTCATAATTCTTATGATACATTTATTTACCTAATACAATACCTAACCTATCTACGATTAATAATGTTATGATATCATATGGGAGCACTGAGGAGAGTATCAAATCCGTGTTTGGCAATCAGAGGAGAGAAGCCGCATCCTGGTCTGCGCGCATGACCCTCCATGCCAGCTGCCACATTGAGAGCTTGTGTATGGACGCGGTTTCTCTCCATTCATGTGTCTCTCATGTGTGTTTTCGTTAATATATTATAATTTTATTAGTTGTAGAGCTATGATAATTATATTAGACATAAATGAAGAAACTAACAAAATTATGATACAAACATACATATGAAGACAGATGAGAGTAGAAAAGCCGCTTCACTGAGGGCAGAAGTCGCATCCCATGAGAGCATGGGCTGACCGCGCGTGACCCGCCACGCCTGCTGCGACTGGGGGGCTTTGCTCTTGCGCATGGCGCGCGCGCACCGGATCATCTGCTGGCCGTTCTTTTCTTCTCGTGTAGCACTCTACTAGGGTTTAGGGATAAGACCAAGCAAGGGCTTCACTCCTTTCGGGCCCACCGATTATGGGCGTGTTCCTGTGGGAGGGCAAGGGAAATCCCGTCGTCTTCCGCCGGCGCCGGCGAGCATATCACCGAATAGTGTACCGCGTTGTTTTTCGCCGCCCGTTTTTGGTTGCACCACGGACTATCGGAAGAGCGGGCAAGCTTGCGAGTTCAGAACGTTGGTCGACGACTCTACGTTGCTCTGGACAAAACGAGAGCGAGACCTACGTTGTGTCCGTGGAATCGACAGCCACAGCATGGTTGTAGCTCTCCGCTGTATAGACAATCCAAACAATACTCCGAGTACTGTGTAGACCACTAGTGAATGCAGACAAACAGTACGCAAGTACACTACACTGTTGTGTGTGGTTCGATCCGTGTGCGTTGAGCCGGACGGGCGCACCATTATAAATTAAAAAATATAAGGAAGGTCGTGTTGGCAGAAACCGGACCGTTCAAGAGAAATGCTGACTACTGGGGAGCAGTAGCGCGCACGTTAAGATGTCCCATGGGCTGCCAACGCTCAGCGGCTCCCACGCATGGTCCAGAATGGCCTGGAGGCTGCTGCCGTTCCATCTCAGCAGGGCCAGGATTAGACTGCTTAGATAGTCTTTGAGCTGTGTGACGTCGGGCGGGCAAGCAAGCAACCTCTGCTTTGCTTGCTCCGTGCCTTGGTTGTTTGTTCCCTGCCTAGCTAGCTTATCTAGCCGAGACTGCTGCTGACGTACTACTAAACAGCAGGCACGGACCAGCAGCTGCTGGAACGGGATTGTACTCTCAAGGTCAAGCACAGTCTGAAATTTGAGGCGACCTGAGCTGAGTTCTGCACGAGCTTCCATCCACGTCCGCGAGTCGGCTCGTGCTTGGTGGATTTTTTCCAACGGCAAAGACGGCTGAGCTTGAGCGGCACCAAATGCATGCATGCAGCAGCAGTGTTCTGGAATCTGGATTCATCCGCTCGCCCGTCCCGTGTCGCCGATCGTTCGTCTCGTCTGGATAAGCGCGACAACCGTGTCGGTGGGGTGTGGAGGCGTGGCGACAAACATGGATCATGGATGGGAGGCGTGGCGATGAGCCGATGATGCATCCGGTCCGGGATCGGGGATCCAAACCAATACAAGTGCACCGCACCGCTTTTCTTTATTCACTCAAAGGCGCGCGTCATGATGATGAGCAAATCGGGTGCATCCTCCGATACACGAGACAGGCAAAACAGTCGACTTAATTACGTGGACAGGCAAAATTAATTAGAATTATCGTGATACTAATAATATTTTTTTGTTATGAAATAAATAACGTTTAAAATAGTAGTTTAATTTAAATTGACCTAAAATTTTTATTATAAACATCATTCATATCGTATCAGAGAGATTATTTTATAAATAGAAAGCGGAAATGCTACAGTGCAGGTGTCTGAAGTCGGCGGTGGTTTCAGGCGCCACGCTGCTGGCCAGCGCCCAGCGACATACTTGAACGATTAGTGAAAGATTTAATTAATATTTTGTGTAACATACTGATTTGTAAGGATTATGTTAATTGTAAAATAAGTAAACAATTTTTTTTGTTATTGTTTAACCTATAAAATTAGGATTAATAATCAATTATAAAGATTAGTGATTAATGACAGTAGCTAACTGTTAATTATCCATTGTCTGAAATTTTTTAAAATTTCAGTAACCTGAAATTTAGATACACCCAATAGAAAGAGTATAAATCTGTTCCTAGCGCCCTAAAAATTTGAAGAATGTAAAGACCCTGGTAAAGTCCAAAGTGCGTTACTGTAGGTTTGACCGGTTCCTAAGATCAAACTCTATCCACTTTATTAGGTCTCTGAAACAAAGCAGCCAACAATCCCTTGTTTCGTAGGTCCAGGTCGCAAAGGGCAACCACTGGTGGTTTGCTTAACCCCTCCTCCCGCATTGAGGTTCCGAGGCTGCACGTGTGGTTACAAAACATTTTCTATGTGATCATTTGAATAGTCACAAGCGGTTCCAACCGCCTTTCTGAACAGCTACGTCTCCATACGAATGTGTCTCCTCACAATGTATAAATATATGATAAATGAATGAAATAACAGTTGAATCATTTGCAAGAAGTGTCTTTGTCCCTCTCTCTCATTTTACTTTCAACACGTTATCAGCACGCTCTACCGAGCGATCGAGGGGAAGAACAAAGAGAAAAACACAGTAAGATGTCTAGACGACTCACTGATTTTGTTCTCATCGTTTTTGAAGACGAAGACGCTCTCCATCGACTTCGCCAAGGCATGAGTGATCGTGGAGGACGCCATCGCCTGGTTGATCGTGGTGGCCGGAACCACCGCTTCAATTTTGCAAGAACAAAGCGCCGTGTGCATCGTGATGGCCGGCGCTGTTGGCGTTGCCGCCGCGCACGCCATGGCGGACGGCGCTTTGGCCGTTGCCGCTACTGCCGCCGTGGAGGTCGGCGCCACCGCCGAGTGGTGGTCACCCCTATAGCGCCACCGCCAAGAAGCATATTACGACGTTGCGTCGAAGGTCCCTCAGTTTCGGACGCCCAACAATTGGGTCGCCAACAAGAACCGAGCGCCGTCCACGTTGGGGAAAACCCCAACCGGGTTGCGCCGGTTCTAGGACCTTTTTCATCAAGTGGACAGGGGGATGAGGGAGGAGGAGAAAGAGAAGGTAGCCCAAACATCACAGTGGCTACCGAAACCATGACATCGCCGCCGTCGATACGGCGGCCGATGAGGATCTGGGTTGGCCCAATGGGGCTCCCTCGAAGATCCTTAGCGCTGAGAACTCTGCAACCACAATCTTCGCTGCCTTCAACCGTCACTGCACCCGCAACCTCGCCGGCGACCACCCAAGTGGAAGTCGGCCCTTCGGGACCCGGTTCCTCACCGACTCTCACGAGTCCAAGCGGGAACCGTGTTCTCCGTCGGTTTGCACATCTCGCTGGAACATCCCGAGTAACCCGGCCAAGGGCCTCAGTTGTTCATCCAAATCCTTAAGTGATTTGGGTTCGACGCTGGTAAGGAGGAAGAAAGGGGGTGCAGCGTCGAGGTGGAAGAAGAAAGGCGGGAAAAGACCGGAGAATCAACAATCGAAGAAAGCAGGCTCAACCAAACACACAACTGCGGCAAATCGGAGGAAGCAGGCCCCACAGCCTTGAAAGATCGGAGAACGCGGGCTGTGGGCCACGCCTCCGCCGCGTGCCAAACCGCGTGATCGGAGAACGCAGGCTGTGGGCCGCGCGTTCGCCGCACGCCTCGCTGCGAGATCAGAGGAAGCAGGCTGTGGGACGCGTTTTTCGGTTGACCGCGTTTTCAGCTGGGTTGTAAATACTTATTGTTTAATTAGTATTTGCAGTTTTAATTTAGTTTAAATTTCTGCAAGTCTGTATATATTGTAAATATTTGTAAAGATAATTATGATCAATGTATATATTGATTATGACAATGTGTATATTGCATTTATTTGCAATAAATTCTAATATTTGGATAATTTTAAATTTTGACCAAAATATAGATGAACCTAAAAACCACATTGTCCAAAATTCTTTGTTAGCCTATTTTCAAAATTTTGGCCTGAACTTAGAATTTTGTTTATTATATTCACAATTTTTATGGATACCTTAACTTAAGCTAATTTTAAAATTTTGGCTTATGATGAATAAATTTGACTACACACATAAAATATAAGATTGTTTGGTTCAATTTTGTTAGGTCATTTTCCAAAAATTGGCTTAATGAAATGTGAATCATACATAAAGTAAAATGTTCTTTTTGTCAAGCCATTTTGATATTTGGCTAGATAAAAATGAATAATTTCTATGTGTTTTTCTTCATGATTAACACATATTACAACACCACCATGATAATTTTATTAATAAAATCTCTGGTTGCCTAAATGTAGGACCCAATGGCTCACGGCTCGAAGAACTTGCCCTTGATGGTCACAACTATCCTACATGGGCATTGGACATCAAGATAAGCTTGACATACTGAGGAATCATGGCTGCACTTGATCCTCCTGAAGAAAGAAATACAACATTTCTGGATACACATAAGTACCAAGCCCTATACATCATCCGGAACCACCTTCATCTCGACTTAAAATCAGAATATGTGATGGAGGAGGAGCCTCATAGTCTTTGGACTGCACTTAAAAACCGTTATGAATAGCAAAAGACAATTTTATTGCCCGAGGCCAACCACGAGTGGACTCAACTTCGTCTCTAAGATTTTAAGTCTATTGGAGATTATAATCATGATGTTCATAAGGTGTGCGCCAAATTGCGATTTTGTGAGAAAGAACCATCAGAGGATGACAAGATTGAAAAGACTCTTCAAACTATGCTCCCCTCTGATAGGATCTTACAACATCAATATCGGGCCCGGAACTACCAAACTTATGCTGACCTCATTCGAGATTTACTTGAGGCCGAGAAGCATGATGAACTTACTATTAAGAATCATCACCAAAGTCGTGTTGGGGCTGCTCCTCTCCCTGAAATTTATCACAATGAGAAGAAAGCAAATTCTTCTAAGGATGCAAATCCAAAGAAGAATGGTAGATCCTCTAGGCACCGTCGCAATAGGCAGTAAAATAAGAAATTTTCGAAGACAATGAAAAAGAATGATGCTCCCTTCAAAGGGAAGACTGTGCAGTGTAAGACATGTGGCACTTACAAACATACAACAGATAAGTGTTGCACACCTAAATACCTAGTGGCATTGTACCAGAAATCACTTGGGAATGACAACAAGAATCAAGGATCGGGAAATGGATATGAATCTCATTTCAGCATCCCGACAAATTTAACGTTTGAAGTTGGTTGTTCTAGTGAGAATACAAATCCTAGCAACGACGAGCCAACGTTGAATGATGATGACCACATGGACATGGACAAAACTATGGTGGAATATAATTCGAACAATGTATTCGATGATCTTTTATAGATCTTCCACCATACAAATGTACATATCTATAGTCTATGTAAATATAAGTGTGTTGTAATGTAGATATTATTTATATTGCATTAGGGTCATTCAACACTCTAATATTTTATGTACATATATATTATTTCAATGCAGCTAATTGTCACTACTACAAAAAGCATTTTTGCAGGCGCCTCAATTTTTCAAACACAGGAGATCCTTAAAAATATGCAACTGTGATGACGAAAGATATAATAACCTTCTGTGACGAAAGAACAACATAGGCAGATTTTAAAAAATAACCGCCTGGGTAAATACTCGATCTTCTCAGGCGGTTATTACTTAAGAACCGTCTGCAATAAAATAACATTACAGGCGGATTTTAAGAAACAACCGCCTGGGTAAATACATGATCTTCACAGGCGGTTCTTAATTAATAACCGCCTGTAATGTAATGAACTTCACAGGCGGTTCTTCATTAACAACCCGTACTCGATCCGATGTGTTGCGGGTATGGGTGCGGGTATTATTTCCTACCCGCGGGTACCCGTCGGGTACCCGAAATACTGTTATGATTTAGATGTGGCCCATAAAAAAACTCAGCCCAGAATAGTTAAAAATTCACGGCCCACAAGTCCAGGTAACTAACTATTCACGGTATTCAGACGTCTACCATCCATTGCAATCAGACCAATCCCGATCCCTAGAGGCTGGAGTCTGGCCCCGGTGCCGCCTTCCACCCCGGATGGAGATGGAGTTTGCGGGCAAGTCGTTGCATTGCACTCGATGCTTTATAAAAGGGCAGAAGGTCAGACTAAGAGGAAGAAGACCGTGCTCTGCTCTGCTGTCAATGCCAAGTACTCCTATCTGACATCAACAGTCATCTGCTCTCCTAACTCGCGCCACGCAGCACGACATATGCATCATGGCGGAATTGGGTGCAACGTTCCATGCGAGCAGCTGCTGGATCCAGCACAGCTATCCGAGGGCGGTATGCATCATGAGCATACATGTCCATCGTAAACTCCGCGCGAGTAAGATAGAGCACTGTTACTCTGAGCTAACGTGATGCATGTTGCCTGGGTGCAGCTTGGTCTCACGCGCAGCACCAGCTGCATAGTCAATACGGGAAACCCAAAGCTCTTGTACCAACCGACAGCTTGGCTACATGCAGTCACAAGTGTAGACTTGTTCTATTGAGTCATGCATACATTGATTCAGTTTAGACGTGGTGACTGGTGTCACTTGTGCTTGTGCCCTAGAAAGCTAACCCTAATCACTCCTTCAAAATATATGCAAGCAGGAGGTACGCACACACAAGTAGCATATTGAAAAGGAAAACACATAAAACTACAATTACAAGTTCAGGTAAACTTCATGCATCTTATTTATATTACAATAACATCTGTTAATTAAATATCATATTCATATCACATAATAGGTACAAACTACAATAAGTTTATTACAATATAGTCCATACATCAATATATAAAAGACCAAACTAGCAGAACACACAAAAAGGAAACAATCCATATAGTCCATACATCAATATACCAGAACACAATCCATACAGTCCTTACACATGCAAAAGGACAAAATCCATATACCAGAACACACAAAACTAACAGCTTATCAGCTAATGAAAATATACAAAGAAAAAGTAAGAAAACTACATTTACCTTGCAGAGGCGTCAGCATGGTGGGGAGGCGTCAGCACGGCGAGCCGGCTGGGTGGAGAAGTGGCGGTACGGGGTTGAGCGGCGGCGCGGTAGTATGGGCTGGGCGGCGGAGCAGCGGCGCGGCGCAGGGGAAATTCGGCAGCCTTGCGATGTCGATATAAATTCTCCAGGGCTACGTTTTGACTGTGGTGAAGGGTCCTTATATAGGCGTCGATTTTTCACAGGCGGTTTTTAACTTTTTCTCAAGCGGTTGGTGCTTAATAACCGCCTAAGAAAATGATTATCTCAGGCGGGTTTTACTTACCAACCGCCTGAGAAGATATTTAATCAAGAATATTAGTTAAGAAGAAGTAAATATCTTCACAGGCGGTTGATACTTAATAACCGCCTGAGAAGATGTTTATCTCAGGCGGGTATTACTTACCAACCGCCTGAGATAATGCCCGATACTGTTTTTCAGTTTCCTTATCCCTTGCTTCTTTTTTATTTAGATTCCAATATAAATACTCAAACATGTTTAGATTCTGCAAATTGTGTCCAAATTCGATGATTCTTTCTTCTACATTTGTATAAAATTAACATGTACCACCTAAACAAAATATTTTAAAACTTGTATAGCTGACATTGTAATGTTTTGGTAAATATCAAATTAATTTATACTCACATATTATTCACATTTGTGTATCTCATGAAAAAAAAGATCATTCACTTAATTTTGTTTGTATGAACATAATTGTATCATTTATACATGTATGAATTTTGTTAATTTTTTTAAAGCATTCCAATATGTCAAACTTCAAATTATCCATCATTCTAACTAAATGCTCATATACATATAAGGCATTCATCAAATTATGAACACACATTGATTCAAAAAAATTAAAACAATCTGAAAAAATCCACAGAGGTTGGTATGATGAGTAAAAATGTCCACTGAAAAAATAAATGAAAAAAGCATTATATTCCTCAAGATAGAAAAATGAAAAATAACATTTGTTGTATGTTTTTTATGTTCCGACCAATTTCAAAGGATTTATGAAGGGAAATTTAATGGTAACCTTTACTTATCAATAATATTACAAGAAAGTAGAATTTTGCTTTTTTAAAGGACCCACATTTAATCAAGAATATTAATTAAGAAGAAGTAAATATCTTCACAGGCGGTTGGTACTTAATAACCGCCTGAGAAGATGTTTATCTCAGGCGGGTATTACTTACCAACCGTCTGAGATAATGCCCGATATTGTTCTTCAGTTTTCTTATCCCTTGCTTCTTTTTATTTAGATTCCAATATACTCAAACATGTTTAGATTCTGCAAATTGTGTCCAAATTCGATGATTCTTTTTTCTATATTTGTATAAAATTAACATCTACCACCTGAACAAAATATTTTTAAACTTGTATAGCTGACATTGTAATGTTTTGGTAAATATCAAATTAATTTCTACTCACATATTATTCACATTTGTGTATCTCATAAAAAAAAGATCATTCACTTAATTTTGTTTGTATGAACATAATTGTATCATTTATACATGTATGAATTTTGTTAATTTTTTAAAAGCATTCCAACATGTCAAACTTCAAATTATCCATCATTCTAACTAAATGCTCATATACATATGAGGCATTCATCAAATTATGAACACACATTGATTCAAAAAAATTAAAAAAATCTGAAAAAATTCACAGAGGTTGGTATGATGAGTAAAAATGTCCACTGAAAAAATAAATGAAAAAACATTATATTCATCAAGATAGAAAAATGAAAAATAGCATTTGTTGTATATTTTTTATGTTCTGACCAATTTCAAAGGATTTATGAAGTGAAACTTAATGGTAACCTTTACTTATAAATAATATTACTAGAAAGTGGAATTTTGCCTTTTTAAAGGACCCACATTTAATCAAGAATATTAATTAAGAAGAAGTAAATATCTTCACAGGCGATTGGTACTTAATAACCGCCTGAGAAGATGTTTATCTCAGGCAGGTATTACTTACCAACCGCATGAGATAATTGTATCTTCTCAGGCGGTTGGTAAGTAAAACCCGCCTGAGGTAACCATCTTCTCAGGCGGTCGGTACTTAAAATCCGCTTGAGAAAATAGGAGTCTATATATACCCCTTGGCAGCGTTGGAAAAATCTAACTCGGGCGAAACACTTAGACGCTGTTAGGCTGCCAAAATTTCGTTTGCCGCCAAGTGTTCGCCGCCGTCGCCGCCGAGCTTCGCCGTCGCCACCGAGTTTCGCCGTCGCCGCCGAGCTTCGCCCTCGTCACTTCTAGGTACGCCGAGCGAAGCCATTTCCGTTGCCGCCGAGCTTCAAGGTAAACCCTAAACCCTTCGACCTTCCATCCTCCTTCGCCGTGCTGCCTCCCTCCCCGCCCTCGCCGCCGCCTTGCATATCCTTGGTTAGGGTTCGGGAATTGGAAAATGGTAGGCATCCTTGGTTAGGGTACGATGGAATTCGAAAAACTGTCAAGTTCGGTGGCATCTTTGGTTAGTGTTCGGTGGGTCCATCTTCTAGCGGTCATGGATGCCAAACATATGATGTGTCACTCAAATATGTAGGATTGTGATGATAATGGCCATATTGGCTCAATTGAACAAAATTAGTGACTACGATTTGCATTTTTTAGTACAATGGTCAAATTGAAATACATGAACACGTACAATAAACATATATGTATCTTATCCTTTGGAGAATGATATATTACTATGTTGAATCATTCTTGCTGATAGTGTAGCTGCTATATGACTATGAGTTTGTTTATTGAATATCTTATTCAATCATGATGATGTGAAGAATTATAGAAGGATTGCATGCGTTAAAAAAATTATGTATCCCATTATTGAACTCAGCTTAATAGGTATTTCATAGGAAAAAAGTTTATGTGCCCATTTATGATTTGTTAGCACCATTTGTATCAAACTAGTATCTGGTGCACCCAGTAGAGGAGTCAAACTTGGACTTTGGACAAAGGTGCGGAAACACCAGTCTAGGGGTATATGATTGTTCTAGATAAAGCAGATTTCGTCCTTAACGATATTAGTAGAGTCCTACTCTGAATAGAGTTAGGAGTCAGATTCAATTTAGGAACAAGTCCTAGTCCTAGTACGAATTGAGTTACAATCCATATAGGATTTGGAGTCACATGAAGGGGGATTTCAAAAATAAGCCCCCAACCCCTCGACCTTGTTAATCCCGTCCTATCAGAAATATTCCACCAAAGGTTTCATATGCCAATACTTGATCAAGTCACCTAAACCTCGTGAACCTCTAGAACTCACCAAGTTTATCACTATAGGAGGCGCCGACTTCCCTGTCCTGTTTTCTGAACAACCAGGACAATTGACCATCCCAGAAATCCTTGGTGCCATCATATGTGGGGTACGTAATGCCTTTCATGATGGCTGAACCTGCTGCCATGATGAGCCTATTTGGTGCGGCCGGGCACACCGGGATTAAATTTTGGCGAATGTTTCCGGATTCCTGATTCGTTTGAGAATGTGGGTCTTTTATCTCTTTTTACCGTGCAAATCCCACAATTGTAGAGATGATCGCTGAAAAAGAGTGTCTCTTCTCGCCTGCAGCTACCTCGCCTCGCCTCGCCTCACCATCCAAATCCAAGTGCCACACTTTGCGATTCTTGATACTAGAAAAAGGCTGGAGGATTTGCTTTTTGTCCCTTGCTTGATCAGTTATAGGTCCGGAGCTAGGCGCCGCCTAGTAAACCTCAAGAACGTGGTCGCCACTCTGAACGAAGCTAGCCTATTTAGAATAAGAAGATAAAATTGCCATTGCTGGTGAGCAACTTTAACATGCTTGTCACTCTCGCAATGTATAGGAACCTTTTGGTCAGTCGCCTTAAACCCTAGAATGCCTTATCAAATCCTAGAATGCTTCCATCTTTTTCTTCATGCAACACTTCATGTAGAGTTAATATGCCATTTATTAGATTTTTTGTCTTATGAGTTCTAGCATGGAAAGCCCTAAGAAGACTGGTCCTGGTAGTAACAATAAAGAAGACAATATGGAGTTTACTGACTCCAGCAGTTCAGGCTCCTATCACAGTCCATCGGATCCTTTTCCGAATATAAAAATTAAAAAGACTTCAGATGATCTAGACCTGGAATATGATCCTGCCGACGAGGTATGGATCACGAATCTTAAATTCAGCAGTTCAAGTTAATGTTGGTTGTCAAGTATACAAAGTCTTATAATTCTTTTCTACCTAGATTAATCGCGAAGACAATGAGGTGACATCGGCTCCTAAAAGTGCATAAGGTTCTCCAATGGATGAATCCTCAACTTCACTCAAGCGGAAATGAGGGTAACGAGGTCCCAATAAGGGTCCATTGGACCGCATCATGTACATAACAAGGGTCGGTCCAGGTGGGCTTCCCCCAGAACCACTGGATTCAGTTACCAAGTACCGTAATGCATGCGGTTTTCTTGTTAGGGAGGTTGTGCCGATCACAACCGAGAATTGGAGGAAATTACCAGAGCAGACCAAGAATGAGTTGTGGGAAAGGATAAAGAAACAATTCAAGTTCCCGAAAGGCACAGAAGAAGCTGTAAAGAAAGCAGCATTGGTCTCTTGCGGCAAGAAGTTTCGTGGCTGGAAGAGTGAAATGAATGCTTATGTTAAGGCCGATAAGGTCCCTAGCCTGAGGAAGATGGGAAAAATCACACAAGCTCAGTGGCAAGAGTTTGTTCGTCAAAAGAGCACACCTGATGCTAAAGCTCTAAGTGCAACTAAGTCAGAGCTTGCAAAAAAGAACAAATACCATCATCACTTGGGTCTGCCGGATATGCCCTCAAAGTCCAGAAATGGAATAAGATATTAGACGAAATTACCAGTAAGGCAATCCTCACCCATTAGAAGGGTGCGATGAGCAAACTCAACGGTGGGTCTTTGCTCGGTCAGGTTTGACCAACGAGGGCAAACTTGAAAAGCCCGACTATATGAATGAAGTAGAGGATAAAATGAAAGAAGTAATTGAAAAGCAACAGAAGGGTCTCTTCAAGCCGAAGAGGGAGAATGACCAACTTACCGCTATATTAGGAAACCCTGAACACAGCGGACGGGTTCGAGCGGTCTCTTCTCAAATGTCTTGGCTAGATGGTTTCCCTAAAGATAAAGACACATATAGAAGACGTGAGAAGTTTAAGAAAATACTTGATGAAACAGTTGCTCAAAAGGTCAAAGAAAATATGCAAGAAATAATGGAACAACTTAGACAATCGGGACAATTAGTGGTACCGAGTACAGTGATGGTTCCAGTGCAAAAGGAGCAATTAGTATCTCCAACTGCCTATCCTAGCAGCGTTGGTTCTGTGCCATGCTCAGGGTCAACCCATAAGTTCCCTGTCGATGATATTGCTAATGACAAATCTTGTTGTCTTATTGTCCCGATAGGCAGAGCAGGGAACAAAACCTAACAGGTTGCCACTGCTATGGCAAAGCCTGATCGTGACTTCAACGGGAATCCACTTCAGTTGTATTATGCTGTGGTGCAAGTTCTTCAGATCATTGATAATGATTATGAAGATTATGAAATAGACCACGTCACACCTGAGGGGATCACAACTCTGGGGCAGGCTGTCAACCAATTAATCCTTTGGCACCGACTCGATATCGTGTTGGACGATGAGCCAATTTCTAGCCCCGTCGCATCTCCAAATACTGCAACCCCATCTTATAAGGCGAAAGTGCATGAAGATCCACTCCCAGTCTAGGAAGATCCACTCTCCCTATGTCTCAGCAAGGATGATAGTAACCTTGGTAGTAAATATATCCAAGAGCAACAAGTTGGATAACAGCTTCAAGCAGTACCAGAGCAAGCTGTTGCTAATAAAGAGCAACCAGTTGAGCAACAACTTGAAGTAGTACTAGAGCCAGCTGCTGGGAGTAAAGAGCAATCAGTTGAACAACAGGTTCAACAAGCCAGTGTCCAACTTCCAACGACTACTCCTCGATCATTAGTGCCTATCAAAGTTAGCCCATACAAAAATAAGAAACCTTCATCAGAAGTGTCAAAGTATTTGGAAACTATGAAGGAAAATATTATAAAATCGAGTGCATCTCGTTCTTCTCATGAGCCAGAATTAGGAAATATCGAGGAGTGGGAAGAAGACGGTGTCATGTATAATTAGCAGACGACTTTAGTTAAACCAGGAGTTCCAATATACAAGCTTGAGGATGTTCCTCCTAAATTTGAGAATGGGAAGCCGTTCATGACATCCGTACAACTTAGCAAACAACCCGTCCCGCTCAGAAGAATGCATGAGTGATACATCATTGCCAGCACAAGATATGGTCTTAATTGCGTCACATTTCATATTCCAAATGAAGCATTCTGGAGCACTGGAGAAGATAGACGAGTCATTTTATTTGAAGAGTTGCGTCCCCTTTTGCATCGGGGCATGCTCGAAATCAACCTGCTGCTCATCTGGTGCTTGTAAGTGCTCTAATATTTTGTATTTGCTTTTCTTACTACACGCATATGCATTTCATGATATTATAACAATTCTAGACTTCTTCAATAGGATGCAATTCATGGATAATGAAAAGTTGGCGCGCAAGACAGGTATCCTTGATCCTACTAGGATTGCAAAGGCGCTATTTGACGTCCAGGCGGATCAAAACTCAGCACAGTTCAAACACATGAAAAAAAGATTTTGAAAAAGCAATTGCAAAACTTAAGAAGGATAAAAGTACAGAAGTTGCAGCTTACATAGGACATGCAATGTTTAACTTTGTCTGAGACGGCAAGGACCTCGTAAAGGCTCCGTACAACTTCAAGTAAGTTCGAAACATGACATTGAAATAGTAGTTATCACGTGTGTTTGTGTGTTTGCAGTGATCACTACATAATGATCTTCATCAAGCCAACGCAGGGAAAGACAACAGTCCTGGACTCGGCCGATTTCCCACTAGATCGTTACAAAGATTTCCTTTCCATTTTGAAACTGTACGTTTATTCAATAATTTTAATTTACACACATTTAGAATGTGTTGACAAGTTTTATATGACATTTCTTGTATTACAGCGCTTGGCGGTTTTACGCAGAACAGCTTGGCGGCGAGAGACCTTCCAATACGAATGCATTGGACATTAAACGTATTATGCCAGCCTGTTGGGAGTGTCTTATGCGGGTATTATGTATGCGAGCATCTTTGGACCGCCGGCGTATATAGAGTGAATCGTGAGGATGTAAGTTATCCTTAATGTCGATACCTTATTTTCTTACTTTTGAGTTTCATTTTCATTGTAACTAGCATAGTTTAATACTTATATTCTCTGCTGTTCAATATTACCAGAAATATTATTTTCATATTTTGATTCCAACTTCAAAATTCAATTGCTCATAGTACAACTGCTCCAAAAATACCAACTAAATTCCTGTATACTCTCACTTTGATCTATACTTTGAGATTGTTCAAACCAACACATTCTTAACCTTGTTATGTGTTATATTGCAGCACACGAAGAATCTGAACAAAGAATGACCGGTTTGTAGAAGTATTCCTGATGGAGGAGCCGACAGGATAGCTTCTGACCTCTGTCAGTTCATTCGTCGCGAAATTTTGCACAAAAAAGGAAAGTTGTTTGATGAGAATGGTGCAGCAGCTGATGTGCCAGAACTTTGTGACTATGCCATTAGAAATAGTTTTTAGTGAAAACTTGTAAACTATGAGATGAATTGTATGTGTAACTTGTACATATGTATATTGTTTTAGTGAAATTGACTTTTGTGATGATAATATTGTTGACTTTTATTTTGTGATGATATTGTTGATTTTTGTTCTGTGATTATATTGAATTGACCTAAAAATTAGAAATAACAGCAGTAGTACTGCATAGGTTATACCTTATCACAGGCGGTTATTAACCAACGACTAGGCATGCCTGTCAAAAACAATTATCACAGGCGGCTAGATACAGGTAAAGAACCATCTGTGATAACCTAATTATCACAGGCGGTTACTGTTATAGTAGAAACCGACTGCGGTAAAAGGTCTTCACAGGCGAATTGATGTAGGTCAACATCCGCCTATGATAACACCATTATCACAGGCGGTTAGTTATGCTGCAAGACCCGCCTGTGATAAGACAATTATCACAGGCGGATATATATGCTGCACCACCCGCCTGTGATAACTTATCTTCACAGGCGGCTAGCATAAGTGAAAACCGCCTGTGCTAATGTTTCTTCACAGGCAGTATCACTTCTCCGTGTGTGAAATTGCAGTCACAGGCTCTTCATTTCAAGCGGTTTTAAAAACTGCGTGTGATAATAGGTTTGGAGCTGCCTGCGATAAGGCTTATTGTAGTAGTGTGTATTATTGCAATTCTTAATTATTAGATTTTACGGGAACTTTCTGATGGAAGAAGAAAAGTGCCTTGTGGATAGTTGCACCACTAACTCTATACTTAGAGAAACAAAATATTTTTAGACCCTAACTCGGAGGTCGGGAAATATTTTAACCATCGCTGGACGCGATGCGACAATAGTTGGCTCCGGGCGAGCCACTATTACGTTTCCTAATGGGACACAAGTGATGATTGAGGATGCTTTATTGTATCCCGATTCTACACGAACTCTCATAAGTTTTAGAGATATTCGGAAAAATGGGTTACATATACATACCCATGAAGAGAATAAAGAAGAATTTCTTCTTATTTCTAAATCTTCTGAATATGGCCAAGAGTTATAGAAAGAATTCCTTCTACTCCACCCGGACTGTACAATTCGTACATAAAACCCGTACCATATGTTGCATACAAGATGATTTTCCAGAATGTTGATACATTCAAGACCTGACATTCACGCCTAGGCCACCCCGGAATAGGGATGATGCGGAAAATTATTGGAAATTGCATTGGCCATGATTTAAACAACACCAAATTTCCAAAATCAAATGATTTTGTGTGTACTTCATGTGCTTTGGCCAAGTTAATTTTGCGGCCTTCCCCGCTTAAGATCCATGCTGAACCATTAAAGTTCCTTGAAATAATTCAAGGTGATATTTGTGGACCCATACAACCAATGTGTGGTCCATTTAGATACTTCATGGTTTAAATTGACACATCTAAAAGATGGCCGCACGTGTGTTTATTATCTACATGTAACCTTGTTTTCACCAAATTTATGATACAAGTCATAAGGTTGAAAGCAAATTATCCTGAATATAGGATTAAAAGTATCCGTATGGACAATGCTAATTGTCGGTACCCTACGTACCGGGTACCCCGCGATACCGCAAGAAGTGCAAGAAAGTTCCACCCATTAGGGTCGAAGGCCCTTGCAGGTCCCACATGTCACGTTGTACCGGACCCGCTCCCCTCACATGGCTGGCTCCCGGATTAACACGTGTAAGAGAAGACCAGAAGTAAACTCCCAACCAAGGGAAGTTCCGGCAACTACACGTGTACAACAGCCCCAAACCTAGCCCCTGTCAGAGAGGAGCTCCGGTGCCGACACGTATACAGCAACCTCGGACCTACCCTTCCGCAAGGGAGAGCTTCGGATATGCTACGTGTGGAGTCTCCGGGCCTTCATCGCCAACAGAAATACAAGCAAGCGATCACATCCATTACAAACATTTAAGGAAGGTTAAAGCAACAGTTACAAGGTCTGATAATGTGTCATTAATGCCATATTAATGACACACGATCAGTGCACCGTTAATAGGGTAACGCTGCCATGAAGGCACATTATCATTCTATTAATTATACTTAATACTCTTTAGACAGGGTATTAGGTCATTAAGCATGACAGGGCCACATGTCGGGCCAGGCAAGCTTTGTAACGGTCAGTCCTTAGAAATATAAAAGGGCTGCACCGCACAAATATCAAGGGACGATCTGATTCGACTTGATCCTAGCGAACGTACTCACTCAATACAACTACACAAAACCCTGTGGAGTAGGGTGTTACGCTCAGGCGGCCCGAACCACGTAAATCTCTGAGGTCACCATCTTGAACTTGATCTCTATGTCCCAACTACAAAAGAACCTCCGCGGGCTGCTTTTAGCGGGTCCGGGGGAAGTGTCGTATCACACACGTCGACATTTGGCGCGCTAGGTAGGGGGAGGGCAATCCAGAGATCACAAGATGGTGAATTCAGCAAATGGATCCTCCAATGGCAACCACGCTGGACAACCTGTCGGAGGCAATCCCTCCAACGCCCAACAACCAGCAGGTGCCATTGTTCCAGCGGGCGCTGTGGCACAACAGCCACCATCTGTTCTAGCAAACAATGATGGTCAACAAGATGGAGCATCTGCGTCGATCACTGCATCGACAAACAACAACCCCGAGCACACGCTCATTGCTGTGCGAGCTCTTCTACAATGCCCACCACCTCCAGGTGCACCCTAGGGTGCTATGGAGCAGTGGAGGGCTGATGTTGACCATTTGGTCGCAGCTGCGGCTGCAGGCATCAACAACCAAGGTCCTCCCCCTTTTGGGCGAGCACCTTCACAACGACGGACCTTGTCCGGCCGACTTGGTCTGCAAGTCTCACAACAGAGGAGACGTGCTGCATCTCAGCAGGTGACTTCGTTGCCTCCTGGGGCACGACGCACCCACACAATTACCAGGATTCCGACTCATGGCCTGCTGTCGGAACTGGATCGCTGTTACCGACAGCAGGACAACCGTGCCCACAATGAGCGCGATCGTGAGAGGCGAGAATCTCAGGACAACCCTGCTCCTCAGGGAGTAGGAGGAGGTTGTTCTGCCCTGGCCATGCACTTACGTATGGTCAGGTGGCCACATAAGTTATAGTTCCATTTACAAGAGAAATCGAGGGGACTGTCAACCCCGCTGAATTTCTTCAAATATACTCAACTGCCATACTGGTGGCGTGAGGTGATGAGGCTGTAATGGCCAATTACTTCCCGATATCTTTAACTGGGACTGCAAGGTCTTGGTTCATGAGTTGCCGACCCGACTCCATTAATAGTTGGGCGGTGCTGTGCCAACAATCCACTGCCAACTTCGGGAGCTCCTACACCCGGCCCGACACTGAATTGGACCTGTTTGCCGTAAAGCAAACATCGGGGAAATCGCTTCGGTCCTTCATTCGGTGATTCTCTCATGTACGAAATACCATTCCCTCAATCTCGAGCTCCTCTGTTATCATTACATTCAGACAGGATGTTCGAGATAAGAAGATGCTAGAGAAGATGGGCATTAAAGAAGTTACCAGCATCATAGAACTCTTTAGCCTAGCCAATAAATGTGCTAGAGCTGCGGAGGGCCATGAAATGCACTCTTAGCCAGCTCCGAAGGTCAACCAGAAGTCCTTCAAAACTGAAGCAGCTACCTCCGGTAGTGGCAAGAAGAAGAAGCCGAACGACAAAAAGAAGTCGTCGACCGGCGCTCCAGCCGCTGCTGCTGCAACTTCTGGAAGCCGAGGGCCATGCCCCGAGAAGCAACCTCGTCCTTCATCAGAGGATGGCAACAATTCCAAAGCATGGTGTCCGATTCACAAGACGAACCGACACAGCTTGGAAGAGTGCCGGAAGGTCTAGAACCTTGTCGAGCGCTACAACAAGCGCCGGGAGGAAGCTCCTTTCTGTCAAAGGGAAGGAAACAAAAAGTCGACGAAGCTCCGGCTGAAAAGGAGCTAGGATTCCAGGATCCCAAAAAGGTCTTGAAAGCCGTCTACAACACTGTCAACGACTCTGACGTTTCTGACAACGAACGTCGGAAGACCTTGAACACCATCTATGTTGGTTCTTGGGACATCACCTCTCGCCGCATCCTCAAGACAATGCAGCGGGACATGGCCATCGTAGCTCCCGCTGCTAAGGCAAAACCACATCGGAAGTGGATGGATACTGTCGAAGGTCGTAAATGACACTTTCCCCGGACCTGCTTAGAGAGTAGCCCGCGGAGGTTCTCTGGATTCACGAGGGCTAGTCCCCGGAGATCGAACACAGCAGAATGATGGACACAGGGGACTTACATGGTTCGGGCCGCTGGAGCGTAATACCCTACGTCCACGGGAGTGTTGTGTATTGCCTTGCTTGAGCGTGTATGAGCCTTGGTCTAATTTTTTTGTCCGTCCCTTGTGAAGGTCGTCTGCAGAGCCCTTTTATAGTTCAAGGACTCTGTAGTCACAAGCTGGGTCCCAGTACTCGACAGGTGGTCCTGGGGAGAGCCAAATCCTATACAAGATCTAGGATTAATTGCTATCTACTTCCCTTTGTCAGGGGAGTCAATGTGCCGTCCCGCCGCGTCGTGCGCCAAGGCTACACATAGTTGGTGATGATGGCGGTGCACGTCTCATCCGTCTTGTCCTCGCGGCCCATTCGTCCGTCTTGCGGCGTGGGTCTGTACCGGCTACTTGGACAAGACAGGACACTGGAGCCTTGACTTTCGTAAGCGCAGCTCAGCCTGCCTGGGGAAGGCGCGTGTACTTAATGCCTGTCTAAGCAGCACACGCATTCCTTTACTGCGGCTTCCTACCACACTGAGTTGGGCGTCCGCCACGTGGTTACGCCGGAGCCTGCCTGTGCGGGAAGTAAAGCACTTGACGGAACAGGCCACATGGCGCATTCAGAGCCCACCCCTATGGAAGGGTGGGGGCTCAGCCCTGCAGGCCACGTGGTAGCTCCGGTGCCTTTCCCTGCACAGGCGCGGACTTGGCCCTGAGGTCCCGATTGGCCACGTGGCGGCTCCGGAGCCCTCCTCAGCGGGGAGCCTCCACCGACGGGGAGGTAGGATTGGGTCCTTCCCTCCTCTATGTGGCAGCTTCGGATTCGGCTTCTTAGGCAGAGGCAGAGTCCTTAGCGGTTTTCTCCTATGCGCAGGGGTACCCGGTCTGCAGGGTACCGACAGTGGCCCCCGAGCCTACCTCGGGAGAGTCGTCGATACCGCAGGTGGGGTCTTCTCCCTTTTCTTGCCGTGCAACTCTTCTGATTCCGCTTCAAGGCAGTTCCCCATGCGACACGCCCCTGCCGTTGAGGCGATGTGTCTCCTTCCGGTAAGCGAAGGTGCTGAACAGGCGTCGCTCGACGTGACTCCTGCCTTCAATCGTGCTTTAACTGCGGTGGTTCCCAAGGTGGCTCCTGCACTTCCGCTACCTTTGCCCTTTCGGAAACCGCCGAGTTACCTCCCGCATAGCTAGCTGCCCGGCTCGCCTTCTTTGTCGAGCAATCCGGGCCCTCATGTCATTGCCCATTCGGGTTCATTACTCCTCTACTGGGGCTGTGGTGATCCACACTTTTGCACCTGTTGGCCTGCAGGGGTGCATAAAAAGAGAACTTTCCCCCCCTGAGGGTTCTTTCTCCCGCCTCTGCATCCCTGCACTCGTGTTTCCGCCTCAAGCCCAGTTCTTGCGCTCTAGTTCCCAGTCTCCCCGTCTAGAGCTTCCAACCTCAGCCCTCATGGCGAGCATCTTGCCCAAGTCCAGGCTGTCCAGGCCCGCCGACCTGGCCCCTATGCGCCGGCTTCTTGGCTGGCACACTCCTGAGTGGGAGTCGTGGCTCCGTCCTGGGAGGCTCCCGCTGAGCCTCTCTGCCGGGGAGATGGTTCTCTTCTCGTCGTACGTGCTGGCCGGCTTCGTCCCGCCAGCATCCGCCTTCTTGGTCATGCTCCTGAAGACCTTCGGCCTCCAACTCCACCACCTCGCGCCGAACTCGATCGCCATGCTGGCGGTCTTTGCTCACCTCTGCGAGATGTTCGTGGGGGTGATGCCGTCGGTAAAGCTCTTCTGGTACTTTTTTGTATTGAGGGCCACCGGCAGGAGTTCGAAGGAGCACCTCAGCGCCTACTACTTCCAACGCCGGACTAAGGTCCCCACGAGGTACATTGCTTCCTTCAACTCGGCAAGGTGGGAGATGTGGCGCGAAGATTGGATGATCGCCAAGGTCGAGGCCCACGACCGGATGTGCCTCCCCACTGGGATCCCCTACTCCGAGCGATCATTCTGGGAGGAGCGCCCAAAGCTGGAGGAGGTGCTCAACCCGGTGCTGGAGAGGATCTAGATGCTGGCGGACCACGGGCTGTCGTCTGCCATGGTACTGAGGGACTTCATGTCCCGCCGCATAGCCCCGCTTCAGCACCGTGCCCGCCCGGCGTCGATGTTCGCCGGCCTGTCGGACTGCACCCGGCTCGAGACCGGCTCCGGCTCCAACCTGGGCGAGCAGCAGCTGCTCGACATGCTGGCCCGGGTCTGCCCCGACGACATCTCCGCTGAGGCACTTACTCTTCCGTCGGCCTGCCACCCCTTGTGCTCGGACTCCGAGTTGAGGAGGCAGCTGCTGAAGACGATGCCGACCCTTGACGAGTCCGGGCTGGCGTGGCGCCAGATCGATGACCTGTTCTGGGGGGTCAGCATTGCTGACGACGCTGAGGGAGGCAAGGCTCCCTTAAGCGACGTTGGTTCTTCAAGCGGCGACTCCTCGAGCGGCCCCCAGCACCATCCATGGGGTGGCGTCATCGCCCCCGGCGACAAGGGGAAGGGGAAGGTGCCGGTTCCGGTGCTAGACCCGTCCCCCAAGAAGCGCGCCCGGTCGCCGCCGCCGGCCCCTTCTGCCCTTCGTCAGGACTCCGGAGCCCTGCCGCGCTCGTCGCCAGGGGGCGCCGATGGCGCCACCTTGCCGCCCGAGTCTTTCACACGCAAGAGGGGGAGGCTCCTCAACGCCGACGGGACTCCAACGTTCCCTCTCCATTTGGAGGGGCGCCAGACCTCGGGGGTGCCGCCGGCACCACCACCACAGGGGCCCCCAGCACACTCAGGGGCCCCCACTACAGGTTCGGGGGGTCCGAACCCCCCCAACCCTTTCGGGAAGCAGTGGAACTTCAACGTCCCCCGATAAGCCTGCTCAGATTTTACCTTAGGTGTTCTTTGCTGTGCGCCTACCCTGTCAATCTCTTATGGTCTAAGCTTGCTTGGTTTCAGCGCTTCCACAGCTACTCCACCACACGCGGGCACTTCTGCTGGAGGGTCTGCCGCTCCAGTCGGCTCGCGGGGATCGTCCGCTGCCTCTGGCCCTGCTCCAGTGCCCCAGGCTGCTGCCGCTGGGGTACCTCGGGCCCCCGTGTCTGAGACCCCCGCAGCGGCTGCCGGATCCCAACCGCGCGCACCGATGACCGCCGCCGCGCCTACCAACGACACCACGTCCACCGGCCACTCCGTGCTGGCCGACGCCGCCGCGCCCTCCGACACTGCTGCGTCGGCTGGCGCCACTGCTCCGGGTGCTGCCATCCGGGAGGGGGCCCTGGTCCCCGCCTCCCTAGTGGTCCTCCAAATGGAGGACGATATTGAGGAAGTGGGGAGGCAGGGGCCTGCTGCTACGGTGGAGCCCCTCCCCCTGTCCGAGGCTATGGCCGTGGCCTACTCTGGCTTCCGGCAGGCCCAGGCGGCCCTTGCCCGAGAGAAAGGGCGGCTCGAGGATGAGGACGACCGTCTCTGGGAGTGGGCGAGGGCCCTGGAGGCCCGGACTCGGCTGGCAAAGAGCCGAGCGGCCCAGCGGGAGGCGGTCATTCGGGAGGATATGAGGATCCTCGAGCAGGAGCGCGACCTCATCGCCCAGCTGGACGCCGTCACCCAGAAGCTGAAGTCAGACACCGAGGCCATCCACGCTGAGGCCAGCTCGCGCCTCCGGGCCAGCGAGGAAATTTAGCACCTGCTGTCCCTCCGGGAGGCTGCTCTAGCCGAACAAGAGCAGGAGCTGGCGGCGAAGCGGGCTGAGGTGGAGGCGACCCGCCGTGGGCTCATCCTCCAGCAGGAAGGGGCGAGAGTCCGCGCCGCCGAGCTGGACCGCCGGGAAGCCGCCGTAGCTAAGGCGCAGCAGGCCCAGTCCGCTGAGCGCCAGGCCCTTCTGGACCGCGAGTTCAACATCGCCCTCAAGGAGGGTGACTTGAACCGTCGTGAGGCGAGGGTCGGCGAGTGCGAGAGGGCCCTGGCGGCCAGGGAGAAGCGGTTCTTGGATGGCAGCCCCTGGGCACTGGCGGCGGCCCAGCAGGAGGTGGCGGAGCTGCGGGCGGCGCGCTCCGCCGAGGCCCAGAAGGTCCGGGAGTTCCTCGGTGGTGCCGACTCGGCTCTGGTGCCACTCGGCTTCAGCCCGACGTGCGTGGGGGAGCCGGCGCAGGAGGTGAGTCAGGTGTTCACGACGCTCGACTCTACCAGCTCGAGGATGCGCTCGCTGGGGGACATCCCTGACAACCAGCTGGAGGCCGAGGGACAGATGCTTGTGAAGGAGGTGGCGACACACATCCTGTCCTGCTACCGGAGCTGGTACCCCGACATCTCCCTGCAGTCGGTCCTCGAGGGGCCCATCGCCGAGAGGGAAGAGGCCGCCAAGTCTGAAGTTTCGGATGCGGTGGCACTCATCGCCTCAAGGTTCCAGCGGAGCGGCTGAGGGCTCCCCGGGCGTCTGTTTAAGTTTTTGTCTTTCTGTCTTTTGTCTTGTGGTTGGCTGTGATGACAAACTCTTTATTTGTGCGATAAAAAATCTGTCTGTGTTGCCCTTTTATACTCTGCTTGCTTTTATTTCCAGCAGTGTCTTCCGGCTGCTTGTTGTTCCTTAGCTTCCAGGACCTGCCGTCCCCCAAAGTATGGCCCCCTGACAGGCATGGCCAGTTGTTATGGGCACTCCTGTCGTACACTTAGGATTTAGGGCGAACCGGTGCAGGAGGAGCCTAGGATTTGTAGGTAGCATTGCCATAGCTGAGTATGCAGGTATGTCGACAGCGGCCCCCCTGGGGGTGCCGTCGGAGCTTCAGTTCCGCGGTGCTTGCCATCTTCGACGAGAGGTCGACAGCGGGCCCCCTGGGGGTGCCGCCGGAGCTTCAGGCTGGCGGTGCCCACTGTCTTCGCGGGTACTCTGACGGTGGTTGCTGGAATAACTTCCTCAAAGACCTGTACATAGATCAAAAAAGAGAAGTAATTCTGTCCGCTGGTCACTTTACCCCTGCTCGTTTTGTAGTGTCGCTTGACTTACGATCCTGGGTTGACTCATGGGGCTTGGGTAATTCAATGCTTCTGCACCCAGGGCTCGTTGTCCAGAATACCCAAGGGTGGTCCATCTGGCCCCCAGCACTTGGCTATAGCGCTGGGGAGGCAGAACGCACAGGCTTAGGGTACGGGACCAGGCTAAGCAGGCTGTGGCCCTGGACCTCCCGCTCGGCGTAAGCCGTTTCCAGGGGGGGACCATCTGGAGACACAGGCCCCCGAGTATTGGAACAACCGAGGCCCCAGGCGCATCGCAGGTACCTCCAGCAACCCCACCTGCAGTCCAGACAGCAAGGCTACCACTATTGTTAAAGCAGGGGAAAAACGATAGCGCTCATGATAGATCACGAGCTATGGCGGGCTTACAGCAACATCATAAAAATTAAAGATAATTTTTGAATTGACAAACCCTATACCAGGCAGGACAACATTCTTTCATTGTAGTTTCTCATAAGATGAAGCAGACTTTACAAGGGGAATAACCTGGCCTGGGTGTTAGGTGGAGCCGAGTGCACCTACTTAGGGTTCTGGACCAGGCTAAGCGGAATGTGCACTCGGGGCCCCATCCCCTATACTAAGTGTTATCCTAAGATAATGTGTAACCTTTACAATGAAATAGCATTGCCCCGACCCTGGTCTAGGGGTAGAACTTACGGAGGTGTTCGATGTTACATGGGTTGGGTAACCGCTGTCCATCCTCCGTAGCTAGGCGGACGCATCCTGGGCGGCAAACCTCTGTTACCCGGAAGGGACCCTCCCAGCTGGGGGAGAGTTTGTTAGACCCTTCTCGGGAGAGTATGCGGCGCAACACCAGGTTGTCTACCTTTAGCTCCCTACTCCGCACGGTCCTTTGATGGTAGCGCCAGAGCGCCTGCCTGTACCGTGCATTTCGGAGAGCTGCTCGCACTCGTGAATGTACTGTGGAGGTTTTCCCATGGGAATGGAAAGATAATGACTGTTGGAGTTGAGACGGTTGTAGTTGTAAGGCTGTCGGGAGTAGTCATGATGACCACTCCCCGTCATCTTCTCTTCTTCTTTTCCCTTTTGTCCTAGCAGTTTCTTTCTCAGGAGTGCCTTCAATTGTCACACTTCTTCATCATCGTGTGGGCTCTCTTTCAGCACAGCAAAAGCCTTAGTTTCTTGTTCCTCCTCATTAATGTTCATCTTCGAGATATCGTTGTTCTTCTCAGAGGCCATTGATCTCTCCGAGATGTGAGTCTCGTTGGTGGAGAACCAAGCTCTCATACCAATTGAATGTGGCCTAGAGGGGGGGTGAATAGGCCTTTTGAATTTCCTGCACACTTAATAGAATAGTCAAAAACTTGGTAGGCCGGACTAGTCCGGTTGCGTGGGCGGACTAGTCCGGTGTGCAAGAAGTATGTGTGTTGATCAGGTGTTAATTGAGAAATTAAATTTCTTTAGCAGCAGAATTAAGAACAACTGATATTTATACTTGAAATTAATATAAGAATGTAGGTGTAACTTCAAATTGCCTTAAGTTAATGTTTAGCACTTAAGTGATCTAATGAACAAAATTTAAAGTAAATGAGACACGAGACACAAGAATTTTTCCCGAGGTTCGATCTCACAACGAGATCTACGTCCTCGTTGAGGAAGCTCACACAGAGCCGGGTCTCCAACCTTTTCCTCCTCAAGTCACCACGAAGGCCGACTTGATTCCTCTATCACGGGTAATCACCAAGTTTGTGGGGCAACCTCACACGTTGAGGGCTCCCACGAAAATTACAATGAACAAGTGATCAAATACACTCAAAAGTATTACAATGCAGAGTATGAGTGTAGAAAGATCAAACCCCAAGAGCTCGCGATGAAAGAACGACGATCTCCCAATCCCGAATCTAAGTGTTCAATTGATTTCACTCTTTTTGAACTTCAGATGTGTGGGGAGATGTGTTTTGGGCTCTTGGGACTAAGTGGCGGCGCTAGGGTTTTCTCTTTTTTCAATATTCGACGTGTGTCTTCAAGGGAAAGTCGTGGATCATCTATTTATAGGGTTTCCAAAAGCTAGCCGTTGAAAAACCCTAACACCGGACTAGTCCGGTGCAAGTCCGGACTTGTCCGGTCTCAACATGTTTTGAGGTCCAGAAAGTCTGCCGGACTAGTCCGGTCCAACCTCGGACTAGTCCGGTACTGTGTAAAGATAACTCCAGAAAGTTCATCGGACTAGTCCGATCTCCACAAATGGGAGTTTACAAAAAGTTCAACGAACTAGTCCGGTCCATGATCGGACTAGTCCGGTCCCTCAGTATGAGAGACTCCAGAAACATCAACGGACTAGTCCGGTGGATGCACGGACTAGTCCGATATCCTTGTGAGTGTGATTCCAGAAAGGTGAACAGACTAGTCCGGTCCATGATCAGACTAGTCCGGTGCTTTGTGAAAGTTATGTTAATTTTAATCCCTTATCCTCGCGCAAAGTTGTGAGCTCTTGGAGTGTGTCTTTCATACACTCCCAATACATTCAAATCTATTTTGGTCTTCCGAGCTTCATCAAAGTATCTCTCTTTGAACACCACTTCATTTTTCACTTTTTGTGTGCACCGATATGACTCACTTGTTTGTCCTGCAATCATCTTAGTAGTTTCATTAGGATCTCATATGTTTGTCATCAATTAGCCAAAACCCACAAGGGATATCCTAGATGCACTTAAAATCTCCCCTTTTTTGGTTATTGATGACAACCATTTGAGATATCACAATTGAGAGTAAAATCTTGATTTTCATAAGGTGTCCACATATGAGAATAATGATAAGTCCACAAAAAGCTTCTCACATATGCACACACCTTATGGTGGGGTGCCTAACAAGTGTGTGATCAACAGGGTGTGATGTAGTAAAGATAATCAACAATGAGTATAAAGATAATCATCCAAGCAACAATAAGCATCACACATAAGAGAGGGAATAGTGCATTACAAGGTTTTAAAATTAAGTACACATGTCCTTGATCACAAAAACATAAAGACACCAACTACTCTTAAACTAATAGTCTTAATCTCTCCTAGTCTCAATCTCTCACCCTTTGGCATCAAGGCACCAAAAAGGGAAAAAATGAGGGAAATCACTCATCGCCACTCTCTTCCTCCGTTTCAGTCCGGTCCTCATCTTCACCATCATCATCATCATTCGTCGGAGCGGACTCTTCCTCGGAGTCCTCGAAGGCAGGCGGGGATCCCACCAGCTCAATCTTGCGGCAGCAGGCAAAGATGGAGGTGAGCATTTTGAGCACACCACCAGAGGGTTCACGAGTAGTTGCAGAGCTGGGAGGAGCATCTGAGGATCTAGGTGCATTCACATCCCGAGCCTGTTTAGTCCTGTCTCAGGGGAGGGAGGTGCATCAGGGGCCGAAGGTAGAGTGTACTCCGTAGGCTTTTGTGGCTTCATCCCCGTATGGTGAACATCCTTGACGAACTCAAGTCCAGTCACCTTCTCAATCATGTACATGATGTACGGGGCATACCCGCAAGATCTGTTTGGAGTGATTGATATGTTCACAATGTCATTGTAGATGTATTCAAAGACATTGAATGGTCTCCTCCCACCAATGACCTTCATTAGGGTCCTCAAGGTCCCTTGAATAGTCCTCGCATCTCCATCCTTTAGGGCTATTGTCTTCCTCAAAATTCTGTTGAGGACCACATAGAAGGGCTTCAAGTACTTGATACTGGGAGCAACATATGGCATCCTTGTGTCATAGAGAAATTTGAGCTCATCCTTCTCCAGGGGTTTCAGGTTGTGGATGACTAGATCATGATCCAAGGTATGCTCAAGGTGGAGAATCCTTGCAAACTCATCATAAGTGACACTATACTTGGATCCATGGGTCATCCAAGTAAGACTGTCTCCATCACCCCGAGCAAAGTAGAGAGTAGAGTAGAATTGGGCGATCACTTCATTGTTCCAGTCATTCTCAAAGGAGAATAGTTCTTTCAGTCCGTGCCTTTCCAGGGCCTCAACCACCTCACAGAAAGCAGGATACTTCTTTGACTGCATGTACCCGATGTTCACCCATTGACTCTTCACAACGGGATTCTTCATCTTCATGTACACATGCTCATAGTAGTCGGCATGGAAGTTGCTCCAAAATCTTGGGTCTGAGCATTGCCGAGGCTGAGCATACACGTTGACCTGTCTGAAGTTGTCAGCAAGCTCACCCCCTTTCCCAGTGAAATCCTTGCTTGAGCGCTGCCGGTTGCAGTGACTTGGGTTCTTCATTTTCAAGGGTCCAATGGGACCACTAGCAAGTCCTTTCCCTTTGTTGAGAGTCCTCTTTGGCCCTGAGGAACTCTCACCGGCCTTTCCTTGGGCCTTCTTCACCACTACCCTCCTTTTCTTGGGCAAGTTGTCGTCGGAGGGTGGAGAGTGCACATTTACATCATGCCTTTTCTTCATGTACCTCTCCTTGGCTCTTTGCACTTTTTTGCGCTCAACTTCTTCATCAACATGGAAGGAGCTGTCATCTGAGCTTGAAGACATTGTGCCTAACAAGGAGTTCATGATTTAGATGAAGATGAACTGAAAATGAAGGTGATACTAGGATTCAAGTGTCAGAGACCGGACTTGTCCGGTTTCAGAGTGCGGACTTGTTCGGGGTATCGGACTAGTCCGTACCTAGGAGCCAGACTAGTCCGGCCTGGCACAAGAACCCTAACAAAACTTGAATCACAACTTCTATCTAGGGGTGCAAATGAGCATGAAGGTGAAAGGAATACATCTATGAAGCTAATGTACTTCCTTGGAATCAAGGGAAATAAACTAGAACTAGAAAAGTTGAGAGTTTGACTTTGGGGATAATTTTACCGAGATTTGAGGATTCGCGTCGAAGGAGCGCAAATCTGTCCGGATGAGTTTGGAGAGGAGTACCAACTCGTCGAGGGGAGAGTTTCCCACGGAGAGAGCTTGGATTTTGAGGGCTCAAACCGAAAATTACCTTTTGGGGGGTTAGGGTTTTAGAGGTGAGAGTTTAGGTCAAGTGGAGGGAGATTTGAAACGGGCCAGCTGCTTATATAGGCAGTCGACCGGACTAGTCCGGTCATGGGGCGGACTAGTCCGGTGTCCCTGGAAAACCTAGGTATTTGGAGATAACTAATAGTGATCCAAGGACAAGTTTTGCAAATAATCTTGGTCTTTATGACCAGAAAGCAATCCACACAAAAACATGGTCATAAATTTCAAGATTTCTTCATTAAAAGTAGTTTTCTTAGGAGAAAAAGAGGTGAAGGGCAGTTTTAGCAATAAAACGCAACATTTGAAGTATCAACCAGATGTGCAACGTTTTCAAGCCACATTCCGAGAGTCAAGAATATTAAGTTCATTCCTAAGTTCACAAAACCTTTTCTCATCCAATGGTTTGGTAAAATGTCCGCAAGTTGTTTTTCAGTTCTGACATGTGAAATAGTAATGTCACCTTTTAATGAATGATCTCTAAGAAAATGATGACGGATATCTATGTGCTTAGTTCTTGAGTGCTCTACTGGGTTGTGTGCAATTTTTATAGCACTTCCATTGTCACATAGAAGTGGGATATTGTTAAGATTGTAGCCATAGTCCCTAAGTGTTTGCCGCATCCAAAGTAATTGGGCGCAACAGCTACCGGCTGCAATATATTCTGCATCTGCTGTTGAAAGGGCAATGGAGTTTTGCTTTTTAGATGACCAAGATACCAGGGACCTACCAAGAAACTGACAAGTCCCTGACGTGCTCTTTCTATCGACTTTGCATCCTGCATAGTCGGCATCGGAATATCCTATCAAGTTAAATTTGGACCCTTTGGGATACCAAAGGCCCAAGTTGGGTGTGTGCACAAGGTACCTCAAGATTCTTTTTACAGCAACTAGATGACACTCTTTGGGTGTAGCTTGAAACCTTGCACACATGCAAACACTAAGCATAATATCTGGCCTAGATGCACATAAATAAAGTAAAGAGCTAATCATGGACCGATATACCTTTTGATCCACGTTTGGACTGTCTTCATTGAGGTCGAGATGTCCATTAGTGGCCATGGGTGTCTTGATGGGCTTGGCTTTGTCCATATTGAACTTCTTGAGAATGTCTTGTGTATATTTGGTTTGGCTTATAAATGTACCTTCTCTTAGTTGCTTCACTTGGAATCCCAAGAAAAACTTTAATTCGCCCATCATTGACATCTCGAACCTATCTGTCATAATTTTGCTAAACTCTTCACAGAAGGGTTTGTTAGTTGATCCAAAGATAATGTCATCAACGTAAATTTGATATATAAATAAGTGATCATCATAGTGTTTAGTGAAAAGTGTATAGTCAGCTTTACCAATTTTGAATCCATTCTGAATTAGAAAATCTCTAAGGCACTCATACCAAGCTCGAGGAGCTTGTTTGAGGCCATAGAGAGCCTTACGCAGTTTGTAGACATGGTTTGGATACTTCGGGTCTTCAAATCCTGGTGGCTGCTCCACATAAACTTCCTCCTTGATTGGGCCATTTAAGAAGGCGCTTTTGACGTCCATTTGATACAGCTTAAAATTATGGTGAGTAGCATATGCCAATAAAATACGAATGGACTCAAGTCTAGCTACAGGAGCGAAAGTTTTATCGAAGTCCAAACCTTCGACCTGAGAATAACCTTTGGCCACCAGTCTTGCCTTATTTCTTGTCACTACTCCATGTTCATCTTGCTTGTTCCGAAATACCCATTTAGTTCCGACTATGTTCGCCTTTGGTCTCTCCACTAGCTCCCATACTTCATTTCTCTTGAAGTTGTTCAGCTCCTCTTGCATTGCAATCACCCAGTGTGGATCCCCTAAGGCTTCTTCTACCCTGTATGGTTCCAGAAAAGACACAAAAGAGTAGGATTCACAAAAATTTGCAACTCGAGATCTAGTAGTTACTCCCTTTGCAATATCTCCAATGATGTTGTTGACAGGGTGGTCTCTTTGCACGCTCTGGTGTACTCTTGGGTGTGGAGCTTGTGTAGTTGCTTGTTCTTCATGTACATTGTCTCCTCCTTGATCGTTGCTTCCATGATGGTCCTGCTCTTCTTGATCTTCCTCCTCTTGATCTTGTGCAAGGGCTCCCCCTTGATCATTGCTTCCGTGTTGAGGTTCATCTTGTGCATTTGGGTCCAATGTTTGCTCTTATGGTAAGATATCACCAAGTCCCATTTTCTTCAGTGCTTCATATGGAGCTTCCTCATCATCTAGCACACACTTGTCAACTTGCTCCACTTGTGAGCCGTTAGATTCATCGAACACTACGTCACGTGCTACTTCAACAAGGCCGGACACCTTGTTGAAGACACGATAGGCGTAGGCATTCGATTCATAACCGAGCAAGAATCCTTCATCGGACTTTGAAGCGAACTTCGAGGCCCTCTGTTTCTTGTTCAGAATAAAACATTTGCAACCAAAAACTTTAAAATAAGAAACATTTGGCTTTTTATCGGTAAGGAGCTCATATGGAGTTTTCTTCAGTAGTCGATGGAGGTATAGTCGATTAGTGGCATGGCAGGCGGTGTTCACCGCTTCTGCCCAAAATCGATCTGATGTCTTGTATTCATCCAGCATAGTTCTGGCCATTTCGATCAATGTTCTGTTCTTCCTTTCTGCCACTCCATTTTGTTGAGGGGAGTAGGGTGCTGAGAATTCATGCTTTATCCCTTCTTCATCAAGAAACTCTTCAACTTCGGTATTCTTGAATTCTGTCCCGTTGTCACTTCTGATGTTCTTTATGGTTGATGAGAATTCATTCTGAGCTCTTTTTAAGAACTTCTTGAGGATCCCCTGAGTTTCTGATTTATCATACAAGAAAAACACCCAGGTAAATCTAGAAAAATCATCAACTATTACTAAACCATATTTGTTACCGCCGATGCTGATGTACGAAACTGGACCAAAAATATCCATGTGGAGAAGTTCCATCGGTCTCGCGGTAGTCATCACATTCTTGGCGGGGTGTGGTGCTCCGACTTGTTTTCCTGCTTGACAAGCGCTGCACGGCCTGTCCTTTTCAAAAACCACATCCTTAAGACCACGGATGTGACCACCTTTTAGAAGTTTCTGCAGATTTCTCATCCCAACATGGGCTAGCCGTCTATGCCACAACCATCCCATGTTGGTCTTAGCAACCAAGCAAGTGTTGAGTTTGGCTTTATCTTTGTTGAAGTCAACAAGATAGAGCTAGCCCTTCAACATTCCCTTGAATGCAATCGATCCATCGCTTCTTCTAAAAACTGTCACACCCTCATTAGTGAATAAACAGTTGTAACCTTTGTCGCATAGTTGGGATATTGACAAAAGTTTATAATCTAGAGAATCTACATGTAAAACATTTGATAAGGTATGTTGAGAGGAAATTTCAATGTTACCGCTACCAAGGACCTTTCCTTGGCTGTTGTCTCCGAAGTATATGCCTTCACCTGGATCCTTGTTGTACTCGTACTCCACAAACATACCTCTCTCTCCGGTCATGTGATTCGTGCATCCGCTATCAAGTACCCATTTTGTTCCACCGGAGGAGTAAGCCTGCAAAAAAAGAATCATTCCTTGGTTTTAGGTACCCAAGCTTGCTTGGGTCCTTTCAGGTTAGTCACAAGAGTCTTAGGCACCCACACACAAGTTTTCAAGTTCTTGTGGCGTGGCCCTGTATATTTGGCAGTGACTCTTCCACTTTTGGCCTTCATAAGAACATAAGAAGCATTAAATGTGTGAAACAACATTTGAGGTTCAGATTCATGAGATTTCTCTTTGACAAAGACAATTCTATTCTTAGCATGATTAGAAATAGCCATGTGTTTGTTCTTATCAAAACCAAGGCCATCTTTGACATTGGGAGGTCTAGTGACCATATATGCACTGCGTGCATATTTGATCTTCTCCTTATCAAAGATGCCGCTTGGGGGGCATGCATATTACGAGAAGTTGATGTATTAGAAATAGTATTCTTCTTACTAGAGCAAGTGCAAGTCTCGATTGTTGTCGAACTCATATCTTTGGAGGAAGAGCTCTTGGAGGAAGAAGAGTCACTTTGCTTGAGCGACTCAACTTTCACCTCAAGGATCTTGTTAACCTTTGACAAGTTAGCAAGTTCTTCCTTGATTGCAATATGTGAGTCTTTTAGCTTTGAGTAAGTTTCCTTACTAGAGGCTAGCTCAACTTCAAGCGACTTGTTCTTCTCTCTTTCAAGCTCGAGAAGTTTCTCAACTTCTTGATATCTCTTCCTTTCATGGATGAGCATATCTTCTTGTCGATCAAGAAGTTCTTCCTTCTCAAAAATTTCGTTTGACAACATTTCCATTTTCTTTAGAGCAATTTTACTTAGTCCTCTAAACATTTCTTTGTTATCGCTAGAGCTGTCAAAGTCATCAATAGAGAAGTTTAGTGTGGGAGGAGTGAGCCGTACCTTTTTTCTTGCCTTCCTTAGCCATAAGGCAAGTGTGGTTGTTCATGTCCCGTCCTCCCATGTTTGGAAAGAGTGTGGCCTTCATAGTAGGTTTCTTGATTGCAATAGTGGCCATCTCTTCCTCTTCATCAGAGGAGGACTCGTCGTTTGAGTCCCACTCCTTGCCAATGTGAGCTTGATGGTTTTGCCTTCTTTTTCTGAAAATTTTCTTTTCTTGAGATCTTGTTTCCTTCTTCTTTTTGTTTTCTTCATAGGGGCAGTCCATCATGAAGTGACCATACTCTCCGCAGTTGTAGCAAGTGCGTCGAGCCTTGGATTTTCCTTTGTCCTTGCTTTTGCCTTCATTTGAGTTGTTGCCGTGTCTTATTTTCATCATTCGCTTGAACTTCTTGATAAAGAGTACCATCTCCTCATCATAAAGATCGGTGCTCTCGTCACTTGTGTGCCCATCGTCTTGATCTTCACGAGCTTCTTTGAGTTTGGGTCAGCATGTAGCTTTGAGAGCGACCTCTTTCCTTTTGGAGGAAGTGAGTTCAGCCAAGTCTTTGACGTATTTTGCCTCTTTTTCCATCATCTCATGGTTTATGATCTTCCCCAACAGCTCATCGGGGGTCAATTTGTGGAAACCGGGGCTTTCTCTAATCATTGAGCAAAGTGTGACATTTCTTGGCATGAAGGCTCTAATCATTCTCTTGACTACCTCATGATCCGTCCATTTCTTACTTCCATAGGCACGTAACTTGTTGATGATTGCCTTCATTCGGTTGTACATGTCTTGAGGTGATTCGCCTTCTTCAATAGCGAACCTCCCCAACTCTCCTTCAAGCATTTCGATTTTTGCTTCACGAACTGATCTATTTCCTTTGTGAGCTGTCTTAAGTGTATCCCAGATTTCCTTTGCACTTTCTAAGCCATCAATCTTGGTGAATTCTTCTCTGCTTAATGATGATGTGATCACGGCGATAGCTTGTGCATTTCTGTGAATCTCTTGTTCTTGTTCCGGGGTGAGTTCTTCATCCGTGTCCGGGATATCTATGCTAGTGCCGACGATGTGCCATAGGCTAGGATTTAGGGATATTAGATGCATCTTCATGTTGTACTTCCACATTGTATAGTCGCTTCCGTCAAACTGTGGAGGTTTTCCCATGGGAATGGAAAGATAATGATTGTTGGAGTTGAGACGGTTGTAGTTGTAAGGCTGTCGGGAGTAGTCATGATGACCACTCCCCGTCGTCTTCTCCTCTTCTTTTCCCTTTTGTCCTAGCAGTTTCTTTCTCAGGAGTGCCTTCAATTGTCGCACTTCTTCATCATTGTGTGGGCTCTCTTTCAGCACATCAAAAGCCTTAGTTTCTTGTTCCTCCTCATTAATGTTCATCTTCGAGATATCGTTGTTCTTCTCAGAGGCCATTGATCTCTCCGAGATGTGAGTCTCGTTGGTGGAGAACCAAGCTCTGATACCAATTTAATGTGGCCTAGAGGGGGGGGGGGGTGAATAGGCCTTTTGAATTTCCTGCACACTTAATAGAATAGTCAAAAACTTGGTTGGCCGGACTAGTCCGGTTGCGTGGGCGGAATAGTCCGGTGTGCAAGAAGTATGTGTGTTGATCAGGTGTTAATTGAGAAATTAAATTTCTTTAGCAGCGGAATTAAGAACAACTGATATTTATACTTGAAATTAATATAAGAATGCAGGTGTAACTTCAAATTGCCTTAAGTTAATGTTTAGCACTTAAGTGATCTAATGAACAAAATTTAAAGTAAATGAGACACGAGATACAAGAATTTTTCCCGAGGTTCGATCTCACAACGAGATCTACGTCCTCGTTGAGGAAGCTCACACAGAGCCGGGTCTCCAACCCTTTTCCTCCTCAAGTCACCACGAAGGCCGACTTGATTCCACTATCACGGGTAATCACCAAGTTTGTGGGGCAACCTCACACGTTGAGGGCTCCCACGAAAATTACAATGAACAAGTGATCAAATACACTCAAAAGTATTACAATGCAGAGTATGAGTGTAGAAAGATCAAACCCCAAGAGCTCGCGATGAAAGAACGACGATCTCCCAATCCCGAATCCAAGTGTTCAATTGATTTCACTCTTTTTGAACTTTAGATGTGTGGGGAGATGTGTTTTGGGCTCTTGGGACTAAGTGGCGACGCTAGGGTTTTCTCTTTTTTCAATATTCGACATGTGTCTTCAAGGGAAAGTCGTGGATCATCTATTTATAGGGTTTCCAAAAGCTAGCCGTTGAAAAACCCTAACACCGGACTAGTCCGGTGCAAGTCCGGACTTGTCCGGTCTCAACAAGTTTTGAGGTCCAGAAAGTCTGCCGGACTAGTCCGGTCCAACCTCGGACTAGTCCGGTACTGTGTAAAGATAACTCCAGAAAGTTTTCAGATCTCCACAAATGGGAGTTTACAGAAAGTTCAACGGACTAGTCCGGTCCATGATCGGACTAGTCCGGTCCCTCAGTATGAGAGACTCCAGAAACATCAACGGACTAGTCCGGTGGATGCACGGACTAGTCCGGTCTCCTTGTGAGTGTGATTCTAGAAAGGTGAACGGACTAGTCCGGTCCATGATCGGACTAGTCCGGTGCTTTGTGAAAGTTATGTTAATTTTAATCCCTTATCCTCGCGCAAAGTTGTGAGCTCTTGGAGTGTGTCTTTCATACACTCCCAATACATTCAAATCTATTTTGGTCTTCCGAGCTTCATCAAAGTATCTCTCTTTGAACACCACTTCATTTTTCACTTTTTGTGTGCACCGATATGACTCACTTGTTTGTCCTGCAATCATCTCAGTAGTTTCATTAGGATCTCATATGTTTGTCATCAATTAGCCAAAAACCACAAGGGATATCCTAGATGCACTTACAGGGAGAGCCCATGGTAATTTCTGGGGGGAGGACGGCCTCCGCCCCATACACCAAGAAGAAAGGCGTTTCCCCCGTGGCCCGGCTGGTTGATGTCCGGCTAGCCCACAGCGCACACGAAAGCTCATCCACCCAATTTGCACCATGCTTCTCAAGGTGTGAGAACGTGCGAGTCTTGAGGCCCCTGAGGATCTCTGCATTGGCTCTCTCGACCTGCCCATTGCTCTCTGGATGAGCAACAGATGCATAGCAGACTTGGATCCCCTGGTCCTTGTAGTATTCTTGGAACGCTGCACTTGTGAACTGGGTCTCGTTATCAGTGATGATTCTGTTCGGGACCCCGAACCGGCAGACGATCGACTTAATGAACCTTACTGCTGACTGCTTGTTGATGGTGACAACTGGGGCAGCCTCCAGCCACTTGGTGAACTTATCTACGACGACGTAGAGATGCCGAAATCCTCCGACGGCTCTGGGAAAGGGTCCCAGGATGTCCAACCCCCATACAGCGAATGGCCATGAGGGAGGGATCATCTGCAGCGCCTAAGCTGGTGTATGGATCTGCTTGGCATGGAACTGGCACGCCTTGCATCTCTTTACCATCTCGGCGGCATCCTGGAGCGCTGTCGGCCAGTAGAAGCCACGCCGAAAGGCTTTACCGACCAGCGTGCGGGAGGACGCGTGGTTCCTGCACTCGCCTCCATGGATCTCTGCGAGCAGGTCTCAGCCCTCCTCCCGGGTAATGCATCCCAGTAGGATGTCGTTGGTGCCACGCCGGTAGAGATCCCCTTCCATCAGCGTGTACCTTTTAGCCATGCGAACAATCCTTTCTGCTAGGGCATGTTCTTCGGGAAGGATATTGTCCTTCAAGTAGTCCCGGACCTCCGAGATCCATGCATCGGGACTTGCTTGAGCTTCTGGATCTTGGGCGCCCGGTAGCTCGGAGCCCTCGGTGGCGCATACGATCCTTGGCGGACTCCATGGTAGCAGGGTCGCCGGGACTGCCAACTTCGAGGTGCTGGGCTCGCCCCCTTTGCCCAGCTCGGCTGCTCGGGCGGTTGGTCGCGGTAACGTCCTTGCAAAGACTCCTTGGGGCACTGGGGCCCCTGTGGAGGCCTTCGTTGACAGGTCGTCTGCGACTGAGTTGTCGGCTTGGGGTACATGGCACAAGTCCAAGACCTCAAAGTCCTTTTCTAGCTTCCGGACGTGCAGCAGGTATGCAGCTAATTGAGGGTCGTTGCAGCTGCACTCTCCTCTGGCTTGCTTGATGATCAGTTGAGAATCACCTTTAGCCAGGAGCTGTCGGACATTGAGGGTCAGGGCAGTCTTCAGCGCAAAGATTAGGGCTTCATACTCTGCCATGTTGTTTGTCGCCTTGAAGTCGATGCGCACCATGTACTTGAACTGCTCCCCAGTCGGGGTGAGAAGCAGGACCCCAGCGCCGGCCCCGTGCTTCCGCGAGGAACCGTCGAAGTAGAGCGTCCAGGGGGTCTCGGTGAAAACCGGAGCCTTCGGCACCGTTTCTCCATTGTCCGGGCCTCCCGGGTTGCTTGGTGATGGGGTCCATCGGCTAAGAAGTCCGCCAGTGCTTGGCTTTTGACTGCATGTCGAGGTAAGAACTCCAGCTCGAACTCAGCCAGCTCCGCTGCCCACTTGGCAATGTTGCCAGTCGAATTGGGGCTGTGGAGTATGGTTTTCAGTGGGAAGGAGGTGACCACTGAAACCCGGTGAGCCTGGAAGTAATGCCGGAGCTTCCTCGACGCTATGAGCACTGCATACAGCAGTTTGTGTACCTCCAAGTATCTTGTCTTTTCTTCATGGATGACCTCATTGACGTAGTAGACTAGCCGTTGGCAGGTCCAAACCCTCCCTCGGGGGTCCGGGGCTCCTTGCAATGCGTCTGCCTCCTGGGGAATGTGGCTCCCAGGGTCTAGCTGGGCCTCCGGGGGCTGGGACCCGTAAGGCACTTGGTCACTGGAACTCACAGGGGGGGGGCTCTTCTGGGTTCGGGCCTTGAGGCTCAGCCTCCCCCTCTGGGGCTCCTTCTGGTACTTGTTTTGGTAGTAGCTCCGACCGCTCTGCAACCAAGACCATGCTGACCACTTCCATTGTTGCGGTGATGTACAACAGGAGCGGTTCGCCGGGTTCTGGCGCCACCATAATGGGTAGCGTCGTCAGGTGTTTCTTGAGCTCCTGGAAGGACGCTTCAGCTTCCTCAGTCCACTCAAAGGGGCCTGACTTCCGCAGAATCTTGAAGAAGGGCAGGGCTCGCTCAGCCAGTCTTGAGATGAACCGACTGAGGGCTGCCAAACATCCTGCAAGCTTCTGCACGTCCTTGATGCAGGCCGGCGGCCGCATCAGCTCTATCGCCTTGATCTTCTCTGGGTTAGCTTCGATCCCTCGTTGCGATACCAAGAAACCAAGGAGCTTCCCTGCAGAGACCCCAAAGACACACTTGTCAGGGTTCAGCATCGTGCGTGTCGTGCGCAGCTTGCTGAAGACACTGGCTAGGTTGTCTAATAGGGATGTGCTGTCCCTGATTTTTACCACGATGTCGTCGACATACACCTCTACCAGATCTCTAATGAGGTCCCCGAATGTCTTATGCATTGCACGTACAAAGGTGGGGAGAGCATTTTTGAGACCATAAGGCATGGAGACATAACAATACAGGCCATCTACTATTATGAAAGCAGTGTGTTCCTCATCTTCCCTAGACATAGGTATTTGGTGAAAACCGGAATACGCATCTAGGAAACACAGAAGGTCACAACCTGATGTTGAGTCTACTATTTGATCTATCCTAGGAAGAGGGAATGGATCCTTGGGACATGCCTTATTGAGATTGGTGTAGTCGATGCACATCCGGAGCTTCCCGCCAGCCTTAGGAACGACAACAGGGTTGGCCAACCACCGTGGGTGGTGAATCTCCCGGATGAAACCAGCATCGAGCAACTTCTTGATTTCTTCACGGATGAAGTTCTGCCACTCGATGGACTGTTTCCTGGGCTTTTGCTGTACCGGCCGGGCGTCAGGGTAGATCTTCAGATGGTGCTCAATCACCTCCCTGGGGATCCCGGGCATCTGTGATGGTTGCCATGCAAACACATCGACGTTGTCCCGGAGGAAGGTGATGAGCACGCATTCCTATTTGCTGTCCAGGTTCCCCGCGATTCGGGTCATCTGGGTAGCCTCAAAGCCAATCTTGACGACCTTCACAGGGACGTCGTCGTTGTTGGCAGGTTGCACACGAGGTGCAGCAGTGGAGGCTCGCTGCACCGGGCCTTGCTCTGGCCGACTCTCCGTCGAGCCTCCTGGGACCGGAGCCCTCCCCGCTGCAAGTGCTTGGAGCTGCTCCAAGGCTGACACTGCGGCTGAGCGGTCCCCTCTGATCCTGAGGACACCGGAAGGCGTCGGCATCTTCAGGACGAGGTAGCCGTAGTGGGCTACAGCCATGAACCTGTAGAGGGCTGGGCTTCCGATGATTGCGTTGAAGGGGAGGTCGACGTCTGCCACGTCGAATAAAACACTCTCCGTACGGTAGTTCTCCGGGGTCCCGAAGGTCACCGGGAGGTGTATGTTACCATACGGGAGGATTTGCCCAGGTCCGACACCCGAGAACGGGCTCGAGGGTGTGAGCTGGGACATCGGTAGCTGCAGCTTCCGGAAAGCCGCAGTGGAGATGAGGTTGAGGCCCGCCCCTCCATCTATCAACACGTGAAAGACCATCACGTTGGCGATGGTCGGGGACACCAGCAGTGGGAGCACTCCTGCCCCTGCCATGTTCTTCGGGCAGTCCGAAGCATCGAAGCTGATCGCCGTGCTCATCCACTTGTGGTGGGGAGCCAGACTTGGGGCGGGGGCCACTGCGGCCACTGCTCGACGTAGGGTTTTCACCGTGTTTCGGGACGTGGGGTCGGTGGCTCCCCCGTAGATGACATGGAGGGTCTTGTGGCGCTCCTTATCACTACTGGAGTCGGAGTCGCCACCCTCGAAGACGGCTTTGACCGCCAGCTGGGGTTCTTGGAACCCCATCTTGCTGTCATCCTCTTTCTCAGGATCAGCCTTCTGCTTGCCCTCCCTCTAGCGGGGGGTGCACCCTCCTGGCGCTGCTGCCTCTGTTTCTGTTCGCGGAATCGTTCCGTGAATCTCTTCACTTCCCGACACTCGCTAGCACTGTGGCTATTTGTACAGTGCACCGGGCACTTGAAGTCAGGCTCCTCGGGATCAGGCTACTGCCTAGGGCGCTTGTCTCGGCTCGATGCTCGGGCTCCGCCGGGCGCCGCAGCCGCCACTGCTTGGGCCCCGTGCTTTGTCCTGTTCTTGCCCCCGCCCTTCTTCTTCTTGCCGCTGCTCCTCGCAGAGGCTCCTTCCTCAGTCGGGGTGGTTTCCCTTGCTTCTGAGGATGGCTGGGAGTGCCAGTTGCGCCCCTCAGCTGCCCTAGCACATCTGTCCGCCAGGGAGAACAGCTCAGAGATGTCACACACCTCGTGCATTGCTAACTTCTCGAGCATCTTCTTGTCCCTCACACCCTGTCTGAACGCAACGATAACAGATGCGCTAGCAACATGAGGGATGGTGTTCCGTACCTGGGAGAATCGCTGGATGAACGATCGCAGCGACTCTCCAGCGCGCTGCCTAACGGCGTGGAGGTCAAGCTTGGTGCCGGGGCGCTTGTAGGAACTGCCGAAGTTAGCCACGAACTGTCGGCACAACTCATCCCAGGAGGTTATGGATCCCTGGGGCAGGTTCATGAGCCATGACCGAGCTGGGCCGATCAGGACGACGGGGAAGTAGTTAGCCATAATAGCCTCGTCGCGTCCTGCAGCTAGCATCGCAGTGGTGTAGATCTGCAGGAACTCGCTCGGGTTGACACTCCCGTCGTACTTCTTCGGCATGTGTGGCCGAAACTTTCGTGGCCAGACCATGAAACGGAGGTGAGGCGCTAGCGCTGCACACCCTTGGCTAGGGCTGACTGGTGCCGGCGATGACAGCGCATACCCTGGGTGATCAGGCGGGCCTGCGCACACCTGGTGCTGGAGTGGTGTTGCATACGCCTTTACAGGAGACGCGACGTACGCCTGGTGCGGTGGAGGCACGACGTACGTCTGGTGTGGTGGAGGCGCAGCATGAGTCTGGGGCACGTGGCCCGGCACGCTGTAATCTGCCTCGAGGTTGCGCCGACGTTCCCTCTGGCGCTCGATGGTGACTCGTCAGTCCTCTCCAGCCCTGCGGCACTGCAGCCCGGTTCTAAGATCTTTTGTTGAGATCTTGGTTGAGCGCGAGTCTGCCGTCCACCGGTCAACTGTCGGGTTCGCGACAATGACACATGCACCGGCTGGGCATGTGTTTCCCTTGGCAGAGGCGCATTGAGGGCCAGGTCGGCATCGTTGATCCACTGCTGAGCTGCTCCCTGAGGGGCATCCCCAGCCGGAGGGTTGTGGAGTAGCGTGCGCGCTGCCGCGAGCGCGCTCTCCGGGCTTGCAGCCGGTGGCGCCGTGATTGCTGTCACGGCAGGAGTACACCATGGAGTGGCGTGTCGTCCTGCAGCTGGTGAAGTGACTGCGGGGCGACGCGAAGGTCCTGACCTTCCTGCACTAGAGCGGTAGCCTGCTCTAGAGCAGGATGACGCCTGATCCTCCGCCACTGTCTGTCGCCGCGACTGCGCCATGGATGATCCGGCGTTGGATTGGTCGTTCACCATTGCTGCTGGTGGAGATCTTGACGGGGAAAAAGCCCCCTTCCTGGCGCGCCAAATGTTGAAGGTCGTAAACGACACTTCCCCCGGACCTGCTTAGAGAGCAGCCCGTAGAGGTTCTCTGGATTCACGAGGGCTAGTCCCCGGAGATCGAACAGAGCAGAATGATGGACACAGGGGATTTACGTGGTTCGGGCCGCCGAAGCGTAATACCCTACGTCCACGGGAGTGTTGTGTATTGCCTTGCTTGAGCGTGTATGAGCCTTGGTCTAATTTTTTTGTCCGTCCCTTGTGAAGGTCGTCTGCAGAGCCCTTTTATAGTTCAAGGACTCTGTAGTCAGAAGCTGGGTCACAGTACCCGACAGGTGGTCCTGGGGAGAGCCAAATCCTATACAAGATCTAGTATTAATTGCTATCTACTTCCCTTTGTCAGGGGAGTCAATGCGCCGTCCCGCCACATCGTGCGCCAGGGCTACACATAGTTGGTGATGATGGCGGTGCACGTCTCGTCCGTCTTGTCCTCGCGGACCATTCGTCCGTCTTGCGGCGTGGGTCTGTACCGGCTACTTGGACAAGACAGGACACTGGAGCCTTGACTTTCGTAAGCGCGGATCAGCCTGCCTGGGGAAGGCGCGTGTACTTAATGCATGTCTAAGCAGTGCACGCATTCCTTTACTGCGGCTTCCTACCGCACTGAGTTGGGCGTCCGCCACGTGGTTACGCCGGAGCCTGCCTCTGCGGGAAGTAAAGCACTTGACGGAACAGGCCACATGGCGCATTCAGAACCCACCCCTATGGAGGGGTGGGGGCTCAGCCCTGCAGGCCACGTGGTAGCTCCGGTGCCTTTCCCTGCGCGGGCGCGGACTTGGCCCTGAGGTCCCGATTGTGTAACACCCTCATTTTCATGCATCATGCCTTGCATACACTCATATACATGTTTAACATTAACCCATAACAAGAGGAACAAGTTTAAAATTGATTTGGAACAAAACCGCACTTAAAAATGTAGGAAAGTGCGAACTAGTCCGGTTTTGCTGAGGACTAGTCCGATTTCTCTCTGTCTAAAAACGGACTTGTCCGTTTTTGCTGCGGATTAGTCCGATATTTGCCTCTGGACAACTTCAGACTTGTCCGATTTTGTGCGGACTAGTCCGGTATTCCATGAATCCTTGAAAATTTGCTAAGTCACTGGACTTTTCCGGACTAGTCCGGTGTTCCAGCGGACTTGTCTGTTTTCCTTTCTGACTAAGATCGGACTTGTCCGATTTTTGGCCAGACTTGTCCGATTTTCTCTCTGGACGACTTCGGACTAGTCTGGTCCTGTCCGGACTTGTCCGATATTTCGTGACTCCGAGATTGACCTTTTGTTTTACGACTTGTTTCCTGGGTTTCACGTTAAGTGGGCCTAGGGACGTCGTGCCTAACTCTTTTAGAGCCCATGTGGGACTCTAAACCGACCTCTACTCATCCCAAACTCGAAATCCATCTAACCCTAGCCTCCACCTCTATATAAACAGCCCAACCCCTTGGTTTGACCTCTATTCGCCACTTTTCCACCCACCCAAACCCTAGTTCGTGGGGAGCCACCACCAAGGAGGGAGGAGAAGATCCCAAGCAAGAAGAAGAAGAGGAGGAAACGAAAGAGGATCAAGATCTCCACCAAGTTTTGTCCTTCACCACCAATTCATCTCCAAGTTCATCACCAACCCTAGATCATCAAGATCCAAGTGTTACCTCCAAGTTTCTTGGTTCATTGGAGTTCTAAACACCTGTTATACCTTCTATTCTCTTTTCCTTACGTGAATTCCACCCCTAATCTCCGAATTTACGTCGATCTAGAAAACCCTAATCTGCTGATCTCGTCAAGTGCGGACTTGTCCGGTCCCTAGCGGACTAGTCCGATCTTTCTGGTTAAATTGTGTTGAATTAATTCTAAAATTTGATCTAATCGAATCCAAACCTGTATAAACTTGTTAAAAGCTATTAGAACTAGTTAGTGATCTTTAAAAGCAATCTAGTAACAAGTTCTACCTTGCATTTGCATTAATCATGCATGTCATGTCATATTGAGTAATATTTGTGCACTCTTTGATTGTGTTTCTTGTTTTGTATGTTTATTGTGTGGATTAGACGGATTTGCGCTAGAGAGTGCCGCGGAGGATCTACAACATCAAGAGTTTGAAGGCTTTGACCCTAATCAACAGCAAGAGCAAGGCAAGTGTCCTTGAAGCATATTGATCCCGTTTTTAAAATAAATGTTTTGTTTGCAAAACTGCATGCTGTGTCAATTTGATGGGAATCCTATGGTAGGAAGTTTACTAGTTTTGTTTGACCACCCTTGTCACCTGGAATTTATGGTAGAGAGTCGGGAAGGGCTTTTTACTTTTTGCTTCGCTTAATTAATTGGGATGGCAAACAACACTACACATTTAATTATGCATCAATGATATTCTGGTTAATGTGAACTGGTCAATACGATGGGTGATCTAAGCAAGCCTGGTATGTGGATGGGTTGGATATTATGGTGGTTTGCTTGCTTTAGATCTAAGGACCGGTTCATGCGAGAATAATCCAGGACTACAGTGCCACCACGAGGCCAAGTATGGGTGCGGCGTAGCTGATTAATTAGGGCTTTGCTAGTGTTGTTTGGACCATTGTGGATGCTCGGGGAAGGGGTAGTCGGATTGGGTTTGTTGATGATTGGTGGGACTACCCTGGGATCCGAATGGCTCAAGAGGGGGCCCTTGGTTGAAGATGCGCTCTGCGGGAGACATCGCCACCGGTGAAACCTCAGTGGGGTCTAAATAGGCTAGTAATCCCTTTGTAAAGGCTATTTTGTGATCTCTTGGCCACACACCAACGGAAGTGTGTAATATGACTGACGGGTCATGGGCATAAGGGAGATTCTTAGTCGCCGAAAGGTGATGAAATCACGAACACGTAGGTAAAGAGGTACAAACTCTGCAGAGTTAATTAAAACTATCATGATAGCCGTGCTCCCGGTTATGAGCACCTGGACAACTTCCATGATTAGAAGGTACTTGGTATTGAGACGGAATTTGGGATGGTTATGGTTTGGTAATGGTTATGGATGGTTATGGATTAATTTCTGGTATTGAATATGGTTATTGACGATGGTGAAATCTGGAATTATTGATGATGGTAAGGAATTCAGTTTGGTATTATGGTATTATTTATGATTATGATGGGTTTATTTCACATACATATAATGTATTGCTCTTCAAATGTTTTACTGTACTTTTCCGCACTTTGCCATTATTATTGTCGTCATTGAACCAGCCACATGTCATACTTTCCACACTTGCTGAGTACGACATGTACTCACTCTTGCAACCCCCCCCCCCCCCAACAGTTGCAGGTCAAGATTGGGAGTTTAATGGCGATAATGCGGAGTTCTAGGCCATGTCTACCGTCAGCTTTGCCTGTGATGTTATTAGAGCTGCGCATACATACCCTGTCGATTATGCTGCATAGTTGCTTAGTTTGCTTAATTAGTTTATTTCCGCTGCATTAGTTGAACTTGTCATTAATATTCATTAGAGCTTGTATTCGAGGATAATATGGTTTGTGTAATGAAATTTGGTTAATTAAACTTGTTCTATGGTAATTTTCTGTATATCCTTTTGTGATTGCACTCGTGTATGTGTGATGAACATCCTGGGCACACATATGCATTAGCTTGGTTCATTTTCGGAACCGGGCGTCACAGATTGGCCACGTGGCGGCTCCGGAGCCCTCCTCAGTGGGGAGGCGTGGGCTTGGCCCTGCCGGCCACGTGGCAGCTTGGGAGCCTCCACCGACGAGGAGGTAGGATCGGGTCCTTCCCTCCTCTACGTGGCAGCCTCGGATTCGGCTTCTTAGGCAGAGGCGGAGTCCTTAGCAGTTTTCTCCTATGCGCGGGGGTACCCGGTCTGCAGGGTACCGACAGATACACCCATAATTTTTGATGCTTCAGACTGCCCCCAAAATATGATCGGGGCTGGTCAACTCCCATTGATGGTGTCACCCACCATTAACAATATGCAATTCCACCATGTAATGGTGGACGGAGGTTCCAGGCTAAACCTCATAAGCTTCGAAGCTTTCGTTAAGCTTCAGCTCCGGTGTTCGGACCTTCACCCATCCCGACATTTCTCGAGAGTAGGTTCGAGAACCATTACTCCTGTCGGTTCTATCACACTCCCAGTGACCTTCGGGACCCGGGAGAACTACCGATCCGAGAAACTGGTCTTCGACGTCGTGCAGATCAGTCTGCCTTTCAATGCCATTATGGGCATGCCAACTTTATACAAGTTTATGGATGTTGCCCATTATGGTTACTTGGTGTTGAAGATGCCAACACCCACAGGCGTTCTTCGGATCCGAGGAGAGCGTACTGCAGGAGTTACTGCACTGTAAGAACTCTATGCGCTTACCACAGCGCAAGAGGAAGCATCTGGTAAGGAGCCAGCCGTGAATCCTCCAAGCATTCGTCACAAAGGCTCTACCTCCACACCTCGTGTGCAACCAAGCGGCGACACTGACATTCCCGTCAAAGTCGTCCAAATTGGTTCTGATGCTGCCCAGACTACCCGTATATCGGGGGATCTGAACAACAAATAGGAACTCATGCTCATCACTTTCCTATGGGCTAATGTCGATGTCTTTGCCTGACAACCGTCACAAATGCCTAGGATCCCTAGGGAGGTGATTGAGCACAATTTGAAGATTTACCCAGACGCACGGCCTGTACACCAGAAGCCCCGGAAGCAATCAAACGAGCGACAAAACTTCATCCGATAGGAAATCAAGAACTTGCTTGAAGCTGGATTCATCCGGGAAGTCTTCCATCCAAAATGGCTGGCAAACATAGTTGTTGTACCCAAGGCTAGTGGGAAGCTTCGAATATGTATCGACTACACCACCTTAAATAATGCATGTCCAAAAGATCTATTTCCACTACCTAGAATATATCAGATAGTGGACTCCACCTCCGGGTGCGAGCTACTGTGTTTCTTAGATGCATATTCTGGATATCATTGAATCCAAATATCTAAGTAAGATGAAGAGCATACTACCTTCATAACAGTAGATGGATTGTATTGTTATACTGCCATGCCATTCGGTCTTAAAAATGCTGCTTCAACATTTGTGCGAGCTATGTACAAAACATTTGGAGAGCTAATTAGAGACTTGGTCGAGGTGTATGTTTATGACATCGTCGTGAAGATCAAAAATAAGGAGTCACTCCTTGACAACTTACAAGCCGTCTTCGACAAGCTATGCACTACGTGCACCAAGCTCAACCCGGACAAGTGTGTCTTCGGGGTTAGCTCCGGAAAGCTTTTGGGGTTCTTGGTGACTCATCGTGGAATCGAAGCAAATCCGGCGAAGATCAAGGCTATAGAAGAAATATGGCCCCCAACCCGCATTAAAGATGTCCAAAAGTTGATTGATGTATAGCTGCACTCAGCCGGTTTATATCAAGACTGGCAGAACGGTCGCTACCCTTCTTCAAACTCTTGAGGAAGTCTGGACCTTTTCATTGGTCTGAAGAAGCAGAAAAGGCGTTCCAAGAGTTGAAACAACTCCTCACCACACTACAAATATTGGTAGCTCCTAATCCTGGAGATCTCTTACCGCTTTACATTTCGGCAACCACCGAAGTTGTCAACATGGTCTTGGTTGCGGAAATACCAGAGCCACATTCGATTCAAACGTCTGGACCCCTCAGGGAGGGTCCGGAATTACTTGAAGACGTGACTGGGTCTCAGCTGCCAGACATGGAACCTCAAAATGAAGTGCTAGAAGATCAATCTCTTTCGTCTGAAGAGGTTCAACAGACTAAGCAAGATAATCTGGATCCTCCTAGTGAGATCCAGGTTGAACAAGAAAGAGTTCAGGACCCCTCCGGAAGGGTCCAAGAAGCACAACCTGAAGGTCCGGGACCCTCCAGCAGGGTTTGGGTCCATGGAGAGGAAGCTCCGGGTCCTTCTGAAAGGGTCCGGACCATCCAACGCCCTGTGTACTTCATCAGTGAAGTACTCCTCGGCGCTAAGACAAGATACATTGAGGTGAATAATCTGTGTAGATCACAACATGTTTTGTGTTAAACTTAACAAGTCTTTATATGGCTTGAAACAGTATGGAAGGATGTGGTATAACCGACTGAAGGAGTTCCTTTTAAACAAAAGCTACTCTACTAATGATGATTGCCCTTGTGTCTTCATTCGAAGACCCTCAACTGATTTTGGCATCATATCAGTTTATGTTGATGATTTAAATATCAATGGCACTAAGAATGACATTAAAGAGGCACAAAATCATCTTAAAAGGGAGTTCGAGATGAAGGATTTAGGTAAACCTAAGTTTTGCTTGGGTTTACAACTCGAGCACCTTCATACGGGCATTCTCGTACACCAATCAGCTTATGTTCAAAAAGTATTGGAGAAATTCAATATGAACAAAGCATATCCATCTAAAACTCCTATGGTAGTAAGAGGCTTAGAAAGGGATACAGATCCATTTCGGCCATGCCAAGAAGGAGAAGAAGTGTTGGGTTTTGAATACCCATACCTTAGTGCCGTTGGTGCACTTATGTATCTTGCAAATAATACAAGACCCGATATTGCTTTTGCAGTAAATTTGTTAGCAAGATACAATATCACTCCTACCATACGACATTGGATAGAGTGAAGAATGTATTAAGATACCTTCAAGGTACATAAGATCTTGTACTTTTCTTTCCAAAGAAACAAGATCTAAATCTCATCGGCTATGCCGATGCAGGTTATTTAAGTGATCCTCACAATGGTAGATCACAAGCAGATTTCGTGTTTTTACACGGACAGGCAACAATTTCTGAGAAGTCTTCAAAATAGACTATAATTGCTGCGTCTTCAAATCACTTAGAAATCATAGCATTATATGAGGCCACACGTGAATGTGCTTGGCTACGTAGAGTGATTAATCATACCAAGTCTCAAGTGACATTGAGCCTATTGAGTCACCAACTATTATCTATGAAGATAATGCAGCTTGCATTGCTCAGATTCAGTCAGGATATGTGAAAACTAATGTTACTAAACACATAGCTCCTAAACTATTTTATCCACATGAACTTCAAGTGAATGGAGAAATTGATCTCCAACAAACTAAGTCATGTGATAACTTAGCAGATATATTTACTAAGTCCCTACCATACTCCACATTTTCTAAATGTGTTACGGGTATTGGTATGCGTAGACTTAGAGATTTGCAAGGTTCAGGGGGAGCTTCATCGAAAGCAACCTGACAAATAAGCATAAAATTGTACTTTTTTTCTTATGTGAGTTTTACTTAAAGTTTTCTCACAATATGTTTTAATGAGGCAATGACAATACAAGATAATGTATGTTTTCTTATTTTCCCCACAAGAGTTTTTATTTGAAAACAATTATGACATTTCATGCTGTGTTTTCTCCTGTTTTATAAATGTTTCAGGAGTTTTTACACAAGCATTTTATAATATATATATCTTCAGATTTTTCCCATTGAGTTTTCCGAAGATAAATTTCATTCAAAGAGAAGTTCAAGTGCTCAAGGGGGAATGTTACAAAACATTTTCCATGTGATCACTTGAATGGTCACAAGCGGTTCCAACCGCCCTCCCGAACAGCGACGTCTCCTCACGAATGTGTCTCCTCACAATGTATACATACATGATGAATGAATGAATAAAATAACAGTTGAATCATTTGCAAGTGTCTTTGGCTCTCTCTCATTTTACTTTGAACATGCATGTCGTCCCATGCGGGGCTTGTGGCTTGGATAGATTCTTGCTTATCTTGCTGCTTCTTCAGCATCTACCAATAGACACTCTAACTGAAACGCAACGCAAGCTCATTAATTTTTTGGACTGTGAAAAGAAAACTATTTTGCTTCTTGATACCTGGACGATAACGATTGCTTGCTGGAATTCGGGAAAGCCATCTCGCTCGTTGCTACTCCTATCCTCTTCCCGACAAACTACACGTAATAAATAAAGCCACATTGTTTTATGTTGAAAGCATCTTTAGGTTGTCCGCACCGTACCCTAAACCATATTATATATATTATTTTTCTTCTATTTTTTACAGTACGTACTCTAAATTTATACTGCGCTACAGTGTATATAGTATACTTTACAACATGCTACTGTGAACGGTCTTAAACTTGCGCACTAAACCAACCGGACTAATTCTCTCTTTTACGCATGCGCCTTTTACAACTTGCACACCCTACAATGTTCCCTTCGCGCAGTGAGAAGTTGACGTTGTATGCGCCCAAGCATAATGCGCCAAAGTTCTGTATAGTTATCAGTTAGTTGGGTTGTCAATTCGACGCACAAAATACAAAGTCCAACAAGCTTCCAAATTTCATCGCCCAATAGCAGCGTCCAATTGTGGGCGCACTTGCATGCTGTATCCTCTACTACCACCACTCACGAGTCACGAGTGCTAGTGGAGTAAGACCATCTACAGTGGTTTTATCTAAAACTTAATCTATCTTTCTATGCTTTTAGTATATCCTCTATACTTCCATCATTTCATTCTGGGACATTCTGAACACTTAGTCTATACTTCCAGTAATCTACAATCTAATAATCTTTGCAGTCAACCACAGCGGATAGACTAACTGAAAATAGAAAATAGATTTTATAGAGCAAATCACCGCGACATTGCTGACGCGGACACAATTTAGAATTATGGTAACTCGTTGAGCAGTGCGGGACATGGCTATGCAGCTATGTGATGTGTAAGAAGCAGAAAGAACGGCAACAACTAGTATGTTATTAGTAACAATATCACCTAGCTCTGCAAAGCCTATCCGATACTTCAAAGCCAAGATATGCCGCACAGTAATCCTCTTGAATACTCCTGCCCTGCAAGCAAGCATGTTGCAGTCGTACAAGTGACTGTTCAGTAGGATAAGAGGTTAGTTAGCACTATAGGAAACACGATCATTTGCGACGGTCAAAACTATTTGCGATGGTCGGTCGTGCAAATAGCTTTATTTGCAACGGCCGGCACCGAGCCGTCGCAAATGCCTCAAGCCGTCTCAAATAGGTTATTAATTTGCGACGACCGGCCCAAAAGCTGTCGCAAATGCATTGGCCATCGCAAGTAGGAGTTGTTTGCGACGGCCAGAAAAAGAAACCGTCTCAAATTACTTTAATTGCGACGACCAAACTTAGAACCGTCGCAATTTACGAAGCCGTCGCAAATTAAAGGGATATACTCCGATCCATCCTCGGCCCGACTCACTTCATTCCGACGTTGCCGCTGCTTCAGCGCGCACTCCGTCGTCGCCCCTCAGGTAAGCTCCTCCTCCTCTCCCCCTCCTACTCCATGGCCAAGCGCCCCTCAACTCCCCTCTCCTCCATGGCCAAGCGCCCCTCCACCTCCCATAGTCGAGCCCCCCTCCCCTTCCTCCATGGCCGAGCTCCCCCCCCCCCCTCCCTACATAGCCGACCCCCTCCCCCCCCCCCCCCCCTCCGTGGCCGAGCTCCCCCCTCCCCCTCCATCCATGGCCGAGCCCCCGCCCCCACCCTCCCTCTCTCCATGGACGACGGGATTGTGATTGAATGCAATTTTATTGAAATGCATTTTAATTTTGAATACAATTGAATTGTGATTGAAATGCAACTGAATTTTGAATGCAATAGAATTGTTGATTATGCAATTCAATTTTTAAATGCAATTGAATTTAGAAATCCAATTTAATTGTTGATTATGCAATACAAATTTGAATTATGTTAATTACATGTTTATAAAAATTGTTGATTATGGAATTAGATCTCAATTCTTAATTGTTAATATAATTACATGTTAATACTTATATGCAATTGTCTTCTTTAATACATTTTTATATGTAATTGCTTATGTTTAGGTCAATGCTTATGTCTATGTTTAGAATAAAATCGTTTATGTTTAGGTTTATGTTTATTAATTGATAAATTACAATTTAATAATTGTTATATTTATGTTTAATTGAATTGCTTAGTTTTTTAGATTATTGTTATAATTTTTAATTTGATGCTTGAGTGTTACTATATGTACAAAAATGGGATTCGAGTCGGCTTGACCTCACAAAACACATATAGGGCCCGACAAGGCCCATTTAGTTAGAAGTTAAAGTATGCATCCAAACAGACACGAAGACGAACGACGACGGTGCGGACGACAAGCAAACACGCGCGTGGATGGCGGACCTCGATGGACCCACTTCCTTGTCTCTCTCTCATTCTTTTTTCCCCTCTCGTCTTGAAGAGCTGCAGCTGTGGTGGCCTCGGCGAGCGTGAACCCACTGCAGCCTCCGGAGAGCGGCGGACGTGGCGGCGGCGTGCGCGGCGGCGGCCTCGGCGAGCGGCATACGTGGTGGCTCCGAGGCGTCACAGAAGCGAACTGCAACAGTAACCATCGCAAATAAAGTCTCGGAGCCATAATTGGTGACGGTAACCGTCGTTCGTCCACAAGATGTTGTTACTTACGACAAGCTCCCGTGCGTGGACGGCGGGCCCCGACGGGTGGTTTTCTCCCGTTCATTCCTCCTCTCTCGTTCTTTCCTTGCCTCCTGTGTCGTTGTTGAACAGTTGACCCAAAGCTTGAAGAACTGCACCATTTTTGGGGGGTGCAGTGTAAAACGAGCGAGGTTATGTTACCAAAATTTTGTTCAGATTCAGGTTTTGTGTCTCGTCAGAAGAAGGATAAATCCTGCATACATTAGCGATAATTTCTTCAGCTTTAAAATGTAGAGTCAAATATGGGTGAAGACCGTAACTGGATGTATACATGCTGGAAGAGCAGAACTGGTGGTCACTCGGATGAGTGGTACATCAAGTTAGATAAATTTTTGGATCGAACATTTTCGTTGTCAACGGATGATAAGGTGTGGTGCCCATGTACGAAATGTCGGAACACCAAGTTTTTGAGCAGATTAGATCTTTAGTTTCACTTATGTCGAAACGGTTTCACGCCACATTATGAGGTGTGGACCTTTCACGACGAGACTAAATCTTGAGTCCTTAGTGGGAGGACTACACACGCGAGACTAAATCTTGAGTTCTTAGCTCGGTGTTTGCACTATCCCGAGATCATCGACAGGGTGCCCGCTACGTCGTGGGAGGACTACGCACACGGCTCTCACCAGGAGCACGACAACGTTCAGGAGGCTGTCTGAGCCGATGTTATATTAAGTATATTAAATAAAGTTTCAAATTTTTAACTCTTAAAATCTTTTAATGAACATTTCCTCAATATATACTTTATCACAGGAATGGTATATTTTAGAGGAACCGAACGACCCTCGCATGTTTAAGCATGCGAAGAAAGTGTTTCAAGTCAACACCGTGAAGGCGGTTCGGCAAGCTTTGTCAAACGCTCGTATTCAAGTTAGCAATGAGCACTTAAAGGCGAATCAGCACGACGGTCTACACTTCTGGCAAGAGAGCGAGAGGCACCTAACGGAGGATTACGCACAAGTACATGGGGTGTAGTAAATATTTTTTCCGATAATTCCTCAATGGTATTTTTAACGACCTACAACTATGTGCAGGGCCACGTGAGCTGGTTGCAGGGTCGGTCCGATGCATATCGGGTCCTTTGTCGGTACTGGGCAAGCGATGAGTTTAAGGCTAAGTCCCAGAGGGCACGAGGGTGCAGAGAGGTCGAGGGGAAGCACAACCACGATCAAGATAACCACTTGCATTTAGCTAAACATATTGTAAGTGTATCTAACTGATGCTTATATATTCATAATATACTGTTCGTACTAACATGTATTGACAGCAGTGCGAGACGGGGGTGTCGCCGACCCCTCCTACAGTATGGAAGAGAGGTCAGAGGGACCCTTCTCAGCCTCAGGGGTGCAGTCAGGCCGCAACCGAGCGGTTGGTAAGTTTAGAAACTATTCATATTAAATATAACTATATGGATTGTTGAACTTACAAGGTTTTCTTATTTTTTAGACTAGATACGGGGAGGAGGCTAGGAGGATATACGACGCAGGTTTCAATTGGTAACATGAACCGATCGATCCTCAGGTCTCGTATGCAAGCGGAGTGGAAAAGCCCATAGAAGGTGAGTTCCTAAGTCATTTTATATTTACAATTCAGAATATTCAAGATATTTCAATTTCATATTACAGATTTTTTATAGGCTCGCCATATTCGACAGAGTTGTCGACTTGAGGGCGGCAAGACCTACGAGAGGTAGCTCCACACAGGCTTCGGTGACAGGCCCGAGTCGCTGTGTTTCGCAGGTGGAGACTCTCGCCCATAAGGTCCAGGAGAACTGCAAGCAGTACCAGGCGGATATGGAGGCGCAGAGGATGGCGATGGAGGCCACCATCTCCTATCTCCTACCAGCGAGCCTGCATGGAGCAGATGCGACAGGCGATGGAGATGCAGAGGCAAGCGATGATGGTAAGTTAAAGTAATTTAAATTTATCATTGTCGAAGTGTTGCTACGACACTTCACCCGGTACTACTAAATTGTAGCCCATGGAGGTTCTTGTATTGGTTTGGGCACGCAGAGATCAGAATTAAGATGGTGACACAGGTGTTTTTACGTGGTTCAGGCCGCCTGGGCGTATTACGCTACGCCACGGGGCGTGTGTTGTTGTATTGAGGGTTTCAATCCTGTTTGCCGGCATGTCCCCCACTGTCTCGTGTGGCACAATCCTTTTATAGTCCAGTGACTGACCGTTACAATCTTTGCCTGGCCCGACATGTGGCCCTGACATATTTAACAGCCTAATACACAGTCTAAGAGTATTAAGCGTGGTTAATAGTGTGATAACGTGCCTTAATGGATGCGTTACCCTTATTAACCAGTGCTTTGATTGTGTGTCATTAATATAGCATTAATGGCACGTAATCAGGTCTTGTAACTGCTGCTTTAACTGTCCCTTGAATATCTGTGTTGGAGGAGATCTGCCAATGTACCTGTTGGTGATGAAGCTCCGGAGGCTCCACACGTGGAAGCTCTGGAGCTTCCCCTTGCGGGGTATTATGTTTGAAACCACTATACACGTGGCACCACCGGAGCTCCCCTCTGTTGGGGGTTAGGTCCAGGGTTATTGTACACGTGTTAATTGCGGAACTTCCCTATGTTGGGAGTTTAGTTCCGGACTTACATTACACATTTCAACCCCGGAGCTACCCATATGAGGGGTGTGGGTACGGTGTAGTGTGACATGTGGGGCCTGAGGAGACCTTCAACTTTGACAGGTAGAACTCTCTTTCACTTCTTGCAGTACCGTGGGGTACCTGGTATGCAGGGTACTAACAGTGGCCCCCGGGCCCACCTCTAGGAGAAACCCTTTGGGTTAAGTTATTCTACCGGAGGTGGGGCCATCCTCGATTCCCGTGCTGCGACTTCAAAGGTCTTCTGATGTGTTGTTGGGGCGATGGTCCGGGGTTAAACCATCGTCGCGTGGCTTGTCTTGAATGCGGCATATGAGATCTTTGAGTGTGGATCTCACACAATTGAAGGTCGCCAGTTCCCAATACGAAAACCGTATCGGTTCCGAGCGCCTTGTCAGAGTGCCGCCTTTGGGTTTCCTGCCGCCCATCATGACAACGGTTCGCATGGGGTAATAACTTTGATCTCTTTTTCGGGGTGGCCTTGGGCCCATTAGTCAATGACGGGGTAGATTTTTGAAATGTGTACTTGCTCTCGTTGCGGTTTCCATCCAAGTGTCATGGAGGCTTACTTAAGAAGGAAAGCATGCACGGTTTGATGACTCTTTACGCTTTCGATCAAACTCGCGCTTAGAGCCTCTCAAACTCCGCCCAGCTTTCCCTTCTTTTGCTCCCCTGTGCTGCGATGGAGTTAGGTCTTCCCAAGAGCCGCATCCAGAGCAAAGACAATCTGATGAAAGTTCGGACCTTCATGGGATGGTCCAGTGACTCCTTCAACCACCTAGTCCGCGTTGGCAAGCTCCCCTTCAAGAAGGAGCGTTGCGAGGAGATGGTGTATTTTTTGGTGTACACCATGGTGGGACTGATCCCACCATTCTCAAGCTTCATCCTGATGCTACTGGACTTCTACGGCCTCCAACTGCATCACCTCGGCCCGCACTCCCTTCTACTTGTGGCCACCTTCGTCCAATTCTGCGAGACGTGGGTGAGCGTGCCTCCCTGCGTCGAAGTGTTCCGAATCTTCTTCACATCTCATACCACCGGCATGGGAACAAAGTTGGTTGGCTTCTATTACTTCGTGAAGCGCAAGAACAGCCCCTTCAAGTACTTGAAGTCCTTCCCCTCTGGCAAATGGGACGACTGGAAGAAAGATTGGATCGTCATTGCAGTGGAGGAGCACGACGGGTTGGAGCTGCCCTAAGTACTCCCCAATGTCGACACCGAGGCCTAGAACGTAGTTCCAAAGTTGTCGGATGCATTTAATCCTGTCCTAACCAGGATCCGAGAATGCGTGGAGGGTGAAGTGACCCCCCAGATTATCTTCAGAAATTTCTTGGTGAACAGGTGGGCCCTACTGAGGAAGAGGGAGAAGCTCGCTTGGGCTCTCAATAGTGTGATGGATGACGACCAGATTGAAACCGGCTTGAAATCCAACTTGGATGATGAAGCTTTGAAGCTCCATCTCAAGAAGTTTTAGCGTGGGCTTGTCGACGGTGATGACTTGGCTCCGCTGGCTGCTTTCCTGCCCTTAAATATGATTCCAGAGATCAGCAGGGAGCTCCCAAGGAAGATGCCGAGGCTAGAAGACCTTGGCGAGGTAGAACAACATCGGACCTCCAGGGTTGTAATCCCCGAAGCTTCTGAGGAGGTGGCTATTCTTGCTTCGAGTGAGAGGGTTGAAGATATTGGCAAGGGCAAGGACAAGGAGCCAGCTGAGTCTTCCAACCGGAAGAGGAAGCTGAAGCACGCTGATGGGAGGTCCATCAGGCCTGCTCCATCCACTACAGCTCCTTCTCCTCGGCAAGGGAGGTCTTCTGCGGCTACACCTCCTCCGATGCCAGCGTCTTTGAGAGGCGCCAGTTCTGGACAGTCGACTCTGGTCCCGGTACCAGCAAGGGGCTCCAGGTCCGAAGGTTCTTCTCGACCAAGGGAGACTTCGGGTGGGGGCATCACCAACGATGACGGCAGGCTCCGTGCAACATTTCGGAGCTCCGTCTGTGCCGATCACGACAAGCTCCGGCTCCGAGCCTCCGGCGAAGAGGTTCTGTGCCGATTAGGGCGGTAGCTTCGCAAGGTAAGCTTTGCTTTTTCACCTTGATTTGCCACTCTTGTTTTTATCATGTTTTGAATCTTCCAATTTTTTGACTGCAGGGTGTCAAAGTCGGGGTCTAAGACTCCGACCTCTGTTGCAGCAATGGGGGCTGCACAAGGTGAGGCTCCATCTCCAACTATCAAGCCCCCTCAAGTGCTGGCTGAGGACATGGCAGCTCCGAGGCCAGCTGTCGTGGTCTTGGATCCAGAAGAGATGCCAGAAGCTACCGTGGTACCGCCGAACCACGAGGGAGAAGTTGAAGATGTACCTCCGGAGACAACGCCAGAAGTTGAAGCTCCTATGAAGGAGTTGGAGATGTCAGAAGCTCCGACATCTGAGCCAGAGGTTACCGAAGCTCCGATTCCCGCACCAGAAGTTGTTGCGGGGACAGTGGCGCCAGATGTTCTGGCCCTTGAACCGGAAGTCATTGAAGCTCTGGCCGTTGAGCCGGAGGCAATTAAAGATCTGACGACTGAGTCGGTGATGGTTGAAGCTCCAGCCTCAGAACCAGAAGCTGTTGAAGGTCCAGTGCTAAGCTGGAGATGCTTGACGCTCCGGTTGCTGAACCGGAAGTAGCTGACGTACCGGCGCTTGAGCCGGTGATGGTGGTAGAGGCACCGGGTGAAGATCCGCCTGTCGTCCCGGAGGTGAATGCTCCGGTGGTGTCCATGGCAGAGTCGGAGCACCATGAAGAAGTGGCAGTGGGCTCTCCGCCTATAGAGCCAATAACTGAAGACCCGGAAGCAGGACCTTCGACATCTACTCCAGAGGTGGAAGTTCCCCCAGTGGGATCTTCCTCAACAATAGTCGAAGAGTTCCCGGTGGGCGGCCCCAGTGCCACAGAGGCTCATGGAACTACTCTTGTAGAGTGGGACCCGATTTTTGTGATGGAGAATCCCCTGGAGTCAGTGGAGTTGGTCCCAGCAGGTCCGAAGCCCATCCCCTTGGCGTTGTCCATAGACAATGCCTACTCAAGTCTCCAGCAAGTTCAACTCGCCTTTGATAATGAGAGTAAGGTCCTTGAAGAGGAGCGTCACATCTTGAGGCATTGGCGCAACAGGCTCCACTTCGAGACCAAGCTTGCGCAGACAAGGCTTGCTGATCAGAAGGAGTGAGGGAGACAGTCCGGATGGAGTACTGGGGCAAGCTGCTTGAGGAGAAGGAAGCCACCATTAGGGCCCTCGACGTTAATTCTTGGGATATACTCGAGAGAGATAAAGAGAGGAGTGATGTTGCTGATGAGTGTCACACCAATCTTACTGCACTAAACGAGATTCTCCAGAAGCGCCGAGCGGACCTTCATGCAAGGGAAGAAAAACTGCTAAGAGCAACAGGAGGATATTTTGAAAAGAGAAGAGGAGGTCACCCAGAAATTGACTCTGGGTGAACAAAATTTGGCAGATCACAGCAAAAAGCTGGATCTGTGGAGTGAGGAGGAGAAAGAAAAGTACTGGAAGCTGGGAAGGATCTCTCGAAGAGGGAGAGTAATATTGCCGCCAGAGAAGGGAAGGTGAGGGGCAGGGAGAAGGACCTGGCCGAACAGCGAAACCGCATCCACCTCCGAGAAACGGAGCTAACCAACCGCGAGATGCAGGTTGCTGAAAATATGCAGCAACATGCCAAAGTGGTGGAACGCCTTGCTCGGAAGAGTTCGGAGCTAGCGGCCGCCCGGAGGTCACTGAGGGAGCTACATAGCTCAAAGGCAACTGAGTCCCTGATGGTATGGGACTTTCTGGGACGTGCGGACAGGGCCCTTGCCTCTTGGTTTCAGTCCAGTACGCCCGGAGGACCCAGCGCAGGAGTTGGACCAGACGCTGGTGGCACTTGGCTCTGCTGGCAGCAAACTCGACGCAATGGGTAATGTCATCGCTGATCAGCTGGAGACAGAGGGTAAACCTCTGGCCAAGAACGTCGCCGAGTATGTCTCGGCGTGTTACAAAAGTCGAGACCTCCAGTTCTCTCCTTATTCGGTCTTTGAAGGAATCATTGCCGAAGAATAGGATGCCGCTAGAGCTAGTGTCCAAGAAGTTGCTGAGAAGGTTGCTTCGTTTTTCCATAGGACTTAGAACCTCCAGTGGCTAGGACTTTTTTCCTTTTGCCCTCTGATGTAACCCCAATTTTGTAATCGAGTACTTTTGATTAATGAAATCCTCCTTTCTGCCATGAATTTTGCTTTGTCTTCAAAATGTATATTGTTGGCCCCCTGGTCTATGTGCACAATTAGAGTGTGTACATGTACCAAAAGGATTTGACAGCATCTTGATAACTTGAATGCTTCGAACTGGTAGATTTTAGGTCCGAAGTCTTTTATCTCCGATACTTGTCACGTCAACGGCTAGCCCCCTGGGGCCATCGTAGCTTGATAGCTCCGACGGTGCCCACCTTCAACATATAACACGTCGATGGCAGGCCCCCCTGGGCTGTCGGAGTTTGATAGGTCTGGTAGCGCCCGATGCCAACGTACTAATCGTCGACGATAGGCCCCCTGGAGTTGTCGGAGCTTAGTAGCTCTGACTATACCCACTGCCAATGTATAAAACGTCGATGGCGGGCCCCCTTGGAGGATGCCGGAGCTTTGTAGTTCCGGCGTCATCCACCATCACTATGAGTTTCTGTTTTTCCTTTACATTAAAGACAAGAAAAGAGTAAAATTGGTCCTCTTGTCTATAAATCGTTTGTGACTTATTGTTCTTATTTGAGTTCTAGATCCGAAGAAACTCGACATGATAACAAGCATATTGGTATAATCTTTCTAGATCCGCATGGCCTTTTTAGTACTCACCCTACTAAACTCTGCCGGAATGTAGGTAGAGTGACGTACTTAGGGTGCAGGAACAGGCTAAGTCGATAGCACACTCCGGATCTATGTTGGCTTGGCGTTCAGGCAAGTAGACTATGCAGCAATGTTAGGACCCAAAGAGAACATCAATAAAACTTGTAATACATATGAATTACTTGGACTAAAACTTAAAAAGAATTGCACAACTTCATCATAGACAAGAAGGGTAAAATAATAATTTGGTATATCGAGCCTTGTACAAAAATAAATGCACGTGGAATCTGTTTTCACACAACAATGTCTTTCATTATACGTTCGGATTACAGAGGAGACAAGGGCACACTTAGAGTGTAGGGCACACTTAGAGTGTAGGACCAATCTAAGTGCGCTATACATATTGTACTAGCCCAGGGTAGGTAGTTACACTTTTAGTGTTGTGACTATCTCAAGTGTTACTTGAATTTCTCGGACCCTCCAGGAGGTGTCCGAATGTTCTCCTGGAGGACCTACCCATCTCTATATATTGACTTTATAACATACATTGTGTGTAATTACAGACTCACCTCTGTGATTTTAAGCATAAAACTTACGGAGGTGCTCGATGTTCCAAGGATTAGGAAGCGGAGTCCCATCCTCAGTTGCCAAGAAAATGCATCCGAGACAGGATACTTTGATCACTCAGAAGGGATCTTCCCAGCTGGGGGAAAGTTTGCTCATCCCTTCGCGAGTTAGTATTTTCCGCAGCACCAGATCGCCTTCCTCGAGCTATCGGTTGTGCACATGCCTTTGATGATAGCGCCGGAGTGCTTGGCGATAGCGTGCATTTCGAACAGTTGCTTGGCACCTTCCCTCGTCGACGAGGTCAAGGTCTTCCCGCCAGAGCTGGTCCTGCGCGGGTTCGTCGAAGGTCCGGACCCGGAGGGACCCCATGGTGATCTCCGGAGGAAGGACCGCTTCAGCTCCGTACACCAGGAAGAAGGGTGTTTCCCCGGTTGACCAGTGAGGTGTTGTCCTGTACGCCCATAATGTGGACGGAAGCTCTTCAATCCGGTTGGCTCCATGCTTTTTTAAGCGCTCATATGTGCGTGTCTTGAGTTCCTTTAATATTTCTGCATTTGCTCTCTCGGCTTGACCGTTTTTTGCTAGGTGAGCTACTGAGGCGTAGCTGAGTTGAATGGCGAGGTCTTCACAATATTCTTGAAATACAGCACTTGTGAATTGGGTTCCGTTATCGGTTATGACTTTTATTGGAACTCCAAATCTGCATATAATGAACTTCAAGAACTTGATTGTTGATTGCTTGTTTATTGTCACAACTGGAATTGCTTCCGCCACTTGGTAAACTTGTCGATGGCGACATACAGGAACCTGTAACCTCCGACGGCTTTTGGGAATGGTCCCAAGATGTCCATACCCACACAGCGAATGTCCACGTGGGAGGTATCATTTTCAATGATTGAGCCGGTGTGTAAATTTGCTTTGCATGGAATTAGCACGCTTCACACTTTTTCACTAGCTCAACTGCATCCTGGAGTGTTGTAGGCCAGTAAAAGCCATGCCGGAAGGCTTTACCAACCAACGTGCGGGAAGAAGCATGGTTCCCACACTCGCCTCCATGGATTTCCGCGAGGAGCTCGTGGCCTTCTTCCCTTGCAATGCACCACATTAGGATGTCGTTGGCACCGCGCCGGTAGAGATCCCCTTCTACCAACGTGTATCTTTTAGCCAATCTGACAATTTGGTCAGCGGATACACTGTGTTCAGGAAGGATATTGTCTTTCAAGTAGCTTCGGATCTCCGAGATCCATGCATCGGAGCTTAATTGAGCTTCTGAGTCTTGTGTGCTGGGTTGCTCGAAGCTTCCGGCAGCACCTACGACCCTTTGTGGTCACCACACATAACCTACGGCTGTTATATACCAATTTTAGCCGTCAATATAACTCAATTATGTGAAGTATTGAAGTATTGATCATTTCTTGCACACATCATCACCTTTCTACTTGACCTATTTCCACTTGTACTTGGAGAAATGTGTATGCAGATATTTATACAGGAATTGAGGAAAAGTATGAGGAGCAATCCTATAAAATATCATCCTAGCCAATCAGGCAATGACACATGGCACCACATGGATCAAATGGCCCACAAACGGAAGTATCTGAGGCCATCCAAGGGTGTAGCACCAATATCAGTCAATGGGACCCACCTGACAGTCACCTGGAGGAAGTACGTGCCGTTTGGAGCCCGGACCAGGTCGACCGAACCAGGGGGTCGGCTGACCTGGTCCTGGCGCCAAGCACGGTCAACTTCCACGTGTTGGCTTCTCCCGGCTCCCTAGAGTCAATGACAACTGATCCGCGCGCTTTTGGTGGTGGGAACCAACCTCAACACTAGTATAAATAGGACCCCATACCCCTCACTTCAACACACACCACTTGGGTATCATTCTATTATATACACTATCTTCCATAGTCCTTAGAGGAGTTAGGATGTAGAGAGGAGAGCCTCTAGTCCCAAGTCCAAATTGGGAAAGGAGTAGAAGGAGTCTCTCTTCCCAATTCCACATTGGGAAAGGTATGTCTCATGTATTCCTTCTTGTATTTGTGACTTTGTGCTCAACAAAGATATTATCTTTAGTCTTCTTTTATACATATACTTGGACAAAGCATTTCTTATTTGATTGTGGAGTCCATGTAAGTGGAAGGTATAGTCTTTATGATTGTACTCTCATGATCACATCTTATGGTCATAAACACTATAGACCCCCACTATAGTGTATGTAGTTATGATATGATTATGTTAATATGAATAACTATGCCATGCAATCAACATTGGTTCAATGATGATTTAGTTCATTGCCTTAGGATGGCTTGTGCTGCAGCTCTTAAGGTATTTGCTTAGTATACTAGCATGGTGCTAGGGTATTTAAGTAGAGTTGGATGTCTCGTAGACCCACGGATTGAAGAGGTAGGCAGTAGGTGGTGACAGCCCTATCTGTCCTTTGTAATCCTCCACGTTCGGCTATGCCACAAGCTCTTGGCGGGAGTCGCCCTAGTATTGCTAGGGGTAAGCCTGTGCCCAATGTGTTGAATAGCATTGCATAGGAATTCATCATTGACATGACCATTAGTATCTACCTTAGGCTATGTATATGTATTAGGAGCATTGTAGGAGCAACTCTCTAACTCTTAATCCAATCTCTCTCTAGGACCCAGTTACCCTTTAGAATAGATTGTCTAGGTGTGTGTCACACTACCCCTATTATCAACTTACCCCCTGTCCGGATAATTGATTAGTATCCAATAGCTTGACCATAAGAGTAGTATATACTTTTCTCCATTGCCTTCCTTTGGGATAAATACGATACCCTTGGGAATACTCATGGGTGAAATGCTACAACAGTATCTTCCGTGCGCTTGCGGATCTCATCTCTTTACCGGAGATGATCCGTGGTGTTAAGAAACACCAACAATCATTTCTGGCACCGTTGCCGGGGATGATTTGTTAGTATATCTTAGGAGCCGTCAACAAGCATTTTTGACGCTGTTGCCAGGGAAGGCAAAGGAAGTGAAGGATAGCTATCACTTTTGATTAAGCTATATGTACTAATAGTTATTAGACAGGATTACCCTTGTTTGTTTTCTCATTTGTGTGAAAACAGGGTAGTATTGGCCAACCCATTGTATGGGATGGCCAACAAGGATGCAAGTGCTAAACTGCAAGATGATTCAAGGCGTACCTCAACAAATGTCCGCTAGGCAACACCATTGCCTTTTGCGGGAGAATTTCAGCTTTTAGTAGGAGCCAAGGTCATCCATACCCAAGCTTGGGGAAGGCTCCAAGAAGTTCTTCTTGGTTTGCCTCCACTATGGGGTGGATAGTTGGATCTTCATCCAACACTCGTGTCATGGGTTAGCTCCACCAATCCATGACCACATTCATGCTGGAGCTGAAGGAGTCCTATTCTCATTCATCATGGATGAGAAGAAGGTCTCCACTCAAGGGGTGGATTGAAGAATGCTCGAGTTCCCATAGATTGTCATGCACACCACTTCACAAGGTGGATATGCTAGTTATGGAACTACACCTCCCATTGAAGTGTGATGAATATCCAAGTCGTTGGAGATTTGTTTGCATAATCCAAGTTGTGGATATTCACATGATCTGTGAAAATCCATGTCATCATGGGACGCGTGGGAATTATTTCCCTAAGACCCATGAGGACCTTTTTCAAACAACAACTCCAATGGCTACCATTCACAAGGAGGTCAAGGGTGGAATTAACATCACCCTTTTATTCAAGGAGGCTATGGCTTTTTAAGGGATTTAAGTTCAACTAGCCTACCATGAAGTATCTTGGCCAAGCAGAAATCAAGACAACATTCACATGATGATCTTGGCCAAGGACAAGAACTTAAGGAGCATTCAAAGTCCAAAATATCCCACATCACTTGTTGGGATTCCCACACTTTGACCAAACCCATTCAACCTAGGGCAAGTGACATTGTGGATGAAGCGTTTCTTGTTTGATTGTGGAGTCTACATGTCATCATGCCAAAGGAAGCCTTTGATCCATGATCAAGGTATGGGTTGATTCAATGGAATATCAATATGGTCAGAGTGGAACCCCTAAGAAGGACAAAGCCTCACCATGCTCATGAAGGAATACATTGTGACGCCCGGTTTCGAAAAATGAACCAAGCTAACGCATATGTGTGCTCAGGATGTTCATCACACATACACGAGTGCAATCACAAACGATATACAAATAATTACCACAGAACAAGATTAATTAACCAAATTTTATTACACAAACCGTATTATCCTCGAATACAATCTCTAATGAATATTTATGACAAGTTCAACTAATGCAGCAGAAATAAACTAATTAAGCAACTAAGCAAAATAAGCATAAGGGATAGCACAGCTCCAATAACACCACAAGCAAAGCTGACGGTAGACACGGCCTAGAACTCCGCATTATCTCCATTAAACTCCCAATCCTGACCTGCAATTGTTGGGGGGATTGCAAGAGTGAGTACATGTCGTACTCAGCAAGTGTGGAAAGTATGACATGTGGCTGATTCAAATGACGACAATAATAATGGCAAAGTGCTGAAAAGTACATTAAAACATTTGAAAAGCAATAATTATATGTATGTGAAATAAACCCATCATAATCATAAGTAATATTATAATACCAGTTCATAATTCACCATCCTCATCCATAATTGCAGATTTCACCATTTGCCAATAACCATATTCAATACCAGAAATAAATCCATAACCAACCATAACCATCCCAAATACCATCCCAATAAAAGGTTCCCTCTAATCATGGAAGTTGTCCAGGTGCTCATAACCGGGAGCACGGCTATCATGATAGTTTTGTTAGACTCTACAGAGTTTGTACCTCTTTACCCACGTGTTTGTGATTTCATCACCTTTCGATGACTAGAACCTCTATTATGCCGTCTCACACTTCCATCGGTGTGTGGCCAAGAGATCACAAAATAGCCTTTACAAAGGGATTACTAGCCTATTTAGACCCCACTGAGGTTTCACCGGTGGCGATGTCTCCAACTGAGCACATCTTCAACCAAGGGCCCCCTCTTGAGCCATTCAGATCCCAGGGTAGTCCCGCCAATCATCAACAAACCCAATCTGACTACCCCTTCCCCGAGCATCCATAATGATCCAAATAGCACTGGCAAAGCCCTAATTAATCAGCTACACCGCACCCATACTTGGCCTCATGGTGGCACTGTAGTCCTGGCTTATTCTTGCATGAACCGGTCCTTAGATCTAAAACAAGCAAACCACCATGCATCCAACCCATCCACATACCAGGATTGCTTAGATCACCCATCACCATATCATATTTAACTAGTTCATGTTAACCATAATCTAATCCATGTATAATTAAATTGAGTGGTATAGTTGTTTCCCATCCCAGTTGATTAAGCGAAGCAAAAGGTAAAAAAAAAACCATCCTGACTCTCTACCATAATTCCAGGTGACAAGGGTGGTTAAACAATTCTAGTAAACTTCCTATCATAGGGTTCCCATCAAATTGACACAAGCATGCAGTTTTGCAAACAAAACATTTATTTTAAAAAAGGATCAAAGGACACTTGCCTTGCTCTTGCGGTTGATTAGGGTCAAAGCCTTCAAACTCTTGGTGATGTAGATCCTCCGCGACACTCTCTAGCGCAAATCCGTCTAATCCGCACAATAAACATACAAGACAAGAAACACAATCAAAGAGTGCACAAATATTACTCAATATGACATGACATGCATGATTGATGCAAATGCAAGGTAGAATTTGTTAATGGGTTGCTTTTTAATTATCAATAACTAGTTCTAATAGCTTTTAATAAGTTTATACAGGTTTGGAGTTGATTAGATCAAATTTTTGAATTAATTCAACACAATTTAACTAGGAAGATTGGACTAGTCCGCTAGGGACCGGACAAGTCCGCACTCTGCGAGATCAGCAGACTAGGGTTTTCTAGATCGACGTAGATTTGGAGATTAGGGGTTGAATTCTCGTAAGGAAAAGATAATAGAAGGTATACCAGGTGTTTAGGACTCCAATGAATCAATAAACTTGGAGGTAGCACATGGATCTTGGTGATCTAGGGTTGGTGATGAACTTGGAGATGAATTGGTGATGAGGAACAAAACTTGGTGGAGATCTTGATCCTCTTTCGCTTCCTCCTCTTCTTCTTCTTGCTTGGGATCTTCTCCTCCCTCCTTGGTGGTGGCTCTCTACGAACTAGGGTTTGGGTGGGGTGGAAAAGTGACAAATAGATGTCAAACAAAGGAGTGGGGTTGTTTATATAGAGGTGGAGGCTAGGGTTAGATGGATTTCGAGTTTGGGATGAGTAGAGGCCGGTTTAGAGTCCCACATGGGCTCTAAAAGAGTTAGGCACGACGTCCCTAGGCCCACTTAACGTGAACCCCAAGAAACAAGTCGTAAAACAAAAGATCAACTCGGAGTCGCGAAATATCGGACAAGTCCGAAAAGGACCAGACTAGTCCGAAGTCGTCCAGTGAGAAAATCGGACAAGTCTGGCCAAACATCAGACAAGTCTGACTTTAAACAGAGAGGAAATCACACAAGTCCGCTGGAACACCGGACTAGTCCGGAAAAGTCCAAGGACTTAGCAATTTTTCAAGGATTCTTGGAATATCGGACTAGTCTGCAGAAAATCAGACAAGTCTGAAAGTTTCCAGAGGAAAAATCGGACTAGTCCGCAGCACAAACGGACAAGTCCATTTGTAGTCAGAGAGAAATCGGATCGGACTAATCCTCAGCAAAATTGGACTAGTCCGCACTTTCCTGCAATTTAAGTGTGGTTTTGTTCCAAATAAATTTTAAACTCATTCCTCTTATTGTGGGTTAATGTTAAACATGTATGTAGTGTATGTAGGGCATGATGCATGAAAATGAGGGTGTTACAAACCTACCCCTCTTAAAATGAATGTCACCCTCGAGATTCGATGTGGAAGATAAGAGAGAGGGAAATTCCTTCTTGAGATCATCTTCTAGCTCCCAAGTTGCTTCTTTTTCTGTGTGGTGCTTCCATTGAACTTTACACCATCGAATCACCTTGTTCCTTGTTACTCTCTCCTTGGTTTCCAAGATCTTGACTGGTTGCTCGGCGTAAGTCAAATCTTCTTATAGTTCCAATCCTTCCATTGGCACTTGTTCTTCTGGAACTCTCAAACACTTCTTGAGCTGGGAAACATGAAAGACATCATGGACATCTGAAAGATGAGCTGGCATCTCCAACTTATACGCTACTTCTCCTCTTTTGTCCAAAATCTTGAATGGTCCAATATAGCGAGGTGCTAGCTTTCCTCTCATGTTAAACCTCTTATGACCTCTCATTGGTGACACCTTGAGGTAAACAAAATCTCCCACTTCAAAGGCTAATTTCCTTCTCCTATTGTCCGCATAGCCTTTTTGCCTTGATTGGGCAGCCCTCAAGTTTTCACGAATTATTTGGACTTGCTTTTCGGCTTCTTGCAACACATCCGGACCAAATACTTGAGTTTATCCTACCTCATTCCAGAATAAAGGTGTCCTACACTTCCTCCCATAAAGCGCTTCATATGGTGACATCTTCAAGCTTGCTTGGTAACTATTGTTGTATGAAAATTCCGCATATGGCAAGCTTTTGTCCCAACTTTTCCCATGCTTCAAAGCACAAGCTCTTAACATGTCCTCCAAAATCTGATTGGTCCTCTCGGTTTGTCCATCCGTTTGAGGATGATATGCTGAACTAAAATTCAACCTCGTTCCCAAAGCTTCATGCAATTTTTGCCAAAATCTGGAGGTAAATTGTGAACCTCTATCCGAAACTATCTTCTTAGGGACTCCATGTCGACACACAATATGCTCCATGTATATTTCGGCCAATCGTGCATCTGTATATTTGGTCTTCACAGGGACAAAATGAGCTGACTTGGTTAAGCAATCCACAATTACCCAAATTGAGTCATACCCGGACTGAGTACATGGTAACCCAACTATGAAGTCCATACCGATTTCTTCCCACTTCCATTCCGAGATCTTCAATGGTTGCAATAATCCAGCTGGCCTTTGATGTTCCGCCTTGACTCGTTGACACACATCACACAAGGCCACATATTCAACTATGTCCTTCTTCATGCTATCCCACCAATAGCAAGTCTTTAAGTCTTTGTACATCTTTGTACAACCAGGATGAAATGAGTAAGGTGAGTCATGTGCCTTCTTTAATATTGTCTCCTGAATGTGCTTTACACTAGGCACGACGATTCTCTTTCCAAGCCATAAGGTACCATGTTCATCCTCATCGAATCTGAATTCTCTCCCTTCTTCGGTCCTGTCCTTGATTTCCTTGATCTCTTCATCTGCGGTTTGTGCCTCTCGAATTTCTTGCTCTAAGGTTGGGTTTAACTCCATCATCTCCATCTCATTTACAAATCCGAGGTTCAACCTTTCAAACTCCTTACATAACTCAGATGGTAACTCTCGAACTATGAGTTGATGACTTACTCCCTTTCTACTCAAAGCATCAACCACTACATTGGCTTTTCCCGGATGATAGTTGATCCCCAAATCATAATCTTTGATGAGCTCCAACCATCTTCATTGCCTCAAGTTCAGATCCGTTTGTGTGAAAATATACTTCAAACTCTTATGATCCGTACAAATTTCACACCTATGTCCAAGAATATAGTGTCTCCAAAATTTCAATGCGTGTTCCACGGCCGCGAGTTCAAGATCATGTGTAGGATAATTCTGCTCATGTTTCTTCAACTGCCTCGATGCATAGGCGACCACTTGACCTTCTTGCATCAATACACATCCAAGTCCTTGTCTTGATGTGTCGCAATAAATATCAAAACTCTTGCTCACGTCCGGCAATACCAATATTGGGGTTGTTGTCAACCTCTTCTTCAACTCCTCAAAACTATTTTGACAAGCTTGGGTCCATTGGAAAGCCTTTCCCTTCATTAGCAACTCCGTCATAGGCTTGGCTATCTTGGAAAAGTCCTTGATGAACCGACGGTAATATCCAGCCATCCCAAGAATACTTCTTATTTCCTTGACATTTTGCCTAGGTTCCCACTTCAACACGTCTCTCACTTTTCCGGGGTCAACCGATACTCCTCCTCCTGAAATTATATGACCCAAAAACGACACTTCTCTCAACCAAAACTGACACTTGTTGAACCTGGCATACAATCGATGCTCCCTCAATTTCTGCAATGTAAGCCTCAAGTGTTCCTCATGTTCCTTCTCATCCTTCGAGTAGATCTTAATGTCATCAATAAACACCACAACGAACTTATCGAAGTACTCCATGAAGACCTTATTCATGAGGTACATAAAGTACGCAGGTGCATTTGTCAATCCAAAAGACATCACGGTGTACTCATAAGATCCATACCGTGTCCTAAAAGCTGTCTTGGGTATGTCCGATGGTCTAATCTTCATTTGAAAGTATCCCGACCTCAAATCAATCTTAGTGAAGACACAAGCACCCTTCATCTGATCAAACAAGTCTTCTATGCGTGGCAAGGTGTACTTGTTCTTGATTGTTACCTCGTTGAGAGCTCGGTAATCCACACACATCCTTTGGGATCCATCCTTCTTGTCCACAAATAGAACGGGCACTCCCCAAGGCGAAGAGCTTGGACGAATAAAACCTTTCTCTAGTTGCTCTTGAATTTGCTTCTTGAGCTCCGCTAATTCCATAGGAGGCATCCTATACGGCCTCTTAGCTATAGGTGCAGTTCCAGGTATTAAATCAATAACAAAGTCTATATCTTGATCAGGTGGCATACCTGGCAACTCGTCCGAAAAAACATCCAAAAATTCACACACCACCGGAATCTCCTCAATTGCGGCACCGTCCATATGATTCAGCTCCAATTGCTTTGGTGCGGTTTGAGATGCTTCAAATTCTACGGTGATCCCTTCTCCATTGGTCAACTTCACCGTCTTTGTGGAACACTCAATAACTCCATTGTGCTTCCTCAACTAGTCCATACCAAGTATAATGTCCAACCCTTGAGAATCCAAAACAATGAGGTTGGCGGAGAAGTCTACCCCCCCTTATTCTAAGGCTTACTTTTGGATATACTATATTTGTCCTCATCTCTCCTCCAGGAGACTTAACCAATAGAGTAAACTTCATATGAGAGATAGGAAAACTATACTTGGCAACATACTTCGATGCAATGAATGAATGCGATGCTCCAGAATCAAATAACATCGTCGCGGGGTTGGAGTTGGCGAGAAACATACCAATGACCACGTCATCCGCTTGTTGAGCATCCTCCGTAGAGACATGGTTCACGTTGCCACGAGCAAAATTCTGCTGTCCACGGCTTCCTTGTGGCGCTCCTCCATTGGGTCTTGGGTTTTGCCTCGGCGCATTGCTTCCTTGACCAAGGCCTGACTTAGGACATTGATGCGCAAAGTGTCTAGCTTCTCCACAAGTATAACACTTCTTAACTCCACCAAAATTATTGGGATGAGCTTGGTTTTGAACACTTGCAGTAGGAAAGTTAGCGCGAGGTGCATAAGGCATTGGAGGCCTAGGTGCTTGCATGACAGGGCGCTGCTGCACAAACTGAGTTGGGCGTGGTGCATAACCAGGGCGTTGAGCAAGAATAGAAGAGCTGTAATAAGGCGCATTGGGCGGCGCAAAACGAGGGCGCACATTACTCCCTTGTTGTTGTCCTTGATATGGCGTCTTCCTCTTGTTGTCTTGTTCCATCTCACGAGTCTTGTTCTCAACCACAATTGCTTTGTCCACAAGCTTCTAGAAGTTGGCATAGTCACAATTGAGCAATTGCACTTGGATTTCATTGTTCAAGCCCCTCATGAACAAGTATTGTTTCCGGCTGTCCCTACTAACATCCTCAGGTGCATACCTTGAGAGTTGAGTGAACTTATTGAGATATTCACTCACGATTGATCTTCCTTGTCTTAAGTTCTCAAATTCTTGCCTCTTCAAAATCATAACTCCTTCCGGCACATAATGGGAATGGAAACTCTCCTTGAATTCCACCCAGGTAATTCTCTCTTGGTTCTCATGAGCATTGCAATAAGAATCCCACCAATCCGCAGCCGCTCCAACGAGTTGATGAGAAGCAAATAGCACCTTCTCCCGGTCATTGCATTGGACAATAGCTAACTTTTTCTCCACGGACTTGAGCCAGTCGTCTGCATCCATAGGGTCAGCAGCTTGAGCAAAGGTCGGCGGCCTAGTCCTCATAAACTCTCCCAACCAGTTATGAGGAGGCGGGGGTGGCGGTGGAGGCATGTGGGGCTGATTGTTGATATTGCCAGCCTGCAGCTGTCCTATAGTTTGTATCATGGTCTGCATGAGCTGGTTTTGCATAGCCAATAGCTGCTCAAGGTTGATAGCTCCCTGAGTAGATCCTTGTCCAATGTTGTTTTGAGGCACTCCATTGTTCTCCTCCTCATCATTGCCATCCCTCTGGTTGCGAGTCCTCACCATCTGAAGAAAAGCAATAGGTAAGAATTAGAAAACGTCCCCAACTATATGCATCAAGGGATATGAAACTAAACAACTAGCTACACTAGCCTAGGTGGACATGGCAATGCTAAAGCATCCCAAAATCCTCTATAAAGCACACAAGCAAACAATATATATAGCAAACAACACACCAGCCAAAATATATCGATTCCTGAGTGCTCCTATGTGCTCTAAAGTGTCCATTCTATCTAGGCTATGTCCTACGGTCAACCTGTGGCTCTAATACCAATCTGTGACGCCCGGTTCCGAAAAATGAACCAAGCTAACGCATATGTGTGCCCAGGATGTTCATCACACATACACGAGTGCAATCACCAACAATATACAGATAATTACCACATAACAAGATTAATTTACCAAATTTTATTACACAAACCATATATCCTTGAATAAAACCTCTAATGAATATTTATGAAAAGTTCAACTAATGCAGCAGAAATAAACTAATTAAGCAACTAAGCAAACTAAGCATAAGGGATAGCGCAGCTCCAATAACACCACAGGCAAAGCTGACGGTAGACACGGCCTAGAACTCCGCATTATCACCATTAAACTCCCAATCCTGACCTGCAACTGTTGGGGGGGGATTGCAAGAGTGAGTACATGTCGTACTCAGCAAGTGTGGAAAGTATGACATGTGGCTGATTCAAATGACGACAATAATAATGGCAAAGTGCTGAAAAGTACATTAAAACATTTGAAAAGCAATATATTACATGTATGTGAAATAAACCCATCATAATCATAAGTAATATCATAATGCCAGTCCATAATTCACCATCCTCATCCATAAGTCCATATTTTACCATTTGCCAATAACCATATTCAACACCAGAAATAAATCCATAACCAACCATAACCATCCCGAATACCATCCCAATACCAGGTTCCCTCTAATCATGGAAGTTGTCCAGGTGCTCATAACCGGGAGCACGACTATCATGATAGTTTTGTTAGACTCTGCAGAGTTTGTACCTCTTTACCCACGTGTTTGTGATTTCATCACCTTTCGATGACTAGAACCTCTATTATGTCGTCTCACACTTCCATCGGTGTGTGGCCAAGAGATCACAAAATAGCCTTTACAAAGGGATTACTAGCCTATTTAGACCCCACTGAGGTTTCACCGGTGGTGATGTCTCCAACTGAGCACATCTTCAACAAAGGGCCCCCTCTTGAGCCATTCGGATCCCAGGGTAGTCCTGTCAATCATCAACAAACCCAATCCGACTACCCCTTCCCCGAGCATCCATAATGGTCCAAATAGCACTGGCAAAGCCCTAATTAATCAGCTACGCCATACCCATACTTGGCCTCGTGGTGGCACTGTAGTCCTGGCTTATTCTCGCATGAACCGGTCCTTAGATCTAAAGCAAGCAAACCACCATACATCCAACCCATACACATATCAAGCTTGCTTAGATCACCCATTACCATATCATATTTAACCATTTCATGTTAACCATAATATTAGCCATGCATAATTAAATTGAGTGGTATAGTTGTTTCCCATCCCAGTTGATTAAGCGAAGCAAAAGGTAAAAAAAAACCATCCCGACTCTCTACCATAATTCCAGGTGACAAGGGTGGTTAAACAATTCTAGTAAACTTCCTATCATAGGGTTCCCATCAAATTGACACAAGCATGCAGTTTTACAAACAAAACATTTATTTTAAAAAAAGGATCAATATGCTTCAAGGACACTTGCCTTGCTCTTGCGGTTGATTAGGGTCAAAGCCTTCAAACTCTTGGTGCTGTAGATCCTCCGCGGCACTCTCTAGCGCAAATCCGTCTAATCCGCACAATAAACATACAAGGCAAGAAACACAATCAAAGAGTGCACAAATATTACTCAATATGACATGACATGCATGATTGATGCAAATGCAAGGTAGAATTTGTTAATGGGTTGCTTTTTAATGATCAATAACTCGTTCTAATAGATTTTAACAAGTTTATACAGGTTTGGAGTTGATTAGATCAAATTTTTGAATTAATTCAACACAATTTAACCAGGAAGATCGGACTAGTCCGCTAGGGACCGGACAAGTCCACACTCTGCGAGATCAGCAGACTAGGGTTTTCTAGATCGACATAAATTTGGAGATTAGGGGTTGAATTCTTGTAAGGAAAAGATAATAGAAGGTATACCAGGTGTTTAGGACTCCAATGAATCAAGAAACTTGGAGGTAGCACTTGGATCTTGGTGATCTAGGGTTGGTGATGAACTTGGAGATGAATTGGTGATGAGGAACGAAACTTGGTGGAGATCTTGATCCTCTTTCATTTCCTCCTCTTCTTCTTCTTGCTTGGGATCTTCTCCTCCCTCCTTGGTGGTGGCTCTCCACAAACTAGGGTTTGGGTGGGGTGGAAAAGTGACAAATAGATGTCAAACAAAGGGGTGGGGTTGTTTATATAGAGGTGGAGGCTAGGGTTAGATGGATTTCGAGTTTGGGATGAGTGGAGACCGGTTTAGAGTCCCACATGGGCTCTAAAAGAGTTAGGCATGACGTCCCTAGGCCCACTTAACGTGAACCCTAAGAAACAAGTCGTAAAACAAAATATCAACTCGGAGTCGCGAAATATCGGACAAGTCCGAAAAGGACTGGACTAGTCCGAAGTCGTCCAGAGAGAAAATCGGACAAGTCTGGCCAAACATCGGACAAGTCCGACTTTAAACAGAGAGGAAATCGGACAAGTCCGCTGGAACACCGGACTAGTCCGGAAAAGTCCAAGGACTTAGCAATTTTTCAATGATTCTTGGAATATCGGACTAGTGTGCACAAAATCGGACAAGTCCGAAAGTTTTTAGAGGCAAAATCGGACTAGTCCGTAGCACAAACGGACAAGTCCGTTTTTAGTCAGAGAGAAATCAGACTAGTCCTCAGCAAAATCGGACTAGTTCGCACTTTCCTGCAATTTAAGTGCGGTTTTGTTCCAAATAAATTTTAAACTCGTTCCTCTTATTATGGGTTAGTGTTAAACATGTATGTGAGTGTATGTAGGGCATGATGCATGAAAATGAGGGTGTTACATACATTCAAGAGGGAGAACCCGTCGCTACAACAACATGTCTATATCAATACAAAAGGGAGAGGCTAGGGCCACCAGGTGGCCCACATGTCCAAATGACAGCCAAATGAGTTTGGCATGTCAAAATAGAAGAAATTGTCCACATCTTCAACTCCGGGATGGGACAACAAATCATCGCGCTGAACAGAACGGAGGTAAGTCCTACTCATCGGACTTAAAAATTCGGTGAGTCCTCGCCAATAGGTTAATTGGTAGTTATCACTCACCAAACTTAAAAAATTCGGTGAGTCCTTGCAAATAGGTTAATTGGTAGTTATCTCATATTTGTTTTCCAAATTGCATCAACCCTTGCATTTGCATGTTTGAAATTCCACCTTGCATTTTGGAAAGTAAAATTTCCAACCATCATAAAACTAAAAATTTGAATTAGGGGAGAAATTTAATTGGATATGAACTACGTGCATGACCACTTGAATATATCTTCCTAGTTCAAACCAAAAAAATTTGCTTTGACCCTCATTGCATTTACAAGTTATTTCAAGCTAGGCAAGACAATTTGAAAATTGGGTTCAATTTTCTTTTGGCTAACGTAACCCGTTTTCGAGTTGTTTTGTGTGTTCTTGATTAAAGTGCAGTTAGCTCAAAATTGTGAAGAGGTGGTATGGCAAGAAAGTGGAAGGTTTCATCAAGCTCAAGTCACCATTGGGAGGATTTGAGAACACTTCTCTCCCTCAAACTCATTTTGAGTTTGAGGAATAGAAATGTTCAAGATGATGACCCAATGGAGGATCCAGAACCAAATCCATTGCCAAATCCAATCTCAACTTGCCATTTGACATCAACCATCAAGCCTACACCGAAAATCAAGGTTGTGAGTTTCTCACACAAATACCTTCGTCACCAACTGCTCCTCAAATGAGGTATGAGTTTAGAATTTTTTATTGTTTGGTTTGCCATAGAATTGAATGTATTCGCTTGCATTTGTGAGGAAGGTTGACACTTCCTCATCATTTAATTCTCATGCATCCTCACAAGAGTAAGTGTGGGTATTGACTTTTGGATCTCCAAAAGGAAATCCCACCTTACTTGGAAAAATGTAAAACAAGTACCTAGAATCCTTTACGCATTATTTTGTAGACTTAGTCATTTTTGTCTAGGTTTAGAAAACAAAACTTTTGGGCATGACTTAATTGGTGAATTGGCATATAGAAACTTGGGCATAGTGACAACCATAATTTTTAATTGAGCTTCATGCATAGATGGTGTCACTAGATTTCAAATTCCTAGGAATAAGTGATATCCTTGCTCTAAAATTGAATTGCATTTTTTTTGGAGGAGTCACTAAATTTTCAATTCCTAGTGAAGTTCAGGAGGATAAAATTGAGAATCTTGTTTGTCATGGTCTAGTTTGCTCTTGAAAGCTAAGATGGTTAGAAACTTTAAAAGATGTAGGGATCCATATAGTATATTTCTATCACATGCATTGCTATGAGTAGGAGCTTTAGAAAATATGCAACATTAATTATCCATAAAGCTCCACTCTTATCAATGAATAACACATTGATCATGGATACACTTGACATTGGAACAAATGCATCTTTGATTTTGTTCTTCCCTGTATGTACAAATGAAAGTTCGGTTACCTAACCCGAACGTTCATTTGTTCAATATCGAGAGCTAACCATCCCTCTCTATTCAAGAGAGGAAGTTTGCAAGCGTAATATTACTATGCAGGCATTCAAGAAGCTGATTGTTGGGATCCCTAGAGGATCCCATTTCAACATCTCTTGGCCAAGGAGTAAATGAGGATGGTTGCTACCTATCGAAAATTATGCCCGAAGGTCAATCATAACTATACGAGGCTAGAGATTTGAAATGGGAACCCTCCATGAGCAACCAATGGGCTGCCACGAATAAGTGAGAGCATTATGCTCTCATCTATTCTAATCACTCATTCAAGCTCAAGAGATTTGCCACCATCATTGGGTGCAAGTTGTTCCTATGTGGCTAGAAGGTATGTTGTACTGTAAGGATCGAAACGCCCAAGAGGGGGGGTGAATTGGGCTTTCTTTCAAATTTTAAGACAATTAAGCACTTAACAACTTAAAGCCCAATTCCCTATGCAATTAAACTATGCAATCAATATAATTTAAAGTTGCGGAATGAAGATTGCATAAGAGTAAAAAGGGAGAGGGATGCAAACGCTCAAGGGACACGGAGTTTATCCCGTGGTTCGGTAAGATCACAAGGATCTTCCTACGTCCACGTTGTGACACCCACCGAAGGGTTTTGCCACTCCCAAGTCACCGAGACTAGGGGCTTCTTCACTATTCTTCTCCGTTCGCCAACCTTGGCAAGGTGGAGCTCAAGCCTTGTACACTTTTGGGATCCTCCGGGCTTCCACAATCCACTTGGCAAGCTCCGGAAGTTACACACACCAAGGGACACTCCCTTGTGGCTCTCACTACGCTAGAGACTCCAATCACCTAGAGTGGAGGCACCCAAGCACTATCTCTAGCTAGTTCTAGCCTATCTCTTGGTGTACAAATGATGAGTAAATGATGTGAAAGTGGTAGCTCTCTTGCTTGAATGCTCTAGGATGTGTAGAGTATGTCTTGGCTTCAAGTCTTGTCGATTTGACAGGTTGAAGGGGTATAAATAGCCAGCCTCCACGAGATAGCCGTTGGAAAAGTAGGCTGGCATCACTTGTCTGCGAACACCGGATGATCCGATGTCTCCCCTTCAGTTATCATCGGTCAAAGCCAAATTAGCTGATGTCACTGTGTCAGATATGACCGTTGTTAGACCGATGTTGAACTGTCTTCTCATCGGATGATCCGGTGGCTCTTCCTCCAGAATTTTGCTTGATCTTGAGGCTCACTGGAGTGATTGACCGATGTATGTAATCCTGCACATCGGATGATCCGGTGCTTCACTTGGTCCAATGGTGTTGCAATCTGTGATGATGGACCGATGCACTAAGCCACTTACATCGGATGATCCGGTGAGTGTATTTGTCTGAGGTCTTCTTCTTCAGTTGAACCAATTTGACCGATGCAGTCAACTCATATAACGTCGGTTGATCCGGTGTGTTCAATCTTGTTGACTTCGAGTTGTTTTGAGTTGTTCTTTTGGAATTTTGAACTTGTGACCTCTTTGACATTTGTTTGAAGTGTTGTTTTGATTGTCTTCAAGTATGGAATGATATCAAGTTAGAGCTTTCACTTCTTGTCATCACATGTTTTGGTTTGATCTCATTTGTTGATTTTATATGGGTCTCCAATGTAATTTTGATTTCATTTGATTGAGTGTCATTGAGACCTTGCATTCACAAATTCATTAGTAATATCGAATGGTTGTCATTAATCACCGAAACCGTACCTCATGGGGCCTAGATGCTTTCAATCTCCCCCTTTTTGGTGATTGATGACAACACAATATTTAAAAGCGCAATGATAATGAATTTGATGAAAATACTCAAGAATATATGCAATGAATACAGCATAGGACACATTTAGCTTGTAAAACGCAAATGAAATTTTTGATGCGAAAAGCTCAATCGATTAAAATCATAAGCAAATGAGACAAATGAAAGAGTGCTTAATTAAAATTACAAAAGAGTACTCAAGCATGAATACAAAAGATAAGCACACACACTCACACTCCCCCTGAAACTACTACTCCCCCTAACTCTCCTACACCTTCTCCCCCTTTGGCATCAAGACACCAAAAAGGGATCAGAACGCCTACTGACCCTGAGAGCTAGGCGCGAGGACGAACTGGGCACCGTCGCAGTCGTCGGAGCTGGAGTCGCCGGTCGAAGGGGCTGCCGGAGCGGTGGAAACTGGAGGGTCCGCTGCCGGTGCTGGAGGAGAGGAAGCAGGGACCGAAGGTGCTGGAGGAGCTGGAGGAAGTGGAGCGCTCACCACGGACGCCGGTGTCTGCTGGAACAAGGTCGTCGCCGGCAGTGGTGAGTGAATCGGTGCGCTAGGTGCCAGAAGAGGTGACATACTGATCGAAGGGATAGGAGTAGTAGGCACCTGAGCGACACCTGGA